>CM063089.1:84563792-85810042 GCA_031876335.1 Hipposideros larvatus
CTTTGGACTTATTTTGCTCTTTTTCTAGATTGTTGAAATGGTAGTTTATAGTACTAATTTTAGATGTCTACTCTTTTCTAATATTTGCATTTAGTGCTATAAATTTACCACTGGCACTGTTTTAGCTCTATCTCACAAATATATATATATATATATATATATATATATATATATATATATATATATTCATTTTCATTCAAGTAATGTATTTATTGATTCCCCTTGAGGCTCTCTCTTTGACCCATGGATTTTTTACAAATGTGTGTTTTGTTTCTAATTGTTTGGACATTTTGTTATTGTTGTTAACTTTATACTATTTTCTTTAAGTTTGAACCTGCTGGATTTTGACAACACCTTTCATATAATTTCAATTATTTTAATTTTTTAAATAGCCCACAGTTTAGTGTATATTAGTAAGTGCTTCAGAAATTGAGATTTTTTACTGTTCTGACTTAATTTCCAATAACTAGTAGTTGGGTAGCAGGAGGAATAAGAAGTTTTCTCATCTCATTTGTAATGATAAGAGGCTGAATCCTCCAAGAGATAGAAATTTTAAATGTGTATGCACCAAACAACAGAGCTGCAACATATGCACAGCAAAATTAAGTCAAAATGTGAATTATTGAAAATTTATAGTTGAATATTCAATACCCCTCTGTCAATAGTTGATAGAACTAGGCATAATTAGCAACAGTATATTAATCAGGGTTCTTCAGAGAAACTGAACAAGATGTGTAGTATGTAGAGGGAAAGAAAGAGAAATATTTATTTTCAGGATTTGGCTCAGTAATCATGGAGGCAGACTGGGAGAAAAATTGCAGTTTCAGTACAAGGTAGATTGATAGCAGAATTCCACCTTGCTGGTTGAGGGCAATCTTTGTTCTATTATGGTTTTCAAGTGATTTGATGAGATCCACCAATATTATGAAGGTTAAACTATTTTACTCAAAATCCATTAATTTAAATATCAATCAAATTCGAATCCCACCCTACCAACCTTCACAAAAAAAATCCAGAATAATCTGGACACCATTGCCTAGCCAAATTAAATTGACACATAAAATAAACCATTACAAAGCATACACACACACACACACACTCACACACACACACACACACACACACACACGTTGGTTTCCAAATTGGTTTAAATTGCAGGTGTCCCTTATGCAATAGTTTAAAACTATACATTTCACAGCTTGTAGGTATCTGCTAAAGTGTATGATATTTAGAAAATGGGGTTATAGTGGAATACAAAACCTTACCTCCCTTTATGTTTCTTTATTCTTCCCAGTTTAGAACATAATAGTCTTAACATTTGTCTCTACAAATATTTAGAACACTTCAGTCTGTATTATATTTTTGCTTTTTATAAAATTTGAAATTTATAAAATTAAAAAACAGGAAAGCTTCCCTAAGTTTTGCTTACAATATTTTTGTTCTTTTCTGATCCCAGTGTTCTTTGTCTTATTGTTTCTTTTCTACTTAAAGAACATTCTTTAGCCATTTTTTTTTAAGGATAAATATACTGAGGACAAATTCCTTTACTTTTCCTCCCTCTGAGAATTTATTGACTTCTCCTTATCCTCATCCCCAGAGGATATTTTCACTGGATGTAGAATTCTGGATTGACAGGGTTTTGTTTGTTTGTTTGTTTGTGGGGTTTTGTTTGTTTGTCTGTTGTTGTTGTTGTTTGCATGTGAAAAGTATTGTGCTGCTGCCTTCTTTTCTCATGATTGAGAAATCTACTTTCAATCATATAGGTTTCCCCCTTTAGTTATTGTGCCATTTTCTATGGCTGTTGTCATGATTTTTTTCTTTGTAATTAGTTTTAAGTAGTTTAATTAGGGTCTATTTTGGCATAGATTACTTTGTATTTAGCCTGTTTATAGTTCTTTCAGCTTCTTGAATCTGTACTTTTATGTCTTGACAAATTTTTGAAGTTCTCAGCCATTATATCTTCAAGTACTTTTTCAACCTGAAACTCTTTCTCCTCTACTTCTGGGACTCTGATAACATAAATATTAGATCTTTCATTATATTCTCACAAGTCTGATGCTCTGTTAAGTTTTTTGTAGCCTGTTTTACCTCTCTTGTTCATATTGTGTAATTTTATTGTTGTATCTTTTAGTTCATTGATACTTTCTTTTGACCCTTCCTTCTGATATTAACCCATCCATCCATTAAACTTTTTAATTTGGATATTGTATTTTTCACTTCTAAAATTTTCATTTGATTCTCTTATATTTTTTCTGTTTTGCTCTTTAGACATTTTATTTCTTTCCCAAAACTTATTTTTTTTTGTTGCAAATATATTCATAATGGCCCATGAAGCATTTTAATCATGACTGGTTTAAAATATTTGTTACAGGGCCGGCCGAGTGGCTCAGTTGGTTAAGAGCTCACTCAAGAGTGTGAGCTCTGAGCAACAGCAGTTCAATGCCCAGCCTGAGCTGAGCTGCTGCTGAGCTGCCAACACGTGGCAGGATGGCTCAGCTAAAAAAATAAAAGTAAAAAAAAAAATAAATTATTTGTTATATAATTCTGCCATCTCTGCCATCTTGGTGTTGGCATCTATTGATTGTGCTTTTTGTTTTGTTTTGTTTTTTTATTTAGTTTGAGGTAGTCCTGGTTCTTGTATTTTTAGTGATTTTCTAAGGAAATGTGCACATTTTTATACTGTTATGAGATTATGAGTCTTATTTAAATCTTCATTTTAACTAGTTTTCTCTGGCTCCACTCTGGCAGGGTTACTGCCAGGTTACCTCAGTTGACATCTGAGAGGTGGCTCTTCATTATTGTTGGGCTGGAGTGAATGTTGCAGCTCCCCACATGGTTTCTACTGACACTGTGGGTAGAGTAGTCTTGTTTCCATTTGTTACCAGGTAACTTTGAAAGTTGTTATTATCCACTAAGTCTCCTCTGACATTACTTTAGTATAGAAAGTAAAGGATGCCTTTTTAGTGCTAGTTGGGAGTAGATTTCTAGGCTACCCACATAATCTCCAATAACTATGCAGCATGGGGGTGGGGGTCTGTGGTGGTGATAAAAGTTCTGGCCCTGTACTTGGCCTTTTCTAACATCACCCCAGCTGTGGTGTTGGAGAGCCTCATTATAGCTTCATAAGGGTGAATGTCAAGGCTTACCATTACTTTAGAAGGCTTTAGCCTTCTGTGTATGAAATCTGGTATCCTGTTTTTTTCTATGGTGTTTTACAGAGTAGAGTGGTTATTGTTTAAGAGTTTTTTGTCTTCCTAGGCTGCCTCTTTTATAGTCCTTAGCCAAACTACAGAAAGCAGACTTTTGTTGGAGCTTTTTATCTTTTAATCTGTGGTGATTTATTTTTTACAAAGTTCAAATATATTTCAATTAAGAAAAGATAGTCTTCTAATCAAATTGTGCTAGAATAACTATTCAAAAATAACATTTTTTTGTATGAACGTGTAAATAAATTCACATACCTAAACATAAAATGTAAAACTATAAAATTTTTATTAAAAGCCTAGGGGAATAAAATTGTAAAATTGGGTTAGGCAACAAGTTCTTAGACAAAAATAAAAGCACAATCCATATGAGAAAATAATATAAAAATTGAACTTCATATTAACTTAAAATTTTTGCTCTTTCATGACATTATTAAGAGAATGAAAAAAAGTGGCACAGCAGGAGAATATGTATGAAATCACTTATATTTCAAATTATACAAATAAATTTTAGAACTATGCAGTAAGAAAAAAAAACCAACAAATAAATTGAGCAAAAGATTTGAATATAAACTTTATCAAAATATTTATGCAGTTGGTAAATAAACACATGGAAGGATGTTCAAAATTATTAGTCTTTAGGAACATGCCAATAAGAACCATGATGTCACATCTATTAGACTGGCTAAAATGAATAATTATAAAATAAAATAAAACTGACAACAACAAGTACTCTCAGAGTAATTTGTATCTTTATATATTGTTGATAGGGATGAAAGATAGTAGAAAACAGCTTGGCAGTTTCTAAAATGTTATACACTCACTCATATGACCCATCAATCTCATTCTTAGGAGTTCATTCTAGAGAAATGTCCACAAAGAATTTAGTCACAAAAAACCTGAACACACGCATTTGTCTGTAATAGCCCAAACATGGAAACACCCCACATGTCTGTTAGTAGGTGAACCAACTAAGGAACATCCACACAATGGAATACTAATTAGCAATATAACAAATGAACTAATACATACAACATGGATAAATCTTAAATCCAAGCTATGTGAAAGTAGCCAGGCTTAAAAGGGTACATGCTGTATTGTTTTAGTTATGACATTCATCAAAAGTCACTATAGCAATTAAAAATAGATCAGTGATTTGAAGTAAGTTTTGACTACAATGAGGCAGCATGGGATTTTGGGGGGAAGCAATGAAGGAAGTGTTCTATATCATAATGTTGCTGATGATTTTATAATTTTGTGCTTGTCCAAACTAACAGAAGTATACAACAAAAATATGGTTATGAATTTAATTGAATGGAAAATAGATGATAGAAAAAATAACAGCGCAGAAAAACAAGTATGACATTTTGTTTTTACATGGTATTTATTTAATGGGATGACTATATAATAAACTAACTGCTTATATTTTGGAAGAAAAGATGTAATTTCGCATACGAGTATATAGGTACATATACTTTTTACATATATTACATACCTCAGGCACATACAACATTAAATCTTTACTATTATGACATTGATTCTAGAATAAACAATCTAGACTTGAAGAAGTAAAACATACCTCCTAGAATGATGTTTAAAATACCTTTTCCCTTTATGACATTATAATTCAAAAGGATTTTGTCCTTGCTCTTATAGTCTCAATACACCATCCTTTATGATTCTTTGAAAATATTAGTTACTGTAGATTCTGTCACTCAGTTGTTCAAATCTTTGCAATGGCTCCTCACATCCTTCAAAGTAATGGCACAGTCCTTAAAATGTTTTCTAAGGATCCTCATGACTTGGACACTTTATTTCCTGCTACTTTTCCTCTCTCTTATTCCAAAGCAGCCACACCCATCTCCATAGAGTGTGTCAAACACAATGGGTCACCTCGTGGCTTTCGATCATTTACATTGGCTGTCCACCAAATCTAAATAATCTTCCTCCTGATGAGTATGGCTCACTCAAGTTCTTACCAAATGTTACTTTCTTAAGATAAATCTTAATTAAAATCATAACATTGTTACACATACTGTCATCCACTTGGCCTACTCTGCATGTATTTTTTTTTTACTTATCACGTACCCAATATGACATAATATATAAAATATATAATTTACTTCCTTAATTTTGTCCCTTGATTATTGACCCTCTTTTTTAAATTTAAGTTATTTGACAGCAGGGATCTTTGTCCGTTTTGCTCACTGATATATCCAAAGCACCTACCTAGAAAGTGAGCAAATGAATGATAGTAAATGTACACCTACAAATGTAAAATTGGCATTTACCTCTGTGGGTGTACCTGTGTGGTTGAGAATGGCAGTTTCTTTACTGGTAAATGAATATAATTAAACACATATTTCATAAAATTCTGAGAACAAATCCTCTCCTCAACTAGTGATTTGACCTAAGAGTTCTCTTTCACCTGATGGTAAAGCAATAATAAATCTAGAACCCTGTTCCACATGCAGGCTTGTGAATTCTGCCGATAAAGCATTGATCTTAAGGAATGTACTAAAACTCTGGAAAACTGGTATTTCTCTTGTTATGAACTGTACAAAAACAAGATCATTTTGCTTTTACTTTAGCATTCATTAAGAAGTAAAAAGATTAGTGTGCATCAGAATTTCAAAAATTGCATGTGATTGAGATACGCAATGCAAGTAATTAAAACTTTATTTAGAAATGTCTGGGCTGGTAATATAAAACAACCTCCTCCTGGTTGTACATATAATGTTATTTCATCTCCATGGAAAAGCAAATTCTCATTCTGGAATTTTGAGATTTGGAGGGGCCAAAAGATAACTGAGGAAATAAACCAGCTAAATTCTTTTCAGTGTGCAGGAGGAGCTGAAAGAGAAGTAAACTGACTTGAAGGCAATTGTCTATTTTTCTGAGATTCATATATTAAACTAATGGGAGCTCAAGAATAAGGATATTATTTCCATAGGTAAGGGGAATGAAAAAGAAAACAGCTATTGCTTACATTGTAATATATCCCCAATGCTGAGAGCAGCTAAAAGTTTCTCATTTATATTCCCTATTTAGAAACACCTGCCTCAAAATTTCATTCAGCAAACCCATTTAGATTCAGGGTGAATATAAAGCTGCTATTCCTCTCACTCATATCTTTGCTTGAAAGCATGATACCAAATTTAAAATTTAAAATATTGAATAGTAATTTTTGATACAACATAAAGTGTTAGGAGTGCTGATGGATTACAGGATTTTTTGGGCAGTATATTACTGTCAGATAAAACTTTAGATTAAGACTACAAAAACAACCAAGTGCAATGATGGTATAAAACCATAAGCATTTAGGAATATGGTAGACGTCATATGTAATTTACTTGCTTTTAAATTTATGTTGGACATTTTTCAAAGGTACAGAAAGTTTTAATTGCTTTGTGTCATTCAACTAATGCTTCTAAGATAAGACAGTGATTTCCTGATTTACAAATATTTGAATATATAGTGTACTTGTGTGTGTGCATGTGTATGTGTGTCTGCACACCTGCTAATTTAGTATTATTATAATATAGTTATAGATTGCATGATTTGCCAAAATAGAAACAGGAACAATACAAAAGAATAAGAGAATAAGGATTTGGAACACTGAATTTAGGTAAAGGAAGAGCAAAATAATGTACAGCTGAAATATTTCCTGTACATAATAATTCTTCTTTAACAGTTTAGCAGGGTTTACAAGGTAGAAAGTGATTTATAAAGCAGAAATTGGTCTTGCTATGAAAATAAGCACCACTTCTGCTAAGACACCCTAGGAATAGTGAATTGAAAGGGGAGTTGAGCTATTTTGTTGTGAAAATTCATGTTGCGTTTTGCAGAATTCTAATAGAGAAATACAAATTTAAAAATAACTCTCTCGACAACATCCCCACCTTGGATATCACAACAGAACTGAAATGAATGGAATGTGTCTCTATATGTGTTAATTAGATTTGTCACCACACACTGTTTATCCTTTTAGGGGTTCAGTGTCTACCAGGAATATCAACTTTCAACATTTGATGTATTGATTTTGTTCCTTAATCTCTCACCTTAACTTTTCTTTAGCATGAATTTTTTTTTATTATTGTATTTGTGAGTTGTTGATTCTGGAATACAGCTAAAAATTACTCTAACAAATGTAAGATGATTAAAATAGGCAGAGATTTTTTTTTTATCTTACTTTATACTCTCTCCCTTTCTCTCTGTCCAAAAAACAAACAAAAAAACAAAAAACAAAAAACAAAATGAAAAAAATTTATTGGAAAACCTTTCATAGTCCCCCATATGGGACAGTAATGGAAATTCTTATTCTTATAAATTAAGTGCTTAAAGATTCATTATTGCCACAGTAAAGATGGTAATGATAAATGTGTGTTAATATGTGTGAATAAATTATATGAATGGATAGATATGTAGATAGATATAATGTATTATTCATTTTCTTTTATTATACATAAATAACTTTTCTATGGACAGGAGTAGGTTTTAAAAATACAATTGAGTCAGTAAGTAAATGATGAATACACATATTGTGAGTCAGCTTTTTCCAAAAACAGAGCCTTAAAAAAAGAATTGTGGGGCCCACGGAGTGGCGTGTTGGTTAAGAACTGGCTTGGGATCCCACATGAGGGCCAGTGACACTGCCCTCTACAGTTAAGATGGTGAACAAGAGCTCAACCTGGAGCTGGGCTGCCGTGAGTCGCTGGCGATGGTATAGGCTGCAGCCCCTGCTGCAGTGCGCTGCCCTAAGCTACCATGTGTGACCGGCAGCCAGCATAAGTGGCCGGCAGCCACTGTGAGCTGCAAAGAGCCACAGTGAGTGGCCGTCCAGAGGCCGGCGACCAATTTGCATCACCCGGGAAGACAGCAATGATAATACCAACATGGGCCAGTGAAGCAACGTCCTCTACAACTAGGCTGAAGAACAAAAGGACAGCAACTTGTCTGTTCCCCTTCCCTGATTTCCCAACGCTGTTCCCCTCCCCCAATTCCCCAATAAAATCTTAAAAAAAAAAAAAAAAAGAATTGTGGTTTTTCCAATCAAGATAACAGAGAAGGTAAAGGCTGTGCTTGCCTTCTCTTATGACCACCTCAGAATTACAATTAAACTACAGAATAACCATTGAGAATTGCCTAAATTCTAGCTGAACAAAAGACTCACAACAAATGATATACAGAAAGAGCCAGCTTGACACTGGTAGGAGGGCCAGAGATGCAAACTAGGCTGGTCCCACACCTACATGTGGTGGTTAAAAATCAGAAGGGAAATTTCAGCGAAAGAGGTCCCTCCAAGAAGCAAGTTGTTCCAGCTCCACACCAGCCTCCACAACCCAGAGCTTAAGTAATGGGAGGGGAATTCCCATTAACTCCTGGAGATTGGGGCCATGTGAGACAGAGGCTGCTGGAGTCCCAGGCATTCCTCTTAAAGGGTGTGAACATGAGCTTACTCAATGATGAACTCAATTGTTCTGAGCTCCAGTGCTGGGGCAGCAGCTTAAAAGCCACCAGGGACATACGAGGTGGTACAAATTGTATGGCTGCAGGGGGTGGGCATCTCACTTCCAGACAGAAGTGCTGGCAGAAGGCATTGTTGCTTTGGTGTGCTCTCCCCTCACTCAGCATGCAGACACAAGCTGAAGCTATAACTGAGTCTCCATCAACCTAGCTGACACTGTTTGTCCCACCCTGGTAATTTCCTAAGACCCTAGCCTTCCCAACTTGCAGCACCTCCCCGTCCCCACCGGCCAAGCCTTTTCCAGTGGCTTTTCCATACAAACAGCCTGTCTTGGCTCATGCTATGGATTTACCTAAAAATCTCTCAAAGTTCACAATACCCAAACAAGAGCATCTGGCCTTGGCATGCCCCTAAACTCTTGCTAAGCAGCCCCAAGACCTGCACTTGTGGTAGCCAACATCAGTTGGCAGCTTTGCTTCTGCCAGGAAGCTCCAATCACAGCACAGGTGGCAGGCATTTTCAGATTGCTTTGTGGCTCATTCCATGTGGCAGGAAAAAGGCTTGGCCTATGGTGGGGTTCCTCTCAGGAGGTGTCAGGGTCAGCATGCCCAGTGGCCTATTCAGACCAAGCTGGAGCACAATCTGGATGCTTCTGGGGATGACACACCCAAAGGGCTGACTGAGCAAGCACCAGATCCCTGCTATAGTGAATCCTGCTCTAGTGTCAGCTCCTGCATCACAGCTCCTCCATTATAGTCACTGCCAGTCCTTACAACCAATCAGCCCAAGCGTCAATGCCTCCTAATGATGTACAAATAGCAACCAAGGCTCAAATAAAATAGGAGGGCACACACAACCCAAAAGGGACACACCTGGAGTACCCAGCTTTGGTGACCAGGAGGACTATGCTATTGGACCCCAAAAGACAACTTCGAAATAAGGCCTCTCTACCAAGATAGGGAGACATATCAGCTCTACCTAATACAAAGAAACACAAACATGGAAGCAGCCAAAATGGGGACACAAATAAACATGTCTCAAATGAAAGAAAAGACCAAAGCTCCAGAAAAAGAACTAAACAAAATGGAGAAAAGCAAACTACCAGATGCAGAATTCAAGACACTGGTTATAAGGATGATCAATAATCTCAGTGAGAACTTCAATGGAGAGATAGAAAACATAATGACGGAGATAGAAAATACAAAAAAGAACCTGTCAGAAATGAAGAATATAATACCTGAAATTAAAAATACATTATAGGGAATCAATAGTATATTAGATGAAGCAGAGGCTCAAATCAGTGATTTAGAAGATAAGGTAGCAGAAAACACTCAATTAGAAAAGGAAAAAGAAAAATGAATCCAAAGTAATGAGGATAGTTTTAGAGGCCTCTGGAACAACATCAAACCTACCAGTATTTGCATCATAGGGATACCAGAAGGAGAAGAGAGAGAGCAAGTAATTGATAACCTATTTGAAGAAATAATGATGGAAAACTTCCCTAACCTAGTGAAGAAAATAGACATACAAGCCCAGGAAGCACAGAGAGCTCCCAAACAAGACTGACCCAAAGAGGTCCACACCAAGACACATCATAATTAAAAAGCCAAAATTTAAAGACAAAGACAGAATCTTAAAAGCAGCAAGAGAAAATCAGTTAGTTATCTACAAGGGAGCTTGCATATGAATGTTCACTGATTTCTCAACAGAAACTTTGCAGGCCAGAGGGATTGGCATGAAATATTCAAAGTGAGAAATAAAAACAAGGTCCTACAATCAAGATTACTCTACCCAGAAAAATTATCATTTAGAATTGAAGGACAGATAAAGCGTTACCAAGACAATGAAAAGCTAAAGGAGTTCACCAACACCAAACCAGTATTACAAGAAATGTTAAAGGTATATCTTTAAGAAGATGAATAAGAAGAAAAAAAAGATCAAAAATATAAATAATAAAATGGTAATAACTACTTATCTATCAACAATTATTTTAAATGTAAATGTATGAAATGCTCCAATTAATAAAAAGGTATAGAGTGACTGAATAGATAAGAAAAAAAGACCCTTACATATGCTGCCTACAGGAGACTCACTTTCAATCAAAACACACACAGCCTGAAAGTAAAGGGATGGAAAAATATATTTTATAAAAATGGAAATTAAAAAATATGGAGTAGCAATGCCTTACCAGACAAAATAGACTTTAAAACAAAGGCTATAACAAAAGACAAGAAGGATGCAATAAGTTCATTTCTGGGTATTTATCAGTTGGTATAAGATAGTGTAGTTAGTTATTGGTAAAGAATTTTATCAAACTGAGGCAACTTCCAAGCAATATCTTTAATGATACTCTGCCCTCTATAACAAGAAACATATTTCTAATGTTTTTATTTTCCTTTTATTTAATATAAACAGAATTAAATACTAAGTTGATTTCATTTTATTACACAGACTATGCTTATTAATATAAACAGTAAACTTTTTAGTTTTCTTAATTAAAAAAACCCTTAAAAATTAAGAGTAGAATTACCTTATGATCGAGCAATCCCTCTCCTGTGTGTATATCCAAAAAATATGATAACATTTATCCATAAAGATATATGTACTCTGATGGTTGCAGCTTTATTTATAATGGCCAAGAAATGGAAAGAATCAAAGTGTCCTTCAACTGACGATTGGATAAAGATGTGGTATACATACACAATGAAATACTACTCTGCCAAGATGAAATACTGCCATTTGCAACAAGATGGATGGATCTTGAGAGTATTATGCTAAGTGAAATAAGTCAGACAGAAAAAATTGAGAACAATATGATTTCACTCATATGTGGGATATAAAACTGAAAGCAACAAACAAACCAGACAAAGAAAGAAAGAAAAAGAAAACTCATAGACACAGAGGACAGTTTAGTGGTTACCAGAGGGTAATGGGGAGGGAGAGAGTTGAAAAGATTAAAAGGGGTCAAATATATGGTGATGGAAAGAGAACTGACTCTGGGTGGTGAGCACACAATGTGATATATAGATGATGTATTATAGAATTGTACACTTGAAACCGATGTAATTTTACTAACAGATTGTCACCCCAGTACATTTAATTTAAAAAAAAGAAATCCCACTGTGTTTTAAATACTATGGTACTTAATAAAACACAGCTGTGGTTGAAATATAGCCATTGTATACATTGTAAATAATTTCAGAATAACCTTGTGTATTATTTTTTCTTTCTTTACTTTTCTATTTTCCTGGGTCTTTATTTGTAAAATCTTTTTTTTTTAAATCAATAGCAGTTTTCATTTTCATAGATGGGGGAATATAGATTACAATTTATAGTACCTTTGTATTGTCATTTTAATTGGGTATCAAGGAAATAAAAGTTCTAAACTTAATCACAAAGTAGGAAACTACATATATTCTTCGACAGTAGTCATACTAAATATAATTATGTCTCTGTCCTTCCCTGTAAATTTAGATTAAGTAGTACATATCTATGTAAATACATTTATTATAAGATACTTACACATGTCATAAGTCATTATTCTACCATGTATTATATGCTATGGAGAAATGAAAAATTTTATTATCACCAAGAGATATGTAAGATATGTTATATTTTAAATACATATTTTCAACACTTTTAAAATACATTCAGTCATTTCACATATTGTTCTGTTAAGAAGTCAGACAAATTTCAGTTACAAACATTAAACAAATATTAAACATTAATAATTGTAATAATTATTTTTAGAGGTAAACTTAATCAACACTGTGCTTTCACATTATTTCTTTGCTAAGTCATTTAGCTAAGTGTAAAAACGGCAAAAATAACTTAGAGTGTTCTTTAATTTCCATGTATTTGTGAATTTTCCTGGTTTTCTCTTGTTATTGAATTCTAAATAGTTTCCTGTCTCTGTGGTTAAAGAAGATATTTGTTATAACTTCAGTCTTCTTGAATTTGCTGACTTGTTCTGTGGCCTAACATATGGTGTATCTTAAAACTATACAGCTCATTGTTTGAGCACCCAAATCAGGTCAGAGTGTGCACTGAACTTCCTCGTCAGATGAGGCCACCAGTTTTGTCTGCAGATGTGGAAGCCATAGCCTGTTCAAGTGCCACTCTGTTGGATGGGCAGCGCAGTTTCCTGTGTGCTGCAGTTAGGTTACCTGGTCAGGCAAGCTGGAGGCTATATTCATTGATGAACCAGGCTACTAATCATTTCCTGTCTGGGTACAGTGGGAGAAGTAGCTCTAAGGTCAGTAAAGCTTTCTATTACATTAACTCTGACAAACCTGGGTCTCAAGTACCCTGGATGAACAGGTACACCGCCTTTGCTCTGCAAACTATTGTATCAGCTCTGCCTGCCCTCCTCTCTGCTCAAGGCTGCTGGTCTACATAGCTTCTAGGTGCTCCTGATGTTACTTCCGGTCAGATGTGCCCAGGAGACATTCCACTGCGGATGAGGCTGTTACTTAGCCCCCTGCCTGTGTGGGTAAGCCACACTATAGGACTGGCAAAACACCTTGTTTGAGGATTTGAATCAAGCAAATATGCACCCCTCTGATTTCCATGGTCAGAGTGTGCCACTGACTTGATTCTGCAGATGTGAAGCCACTGGTTGAAATTACTACTTGGGTGCTGCAGGGATGAACTTGGTCTTCCAAGGCCTGTTACAAGCCCTGCTACCTTCACAGTCACAGTCAGATTACCAGTGGTTGAGCCAAACATATTTGGGACCCACAATGCTGTGTGTTGGGAGGTTTGTCCCCACAGGATCCCTTTTCCCATGGGAGAAGACGGAGGCTCAGGAGAAATGTGTCATGGTGGTGTACTGGCCTGGGGGAGGGGCAATAACGCCATGTGTAGCCACTCCTTATACCCTTCTAATGCCCTTTGCCTTGGTCTCTGTGGTGCCGAGGAATGCTTTATCCTCACCTCCATGTTCCACAATTCACTAGGTGTTCTTCTGTTTTTGAATAGTTGTTGGATCTTCTTGTGAGGAGGAGTGAAATCAGGAATATCCTATATCGCCATCTTGGTGGCATAACTCTCCCAAGAAGTTCTTTTAAAATTGTCACTTTGTCATTATTTATTTTGAATAGTTTTTATTCATTACATATTACATGTACATGGCAAAATTTCAACATTATAAATGTGTATGTAACAACTTTTACCAGTTACCCTCAATAAAGGCAAGTGTGTTTACAAAATAATGGTATATATTTCCAGAAATGAGAAGTAGGTTTATGTGCCTATTATCTATTTTATCTATTTATTTAGTCATCTCTCTAGATATAGATATTAAGAGTTTGAATAGAATACTATCCTAAAATACATATGTTTATATGTTCATTTTTCACTAATATAATTTGAGTAATTTAAATGTGTGCTGATAAGGATAAATCACATTACAGTTAATGACAACAAAATATCCCATCTTGATGCACTATATTTATGTAATTTACTACCACTACAATAATACAATGTGTATATTTGTATGTATGTGTGCACCTGTGTATGCATTAGTATATATCAGTATAGCTATATAAGTAGTAATTGTTTTAATAGTGTTTTGGTTAACAAGTTAAACTACAACCTACATAAAAACAAAAACAAGATTTGTGTGATGGTATGTATATGTGTTCATTAACTTATGGGAAAGGGGCTGAGAAAAAAAGAAGGTAAAATTAAATAGGTTACTAATGCTCTCTTAGGAAGTAAAATTATGTTAAACTTCAGCTTCACTATAAAATTTAAGTTTAAAGTTACCTATCAAGTATATATATGAAATTAATCAGAAAATTTGAAAGTCAAATATGTGGTTTTAGATATATTAACAAAATGAAGCAAAGAAAACTAAAACCACCAAAATGTAGGAAATGGCATGTATAAAACAAACAAATAATGACAGACAACATAAAATAAAAATATAAATAGATTTAAATTAATATGAATATGAATGGCTTAAGTCCACTAATTAAAAGACAGTGATTTTTACTGGAATCCTACAGCCTCCTCTCAAAGGCTGTACCAGGTCTGACAGTTAAGTTCCTGAATTTGTTGGAATGATGTTGTTAACCTTTTTTGATATCAGAGGGATTATTCATTATGAACTTGTTCCAACAGGACAAACAGTTAACCAAGTTTACTGTTTGGAAGTGCTGAAAAGGCTGCGTGGAAAAGTTAGACAACCTCAACTTTTCGCCAACAATTGATAGCTCTTGCATCACAATAATGAACCAGCTGACCCGGCACTGTCTGTGAGGGAGTTTTTAGCCAGTAAACAAATAAGTGTATTGAAACTCCCTACTCACCTGATCTGGCTTCCAAGGACTTCCTTCTTTACCAGAACATAAAGGAAATATTGAAAGGAAGACTTTTGATGACATTAAGGACATTAAGGGTAATATGATGACAGCTCTGCTAGCCATGCCAGAAAAAGAGTTCCAAAATTGCTGTGGACTAGGCACTGGAGTCAGTGCATAGCTTCCCAAGGAAAGCACTTTGAAGGTTACTGTATTGGTATTCAGCAATGAGGTATGTAGCACTTTTTCTAGTATGAATCCTCAAACTTAATTGACTGACCAACGTATGTCCTTGGCATGACAGGATTTTAAAATTAAATAATGCAGAAAGTTTAACAATAAACAATGGGAAATACAACAAAACACATACCAACATTAAAGTGGATATTATATTATTCCACAATCTTGGAATAATTAATCAAGATTTCAAGATGCATAGATTTGAAAAGAATAAAAAATTTTGTATCAGTAAAAGTCAGTTTTTCCCCCAAATTGCCAATCCCACTCCTGTGTCCTTTTGATATAAACACATTAATAATATTTTATCAATTCTCTGTGTGCATTTTGCATTTTCTATATTTTCCCTGTTCTCAGACTTGGAAGTAGCCATTTTTCTAAGTTGCATCTCTTCATTATATTGGAGAATGTTTTCTAGAACCAAGACATGGGTGTTATGTATACGCATTACTCCTGGGAAGTCACAGTTTCTAGTTATTTCAGTATGAAAAAATATAAAATACATATTTTAAATTATAACTTTACATTCAACTCAAATTTGGAAATAAAGTTATTATGTACTTATTTTATTTAACAGTTCTTTGCTATAAAATCTAGTTCCCAATAAACATAATATATTTATATACTTCCTGTATCCAATAGTATATGCTATAGGATAATTATTTTACATGTCTTTATAATATTTAACGCAGTTTACAATAATACATTTAATGTGTCTTAAAATTACATTATCAACATTACTACTAACAATAAACCTATTGAGTGAAGTTTAAAATGCCTTTGCAGTTCATTTTATTCTTAAATATACACCACTAAATCCAAGTAAGTCAGAGTACTGTGTAAAAGTTACATGAAATGTTATTTACTTTTTATGGCTTCATTAACAATTTAATATATAGAGAGATTTATTTTTTAACGATTGTGCTTAATTTTGCATTTATTTCCCCCACTTTTTAAGGGATTTTTTTAGTGAATTTCATTTATAGAAATGTAAAACAAATGTGATTCAAAGTTGAAACCATGTAAATGTATCTCCTTTTCTGTATCATTTCCCTTGTTCTAAGTTTTATATAAAATTATATAGTTCATATTTCATTCTTGTTTCTCTTCAGAAATTAAACAAATATGCCTATATAATCGTATTTTCTTTCTTACAGAAAAGAAAGCAGTAGAGCATAGTACTATATTGGCTCTTCTCCTCCAACCCCCCAACCCCCGCCCAGAAACAACTCAACCTGACTTCATCAAGTCATTCCTTGTTCTTTCTCACAGTAGAGTAATACTTCATTATGTAGATGAGAGTACCAAAATTTGACTCTGGCATAATTGTTCTTTTATTCCCAACCTCCCTATGAAAATAATCAGAATAATTAGGCCTTGCATTAGTTAAGTTACTGTTTTAAAAAAAAGAAAGCCTGTTCAGAAGTGTACAAAAAAGGCTCACACACATAATGTGGGTCTCAATTATTATATACATGTTTGTATGAAAACTTTCTAAAGGATATAGTGGATTCAATTTCAGTTTTTAGTATAGCCTTCCTTAAGAAATAATGATAAAAAGCATGTCTATGTCAAAAATATTTCTTCTGGTCTGCTCTTGATCTTTGATGTTTCACTGTCTTGTGAGAAAACAAATGTAATTCTCCCAGTATTGTTATTTCTAAGATTTTGTTTATACCTTGGCACAAAGCATATTTTTTAGTTCTTCTATGGGTTGAAAGAGAACAACTACAGACTCTCTGTATTCTTATATAATCATCTGTACTCCTTGCATAGTGACCACATCCTTCTGTTTCTACAATGTTCTTTGTATATACTAAGAGAATAAAATGGAGGGTGACAATTCTCCTACCTGTGAGCTGTAACTAAAAATCGATCTTCATTTTCCTATCACTTACACAATGCTAAATATGGTGGGATATCACAAGAAATAATTCCATAGGTGTTTACAAGAATGTATTCAAGTGCCAACTCTCCTCCTTACTGGCTGGGTTGTCTCAACCATTTTATTTTATCTGTCTAATCTTTGGCTTCATTGTCTGCAACATAGAAATAATATAATATATTGTTAGTTATTATATTTATATAATAGTTTATACATTACAGTATATTCCTGTAATAAATAATAATCTGGGGGGGTAGAATGATTGTTATGATTCAATGAGATAATATATCTGCATCACTTAGCACATGGTCTGACCATTAGGAAATGGACAATGTTAGAATTTACTTTTGTGGTGGTTGTTTTATTGGTTACATTTAAAGCACTCTGTGAACTCTTTCTGTCAGTAATAGCCAGAAAGCAATGGATTAACTTCATGTTAGCGTTTATTCATGACATAAATTTCACTAAAAAATAAGATGTAAGTTTGCATATAGTGTTCAATATAAAGATTAAAAAGATATATTAAAAGGACATAAAGCATAAAGCATACCTAAGTAACATTGACAGGTGTAAAAATAATTGTGATATTCCTCATATTTATACTTTCCCATAGTGTATATTTGATTTAAATAATATGTATTAATATTATAATGAAATATAATAAGTAAATAAAAACTATCTAGAAAAATCATACCAAATTCTTTTAAATAATAAGCTTATGAAATAATTCATCCTTTTACTTCAAAATAAAAATCCAGGAATGCCAAAAAAATGTATACACATGACTTGTATTCATCTTTTGTTAGCTGTATATATTATTACAATTTTAATACAGTTTTTTCCTTTCTCAAGATGTGTATACATTTTTTGGCACCCTATGTATATTATCAAATACTTAAGCTATTACTTATTAAGAACAATCATACTCACCTGCAAATTTTATATAACATCAACTTAAGCAAAACTGTCATACTTTGAAGGGAAGCCTAAAGCATTTTTATAGGAAATATAAAGGTTAACCGTTTGAGCCAACTAAATCATCTCCTCTTTTGCTGATTGCACAATATTTATACTGATAGATGTCAGTTTCATAATGCTGTGAGAAGTTTGTGGCTTTCATTGCTTGGATTTATAATAGTGTGAAACAGAGGCTTAAACTGCACTGTGAGCCATGACAGGAGTTGGCAAAAACATACTAATGGACAACTTTGTCAAACCCAGAAAGCTCAAGAGAAGCTCAGTGGACTCAATGAAAAACATAAAAATTGAAGACAGTAGAGACAAAAAGTAAGAATAAAAAGAAAGAAAAGAATATTAAGAAGTAAATATAATAAAAAGAAAGAAAAATAAAAAGAGGACTGCTAAGCCTCCAGATACCTTTGTTGGTATTACATGTGGCTATGGGAGAAGATAGCTGCATATTTGCAAAAACTCATTCAGAATATGTGCAGAGTATATAAATATTAACTACTTGTGTTTCAGTGGATTCCTATTTATATTTTATCTCCACAAGAATTATAAATTGATTTGATTCACTTCAATCGCTAAACTTCCAATAATAAAGCAAAAAAAAACTGCGTTCTGTGTCCCTTAAATCATTCCCATGAAAATAAAATAGGTGAAGATAAATTTTCACTTAGTCTTTGTATTTTAGAACTTTAAAGATGAATGAAGATCATCATTTGTATCATTTATTATATGAAATGGAGGTTTCAAAAAAATAAGGGATATTCCTTGAGGTAGAGAGATACAAGTAAATTATGAAGAAGAGTGTATTTCTCTGACTTGAAAACAATCAGAATATCCTACTGCAGTTGTCAGTGAAATATTCTAAAGAAAAAAAAAACTGACAGTAAAAGTAAACCAACCTTTCTTCACTTTGGGGACAAGGTCATAATTATACTTAAAATAGACTGGATATTGTCTCTATTTTCAAATTTCATGTAAAATAATCTGAAATATGACATGATACCAATCATGGTGATCAGAGCTGATTGAGTACATTTGCTTTACTCAAAATCTAGGGAGTTTAATTCTAATTTCATCTAGGAAATACCCACACAGCAACATCTGAGTGATGTTTGACCAAATATCTGGGTTCTTTGGCTAATCTGACACAAAATTAACATCATAATAACTCCATGAGTTTTGTTTTTGTTGTTGTTGTTTGTTGTTGTTGTTGTTTTTAACTAGTTTATGAAAAATATTGCAAGTAAACAGAAATTGGGTATACAATTTTCAGATTTAAGCAACTACTTACTATTTCTTACCTATATATGGATATACTCAATAACCTACTTTATAAAGTTTAGCTATTCATGACTACTTCACCTCCAAAAATAACCAACCAAATCAAGAACACAGCACTAATTTTCCCCAATATATTTAATGTGAATAGTCAACTGATTATGATCATCAGAATACTATATTAATGATAAATGATATAAACAGTATTCTGAAAGTTTTATTTCTTTTTTCAGTAATGAATATTATAAACCCTAATTATATAATTAGGATAACCTAATAAAAAGTGATACTATTGGGCCGGCCGAGTGGCGCGATGGTTGGGAACTCGCTTGGGACGCCAGAGGGCCCCGGTTCGGATCCCACAGATGAGGGCCAGTGACACTGCCCTCTACAGCTAAGATGCTGAACACAGCTCAACCTGGAGCTGGGCTGCCGTGAGTCGACGGCGACAGCGTAGGCTGCAGTCCCTGTGGCAGTGGGTTGCCATGGGCTACCGGATGTAGCCAGCAGCCAGCAGCCAGCGTGAGTGGCCAGCAGCTGCAGTAAGCAGCCGTCCAGAAGCTGGCGACTGATCTGCCTCGCCAGAGAAGCGTGCAATGATGGTGCCAACTTGGGCCAGTGAAGCAACATTCTCCACAACTAGATTGAAGAACAAAATGACAGCAACTTGTCTGTCCCCCTTCCCCCAATTCCCCAGCACTGTTCCCATCCCCCCAATTCCCCAATAAAAATCTTAAAAAAAAAAAGTGATACTATTCATTTTTCTTTGTTGGAAATTGTCATTAATTATGAAGGATATTTTTCAAAGATGCCTATATATCAAAATACTGTTCAGAAACTGTGAAAACCTATCTATTTTGTCAAAATAAGTAGATGAAACACTCAAGTTAAAAATTGAAGGACATCCATCTGATTAAAATGGATGAAACTGTTAGCAACTAGCCTCTCCTAATAACTATGAGTATAATGACTATTTCCTAACAGGCAAAGCAGCACTGTTATCACTGAGAGAAGGGAAAACTGTCATCTGGCTCTATAATCTCAGCTTTATGCTAGGGGACACTTTCTGGAGTGCAGTAAGACAGAACAGATCAGAAATCACACTAGTTGAGGCCACAAAGATCAATGATCATGTTATTGAGGCCGTCGGACTTTATGGGGCAGTGGCCTGTAGGAGGAATTGTACAGTAAAGGGGCTCCAGAAATATCCACAGGATTCACACTGACTGTCTAGATAAATATTAAGCTGAAAAGTTATAGGAGAGGATTCTACAAGAACAATTACCCCACAACCAAAGGAGGAAAAAAAAAAAAAAGAAAAGGAGAGGAAAGAAAACTACTACAGAGAGAAGAGATATGGGAGAGCTGTGAGCTGAACGATTGTTTAGGTTTAGACAGAACTGCTAGATGTTCCAACTCCCATGAGCCAGAGTGGAGAGATCTTATTTTACTCCCAAGGCATTCCAGTAAACTCCCATCAAGGGAATGATTAAGAATAAGACTTATGTAATCCTAGAGGAAAAGTACTAAACCTATCTCAGCAAATATAAAAAGAAGATCAAAACAGTCAAGCTCATCTGCAAGTTAATTAACTGCTAGAATAAAATTTCACCTGCATTGAAGATAACAAAATCCAAATATCAATAACCTAACATATGCACAAAATAGCAAATTACTGAATTTAAAAAGAAGGGAAAATCCAGTCAATAGACACAGAGTCAGATATAATGAACATGATCGAGTTTGTTGATACAGATTGTAAAATACTTTTACACTATGTTAAGGATTTAAATGTAAAAGGAATTAAATGAGAAAACAAATCAATACAGAAAGTAAATACAATATAAAATAAGAACCACATAAATTATTGGGCTGAACACATGTTCATCTAGAACTAAAAAAATACATGAATTCCCATGAAATAATTAACTTTAGATGAGCTATTTCAGAATAAATGAAAACTGAACTTGAAACCGCTTGAAATAAAACCTATCCAAATAAAATAAGGAGAAAAAGGCTTAAAAAATCGAACAAGGCATCAGTGAATTTAGTGAATATATATATATATATATATATATATATATATATATATATATATATAATTACATTCCCAGGTGAATAAGAAGAAATATTAAGCAAAAGAAAAATTTAAAGAAATAATGGACAAATTTTTCCAAATTTTGTGCAGTCTATAAACCTAAGTGATTTAAGCATCTCAGCAAACTCCAATCAGGATTAAAACAAACTAATACACCAACAAAAAATATGTAGAATGATTATTATCAAACTACTGAAAAATAATATTAATAGAAAATATTAAAAACAGCTAAAGAAAAAAAGATACAGTATACACCTAGGAACAAAAATAAGGAATATCATTGACTTCTTAACTAAAACAATGCAAGCCAGAAAACAATGTTTTATGAGTCAAAGAAGACTGTTAATTAGGTTTCCTCATACAATAAAAAATATTCTTCAGAAGTTAAAGGAGTTATAAACATCATTTTAGAGGAAAAAAACACAAAATTTGTGACCAGGAAACCTGGAGTTCAAACATATTAGAGATAGTTTTGTTGTTGTGTTTTTATTAAGTTTATTGGGGTGACAATGTTTAGTATAGTTACATAGGTTTCAAATGGATAATTCTGTAATACTATATATATATATATATATATATATATATATATATATATACAGAGAGAGAGAGAGAGAGAGAGAGAGAGAGAGAGAGAGAGACAGAGACAGAGAGACAGAGAGAGACAGAGAGAGAAAGACGAGAGAAAGAGAGAGTTTTTTAATGCAGAAAGAAAATACCATTAAGAAATTTGGATGTAGGAAAAAAATGAACACTGTTTATTGACCTCTTAAAGCAAAGTAATAGCAATATATTGAGTGTAGGCTTTAATATGTTTGTATATAAAATATGTGTACATCTACAAAGGAAGGCAAGGGCTAACGAATGTATGCTTCTGGAAGTTTTTCATATTATACAACAGATCTTCAAATAATTTCGTTTAGTTCAACATGATGTCCTTATAACATTGAGAAGATGCCATCAGAACTCACTCACCTTTTGTTTATAGCAATTAGGCTATGGTAAAATTGGTTTCATTATATGTTGTTTCACTTATAGTCACAAAACCTGTCAATGTTAAGTGAAGAAATATTATACATGAATAAATATATTAACTTTATGTAGACTGTGATGTTTTGATTGGAAACTGTAATTCTTAGAGGCAGCACCCAAACAAATAAAATAGTAAAAACTAATAGAAATAATATTTAAGATAAATTCACATAATCCTAAAGAAACAGAAATGGAGGGGAAAAAAAGAAACAACAAACCAATCAAGCACATATAAAAAAGGTAGTGTAGCTAATTATAATAATATCAATCATTTTAAACTTAAAGAGGCCATGCAATTTAATAAAATGCAGAAAGTTTTCATGTGTATCCAAAATCAAGGCCAACCTATATGGTGTTTAAATACTTTCATTTTACATATAAAAACAGATGAAGTAAGAGGATAAGAAAATATAAGCCAGCAAACCCTAATAGAAAGTTACCAGAAATTTATTATTTATTATATTATTGCCAGGAAAGAGAGACACAGTAAAACTAAAGACAATTACCACAGAGAGAGAAGTAAATTTCTTAATGAGGAAAGGGTAAAATCATCAAGAACACGTAACAATCCTAAAAAGCCTAATAATGAAGCTCTACAAAGGTAAGTAAAAGCTGAGAATTTTAAACTGGAAATAGATAAAGCTAATATTATTTGACAATTCCAACATCTTTTCTATCAATAATTATTTTTAAAAAAAGAAGTTAAAAAGTCAGTTTATAGACTATCTGAACAACTTCACAACCAAATTAATTGGTATTTATAATCACTCAAAAACAGCAAAATACATTTGCAAATAAATCATTCACATAGACAGTGTGCATAGTGGTAATGATTGATGCATACATCAATAAAAGAGGAAAGTGAGTGAAAAAATAAACACAAACTTATAAAACAAATTTATTTTCTACAAAGCTCCAAGTTAGTTCAATGGAGAAAAGACAGTCTTTTGAATAAATGATGCTGAAACACTTGAATATTTCTATGAAAAAAAAATAAAAACAACATTTCCTTAAAGAAACATGGGTAAATTATTTGAATGGACAAATGACCATTCACAAAAGAAGAATGGCCAATGTGCATTAGGCATATGAAAATGTGTTCAACATTAGTCACCTAGAAAATGCAAATTAAAACTATAATGAGATAACAACACAGAATTACTAGATTTGTTAAACATCAAAACGCTTGACAATACCCAGTATTGGCATGGACTGTGAAGGAGCCCAAGGATACATTTCAGTTGGTTTGAAATGTTTTATATCCTCATTGAGATGGAAATGACTATATACCATTGTCAAAATTTATCAAACCAGTTACTTAAATGGATGAAATTTATTCTAGTTTAATTTTTTATAATTGATACTTGTTTTTCCCCTAAAACAAAGCTCATACATTCAGAACTTGAGATTATACTCCCTTTGCAAAAGTTGAAGCTCACTTTGGTCAATGCCTATCTGTCTGTTATTCCTTTACCATTTGCATGTACATTGGCTGCTGGTATACTTCCATTCCTAACTGTCAGCAATCACATCTTATCAAAGGCTTCACACATAAGTTGGCTTGTCATGTTTTTTGTTTCTTTGTTTTTATTTATTTTTTTAGCTAGTCTCTGTAAAATAATTTTTAAATATTTTTATTGAAATATAGTTGGCATAAAGTACAGTTATACCTTGGTTTGCGAGCATAATTCATTCCACAAACTACTCGTATTGCATGTAAACATCACTTGTTTACCATGTTAAAATGTATTAAAAATGTTTGCTCGTCTTGTGGAACACTCGCAAAACAAGTTACTTGCAATGTATAATAATTTCAGGTGTAATACATAATAATTCAACATTTATACACCTTGCAATATGGTCACCACAATAAGTCTAGTCACGAACTGTACTGTGCAAAGTTATTATAATATTATTGACTATCATCCCCCAGCTGTACAATACATTTCCGTGGCTTATTTATTTTATAACTGGAAGTTTGTACCTCTTATTCCCTTTTACCTTTTTACCCAATCCCTGACCCCTCCTCTCTGGCAAACATCATTTTGTTCTCTATATCTCTAAATCTGATTTTGTTTTGTTTGTTCACTTATTATACATTTCTTTGGATTTCACATATAAGTGAAGTTGTATAGTATTTGTCTTTCTCTGTCTGACTTATTTCACTCTGCATAATACCCTCTAAGTATATCCACGTTGCTGTATGGCAAGGTTTCATTCTTTTTTATGGCTGAGTAATATTCTGTGTGTGTGTGTGTGTGTGTGTGTGAGAGAGAGAGAGAGAGAGAGAGAGAGAGAGAGAGAGAGAGAGAGAGAGAGAGAGAGAGAGAGAGAGAGAGACATCTTCTTTATCCATTCATCTTGATGGACACCTATGTTACTTCCATATGTTGGCTATTGCAAATAATGCTTCAGTGAACAAAGGCACGCATACTTCTTTTCTAATTAGTGTTTTGATTTTCTTTGGATAAATACCCACAAGTGGAATTGCTGAGTTGTATGTTAGTTTTATTTTTAATTTTTTGAGGAACCTCCACACTGTTTTTCATAGCAACTGCACCAATTTACAATCCCACCAACAATGAAAAAGGGTTCCCTTTTCTCCACATCCTCACAAACACTAGTTATTTGTTGACTTTTTAATAATCGTCATCCTGATGGGTGTGAGGTGGTACCTCATCGTGGTATCGATTTGCATTTCCCTGATGATTAGTGATGCTGAACATCTTTTCATATGTCTGTTGGCCATCTGTACATCTTCTTTGGAAAAATGTCTATTCAGGTCCTCTGCCAATTTTTTAATTGCACTGTTTTTTGATGCCCGATCACGTTTAATCTGTTCTACCAGAGAAAGTTATCATCCCCTCATCCTTTTTATACCCAGTGACTGACAGATGTGTGTGGAATATAAATATAGACACTCCAGCTCCTCTACTTCTTGTCAGTCCTTATGAGTCAATAGTACAATATATCTAGAGATGCCCTGCAAGATGGAACCAAAGTGGCTCTACAAAGAACTTTGCTTCTTATAGTACCTTGCTCACTTTCCCTACTCTCCTCATTTTTGCTAGAAGACTTCTTAATCAATTACACACAAACATTCCCCCTTGTATCTCAACTGATATAATCTACTCTAAGAAAAAAGAAAATCTTCTTTGGTTATATAAGAATCTCCCAGTTAAAAGTTTAAAAGTTACCATTAGAGTCAGATAAGGTTGAAAATAAAAATAAATTTTATTGACAGAAGTGCTTCTGGACTACCAAGACTCTCGTAAAAACTTACATCTTCTTTCTTTTATATCAAACTAAAGTTATTTCCTGTTATATAGGGTTCCCTCTGCACAATGCATGAGGAGGTGAAGAGGTGAGTCACATACTCAACATCACCACCAGAGGATACCTGAAGTAAAATATTTGTGTTTTTTTAAATGTATTCTTCTCTTTCCAATATGTTTCTATAAAAAAATACATATTGAGATACACTGGAAATGTTGGTTTTGTTGACGAACAGGGAATGTAGTGTATTGTGTATGGCAGGAATTTATTTATAATATGTTTTGATTAATTTTTTTGTTGAACAGTAGTAAAATCTGGTTAAACAGAAAAAAGTTGAGTAAAACTTCTGGTAGAAATCTTTTAAGCAAGTAGATATTCATATTATTTATTACTTGAGAAATAGTAATGTTTTACATGATTCTTAGGCTCAAATCAATATAATTTATCTAGGCAAATTCTAGGCACTGATACTCATAAAATGAGAAGGTGATAGCAAGAAAGGAGCAAGGCTGAGTTTTACTTGGTTGCTTGATTTCATTTTGGACTGAAACAATTTTTTTTATTGCTTGTACTTCAACCTATTATAGGGCAGACTGTCAATATAGGGTATGTTAGAGTTTTTCTCCATCAAAAAGCAAAATATCAACATTTTATAAAATATATTCCTTTTGAAAATTTTGTCTATCACATTCATATTTGTCAATGTTCCATGGGTGTTTGAATAATTATTTTCTATTAATGTGATAATTGATCAAAGAAGAAATAAGTGGAGAATGTTAAAATACCTCTACTTAGAAAGAGGAAATTACAACCAGTAGGGATATCTCTTTAAGTGAATACTAACCACAAAATTACCTTCTCTACTACTGGGAATATAATTAGAAATATAAAGCGGATGCCCATGAGGTTTTCTATTATGGCTTCAAAACCCATAACCACCAGAAATAAAAAATAATATTGTGAAATGATCCCTAAACAGCATAGCGTGATTTTCAATTATGTGATGTGTTGGAGGTAAATAATTATGAAGATGGTGATAATGACAATGATGATAGTGGGCAAGGAGGGAGAAAGTGGGGGAGAAAAAGGTAGCAGTGGGGGAAAATGAAGCAGGGAGGGAGACTAGATGAAGATGAAGTAAAGAGAGAGAGAACAATTGGTGGGAGAAAAGCAAGAAAAAAATTATTATTTTATGTAAACTTTGTTGAACACTTTAGTAATTACCTTATTGGGCCTGAAGAGTTTAGAATGTTACATTTAATTTCACTCAATAATTTTCTCATATTCTTAGCATATGTAAGGGGGTCTTTTTTTTTTAGTGAGGAGCAGGAAAATGTGTTTAATAATTAAGATCCTAGTTTTAAAATGTCAGTGTCATATGATGAATATCAATGCATATATCAATGCATACATATATATGTGTGTGTATATATATATATATATATATATATATATATGTGTGTGTGTGTGTGTGTGTGTGTGTGTGTGTGTATATATATATATATATATATATATATATATATATATATATATATATAAACTCTGTCTATATATACTGGAGATACCAAAAAGATGTATACAATGAACACTTTGATCAACGTTGCTCACATAGTTCACCATAATCAGAAGTGTCTGGACGCTGATGGTAACAATTTTGAGCATCTCTTGTAATTGCAGAAGTCACATGTGACTTGTATTCACCTTTTGTCATTGGTATTACAATTTTAATACAGTTTACCTTTCTTAAAATGTGTATACATTTTTTGGTACCATGTGTGTGTGTGTGTGTGTGTGTGTGTGTGTGTGTGTGTGTGTGTGTGTGTATAATGCATACATTAATTCAGATATCTTTACATATTCTTATCCATAAGTATGTGTATTATATAGACAGAGAACGACACAACGTTTTTCTATAATAAACTCCATTCTCCTCTCACTATTATTCAGAAAACTCACCTAACTTTGCACACAGATTTTGAAAGAATTATTTATATTACTCGCAATGAAAACTGCATTTGGTAACTCTTCTTTCGTGATTCTCATATATAGACAGTGCATGACTTTGCCCTTTGCAGTCTGTAGGATGCTTTTTATTGTTTTTGGCATTGATAATTAGAAGGTGAATTTCTTAGAAGTGTAGACCATATGTGTCAGCACAACAGTCAGAGAATAAATAATATATATGTCCTGTGGTCGCCTTACAGGCAAAGTACTGATAGATTAAGTCAAACCTTAGAATACGTTGTCTAGGGAGGTAATGCAAATTGAAAAGTGATAAAGAACACTAGTAAATGTCTATTTTTCAAGATAAATACAAAACTAAGTTGGCATGAGGTACAGATATATATTAGGAGAAAACAATTTCTCATGAAATATGCAAAATATTCTGTTACTGTTTAAGTTGGCTTAAGTTGGCTTCCACAGTTAATTTATCTTCAGAGAGGCTAGTTCTATTTTCCCTGCATGGTTCAGTAACATCAACTCTACTGAAATATAATGGGTAAGAAATGCTGGGTGTGTGGAAAATAATAACAGAAAAAAAGAAATGCTGTCAGTGCTCAATACTCTAAACTTCAAGACAAAACAAAATTTAAATTCCAGAACCTGGGTATTCTTCCTCAGCAAAACTTTGATTGGGCATCATGGAGATATTGATTAATGCATCTATTTGGCCAAAGACCTAGCTACACTTGAATCTACACCGGGGATTGTTTTTGTTTTTGCTCTCATTCTTACTAGGAAAGCCAACAGGTTTGTGGTTGAGTATCAAAATATCTGAATAAGCAAGATGTGTGTTCCTTTCTAGAAGTTCAGGTACTATATAATTTCACTGCTTCCAAGTCTTACCTGTCACATTCAGGTTACACTCTCAAGTTACACTGTTTACTCCCAAGTCTGTTCACCTGAAGGATGAGATTTTTCTCTCATTGATGAATGTAGAATTACTAGAAATTAAAACACATATTTAATTAGATTAAGTCAGAAAGTATAAATCTAGCCTTAATTAATTGTACGGTTTAAGACAAACCATTTTTATTCTATAATTTTTTAATATTAGTATATATTTACTTTTTGCTAAGGATAATAGTGAGACTTGTATGCAACCTACCTTCTTGGTTTTTTCTTATTATAGGTTAAGCCAAAATATACTCAGTATCTACTTCAAAATATTATAATGAATTACAATCCTATCAATTTTTTTTCTTCTAGAAGATAAAAATATATCCTATAAAAATGTATTTGGAAAAAAAGTTTGTGCCATTCTAAATTCAATTCCAAGGTCAGAAAATTACTCAGAAAATTTTAAGAACCAGTCCTTAAAATGGTATTCAACCAAAAATTATTCAAAAATTAAGGTCTGATGTGTAGATGTGTAGAAAGAATGTGGTTATTCTATCATAGTTTTAGAATTATAGTGATTCCAAAGGTTGGCAAAAGAGTCTATAAGCAAAAATTAAAATCATAAACTGTGAACGATTAAACATTAAATCTCCTATAAAATCTAAGTTTTTAGAAAGGCATGGAAATGATTTGCCCAGATTATATACTAGACTATTATGTGCACAGACATACACGCACACACATAAATGAAAATGTTTTCATACAATATTCTCTCTTTTTTTTCTAGTCTCTCCATAGAGTAGTACCACTTTCTCCATTCTTTCTCTATGTAGAAATAATTCTAAGCACATGAATGGACTAAGAGAAAATACTTAAGGTATGTTTGAAAAATTATTTTGAAGAAAAAAATGTTTGAAAATAATAATAATCAACATGCACTTATAATGTCTCAATAAATATCATGCCATTTTCTATTTTGATAATAGAAATTTTTAAAATCTAAAATGTCAAATGTCATAGTTATCAAACATTCTTGATTAGAAAAAAGAAAAACAAAACCAAACCCTGGTTGTGCCTTGTCTTAATAAGAAATATTCTGGATAATTAAAATGTTTAATTTGGAAGAGGAATTTGAATGATGTTAACATTCATACAGCATTCATGAATACATACATAATAGATGTCAAGCAGCAAAACGAGTGCAGCAATTATTGTGCACCGCATTTTGACTACTATGGACTGTAGTAAAAGAAAAAAAAGTACAAAACTTGTATTTATTTAAATATACATTAATGATAAACATTGTGAGAATCTATTAAATTAAATTTAACTTGGTTACTTTCTAAATTTCATTTTTATATATTGTATCTTTAAAAAAACCTATGCAGTGGCCGGCTGAGTGGCCCAGTTGGTTAAGAGCTCACTTAAGAGTGCAAGCTCTGAGCAACAGAGGTTCGAGTCCCGGCCTGACCTGAGCTGCTGCTGAGCTTCCAATAGATGGCAGGATGGCTCAGCTAAAAAAAAAAAAAAAAAAAGTCTATGCAATGCTTTGCCCTCAAAGACAAAGTGATTTTTTAGTTTATCACAATGTAATTTATTTATTATTTGTTAACAGCATACAAATCGCACTTATGATCTATGTTAACACAGCTAACACTAAATAGCCAGAGTTGTATGATAGGTACTGGATTATTAAAATATATTGATGAACAAAGAAAATATATATTGCATTTTCTAATGTTTGTGTAAATTAAATTCATTATATGAATTATACAAAGAAACAAAATATCATGACTCTAAGTTATTCTCCCAATCAAATTTCTGGAGGTAGCATGGTATAGCAGCTTCTGTAGTTAGAAAATTCAGTATAAATGTTCTACTTCAGATCTTTTATAATCAAGGAAATATAGTATCAGGTAGGCAAAAACTGAGTTGAAAATTATTGTCTAAAAATAATAAAAATTGCAAGACTCACAATTATATCAACACTTAAACCACATTTTGTGCTTTTGTGCTACGTCATTAAAAGTGTTATTTTTATGAAATATAAAGACTTTCTCTGCTGTCAGATATGGGTACCATGAAATGTTTTAAGAAAAAATCATATAAAATAATGATTGATTCTATGTTTTGCTAAACATGTGGATAAAATAAAAATAATAGTTATTCATGCAACTGTTATTAAGTAGGTGACAATTTGGTATCATGCAGACAAATCATCTGGTTGATTGACTAAAATTTCACTTTTCATAGATCTCTCCATATCATATAAATGTGTCAAAGATTCCCATATTTTTTTAAACCTTGCTGTGCTGTCATACTTTGAAATACAGTGATGCCCAAAGTGTATTTTATAACTCTATATATAATGTATTTTAAATATTTAATGAATATTTTATTGAGATTCTTTCTTGTTATTTTGCAGATATGATTCCTTGGAAAATGCATAGTTTTCTATTTTCTTTGATTGTATTAACATGTTTAAAGTCTCTTCATTTTCTGCCTTGGACCTGATCCACAGGCATTGGTGATACCTTGATACTAAAATACTTATACAGTTTCAATGGCTGGTTATTACCCCCCATCAGTAAAGAATTAAAATTTATTTAACATAGTTTCAAATATTTATCCTTCTATATACTGAAATGAAAAGAAATGAAAAGACCTTTCATTTCTAACATTTAATAGGTCTAATTATAAAATAACATATAATCATTATATTGTATGTATACATTTATGTATTATATAATATTTTACATATAATATTAATATTAAATATATTTTACATTATACATATTTATAAAATCAGGACCAAAAATAAGAGAATATAAGAAAAAACAATATAATGGAGTTCAGTAGAAACACATTTGAGAAGTAACAACAGTTAACTGCCTGAAGAATACACACCAAATAAAATTTTGTTTGCACACTACACATGCCCCTACACATGCATAGCCTCCCCCATTATCAAATCCTTCAGCAGTGGTACCTATATTACAATGAATGAAACTACATTGACACATCATTATTATACAAAGTCTATAATATAGATCAGGGTTCACTATTAGCATTGTTACATTCTGTGGGTTTGAACAAATGTATAATGACTTGTATCCATTATATAGTATCAGCATATTTTTACTGCCCTCAAAGTTCCCTGTGCTCCACTGATTGAGCCTACCCACAACATTACCCGATCAACACTGACAACCAGTGATGTTTTGATGTCTCCGTATTTTTGCCTTTTCCAGAATGGCAAATAGTCGGAATCATACCATGAGCAGCCTTTTTAGATTTGGCTTCTTTCATTTAGTAATATGCTTTTAAGGTTCCTCCACATTTTTTTCATGGCTTAATAGCTCATTTCTTTTTATCAATGGATAATATTCTATTGTCTGCATGTGCCACAGTTTATCCATTTGCCCACGGAAGGACATCTTGATTCCTTCCAAATTTTGGCAATTATGAAAATAGCTGCTATTTGTGTGCAATTTTTGTAAGGACATATGTTTCAACTGCTTTTGATAAATAATACCAAGGAGTGTGATTATTAGATTGCATGATAGGAGTATGTTGAACTTTATGAGAAACTGCGGAACTGTCTTCCAAAGTGGTTGTACCATTTTGCATTTCCACCAGCAGTGACTGAGAGTTCCTATTGCTCTGCATCCTTGTCAACCTTTGGTGATGTCAGTTTTCCAGATTTTGGTCATTCTAATAGTTATGTAGTAGTATCTTATTGTTGTTTTAATTTGCATTTCCCTGATGACATATGAATTGGAGCATCTTTCCATATGTATATTTACCATCTTTTTATCTGTATTAGTAAACTGTCTGTTAAGGTTTTTGGTCCATTTTTTATTCACTTTGTTTATTTTCTTATTTTTGAGTTTTAAGAGTCTGTAAATTCTGAATAACTGTCCTTTATCACGTGTGTCCTTAGCAAATATTTTCTCCCGATCTGTGACTTGTCTTCTAATTGTCCTGACATTGTCTTTTGCAGAGTAGAATATCTTAATTTTAATGAAGTCCAGTTCATCAATCATTTCTTTCAAAGATTGTGTCTTTAGTGTTGTATCAAGTAGCCATCGCCATACCCAAGGTCATCTAGGTTTCCCCTTTGTTATCTTCTGTAAGTTTTATAGTCTTGTGTTTTAATAATTAGGTGTGTGATCCATTTTGAGTTAGTATTTGTAAAAGGTGTACGATGTATGATCTGTGTCTAGACTTTTTTTGTTATTGTTGCCTATGAATTTCCATTTTGAGCACCATTTGTTGATAAGACTGTCTGCTCCATTATATTGCCTCTACTTTTTTCTCAAAGATCAGTTGACTATATCTTTGTGACTCTATTTCTGGACCCTCTATTCTGTTCAATTGATCTGTTTGTTCTTTCACCAAAACAATACTGTTTTGATATGTGTAGCTTTATGGTTAGTCCTGAAGTAGGGTAGTAGTTGTCCTTTAACTCTGTTTTTCTCCAATACTGTGTTGGCTATTGATATATATTTTAGAATAACCTTGTCAATTATCATAAAGTAACTTTCTGGGGTTTTGATTGGATTACACTGAATCTATAGATCAAGTTAAGAAGAACTGACATTGGACAATATCAAGTCTTTCTATTCATGAACATGTAATCTCTCCATTTATTTTGTTCATCCAAGTTTTTTTTGGTTTTCCTCCTACAGATCTTGTACATATTTTGTTAGATTTACATATAGATTTATATGTAAGGTATTTTATTTTGGGAGGTGTTTATGTAAATGGTTTTGTGTGCTTAATTTTAAATTCCACATGTTCATTGCTGGTATATAGGAACACAATTGACTTAAATACATAAACCTGCATTCTTGCTATAATCACTTATTTGTTCCAGGAGATCGTTTGTTGAAGCTTTCAGATATTTACAAAATTATTAGTCCATCTGTGAACAAATAGTTTTATTTGTACCTCCCCAATCTATATACACTTTATTCTCTTATCTATTTGCATTAGTTAGAACTTTCAGGACAATGTTGAAAAGGAGTGGTGAGAGGAACATTTTTGCCTTGTTCCTGATCTTACTGGACTAGCTACGAACTTCTCACTTTTAATATGTTGTTTGTTATAGGTGGAGATATATATATATATATATAATGTTCTTCATTAAGTTAAAGAGTTTGCCTCTATTCTTAGTTTGCTAAGATTTTATCATAAGTAGGTGTTGGGTTTTTGTCAAGAGTTTTTTCTGTATCTATTGATATGAACACATGATTTCTTTTTTTTAGCCTAAAGACTGACTTTTGAATGTTGAACCATCCTTGCATGCCTAGAATAAATAACAGCATAACATACTTTTAAATAAGTATTCACTATAGATTTTCACAGTAATAATTGGAATACGAATGGGACAAGAAAAGGAGCTATTATCTGTACAATTACTATGCCAAGGCAATATGCTAAGCATGGTACACCCATAGTTTAATCAACTTTTATTATTAGGTTGTTATTAATATTCTCAGCTTCATGAAGGGTAATAAAAGAGAGAAGTTTGTTGTTTGAAAAGTTTAAACTAAGAAATTTAATGTGAAGGTGTTATTCAAAGCCAAGTTGTAGCTTATTACAAAATATTTTCTACTCTGTGTTAGATTGAAAACATTAAGATTAAACTAGTCTGTTATGATATTTGCACTTAAATAACTTGCATGTCTTTTTACTTAAATATGCTAAATCACAAATAAACACAAATGCATGTGTGTGTGTGTGTATGTGTCCGTGTCCACATGAATTAAGTTAAATACATACTTAAAAATAAAGATATTTTAAATACATTTTTAGATACTATTTTAATAGAGCATGTTCAAGCAAATATCTGCTGCTGTTGCTGCTGCTGCTGCTGCTGCTGCTATTGTTGTTGTGTTAATAATACTATGGACACAATGAATAAATCCTGATTCCATTTGTGGTTTAAACTAATGATCTTTAAAGCCCCTGCCTCCCATTCTGATTTTCTCTTGTTTAGTAAAGACATGAACACTATCACATTTTAGATGTACGCATCTCTTTGCTAGGAAATATAATGTCTTACTTTTATTTTCCCCACCAAAATGATATGTACTCCAAAATGCAACTACTTTATGTTTAGAAATTAGAATATTTATTTTATGGAAAAGAACTTTCTTCATACTGTATATTGTAATAGAACTGTTTCAGTTCAAAAGTAATTGAAGTCAGCAACGCATTGAACTGGAATTAAAGATTTATGATTCCATTAAAAGGTAATGTTATAGTTAATCCTTAATAATAAAACACTTCATAAAAGTTCAGTGTAAACACAATGTAGAATATACATCTCAAGTTCTCCAAAATATTTACTGGGCTTTTGATTTTACAAAAAATATTGATACTCAAATTTGAATAATATGTCAGACTTATTTTAGATTTGGTTGTGTAATTATTATTCTCTTTCTCTGCACTCTATAGGTGCAGAATACATTCTGTAGTATATGATATGTTTACATAGATAACTGGATGCCCTTTGAAAAATACTGTAATGCTTCACTTCTTCTTAAAGCATTTAATTCTTAAAAGGATGGTGTATTTCTGGTCAAGATGATATAGTCTATTCATGTTACAATGCCCTTTCTCAGCTCCAAATATATAAAAATGAAACATTATATAGATGATTAAAAAGGCCTAGCCAGGTTGAAAAAAATAAAAATGAACAAAATGTACACAGTGCTAAAACCATGGGCACTTGACCCATAATTATACAGTAAGAACCAAGAATTTGGCTCCAGAATGATAAAGGGACAACCTATGTATCGTGCAAGTTGGGAACAAGTCAGGCTCACTGCTTGAATGTAAGCATTGGCTGTCTAGCTATCTATCTCAGCAAATCAGGCTAGCAGTACTACTGAAGAACATCTCTTCAATAGGATTGCCATACTTAGCAAATAGAAATACTAAATATATTGGGGCGTACTTATACTAAAATATTTTCCACTTTATCTTAAATTTAAATTTAACTGGGCAACCTGTATTTTATCTGGCAACTGTATCCCTGAAGCTACAGTTTAAAGAAATGTGTACTGCTTCAGAACTGAAAATAAAATGATGGCAACTCTGTGTTTAAATTTGGTTCCAATGCAACCACAGAGTAAAAAATCCCAATATTTTATTAATTTTTTAAAGGCTATAAAGTTTCATCATAAGCTTAAAGTCTCAAGGACTAGTGGGAAAGGGAACAGGTACTAGCAAACTGCTGGCTAGGAGATAGTGAAAGGAAAATCAGAAGATATTAAAAAAGAAAACACCTTTTCCATATATACAACATCAAATTCCAAAAGATAAAAGAAAAAGTAATGCTAGCAAAGTAAAAAAGCAAATTAACAAGTAGTGTGTAAATCTAGATGAAAATGATTTTATAAAATGAAGAAATTAAACAGCATGTTTGTGATGCTTAGTTACTATATGAAAAAATAAATTTAAAAGAAAAAGGCATTATGAAATAAAGAATACAATAAGTTTATTACTGTGCAAAAAAATTGAAAATGTGTATGAAATAGAAACACAATAGATGGTACAAACTAGATCAGACCCAAATGAGGAAGGCCTTAGCAACTTGTCAGATGTGACAGGAATTTGCTACTAATTGCATCCAAAGTGTTAAAGGGTTAGATTTGGCATAATGTTAAGAATATCAGTGGTGTGACATATAGAGACTCCATAATAGATATTTAGGTTTCAAACAAGAAAATATAAGGAATGTTAGATTGGCAATATTTAAAGATACAATCAACATAATTTTTTTGATAATTGTAAATATTTGATAATTGAAGGGGAAAAATGAGTTCTATTTTTATGTTACATTTATGCTATAAAGGGTATATAAAATATATCTTTACCCATGTCCATAATATTAAATATTTCAGAAAAAAAATAAAGGTTTTGTTTTAAGTTATAAATAGGAAAAGACTATTCATTAGCAGAGGAAATGAAATTAACTTTTCACTAAATTGAAATATCATGTTTTTTTAAACCAGCTACAAAGAATACCTGAAGAAATGCTGAAGAAAATAACTAACAACCTAGAATTTTAGCTTAACTCTAATTTAAAACTGAGGGTAAAATTAAGACCTTATTTTGACCTATGCAATAACCAAGATCTAACAATAACCACTAAATGTATTATAAAACAAAAATAATTTGTAAGCTCTTCTTTAGCAAGAATAAAAATAGATAGAAATACTGAAGAGCTAGTTTAAATTATTACAGGTAGACACAGAATTCAAGAGTAGAACTATAATTTAAAAGTTGCAAGGGGGCTATGGCTTTCTTATTGACATTTCAGAAATCTCTCAAAGTTAACAAGGATAACTAATTTCAAATGCCATCTATATTTGCAACAATAATAAGAGATTTATGTATCCTGGCACCACATGACATGAGGAAAGTCTGTCAAATGAGGCAGAGTTAGATAATGGTTTGGAAACCTGTCAACAGAAGATAACCATGGCTTCGAACTTCACACGACTATGATTGAGGAAAATTCTCCAAATTAAGTAACACAACTTGAGATTCCAATTCAAACTTGCTTATTTGGAATAGGGGATTTATATTATGGCTAGCAGCAGAAATTTCCTCTTTCCAACCTCTTTTGTCATGAAGCAGCAGCAGGAAGGTGACTACATATGAGCAATTCCATAGAGAAGCCATTTGCAGAAAGTAGGTTCCTCAGTGAGGTATGCTGGTGAAGAAAAACCATGTTGCACTGTGAGTAGTCAATAAGCAGGTGATTGTTGTAGTCTGGAGAAATATAGACTAAGATACTATACTCAACTACACACTCTTATTTCATAAATAAAATCTTTGCTATACTATAACATGACCCTGGTCCTCCTGATAAAAGCTAGTTCAGGAAGTAATTACACCATTCATACACAAGTAAAATGCAAAATTTTCATTCCAATAATTTAGTCCTTGAATAATCATATGAAATATAAACCAGTTATAAAACAATTTTTACATAAGTCAAATTCATAATTTAGATTTTCATGATTAGCATCATTTTATAACAATGTATTGTGTCAGGAATGCTGAGGCATGAAGAGTTGAATTGATATATTGAATAAGAAAATGTGCTGGCTATTTATAGATCGATATGCTCAAGTTTCAGATATTGCTGAATGTTGTATATAGAGAAAACATGATGTCTTTGATGTTTCCAAAAGGTTCAAAGACAATAAGTGCCTGATGTAAGAAAATGGGCACTTTGTGTTGACACACTGCTTCTGCCACATTAATGTCTTCATCTGGTATCTCATTAAGAAATCAAATATCATTGCAAACAATGTGATATATAGATGATGTAGTACAGCATTGTAAACTTGAGACCTGTGTAATTTTACTAACCATTGTCACCCCAATAAACATTAATAAAAAAAAAAAGGATTTCAAATATTTCTATAGTCATAGTCATTATTTTTTTTTTTTTTTAATTTTTTTTTTTTTTTTTTATTGGGGAATTGGGGGGATGGGAACAATGCTGGGGAATTGGGGGAAGGGGAACAGACAAGTTGCTGTCGTTTTTTTTTTTGTTCTTCAATCTAGTTGTGGAGGACGTTGCTTCACTGGCCCAAGTTGGCACCATCATTGCGCTCTTCCCGGGCGAGGCAGATCAGTCGCCGGCTTCTGGACGGCCGCTCACTGCGGCTGCTGGCCGCTCACGCTGGCTGCTGGCCACACACGGTAGCCCATGGCAATCCACTGCCACAGGGACTGCAGCCTACGCCGTCGCCGGCGACTCACGGCAGCCCAGCTCCAGGTTGAGCTGTTGTTCAGCATCTTAGCTGTGGAGGGCAGTGTCACTGGCCCTCATATGTGGGATCCGAACCGGGGCCCTCTGGCATCCCAAGCGAGTTCTTAACCATCGCGCCACTCGGCCGGCCCCATAGTCATTATTTGTTATCCTTCAGAGGAATATAGAATTTAAATTCATGTCAGAGAAGCTGTTCGAAGAAGCCACTTGAGTTGTGAGGGTTATTACTGGACAATCTCAGCATGATGATTGCATTACCATGTGCTGGAATATGATTTTGAAAAATGAGAAATACTCTATCTAGGCAAAGAAGAATGACTCGCTGTTTGTTTCTGAATAACTCAGTGTGCCACATGTTAGGTTGGAATAGCTACAAGAATCTTATAGTGATTATTGTCACTTCAGTAAGAAGTTTCATTAAAGCAAACTGTAGGATATCTGAGGTTTGATATGTATTTATCAAACAACAGATAGAAACATTGCCTTTGAAAAATGAAGAGATGAGTTTCAAGGGCATAAAATCTTCACACCTGGCTGTTACCAATAATATTTTATTATCATTAATCATATCTTATTGATTTTATTTCCAGAATGAGTAAAGTTCTTGTGTCACTTACCCTATCTTTTAGCTGTGTCCCAGAAGTTGTGTGCAGATTTTTATTTTGATCATTCGAATTTTATTTTAAATAAGCTAATATAGAACACAAACTACTACTGCTATAAATTATTATGCAAAGAAATAGCTCCTCTAAATAAAAAGTAAACACTGCTTGATGTAATATTATAAATATATAATTTTATGATATTTATAACAGTATTATAATTTTACACTTTTACACACAACTTCCATCGAAATGGTCAAGCCATTAACTTTGCTAAATGTATTGTTTATTATATTACTGCTATAGGCTGATTTTACAAGCATTCAAACTAGTTCAGGTATCACTTCTGTTTAGTAAATTCTATATTTTGGCATATCCAAAAGAAATATCAAGGTATATCTATATATATATCTATATCATCTATATCTATCTATATCTATATATCTATATCTATATATCTATATCTATCTATCTATGGTTTATATATAAAAAGCCTCTTTATATATAAAAAGGTATATCGATCTGTATCTGTCATCTATCTATCTATCTATCTATCTATCCACCCACCTACCTTTTTCTCTGTATCAAGATATACTTTTTCCAAGGTAAGAAGAAATAATATGTAATAGCATTTCAGGGTGACAAATTAAAATGACATAAAGAACAATAGTTCATATATGTCTCTTTATACATAGATATATGTTTTATATATATAGCACTATATATATAGACATGTTTGTCCTTTTAATGTGTTTATTAAATTTTGATCCATAAGTTCATCAAGTAGGCTAAGAGCCTTATTGAGGGTTCAGTTAAGGGATTGACCCATTATAATTATTTCAAGCAGAAAAGAGCCTAATACAGGAAGAAGTTGCTTAAAGAATTATAGGAAGAGCTGAGAAAGCAGAACCCAGAGAATGGCTTGTAGATTTTGAGGTGATGCCATGGCAGTTGCCACTCAGAGGTCAGAGTACCCAGGGCCCACTGCTGACTTCTAGCAGTCCCAAAGCTGCAACTCAATCAAAGGTGAAGAAGGAATCTGGCCACTGCCAACTCAAGTCAGCTAAGGAGTACACAGGAGCCACTCCCACTGCAAGAAGATTAAAGCTCCCGTCTCTCTCCCACTTACCAAACTCTTCTGAGTGCTTTTTATTGGAAAGACGTAAAGCACATGCAGAAATCTAGCGACCAGGGAGGCTGTCATATGCATTTTCCAGCAAAGCATAGAAGAGATAAGGAGTCAATAAGAAGTGGAAAAATTAAAAAAATAATAATAGAATGAGTGATTAATTATTTTCAACTCTAGAGGTTTAAGAAAACCACCTAAGAATGAGATTAATGTGTGTTCTTTCTTAAGGTTTAAGTAAGAGTTTACCAGGTGAGGCATTTGAAAAGATCATTACGAGCCTAACACAATGTATGTTCACAGCTACAAAGGAATGAAAGAGCATGATACAGTACAGTGAATTTAGTGTAGTTGGAGTGTACATTGCATGTCAGGGAAAAGAAAAAAAAAAAAACAGAAATAAGTGATTTTGAAATCTTCAGGAAAGTTAACAAGGGGATATCACAAACTGCGAAGGAGTTTTAACTTTGTCTCCATGGTGACGGAGGCCATTAGAGAGAGTGGCGTGATCACTTTTGCACTTTGTCAAGGTGCATGGAGAGGCCAGATACTGGGATATAAAGAAAGAAAAAGAAATCCACTTCTACTCTGTAATACTAAGAAATACTACTTCTACAAACACTCCCTTGTGTTTGCAGAACTGATGACAATTTCTGCATAGAAGTGTGTGTATTCATTAATTCACTTGACTGTTTGTTTTTTTGTTTAGAACCTATCTGTTCAGATCCACTGGGGATCTAAAGGCAAATCAGATAGATTCTTACTGTCAAGGAGTCAAGCCTGAAAATTGGCTCAGTTTGAAATGACCTAAGCTAAAATATCACCTGATGGTGTGGACTTCATGGTTTTTATGGGTCTGTTAAAATTATACAGCATCTGGTAAATATTCAGTTTCTGTGAAAAATATTCATTAAAAAGAGAACTATAATCCTCAAAATTATTAAAATGATCATTCGATTAAAGAATTGTTAATGCAATAAAATAAAGAATACTAAATTATTTGTTTACTACTTCAAATCATCTTTTACTAACAGAAAGTTATGATAAAATAAAATAAAAAGTTCTGAAAAAGAGAACTCATTTTACAATTCCAACTTTCTCCCATTAATCTCCTGCTAATATCCTCCTCCTCCTCCCTTCCTGTCACTCTCTCTATCTCACAGGCATGAACATTCCTTTCCCAATTCCTCAGACTGTAAGCAACCAAGGCTTGTCTGCTGAGTGGCTCTTAGGAATTTGCTCCAATCCAATAACTAGTGGGTGGTGGCCCCACCCCAACCAAGGCTTGATAACTGGGTTCCAGAGCTCCCTGTATGATCAACTGAGATATTTTTCACAACTACATTTCATTTTGAGTTTTTTCTCTCTTTAATCTCAAGACACTCTTTGATAAATTTCTTACACACAAATTTCTGTCTTGGAGTCTTTGCTCTAAGGAACCTGACCAATGACTCAAAAACATACAAACGTGTACATATATAGACATGCCCACTTCTTAAACACACAAACATACATACACATACACACATGCCTCAGTTTGCATTGCCCCTATGAGTATTTTTATTTATGCTGAAGATGTGCTACCCTAGAACCTTTCTCCTGCATATGACATGTCTTCATGATTGAATGCCCTCTTATGAGGGCAATGATTGGCAAATAATGAGCACCCAATAAGAACTGATGTTGAATGAAGAAATAAAACCTGAATTAAATCAACCATCCTTTGTTTTCTGCCTTGCCAAATACTTTCTTTTTGAAATTTGGAACAAACTGTGCTGTTATGTATGATAGCCACAAGCCACATGTGGCTACATAGACTTAAGTTTATATTAATTCAAATTAAATAAAATTTTGAAACTAGTTTTTTTCAGCCTCACTGGTCACATATCTAATGAACAAAAGCCACGTGTGGCTGGCAGCTACAATACTGGACATTCAGATTATAGAACATCCCTTCATTGCTGAAAATTCTATTGGGAGGCACTCGTTCAAAGATCAAATGCCAAAGGAATGATGTCCTTTAGACATGATTTATCTTTAATGCAATTTTGTAATATTTGAATGACTATTAACATATTGGGATCTCAAGAAAAAAAATGCACCATTTCACACAAAGGTACATCTCTGCCAATTAACTTTACACCCCAATAATCTCCGTTATGTCAATGGTTTGGTTTTTTATCTATCTCTTTACCACTTCCTTTGTTTTCAATTTGCTCATATAAGATAATATAATACAAATTAATTTCAAAACCAGACCACAAATATTTGAAACTCCATGAAACTACTGGACAGCTACTGGTTTGAGAACATCTGCGCAGCCTTTTGCAAATGGGAATCTGTCAAAGAGAGTAGTTTATATAAAAATAAATTGGCATTCAAAATTTTTTTAGCTAATTGACTAGTTTGTTGATTAACTAATTGGTTCAATTAACAAATAATTTACCAGGTTCCATTATTTCCCAGACATTCTAGTTTCTAGAAATAGAGCTGTAACAAAACAAAGAAAAATACCTGGACTTGCTGGATCTCATAGTCAGCAGGGAGAGGAAGGTTCTCTGCCCCTCAGCAGACACAAGAACATCCCTGGTCAAGGCAAGTGTTTGGGAAGATGGACATTTGGAACTTGACTTGATCTGCCTATGGGAAATAGTCTTAGAAAATCTGATGAATTCATTTTATGTGTCAGGAAAAGTAATCAATTTAATAATTATGCTAAAAAATCCAATATGAAGCTAAGAATTGCCTATAATTGCTACAAAATATTTGCCAAGAAAATTTGGGAAATAAAATGGCACAGAGTAAAAACAAGAGGTTTCACGCCTTATACAAATTGGAACACAGTTCAATTTTGAGAACCTCAAAATAAAAGTTAAATTATTTCCATTTTAAATTTGTTTTCTATTTAATTTCATTTTGAAGATAAATATCTCAAATATATATTATTAAATTGTCTTCACTGTAAAGTTGATACATTTCATTTGACCTATTATTGTATCTGTTATATCCAAAAGATGATATAATTCTACATTATTGGTGGTAGTGTGCACACATCTCTTACATAAACATAATATACATTTTTTACAGATAAATATATGTATTAGTCTTCTTGTTGACCTTAGACCTGTGGGGCTTTATACATAAATGCAGTTCATTCTTTAATGTCCACCCAGCTTATTCTAGACGTTAAAGACATGTCTATACCATAGTTTAAACTTCTCAGTTCTCCTTCCCTTCTCCTAGTCCTTAATTTTCAAAATAACCAACAATTTTAATCTCATGTGACCTCCTTTTTTGTTCTCTCTCTACCAATTACCATTTGCAAAGTGAAAATTGATAGATGTATGTAAGTGTTGGGAGCTGGCTGTGCCTCAGTGTCTGACATGGCCAAGCCCACTGCAATTGTGACAAATTCTGAAGCTCTGACTGAGAAACAGATACTGCTTTATATCTTAAAAAATTCTTAAATTGCCTTTGGATTCAGCCCCCAGTAGAATGAAGATCTGACACCTCTTCTTATATTGGTTGTTTAGTTTATCTTGACTAAATAGGTGTGTTTTAGACATATTGCGATAATTCTGCTTTGCTGTTAGTTTCTTAGTAATAGACAAGTTATGCACCTTATAATTCTTAAGATTCTGTTTAGCCTGTAGTATTTGAAATAATTGCTAAGTAATAAACATCCTTTAGGCGCCAGGGCAGGAACTCTGCTCTAGCCACAAAGCCATTACAGGTAGAAATTGAAACATTGTTAGGATAAGTTAGTCATTAGCATAGAACAGATCAGGCTGTACCCTGTAACAGAAACATCAGGAGGAAGAAAAGCTCTGAGAAAAACAACTTCCAAAAGGGCAAAAGGCCTGGAAAAGGTCAACTGCCCAGTATAAAAGGGACATGCTATAAGAATAAAGTGAGACACTTCTCCTCTTGAAAAAGTGCTCCTGTGTCTCCACGCATTTTTCCTGTTTCCTCGCCTACTCCGCCTCCACCTGAGGGAACCCCTGGACCTGCGGGAGATGGTCTCCCGCATGTAAGATGCCTGAATGATAAATAGCTGGATGCTACACGAATGCTGTATAGCTAGCTGATGGATTCATAATCTAAAATATATGCATACATATATGAATATATGTATATTTATAAGCTAAGAGGTATGTATATGTATAAATATGTGTGTATAGAGAAAGTATATATAAATGTAATCTTTCTTCTCTCTTTAACCTCAACTTGATGCCAGTTATCAGTAATCTTCTTCAATCAAAGAGTAGGTTTGAAAAACATTATACCTGTCAATTTTTTCCTCTACTCAGCATAGTTTAACATATTTTAACATGATATAAGTTCACAAAATAATGTGAGCAAATGGAAGAAGAAAGATAGAAAGAAAAATAAGGTGCAAATTAAGATAGTCCATTTTTTGAAAAAATATACATGTTATTTTCATCACTTATATGTAATTTCCTCACCATAAAGGCAGTCTTAATATTCTCTTAATCTTCAAGACACAATTTGGTATTTATTACATGATTCAAGAAGGATCAGAATATATATGCCGGGGTGCCAAAAAAATGCATACAAGTGGACACTTTGGTCAATGTTGCTCAAGCAGTAGTTCGCCAAATCAGAAGTGTCTGGACGCTGATGGTAACCACTTTGAGCACCTCTTGTAATTGCAGAAGTCAAATGTGACTTGTGTTCATCTTTTGGCATTGGTATATACTGAGTATTACAATTTTAATATTTTTTTCCTTTCATAAAATGTGTATACATTTTTTTGATACCATAAATATGTACATGCTGGTCAGACAATTAAGTTTGTGAACTTGACACCATGCACTTACATGGTGGAAATTTCGCAAATGTAATTTTCTGACCTTTCATATATATGTCTTCTGAGATATAACCACATATAACAACATGATTTTTAAAAAAATCAGAAGGACACGATTTTTAAAAAAGCAAAAACATGACAAAATGACATCAGGACTGAAACAATTAGGCAGATTGGGAAAGCATATGTGAAGACCCTTTTAAAGGAAGAGAATTAGAACTGAGAAAAAGCTTGAGAATAAGGATAAGCATAGTAAGAATAATTTGGACATGTTTACATTAAGAGCTAAGGGAATCCACTTGTATTAGTTGGGGTTCTCCAAAGAAACAGAACCAATAAAATAGATTAGATGATAGATAGATAGATGATAGATAGATGATAGATAGATGATAGATAGATAGATAGATGATAGATAGATAGATAGATAGATAGATAGATAGATAGATAGATTAACAGGTAGCTAGATAATGATAAGGGATTGGATCACACAGTTATAAAGGCTAATTCCAATGATTTGCCATCTATAAGCTGGAGCCCCAGGGAAGCCAGTGGTATAGTTCCAGTCCTAACCCAAGGGCCTAACAACTGGAGGTCAATGGTTTAAGTCCTAGTTCGAGCCCAAAAGCCTGAGAACCACAGCCCTGATATACAGGGGCAGGGGAAGATGGAGTCCCAGCTCAAGCAGAGAGAACGAATTCACCCTTCCTTTTCCATTTTGCTCCATGTGGGCCCTCAACAAATTGTGTGATGCCCATTCACACTGGTGAGGATGATCTTCTTTACTCAGTCTGATGATTCAAATGCTAATCTCTTCTGGAAACAGTTTCACAGACACACCTAGAAATAGTGTTTTACAAGCTATCTGAGCATCACTTAGCCCATTTCAGTTGACACATAAAATTAACTATTTGACCATATGTTTTTCTGAGTAAAGTAATATACTCAGCTTTTGATTTAAACCCTATAGCATGAGTCGAAATGCATCTCTAGTTTCTTATGCTTCCAATTTGACAAAGTCTAACGAATTTAGTTGAGTGAACTGCTTACTATCCAATCACCAGAGTAGTGAGAGAATCAACAATTTGAATAATATTTAGTTCTATAATAAACATTTTTTTAGATGCTCCTCATGATTTCACCAAGCTTTAATCAGAATCATGGGTTTCACTTTTAGCCAATCAATTTATGCATGTGACGGTAGCTGGAGGTACCAGAAATTGCAATTGAACTTGTTAAATTTATAAGTACAGATATGCAGTTAAATGAGCATTCTCTTCCATAACTATTGATTGTGTTGGTATGATATTTTGGGCACTACATTAAGTGATAGGTAAACAAATAAGGCAAGAGTGCATATTTACAAGGATATCACAGTCTATTGGCTGAGAAAGTTTGGACTAAGAAATGTAATAAAACATTAGAAGGCGATCGATGGGGAGGCTACAGGAGACTATGAGAGGGACTCAGACCCACGTTGATGGGTTAGTAAATGTTCTCTAGCAGAAGTAATTTTTGAAATCAACTTATTCAGTTAACTAAGTAGTGGAGAAAATTAAGACAATAGGAAAAGAATATTTAAAAGGAAAAATGTGGCATGTTTTGAAAAGAACAGGTAATTCAACATTAATGGAACAAAATTTTTTTCTCAGTTGAATAATTAGAAAGAACAACCTAAGTGGAGAAGACAAGTAATAGAATATACCATTTCCTTTAGATTGTAGAGCCTTATTATAGGGCTGATGGGTATGAAAACAAAAGCTATAATTAGATGAATGACCAGAAACTACACAAATTCATCGTTTTTTTTTTAAATTTCATAAGAACAAGGTAACTGTAGTAGATAGCACTGTATTGTACAATTGAAATTTGTTCAGAGTAGAACTTAAATGTTCTCACACACACAAAAACTTAAATATGTTTGGTGATGGATATGTTAATGAACTCATTGAGGGGATGCCATTCACAATGTGTACATATATCAGCTCATCATATTATACACTTTAAACATCTTACAGTTTTGTCATTTATACCTCTATAAAGCTGAAAATTCAAAATCACAAACACAAAACATTAAAACATATGCACACAAACTGATCTAGAGAGTTTAAAATATTAACTCATCCAGAAAGATAAAACTAGAAATAATTCTAAATCCTGATATGACATTTACTTATTTATGCAATTAATTTATATGACTTCTTAATTTGAAAAAAGTATTTATGATATAATTTTCCAGTATTTATGTGTATATCAATGAACGTATACACTGAACAATGGATCTTGAGAATCAAACTCTTAAACACACTTTGAATAATATGTGTCAAGGGGTTGTTTCCAAGAGTGCAAGAGTGTATTCTAAATGTTTTTTTTTAAAGTATAACTTAAAAACATACAACTCTTAATTGTCACCACTAATAGAATTAAATGATGTGCTTGCTTAATTTAGTGATCATGTCAGGAATGAGAATAAAGAGAATAAAAGAAGAGAAAAAACTACACAAAATAAGGGCAGAACATGAGGATTTTTGAAAAGCTAAGTCTGTTTAATATGCATATAGTATCAAAAATGAGGGTAACAGAACATGACAATATGAGTATAAAGAGTGTCAGGGACAACATAATAAAACTGGTTATAATATAGTAAAATGAATCTATGATACATAACAGGAAATTTCTATTTTTATTCTTAACATTTTAAAATACGTACATATTTGTTTTGAAATATCTCACTACCAGCGAATAACCTACATAAAAACGTGAAGTTTAATTTAAACATTTTTGATCTCTGGTACCCAGCATGCGTCCTAAACTACAGCTTAATAGTCATTGAATAAAATAATTAACAAGGGAATAAATAAGAGAAAGGGTATTATATGCTTAGTAGAATATAATGAAATATTATTCATGTGGCTCTTATAAGTAATTGTGAGTGAAATACATGGAGAAAAGTGATCTAGACAGATACAAATTTCCTTTCTTTGGGAATTTTACTCGCCTCTCACACAACACACTCCTCACCTCCCATCCTGGGGATACAATTAACTATTGAATTGCTTAAGGTCTGCTTTGGAAACGAAACAGAATCCTTAAATTAATCTACTTATATAATTCTGAGGTCTGTATTATTGTTCCAATAAAAAACAGCATTTCAAAATCAAATGTTAATTTAACTCAGAGTATATTACTTAAATTCTTCAAATCATTAAGTGGCTTGAATACAGTTAAGAAATAGGAAATAGGCTCAACTAATTACATGTGTTTAGAACTTCTAAATTCCACATGTAAAAGCAATTTGAGGATGTGAGGGTGATCTGGCTGCAACATCTGTCACCCCATTGATCGCCAGGGTTGATTCGGCTGATCTGCAGGCTAGGTGGGTGTCCCGGTTCTCCCTCACTGCTCCACCTGCATCCCTCCCAAATCTGTGCACTGAGTCGAAGAGGACGACCTTCCTCGATAGAGAAGAGGACCGTTCTTCAGTCAAGGGCATACGAGTAGCTGCGCTCCCCTGCTATTGGGTTGTTGGAAAAGTCGTGACACATGTTTGCGACAGATGGCACTAGTTCACTTTTGAAAGTACTAGAGTCATTCACATCTATGTTATTGCTATGTCATTTGACAGCTGACAGTTCTAGCTTCACTCTAAAAAAAAAGAGTGATTTGGTTGAGTTTTGGAGATTTTACAAGTTGAAGATAGAAGACCAAACTGTTCATTTTTGCCATATTTTACTGTGTTAGTTCTATAAAGGGAAGAATGTGTGTCAAGCTCGTGAAAAGTTGCATTAAAGTTTATGGTGACAATGCTCTACAAGAACGTCAGTGCCAACGATGGTTCATGAAATTCCATGCAGGTGATTTTGATCTCAACGACACTCCTCCTCGGTCAGGAGGGCCAACGAGGTTGATCACAAAATAAAGGCATTGATCAAGTCAAACCCATGTTACATGACAAGAGAGATTGCAGAAACATTGAACATCCATCATTCGTGTGTTCATGACCTCCTGAAGAAGACGGGCTATGTAAGCAAGCTGGATATTTGGGTTCCGCATGAACTCAAAGAAGTTCATTTGACAGCGTGTATAAACATCTGCAATATGCTCACTAAACGTGAGGAAAATGATCCTTTTTTGAAGCGACTGATAACTGGTGATGAGAAGTTGATTGTTTACAACAATGTGGTGCACAAATGGTCTTGGTCTCCACGTGATGATTCTCCTCAAGCAACTTCAAAAGCAGACATTCATCAGAGGAAGGTTATGCTTTCAGTGTGGTGGGATTTTAAAGGTGTCATGTTTTTGAGCTCCTACCAAGGAACTGAACAATCAATTAAAATGTGTACTGCTGGCAATTGAACAGTTTGAACGAATCCATCATTCAGAAACGTCCAGAGCTTGTTAATTGTAAAGGAGTTGTGTTCCATCGCGACAATGCGAGACCACACACAAGTTTGATCACCCATCAAAAATTATTGCAGCTTGGATGGGATGTGTTGCCACACCCACCATACTCGCCTGACTTTGTGTCATCAGACTTCCACTTACTTTGCTCTCTTCAAAACTCCTTGTGTGGTAGAACATTCAATTCAGATGAGGCTGTTAATCAGCACCTTGTTCAGTTTTTTTGCATATAAAGACAGGTCCTTCTATGAACAACAAATGTTGAAGCTCCATAAAAGATGGCAAAAGGTTATCGAACAAAATGGGCAATATATCATTGATTGATCTTTGTTCTTTATATAAATAAATGACTTTTGAAAAACATAGACAAAATACGTCATGACTTTTCCGACAACCCAATAGAACCTCCAAACAAACTCTCAAGGTCCATTTATAAGAAAAGGTAGGGTAGTCAAGCTTCCAAGTTTCCAGATACATTCAAATGAGGCACTGCATGTGGCAGTCTGCCTTTCTAAAAAACATTTTTTAAAAAGGCAATTTGACTGACTTACAGCTGTGACAGTTGTGAGACTGGGGAAAACAAAAATAAGGACACAGTAGAATCCACTCATAAAATGTAAAGTATAGTTTCCTATTTCCTATTAGTATTTTCTAGTTGAAATTTGACATTTTTTAAATAACCAGTGCAAGAGAAACTTCTGACTCACATTACCACCAGTTAATTTTCCATGGACCCTGACAAAGGGTCACCTGAAAATGTCACACATCTAGACAGAAAAAATTACTCAAGCTGCATAGATGCTCCCTTGTACAGTGTAAAGGGGAAAGATTAAAGAGGTGAACATGCAAATATCTTCCCTGTAGGAAAAAAAAATCAATAATGAGAATTTTCTTTCCCCCTCAACATATCCCTTTGAAAAGCCATAGAGATGGGCTTGCAAGAAATTCAGGTTTTCTAGCAGAATGTTAACAACAACAATAATAAAACCAACATATTTTGCAATCTAAGGTTTGCTTTCTTATTTTAAAATGGCATTTGAGTTTCTCATTCTTTGTTTTTAAAACAAATTACACTGTAAAAATATTCTGAAATGCACATTTTCACTTCCCTGCAACCTAGAAATATGATGCCTGTAATAGTTCTTTGCTTTTATGGAGATTTATGAGAACCTAGGCACCTAGCATAGTTTTTCAATCACCTTCAGAATTACTTTCACAGAAGAGGTGCCTCAGTGAGATTTTGTTCTTCCCTAAGTATTTATCATGAATTTATTGTAACCATCAGTCAGCCAGTCTCTTCATAAAGCAGTCGGTAAATACAAGCCTGATTACAAGTATACAGCTTATATTTCCAAATATCGTAATTGCAAAATTTAATACAAATAAAAATAAAATTAGATGAAGTCCCAACCATATCCTATTGTCTCACAGTAGTATAGCACACTTGCTCCACAATTACACACATTTTTGTATTTGTTTCATAGGCAATCTTCATAGTGAAGCCATATTTTTTAAGATACTTGGTCTTGGCATCTTTCTTTAATATAAATGTCACTTTGAGACCATCCTTACACTAAATCTTGACATTATATATACCACTAGAAACTAAATCCAGATATCTGTATCTTGGAAGTCATAAACCTGAAAGGATATTTCAGGTAGGTAATTCATTTTTACATTTCTTTTAAATACTATATTTTCCCCCCATAATTAACCCTGCAAGACTCAGAGCTGGATGGTATATTTAAACATTATTTCAGGAGTGCTTTGGTGGCTCAGAATGGCAGATTATGTAACAGTCCTAAAGGGAGAAAAAGAAACAGAATCCAAACTCCTGGGGACCTGAGGACTATTGGGCATCTATCAAAGTCTTTTCTTTTACTGTTTTAGTTTTTCCTGAATCTTAGAGCTATGGGTACTTTTATATCACAAACAACTTTTATGCCTTGGTATTTTGGGCAAGTTTCAGTCAGTGTGTAACAGTTTTTTAAAATTTTTTTCACTAGATTTTATTTTTAAGTTAAGATTTCTAAAGTTCCTCAGGCTTTAAATAGACTGCCTGTACTTCACTGTTCTTCAAATGAGACAAAACAAATGGATTCCTTGAATCTGTTCATGGCTTCCTGTTTTGAAAAATACTAAACATCAGTCAAATTTATTCAAAAAATACTGCTTAAAATAAAATTAAATAATAAATACATAAATATCATTGGTTGACTGGGACAGCAAAAAAGTCACAAAGTATTAATTATCTTAAAAACATGTAATCCTTCTTCTGCCAAATGTATTTAATAACCTAGTGATATTTAAAAAAATATTCATAATTATTTGTTTATAATTAACTTTAAATCATTTCTAAATCTAGAGTATTCCTTGTAAAAATGGTGACTTAGATTTCTCAAGGACAAAGATAACTATTTGGTTATCAGAAAAGTATGATGTACATTTTCTATGTTTTTCATTGCAAAAATGCAGCATGACTTTTCTGACAACCCAATATTTTTAAACTTATAAAAATAACCCTCAGAATATCCTTTATAAAACTGTACACACAATCTCTTCTTTCATCCTTCAAGTATTTTATTCTCTATTTCACTCTTATTGCTTTCTTGAAAATCTGTAATAGACCTTCACCACCCACAGATTAAAAATCAAATGTACCATGGCAGAGGAAGACTCTCTCTTTGGACACCTTCACACTCTGTCCTCATATGGCCTTTTTACTGGTATCTCTTTCATGTGTCCATATTTCCTCTACTTATTAGGACACCAGTCAGATTAGGTTAAAGCTCATCCATATAAACTCATTTAAACTTAATGTTTTATCTCTTTAAAGGACTTATCTCCGAATACGTCACATTATGAGGTTCTAGTGGTTAGGACTTCAACATGAGAATTTGGCAGAGTGAGGGGAGGACTTTGTTCAACCCATAACACAACTCTTCTGTAATTATACATTTTTCTTTTTCCAAATTAGGAAATGAGTTTTTCCATAAAACTACCATGTTCAAAAGAGACTAGTCACAAAAATACAAATTTGAACAAAACAAAAAATTTCTGGTTTAATGATTGCAGGAAGAGATTGAATATTTTTAAGTTAAATTTATTAGGTAACAATGGTTAGTAAAATTACATGAGTTTCAAGTGTGCATTTCTATAATACATCATTTATATATCACATTGTGTGCTTCCCACCCAGAGTCAGTTCTCCTTCCATCACCATATATTTGACCCCATTTACCCTCATCTACCACCTCCCTCCCTCCTTACCCTCTGGTAACCACTAAGCTGTTGTCTATGTCTATGAGTTTTTGTTTGTTTCTTTGTCTTGTTTGTTTTTTGCTTTCAGTTTTATATCCCACATATGAGTGAAGTCATATGGTTCTCGACTTTTTCTGTCTGACTTATGTTGTTTAGTATAATAATCTCAAGATCCATCCATGTTGTTGCAAGTGGCAGTATTTCATCTTTTCTTATGGCAGAGTAATATTCCATTGTGTATATGTACCACATCTTCTTTATCCAAAGTGGAAGGACACTTTCTAAATGATATTTAATTAGAGTTAGAAAAATCAAACAGAATAAAATACATTGGTATACCTTAAAAATAGTCTAATAAAATTTGGATGAAACACATCTAAAAAAGTAATTTGGCTTTCTGAATTATTTTGTTAGTGAACTGACTGAAATACACACAGCAAATATTGCTTCACATTTCAGATAACATGAAGAGAAGTGTGGCTATCTGTAAGAATACAATGAGGTCATTTTTAGTAGATTATATAGCATGCCCCTTGACAATATTTAGAATATGACAACGCATTCCTAGAAATTTGAGGGAAAAAAATCAGATTTGTGGTCTTTAACCATAAAGAGTCTGACCATGATTTCAGTGGGCTGGGGTCATAGCTTCAGTCTTTATTCATTTTTAATATTTCCCTCATGTTGTATTTGCTTTATTAATTAATTTGTTATAGCACTATATTATGAACCTTAAGTAAATAATTGCTTAAACATTTAACCTATGTCTTCTTTACTCTTAGTGTTATATGTGTATTACTTTTTTTCTAAGGCTGACTGACATTAATATTTATAATGACTATAATTTTTCACTAGCTTTGCCATAATGTCTATGATTAGAAGAAATTGAAAAATCTCTTTCACCAATATTCTCCAACTATATACCTCAGGAGAATATGAATCAGATCAGTTAATGGAGTGTGTAACAGTGTAAGAAAACATAAGAATATTATTCCTGAATTACTACATGCTAAATTTTGTTATTGCTATAGTCAGAGATCTCTGCGTTACTAAGCTTCACATGGGAGATTCATTGATCACAAGGAAAAAATACACAACTCTGCTAATAAGAGTTCTTTCTTCAATAAAGAGTTAATTTCCCAGGAGGACAAAAAAAGGAAACATTATAGGGATATACACAGGTGTTCTTATTCAATAGGTTATCTAGTGAAACCAGATTTCTCACTGGCATATGTATTGAACTAGAATTCAATAACCACCTGCACACCTTCTCTTGGTCCAATGCTAAGTCATGACATGGAATGAAGATGGACATCCGTGGTCATCAAGCTGAAGTTTTATCTGGCTGAGAAGACAAACAAAGGAAAAATTTCATCCAGTGAACTCTTCCTTAAGCATTGTAGAGTAATAAAATATGTAAAATTTATCAGATGACTCAGTAACTATATAAATATTACCTATAACTCTCTTTTTTGGGGGCTTTTTATGTTGCTGAAGGTCAGTTATATAAAAAAAGGAGACACTCAGTGGTCCCTTGCTGACACACTTAAGGTAGCATCTTCCACTCACTCTCTACTCTGTCACCACTTTATTCTCCAGTCACCTTCTTGCTCAAAAATGATGTTATTTTCCTCTGATTACTTCTTGGCTCTCTTAGGATAATGTGTTTAAGTCAGTCTAGTTCTTCCCCTTGTCCTAGGTACAAACTCTATTCTTCTTACGTATCAATTCCCAAGTGCATTTCTCTGTACATTCTGGAAGACACTCCTAGCCATTATTTCGAGGTATGATCAAACAATATGGTAAATGTTTAAATTTTAAAAAAAATTTATTACAGTAAAAGACACATTGCCATTAATCTCCCTCAAAATACTCTCCTTCCCTTCAAACACACTTATCCCATTGTTCTTGCCACTTTTTGAAGCAGTTCTGGAAGTCCTGTTTTGTAAATGCCTTTACTTTATCCTCCATCATGACAATGCTCCCTGTCACACATTGCTCTGGTATGGCAATTTCTGTCACATAAAAACATTACAGTATGTCCTCATCCACCTTATTCACCAAATCTAGCACCATGTGACTGCTGGTTCTTCCCCAAAGTCAAAATGACCATGAAAAAAACATTTTGAATCAATTCAGGTAATGAAGGCAGCCCCAACAGTGCAACTAAAGACACTCACCAAAGAGGACTTCCAGAACTGCTTCAGAAAGTGACAAGAACAATCAGACAAGTGTGTTTTGAAGCAAGGGGGAGTATTTTGAGGGAGATTAATAGCACTATATAATTTACTGTAATATTTTTCTTTTTAATTTAAGCGTTCACCATATTTTTTATCACAACTTGTATACTGACTTAAACTTATCACTTGTCCCATTCATCCACTGAAGTTGCTTAGATCTCAGGTCCTATGTAAACTGTTTCTTGAATTATAGTGGTAACTATTCACTACTGCTGCAACCATAACCAATTGCAAGTGACCATAAAACTGTACTCATATGCTTTATTCGATTTTCCAATATTCATTTCAATATCTATGCAACATGTGGATTGTATTCTTAAATGTCAGTATTTTACTGACATCTGCCATTTTAAACTGATATAGAACTCTGTTTCCTACACCCACAGATTTTTACACAGACATGATTATTAATTTTCTTATTCGATATTTTGATACCTTCATTTTTTATTTATAGTTCTTCACTCAAGAAAGTATTTTTCTGTAAACAACATTCCTTATGCTCATCATCACCAATAGTCAGCTGATGCTAATATTATTTATCTTTATTGTCTATATTTCTCAGTTTTATCACATCTTTAGCAAAGATATTTGGTGGGGAAGATGCAGTGATCCATGCAGACAGTATGGTAAATATAAAAGTAACATTGCTACTAACATCACAATTAAACTATCATCTGCAATTTCTGGAGCAGTGGAAATTTTTGTCTTCAACAACAACAAAATATATGTACGTATATATTGGGTTGTTGGGAAAGTCGTGACGTATTTTTGTATGTTTTTCAATGCATATTTGCAAAGATATATGAAAATGCTCTTAAGGTATTTCAAAGATGTTTGATGCAACTAATAGTCACTTAGCACTAATATGAAGAGATGAGAACATGATTTTGAATGATTATTTCTAATTAAAATATATAACATTTGAATATGACTCACACACTGGAATTCAATATAATGTTTAATATGACTTTCTTTTTTTGAAATAGAGGCAAGTAAACTATTTTAGTAGATAGCAAAAGCAAAATATGCATTGTTGAGATAATTTAATTAAATACTGAAATTCTTTAAGAATTGAAATACATTAAACATTTAGTGGGAAAATTTCTACTCACAAGAGATATATATGACCATGACATTTGGAGAAAGGGGATAAAGTTATATATTTGTAATTCCATGTGCTTTAATTCTATTTCCTTAAAAATATGTTGCTATTACAGATGTTTTTAGAGATACTTTTAAACTCTAAAATAATTAAAAATGGTAATTTTTGTTATTGGGTGTTAACAATTAGAAATTCTGTATGTGCGTTCATTCCTACCTATAACACATCACAACAAAAAAAGGCCATGTCAACTTAACAACGAAATCTAACATCACTGAATTCGCACCACTGAAAATGTCAACCAAGGAATAACAAAGTGAACAGCAAAAAAGTACATTTAAAAAAAATATGAGGTACTTAGAAAATTCTTCACAATTCTTTTTTTTTTTGTCAGCAATGATTCATACTTGGTAACCATTTTTAGAGTGTTTTGTACAAGAACAAACTTCAGAAAATTATACCTATATTTGAAAAATATGTATTTCTCTCTATCAAAAAATAGAGTCAACATTATTCTAAAAGTACATTTTAGATTGAACATAAGAGGTGTGACAGTTAAGTTCATGAACTTGTTACAACGATTTTGCTAACCTTTTTTAATATCAGAGGGATTATTCATTATGAATTTGTACCAAATGGACAAACTATTAGCCAAGTTTACTAGCGCTGAAAAGGCTGCATGAAATAGTTAGATGACCTGAACTTTTTGCCAACAATTCATGGCTCTTGCATCACAACAATGCACCAGCTCACAGGGCACTGTCTGTGAGGGAGTTTTTAGCCAGTAAACAAATAACTGTGTTGGAACACCATCCCTACTCACCTGATCTGGCCCCCAATGACTTTTTTTATTTACCTGAAGATAAAAAAATATTGAAAGGAAGACATTTGAATGACAGTCAGGACATCAAGGGTAATACGTTGACAGCTCGGATGGCCATTCCAGAAAGAGTTCCAAAATTGCTTTGAAGGGTGGATTAGGCACTGGAGTCAGTGCATAGCTTCCCAAAGATAATACTTTAAAGGTGACCATAGTGATATTCAGCAATGAGGTACGTAGCACATTTTCTAGGATGAGTTCATGAACTTGTCAGACCTTTGTACACTGGAAAACAAGGCTAATTAACCTCTTAGTAAACAAATCTGATATTGAAAGTGTTGTCAAATATAGACACAATGATGAAAGTAGTTTCACAAGATCTTGAATAAGAGATTTTACTTTTATAAATACTTTCAAATAGATATCCTTGTTTGATTATTATCATGACTTTTAGGAATGACTGAACAATTAATTGTTCAAAACCATATAGAAGCTCAAAATAGAACAGAAACAATCTCTGTCAATCCTATGTTCATAGAACTATTTTTTTTCAGATATTTGAAGCCAAGAAACTCTAACTAAATGAAAGTTAACACAGAAGTACCAATTTACATCTAAAAACTGAGAAGTTCTGAAATGAGGAGTGATGTAGGTGGAATCCTCCAACCTACAGCCTGCTTCTTGAATACTTCAATGATAATTTCAAACATATGCATAGACAGAAATAAAATTGAAAACAATCAATATGCCAGATATGATAAAATTAGTTACACTTTAGAAGAAAAAAGATTTTAGTTCAGTTTTCCAAAGGGGAAAAAATGATTACACAAGAAAGGCCTAACCATTCAAGTTTTGGGAATGACTTACAATTTAATAAAGCAATGATATAAAAAGATATACAGAATTGTTTTTGTCATTCAAATTTCATAATTATAGATGCATTTTAAGTAAAGAAGATTAAAAAACTGTAAAATTCCAGTATTGTTTTGATTCTCTGAGATATGCCTTCAGAGACTGACTATCTGATTATCAGGGTGAGATATCTATCTATCTATCTATCTATCTATCTATCTATCTATCTATCTGTCTGTCTGTCTGTCTGTCTGTCTGTCTGTCTATCTATCTTCCCAAATACTCTATTGATTATCTAGCAAATGCATTCTGACTAGCTGATGATGCCAGTTTAGGGCAAATTGTCATTCCTTCTAACTATAATGCAGTTGCTTATATTCCATTCTTTGTCCCTCTACTGCTGACCAATAATAGGTCACAATAAACATTTTAACTGCCTGAAACATCTGTTGTGATGCCAGTAGTTCTACTCTGCCTTCCTTATCTCTTTTCTATATTTTTGTATTAAGTTTGCAAAAATTGCTTGGGTAGAGAAAACAGTCCTTGAAACAAAGGCATTATAATTTTTTATCTCAAGTCATAATATTATTATTTTTTTCTTCATAGCAATCTCAATAGTTACCAGCATTTGTAGTCTGACCATCTTAATAAAAAAAAAACATTTTTTTTCTTCTCCTGGAATTTTTCTGTTGCTATATTTGCAGGTCATGAAAAATGTTCTACAATGCCCTGGTTAATATCTTCTCAGATAATTTTTAAAAGAGTACTTATGGAGAAGTAAACACTTGTCCTCTTCTTTACAAAACCAACAAATGATTCAGCCTTCTTCCTGCTATCTACTATAATGACCTGGAAGTCCATTTGCATGCATAAAATATAACCTGGTTGGATTAAAATCAACGTGGTATTTAGCAACTTATATTTCAAATATAAAAACATATTTGACTAATTCATATCTTAAAAAGGTTTATGGTACACTCACCAGCCTTCCTATTGTAAACACTTATAATGTTGGAATAAGATATTTTAAAAGGAAATCTCATAAATGTAAAGATAAGCTGATAAGAATGTAGAGATCAATTAGCTCAAAAATTAGGTGAATCTAGGAATTAGGAAAGGCAAGCTGAGTGCTGAAACTGGCATTGTATTAGCCATATCATGTAAATTTCAGCTTTGTTGACCACATCAGGGCATAAAAAGCAAAGCCTGGCAAGAGCGGAGGCTTCAGGAATATTGTTTTGTATCTGAATCTGGGTATTAGTTACACATGATTTTGACATTTTTCTTCTTTATACCATACCTATTTCTTTTATAAGTTCTTTTGCATATGTGCTATGTTTCACAATTCACAGTTTAAAATACTTGTAACATAATATTAGTAATAAGCAACCTAACTAGTCTTTTTGCCAGTGCAGTGTACAACTTTATTAATATGCAAACCAAAATGCTAGGTATTTTCCATCTATAAAATTGACATTAGCTTGCCAAAATGATTACATCTGTTATTCAAGTGAAATTCCTTGTTAGTCTGATTTTGAGCAATCATGTATATAATGTAAATCCTTTAATTTTATAATTCTACCTCTTTTTGTCATTTGTATGCCTGTTCCCATTATTAATACTGTCTTATATTTTAATCTCAGCTCTCCTGCTAAATAGGCAAACACAGTTCGTAATTTATGCCTTTGCCATCACCGAAAACAACAGCATAATAACAATATAAATAGGTAATCAATGGGCTAGCTGCTACAGTATGCTTTCTTCAATAATATTTTTGCCATAACTTAGAATAGCAATAATAAATAATTATTTGGCACAAATGACCCTTAAAACTGGACTTCAGATTATATAAAGACAAGGATCTACAAGAGTCCAATTCCTTGTGAATGCAAAAAGACCAAAAGATTCCCTGTAAGAGTCTTTGGAAATAGATATCAAGCTTTGGGCAATTGTTTTGAAAAGCATTCCGCTCGTGGAAAAAAAAAATGACAATATTATGGGCACACCATAGCTGACTTTACCAAAACATGCCTGGTTCTGAACTTTTGATTTTAAAATCCTAAAGACATATTTGCTTCTCTTTGGTAATTCTCACTCTCAGTAGAGAAATGATTCCACTTAACCCTAATCCAAACCAGCTATGTTTGCTCTTCTGAAAAGAACCTTGTTAAATCTCTGAGTCTGCTTTATCCTCTCCTTTTACCTCAACTCCAAAGTTATTGTTTTTTTATCATTGTTTTACCAACAATAAACCCTTTTCTGCCCCTCCACTATACCTAACATAATCTAATATTTCTTCTTCATATTTTCTATAAAAGCAAGTTTAATTAGACTCATATATAAACTCAGAAGAACTTTAAGTATTCTGGTGCATGTATCAAATTTGCTTTCTTTGTCCCTAACATTTTATTAAATTTTATAATTAGAATATGCTTTATTTTGTGGTGAGAGTTTACTACATTTCTTTACTTATTGCAGTATTTGGAGAAAGTAGATATTGATAGGAGAAAAAAAATTGTATGTTGGGGACAGTGATGATTAAATGGTAGCCTCATTCTTTTTTTTCTTTTAATTATTTTTTATTATGACATACACATTTTTTAGAATTAGTTTCAGCTGTACAACACAGTGCAATAGTTATACTTTTTACCCCTCGAAGTGACAACCCCCCTCCCCCAATCCACCGAACCACTTCCCCCCAATATCATACATATCTATTACAATTCCCTTGACTCCACTCCCACACTATACTCCACGTCCCATGACTATGTATGTATGTATATATATATATATATATATATATATATATATATATATATATTCACTTATAGTTGACGGTAGCCTCATTCCTATTGAAATGCGGAAGTCCTGAACTAGTGCCCTCAACCTTTTCTTTAAAAATGTAATAAAACTAAAAAAAAAATTTCAAACAGCTATATTTTCACCCATCAGGATTTTTCAATATAGCTCATGGCCAACAGATCTAATACTGTGCATCAGATTCCTTAGGAAAGCCTGCTCCTGGGCAGACAGATGGCTAGGTCTGGCGCAGAGATATTCTGATTCACTGTGCCTAGGTCAGAGGTCAGGGGTTTTCTATTTTAAGTGCACACTAGACACACTTACAAAAGTGGGTCTGAAATATAGTCCTTAGACTAGCAGTTGTAGTATCACCTGATAGTTTTATAAAATGCAAATTCTTAGACTCCACATCATACCTACTATGAAACTTTGGAGATAGGGCCCAGCAATCTGTATTTTAAGAACTCTCCAAATGAGTCTAATGCATGTGAAAGTGTGAGAATCACTGAAATAACCTGTTCTCACTGTGATCTCTCATGCCCTTGCTGCAGGCTAAAGCTTTCAGGGACAAATATTTCCTGTAGAGAAAAATAAACATTTAAAGTCACACAGTGTAGTGATTACCAGAATAAGTTTGACATGATCTGGCATGTTGTACAATTCTTCAAATGGTTGAATCTCCCTTACCACATCTTATAACATCTGTGGAAGAGGGATATTAAAGATAATATCAAATATAGATATTAATAAGGATCAAAGAATCCTTATTAATATATTTAATATTAATAAGAAACAAAGAACTAATATTTTTGAGCTCTTAGTAGAGTGACCTACAAACAAAAAATTCAATAAAATGATACTTATGGATGATATTATTATTGATTTGGGTAAATGCATTTTTTATTGTTAATATAAGAAATTATTTTCACATAATAAAAAATTATTGTTGGCTTTGCCATTCAGCTAGCATTAGATAGTCCTAGTTTATGAAATAATAGTCACTAATATTTGCTATTGCATAATTCTTTGTGATTAGAGGAGGATGTTGACATCTAATTTTCTATAGTTTCTTTTTCCATTTTATAAGTTCTTAGATGAATAAAAGCATGCTTTTCAAAGTTTTAAAAAAATCCTAAAAAGTATAATTTTTTAATTAAGTATATTGGAATGACATTGGTTAATAAAATTATATAGGTTTCAAGTGTGCATTTCTCTAATAATACATCATCTATATATTACATTGTGTGCTCATCATCCAGAGTATGGGTGGCAATGTTTTATTGTTTCATGCATTAGAATTTGTTTTCTCCTATAAGGCATATAATTAAAATGTGTACTAAAAGAGAAATTTTCAACATAGTGAGGGAGAGCATTTCAGAGTCCAGAGTGCTAACCATTACACTATGGAACCCTGGGAGAGCATTTCAAACTTTCATGTACCATGTTATATATTAGCTTTTTCTCTTGTGATTTTTACATTGATGTTATTGTTAAAACATCATTACTTTAATTTTGTTTACACAGATCCTTTATTAAGATGTATTATTATAATTAGCATGAAAACACTGATTATAATTTTTCTTTCGTAGTCAGATATATTTGTATTTCCCTTGATGGCTTCAAAAATTTTCCAAGCATTGACATGTCAAATATGTGGCAATTTCCATAAGTATGTCTTGAATTGCAGTCTATTTTTCTATGTTAAACATTTGCAAGCATAGATTCATCTGGTTGTCTATACCTCATTGTTACATTTCGGTTTATCAACCTAGTCAAACACATATACTCAATAAAAGTATTCAGAAATATCTTCTATAGAGCAATCTGATAAACATTTTTAAAAACCATGATCTTCATACTCATTTCATGATTAGCAATGAAATAAGGAAAAAAATGACCATTTTTGGCCAAGTGCCCAGTGAATTCTCCTCTCAGACACTGAAGGCAGCTTTGATTGTGTTTTGATGTTTTCACCAATCCATTACTGTATTAACTTGATGGCAGTCAAAACACACATTTGTGATCTCATTTTTCACTAGCAGTTTTTTCCACTCAATCAGACATATACACAAATACTCACAGGACAGAAGAACGCTTTTAACTGAAGCAAATCTCTTAGGAATAGTGTCATGCAAGAACCTCTTTCTGAAAGATTATAGTGTGCTGTTTGTGCCAAGCATTTTTTCCCCTTAGTGAATAACATTAAAATTGATGCCAGAAAGTAAAGGTGCATTATGAACAAATGATTCTACTATGTCAAGTGTGCCCATATTGCTAAAGCTTGAGTAGTAATTGTTTCTTTTCTGATAAAGACCAAAAGGTATTTTTGCCATCTGTTTGCTTTAACTAAGTATTAATATGCTGCAGCTGTCCCTTTGAATTAGCATTAAGGAATATTTCTCATTGATGTCATGGAGGGGCAAACTTGTGTCTTATTCAGAAAAATAGAATCTAAATCAGAGTTGTCTTTACCTGGTTCTCTTTTATAGTTCACTACTATAATACTACTTTGTTTCAGATGCTAAAAAAATAGATTACAGCATAAATCTAGATGTTGTTATTGCCAAAAATAAAATCAAGCAAGCAAACAAACAACTTTAGGAATCCTCTTTTTGATTCGGTCTGTCTGTTTATAAAAAACATACAACAAAGTTGAAATTCTCACTTTTTAGTGAGGAGCAATATTGGACATCGAATAGTAATTTTCAGTGATCATGCATATATTCACACTTGGCACCAAAGTTCGGCTGTGAATGCGTTCGTAGTTGGAGTTTGCTAGGCAGAATAGTATTGAGGAGGTAAGGCCATGAGCAAAAAAAAAAAAACTTTTTATATTTCCCAAAATAAATCAGGGTTCAAAATTCATAACCACAATGAGGTATCACATGTATTAGAACGGCTATCATAAAAAAGACAAGAAATAACGTGTTGAGGGATGTGGCGAAAAGGGAACCCTCATACACTATTAGTGACATTGTAAATTGGGCAGCCACGGTGGAAAACAGTATGGAGATTCCTTAAAATTTTAAGAATACAACTACCATATCATTCATCAGTTTTTCTTCTGGGTATTTATCCAAATAAATCCAAAACACTAATTACACACACACACACACACACACACACACACACACTTGTGTATATACTGTCAATGGGCACTTACATTGTCTCCATACCTTGGCTATAATAATGCTGCCATGAACATAAGAATACATATATCTTTTTGAATTAGTGTTTTCATATTCTTTGAGTAAATAACCCAAAAGGAAAATTCCCGGATCATATGGTAGTTCTATTCTTAATTTTAATAATAGCCACACACAATGGAATACTATTTGGCCATAAAAAAGATAAAATATTTCCATTTGTGACAACATGGATGGACCTTGAGGGTATTTAGCTAAGTGAAACAAGGCAAATGGAAAAGAACAAAAACTGTATGATTTCACTCATGTGGAAAAGAACAAAAAAGAAAGAAACTAACAAAACAAACCAAAAACAAACCATTGATAAAGCAAAATGGTGATCAGAGGGGAAGAGGAAGGGCAAATTGGGTAACAGGGCAAGATGTATGGTCACGGAAGGAAACTAGACTTTTGGTGGTGAGTATGCAGTAGAGTGTACGGATACCAAATTATAATGTATACTTGACATTTATATAATGTTATTAACCTAGGTTACCTCAATAAAAATGTTTTCCACTGTGATGGAAATTCCAAATGCATGTTTAATCTTTATAATAACCTCCAAAGTATAAAACTAATCACACAGTGTAACTACTTTATGGAATAAAAACCTAGGTAAACTTTTTTTAAAATGTTGATTAGCTGAATAGTCTATATCATTCATCACTCTAATGATTTTTCAGCATCAAACAAAACTTGCAATAACAGGAAACAGCTAAGTTGAGAAAGAAAAAATAACTTTCTCTGAAGTTTGCAGAAACAGAACAAGTTCTGATATGGAACGTCTTATATTCCTGTGTAAAGGCTACTATGATTTCTCAATTTATTTTGCTATGATGAAATTTCCTTAAAATTCTAGTCCAAGTATGATCACCAAAAATCAAATACTCATTTCTCAAAAATAATTCATGTCTATATTTCTACTAATTTCTAACAGCAATTCCATAACAACTTATCCAAAAGTAAATCTACCTAATTAAACATTTCATAGGTAAGGCAGGTATAAGATCAATGACTACTAATTTGTACAAGGAATTCAAATTGAATATTTATGTTGTCCAAGTCGATTTCAACCAGTTATTTATAATTGAGAATGAAATGGGTAAACTAATAGTAAAATAAAATTATTTGCTATGAATATGGAAATGATGAAATGAATACATCTATCAATATTTACTTATTTACTTTATATAATGAAGAAGTCAATTTTCACACATATATGTTGGAGGGAAAAACATTACTAAAAAAATTATATAATGCACATAACCCTATATCCCACATACATATGCTCATGGTATTGAAAAATATATATTAATGCTGCTTTCATAATAGTTCAAATTTATTAAAATCATTACAATTTGATATGCATTTATGAAAGGTTTATTTTTTATTATTACAAAAGAAGATTTCAGCTCTAATTTGTACAATTATTTGAACTATATTTTTCTGAAAGTGTTTCCTTTATTTTTTAATATATTTTACCAATGCTAATTTTAATTTGATCTTCTAATGCATTCATGGATAGTTTACTTTCTTTAAATGATCATTAAATTTCTAAAACATGTTCAATTTAATCTTTTCCAGGGTGTTCTTCTGTTAATACAATTATGCATGTCCTTTCCTCTTTGTACTGTGTCTATTTCACTCTCTGTAAAAAAATGTGAATAATCTTCTTTTGAATTAAATATTAAAGGATATTTAATTAGCAAAATGTTTCTGTTAAGTATTCTTTAGGCTGTACCAAAAACAGTGAGAGTTATATGTCGAAAAAGACACATCCTCATTCTTTCTGTGGGGATGAAATAAACTTCTAGGTTGTTATCTAATAGGGAAGAAAGTGACCCCCAATGTACCAACTTCTTTTGGAGACCGGACAAGAGGAAGACACCCCTGTAAGAAGGCATGTCACAGAGATAGTTTTAGAGGCTGACTTCATAAGTTTCACTGAAATTTTAATTATCCACTGGAGAAAGAAATGAAGACACAGAGAAGGCATTGCGGTTTGAGAGATTGATATAAAGCTATGGATTCAGAAACTATATAACATTTGCAAGTGATTAGAATGTGTATATGAAGTTTTGTACTATCCTCTACACACATCAACTTTTCCATATGAAAACCCTATTTTCTAATACTCAACTATAATATGCTGCTTGTCCCACTCCTCACTACTATCCTTATCTTTCATGCACATTCTAACTCATCCATGCCCTTCTTAACGTATGAACTTTCAAACTAGACACAATGTGTTATATGTGATAAGATCAGTTTTGACTATATAGTTAGGCTGTTCCTTCTCTTAATATGGATGTCATAATCAACTGGTACTAAAACATATTTTAATCATTTTGTTAGCTGTATTACCCGAACGTACCTTCAATAAAATTTCAAGGTGTTATTTTTCATTTATTATCCCTTTGACCCCACCTGCTGTTAAACCAGGTCTCAGTGCTTGTAGATTACTTTTATATATATTTTGAATTTCTTGCTGCTCGATTTAATTTTGTATAATTTCATTTCTATAGCAGAATTTCAATATACTTGTCAAGTTTTTCTAATCATTTTTAGATATTCTTGTGCATATTATAAAGCTATTAAATTCTATTTAAAGATAATAATCAAAGACCTCAACAGAGAACACCCACAGGGTTAACTCAATCTTTCAATCAATGTAAATTAAATTTAAATTTTCAGTAATGACAAATTCACTGAGTTGTAGACACTCCCTCAAACTTAAACATTGATTTATCAATATCTTTATTTCTGTGTAAAAATTGTGATCTTAATTTTATGTTTAAATATCTTCTTTATGAATTGTGAATTATAAATCACTGTTCTGTTTGTTCCAATCAATAACAGTTATATTAACTGTTTAACAAAATTAAATATTTAAATAAATATAAAATATGTACAATATATTTTATAGAGATATACTGGTACCGTGTAGAAATTGGACTTCCAAAAAGCAGTTTCATATGCTTCTGTTCTTTAAAATGATTTTATTCAATTTCTTTTTTCCCATTTGGTGTAGACAAAAGAATGAAATTAGAAGTGAATATTACTACATTCCTTGTATGTTCTATCACACTGCAAAGATTAGGACTTTTTTCCCTTACAAGTTATTTATGTTATAATGATATCACAAAAGTATTCATTTCATAAACCATTTTTTTTGGTCAAAATGTAGTTCCTACTAGGAAACTGTTATTTTTAACACAGACTTTTCTTTTTCTGTGTCTAGAAAGTCATATCTGACTTCCTATTAGAAAATTTCTCTTAGCACCTTTCCGGCATACAGTCAAAGTTTAGCTGATGATTGTCTCCCCAAATCTTTTCCTCCATCTACAGGCAAATTTCTGAATTCAGATATAATAAGAATTTTTTCACTTCCTATTTCCAAATTTTTGGTAATAATCTAGAAGCTCTGACAGGCAGGAGAATTTCACTCACTCCTTCCCACTACTAGAAAAATAGACACTCTAAGTTAACTTTAGAAGGCATTTCTGATAACAAACAAACATTGGAAATAAATATTGGAAATTATTCTCATTTCCAATTAATGAGTTTAAGAAATTAAGTGAAAAGAAATATATTGAGCTATTCTGTATCTTCAATAACAAGTACAAAATTGATGTATATAAATTATTAGTATATAATCTGCTTTTATTTGTATTTACTTTTAAGAGTCAATCAACCTTTGCTCCAAGTTTACAAAACCAGTATTCCTTTTTATACCAAAGAAGGCATTTGTACTTTGCTTCATTGAAAATTACTAATCACTTTAATATTTTCTCTCAAACATTTAGACTTATTATCGTCTGTTCTTTTTTATTTTCATAAAATAGTTTAGAACACCTACACATGCCAAAGTTTATGTTCATGAAGAAGTGAAAACAATACAAACACAGAATAAGTAAACTATTTCATATCATTATTGAAGAAGCATGGACAAACTTCTGGTTAAATTATTGTAGCATTAAGTTTCTTTACTCTAATACTCTCTACCTTCCTTTTAGCATGAATAGGGGTTGCAAATCACTCTGTCCACATGTAATTAAAACATTATTCTTAAGTAAAAACATAAAACACTCAATTGATTCACTATATCAATTCGCATATAACCAAAACATAATTAAATGAAATTTGCATATGACATTTCCCAAATTCCTTCAGATATTTTCATTCAAAGTATTTAATAGAAACTTCTATTTAATTAATAATGCTGTTAAGCATTTGAATTTTTTTAATGGAATCTAATTAGCTAATGGCAATATATAATAAAAACCACAGGTAAGTCCTGTTTATTCCATCATGATCAGAAAACTTTATAGTATGCTCATTCTCTCATCAAGAGGCTATAGCATATGACATCCTAGGAGTGACAATTCTAGCAACACCATATGTTTTAACCATCTGGATGATGGTGGGACATGTGAGGGATACACACTTTTTCTTAATTTCAAAGCAGAAACTTACAGACTTTGTGAAGTAATTACCATTAATTCAAATCAAATTTACTGACAAGTTGGTAGGAAGTATTATGTGATGCTATTTGGTGCTTGCCTTCACATAGTAACAAAAAATAATTTAAAAAGCACAGTTTCATGAATTTAATAAATGATATGTTAGAAATTTGAGGTTTACAAATTCTAGTTTTGTTTAGTTTTTTTTTTTTGGTAAATTAAAATTTTTTATATATTATTTGAGGACTTGATAGGTTTTGATGACCTCATTGGAACAACTGAAAATTATTAAAATTTTAACAAATTTAGCACAAAATTTCATAGTTAAATTGTTAATATTTCTTCACAATGTGATTTTTACCTGTACATTGTCACTTCATTGTTTTAAATGATAGTTTCTTTATTGTATTAAAGAATAATTATACAAATGCAAAATATGTTTATAAGGAAAATATTTTTGTATGAAATAAACTGCATATATCTATGTGTCAATGTCATAACATCAAAAATTGATTTTCTATGAAATGTTTAAATGTTTTATTTAAAATAGTGAATCTTGTCACATAATAGAAACATTCCCAGTCAAATCAGTTAATTAATATCTCTTAAAGTCAGTTAAAGTGCTGTCATCCCAGTAGTTCCTGTAGGGTTGTTGATACATAACTAATATGACTTTGATTGATTGAAAGATACTATCTGTCAAACAAATCTGGCAGAAACAAAGTTAAAAAGAAAAAAAAAGGGTCCTGCTTCAGTAAAGTGGCTCAGAACTTGACAGTGCCAAGGGTCAGATATTCATTTAAAGTGAATAATCTGAATTTCAACTCAAAGAGTGGAGAATTGCATTTTATAAATCATAAAAGGATAAAATAAAAATGGTTAAAGACATAAAAATAATTGATGAATGCAGAGAAAAAAAGGATTGAGAGATATATAGTGTATAATGTCTAAATTTAGGATAATTTAATTGGACTATGATCATGCTAATGAATTTTACACTACATAGGACAAAATAAGGGCAACTATCCATTAAATAAGGAGGAGAGAATTAGCACACACACACCAGGAAAATATTTGGTAAAGCAAAGCAAATCTCTACGGTTCTATCGAACACCTTAAGGAATGTAAAGCTGCCCTCCCCCCATATCTGCTCCTTCATGTCACGTTAATTTTACATTTTCTTTCTTTATAGACATTGCTAATTTGAATACGGGTATATAACTGCTCCCAGCAGAGTCAAGCAGATCACTTGTATTGCAATGTGAAATTGTGACAATAAGATAGCCTGACAGTATCTATTTGTGGCATAAATTAAAATATATGAAGCTGTCTCCAGTGTGGGAGGCATATTTTATGTCATATATATGTCAAAAATGTAATGTCAATGTTGTAATGTGTCACCTATCTATCAGTTTCCACATGTCTGTGTGGGGCAAAATAATTACAAATAACCTGATAGAAGTGAATTTTTTGGATGAGCCTAATTTTCATCTCAAGTCCTTTTTTCCCATTCAATGGTCATAACTAGAAAAGAAGTCTGGTTGTTGCTTTAGTAATCATAAATTCATATTAATATTCATGTCATATTGGAATACTACACAGTTTAAAATGGTTCATGAAAAGCAAGTAAAGCTACTTAATTTATAGGGTTTAGGGTAAAATAAAAATATGAGATTCCTTGTTAGAAAAGCAGGAGGAAAGTGTTGTAATAAATATAAAGCTTTTGCCAGTCTTCCATGATCTGTCTCTCAAATCCTCATTGTGATTTTTGTTTGCTGTTTAATATCATTTTAGGTAAAAAAAAAAAAAAAAATTAAACCATTAGCTTGAGTTTTACCATCACCTTTATATTGTATAATGGCAGTGTTAAAATCCCTGAAATTACACAATTTATATTTTATAGCTCACACATGCATATGTATTTTGTATGAACAGAGGAAACATTGCAGGAATCTAACTCAGTTGCATTTATTTCACTTCTTGATAAGTGCACATTCTACCAACACTCTCTACCTTTGATAGGTCAGGAAGAACTGAAAGAAAAACAAACTATGGGTTTCCCTATCTTTTCCTTTTCTTTTCTGTCATCAGTTTCAGTACACATATTTGCCTAAGGCAGTGGAGTAAAGTGAATAAGAAAGGACATCATAGGACCCTTTGATTGTGTTTCTTAGAACACCATGGTCTCCTTTAAGTCTTCGAAAGCAAGTTTTGGGCCAAATGGAAAGCGTGGCTGTCAGCGCTATCATTGCCCTCACTTACATGGATGTAGATGAGACACAGTTACTTTAACTTGTGTTCAGTGTCACAAAACTCCCGTGCATCCTGGCTGGGTCCTCTAGAATTCTGTGCTCATGAAACATCATGAACTATGTATATGAATGGGGGAGAAGGAATGGTGGATATGTGAATTATACGTATCTCCTCTGTGCATATATATGAATATTGCATCAGTCTTCACTTACAGAAAACAAGTTCAAAGATAAAATTATTAAGAATTTCAATATGGTGACTACAAAGTATTAAAGCAAGTGTGGGGCCCTTCTGAGTGCAAGGCCCTGTGTGACAACATGTGTCACATCCCATGAAGCTGGCCCTGGTCAAACACCAGACTTTTTCTTGAGGTCCCAATAGGCATATTTTCCCCCAGATTTTGGTGTCTTTAGCATAATAAATTCATGGTTATCATTTAACTCTTGAAGTCTGAATAATACGGTGCATCTAAACTCTTTAAAAGTTGTTCATAGAAATATTTGGTCTCTACTCTCCATAATACTTTATGTGAGAATGACATAGGTACTCTTTTTAAAAAAAATCTACATAATATATATTGTGTTAATGCCTTTTGTAGAACTGAAATATTCTGTTTCATCATATACACATGTATATACACAGATAAAAAGCAAAATGACTTAAAGTGAATATTAACACACTTTTTTTAAAATTGGTTAACATGTAAAAAAAATAGTCAACAGGATTTAATTGAAAGGAGTCATTGATAAGTAAAGAAATAAATGTAAGGCAAGTAAATTCATTTGACTAGAATAAGCATAGCAAACAGTGCCCACAATCTAACTTATCAGTTATTCTGTCAAACACATGGAGATATAAGAGTGCTTTAAATCTTTAAAGCTAGTTAAGGAAGAATACTGGCTGTTTCTCAAGGATCAACTGAATGATGAATGTGCAGATTTCTATTTGCAACCACATCCCAAATGCTGATATATGTCAACAAACAAGTAAAACAGATGTTATCCAAGTTGCCTATGGAGCCAAGAACAGATGGGCTGGATGTGTTGTGTGAGAGCAAAAATGCACCTAGGCTGTGATCTAACAAAATGAATTTCCACTGACCAAACATATTTTATAGTAAGACAAAAATGATTTAAAAAGGAAAAAAATGAAGAAAGTTTGGAGCTGACAAAGCTGTTTAGCTATGGAAAAAAAGAAAGAACTGATGTACTGTGCAAAATCTACAGTGACAGAAGGGTAAAAACACACACAAGTGACTTTATATAAAATCAATATTAAGTATTTGTAAAATATTTAACAAGTGATATTCTACTGTTCATTACAAAACTTGTTTTCCTGATAAACATGCTAGGATAAAAAGTAATCATATTATAATTACCAAAACTTCTGTCTATACTCATTTGTCTCAACCTATGTAATTTACCTACATAAATGATCAATATATACACTAAAGCTAATTTATGCTTTAAAAAAAAACGACATAATGTAGCTCTTTGGAAAATCTAAAAGGCGTTAATATTATGCATACCCACAGATATACATATATTTCTGAGAAACAAACTAGCAGAATACAGTGAAAAGAATATTAATCATTTTCAGCATTTTCATATATTAAAGTACAAAGAAATTAAGACTCAAAGACAGAAAGGACATTATCCATTTTAATTCTACAAAGAGCCTACAAAGAACAATCCCATCATTTTTCACATATACCCCACCCCCACACCAAAGGCATCAAGCCTTCCATGTCATCATCAGCTATGCTTATTTCAATAATGCTCTAAAATGCCCTGAAATGACATTTATCACACCTTTTCCTATCCTCATGCTCCCAAATATAGTCCTGTCTGGAGATTAGGATCTGTCACCAACAAATTCCCTGTATCCTTACTCTGCTGTTTCAGTATTACAATCACCATCTTGCACTGGTAGAATCCTGAGGGTCTGTTTCTAATGTGGACAAGTAAAACTCCTACTGGACTCAACCTCTGTTTCCCACAGGCATTAACTAAAAAAGTCGGAGAAAATACTAGGAAATCACTCACCTGAATGCACTAAAGACAAGATAAAACAAGAAGAAAAAAAACCTAGAAGAGAATGGAAACTAGAGTGAAAGGAATAGCACAGAGTGAGTTACTTATTTTTAAGACTTTAACGTGAGGACAGATAGGATGAAGTTAGGGCTATTACTGCATCTAAAACTGATGAAAACCCTAGTTGTATGGCCAGATGAACCAGGATATCAATTTAGGAATAACCACAGCCCCTGAAATGTGAGGCGGGATCTTAGAAAAGTGAATTGCAAGGGTGGGGAGCCCCAGATTCTGTGTATAAATTCTGCCCAACTATCTGGCTGACTGGAAACATACATTCAAAGGTCAGAATGAGATTTGACAACTAAACTGAGGAAATGATGAATAAAATGCATTCAGCTACAAGCAATGATTGAGATGGAGAAATGTAGATCTAAATGACATGTCCAATTTTTTGTGAAATATATTGTCAGTGTGTAGGCAATTTAGAATGTGCACATACTTATTTTCTGTTTTTCATATATCCATATAATACTTCTCATTAACAGGCTTTGAATTATTTTCTGTGGTTGATAAGTTTATATAGTATATTTGCAAATGACTATCATTTTAGTCTGTAAGTCATAAACCTTCTATGTTCAAAATATAGTTCTATACATTTTAAAATCATTAAAAACTGCAAAGATTTCACAACTTGTATAACTCTTGTTGGGCAAGCAAGGCATACATTGATGGCAAAAAAATTAATAATTAACAGCTAAATAAACAGCCAAAATGGAGAAATAGAGGCAGAAAGCTATTTTAAAGCTATTATGTGCAGTTATAAAAATAAATAAAATTAAAAACACCCCAAACTGGGGGAAATATGAGAGAAACACATAAGTTTATCAAGATTGGTACAGTTAATTTTACATTAATGAGATGTACCATCCTCCCAAACTATCTTAAAAGAATGTGTTAGGCAAGCTAACCCTATAAAGTCATTCAATACTTCTATAGATAAATCTGTAATTATGTAACAATGAAGATATAGGACACACATATAAACTACACACATACATAAGTTACCCATGTATACACCAACATATGTGCATATTTCTGGCTGTACAAAAACTTATTAAAAAGCTAAAAAGAGTGTTATTTCTTGCTTCTAATTAGTCAGTTCATGTGGTAGGTTTTGTCAACTTAACGTACTTATTTTCTTGGGACAAAGTTTAATAACCCCTCCAAGAATTGGTGTTACTCTATAAATTCACTGAGAGTACCCTCACTTACTTTTACAGCAAACAGTCTTCTTTCCAGTGTGATAAAACTTGACAATGAACAACTGTTACATGAACTACTTAAAAATCTTATTTCATCTGGTACCTCCTGCACAAGATATTGTCTGTTAAAGGATTAATGAAAGAAGGAAGAGGAAAGAAAAAAAAAAGAAAGAGGGAGGGGGAGAGGAAAGGACACAGTGAAGGAGGGAGTGAAGAAGACTGAATATTGGTATTTATTTATTGTATTGGTATTGAGTTAATGCTTGTCTACTTCCAAAAATAATAGCCTACCAATGAAAAAAATGATTTTGTCCTTAATGCATATTTTAAATGAGAATTTACAGTACACACAGAGTAAAACTAGGGACAACATTCAAATGCCAATTCAGTCAATCATCATTTATTTCTTTTGATTTCACAATTAATTTGAATGGCTAAGAAAGCAAGCAACTGTTTTTGTCAGCCAGATTTGAGCTGGAAAGAGATTATATAGTCTTTCTAACCTCTGAAACAGTATTAAATCTGGTTTCCTAAGGTTTTCAAATGAGCTGAATACAAGTTAAACTGAAGCTGAATACAATTTAAATGACAGTTGAAAGTGCGAGCTACAGGCAGTTATGTTGCCTAAATAAATCAGTAACCTTATAATCAGGCACTACTTGCACTTTTCAAAGGCCAAATATCATCACTTCACAATTGGTATGATTTTCCTCTGCAGTAAAATTTACAATTTTTTTCAAGTGCAGATTTGTAAGGATACTTAAAAAGACAACGTTCCAAGCTATCTTCTTGATTGAGGGTTACCTTTAGCTCTTTCAAACTCTGTATCTTGAAATATTAGTCATTAGGAAGGTGTCAAAAACTTTTAAAATTTAATTTGTCAAGATAACATACGAATGATTTTTCATCTTACAATGTCTACCTTAATTTTTAAAATTTGATGGAAAATTCACCCTCAATACAAGCAATGTGGGTTTATAATCGTCTTGGAAGCCTATTGGTTTAAGTCATTCTGTCTCCAGCTGTAAAATAGGGCTAGATGGAAGGTGAAGAAAACTGGATAACTTCTGAGTATGTGTTGTCAGCTATTTTACTGAGGATTTTTCATATGATATTTTATTTAATGCCCACAAAGTTTTTTCATGATATGTGTCAATACCCACTACACTCCCATTGTTTTATTAGCAGAGATTAGGATTTTTAAACCTATATCTTCCAAATTTCCAAGTCCAAATACTTTGCATCATACCAAGCTACCTCCAGGAAGAAATACCACTATTTGCATGTCTCTTGTTTTTCTGTTTGTATAGGTTTAAACTCTGTTTTTATATGTTGAAAATACTATATCTCAATAAATACATAACATCAATTTAATATCACTGAATGAAACATACAGAATATATTAGAAAAAAATATGAAAGGGTAGAGATCAACTTTATGGCATGACATAGAATTTGTATATATTACAAAAGCAAAACTTTTGTAACAGAAAATGAAACAAGCCGTTTAGATTTTAACAACACCTTAAGATCCCCAAATAGTAATGTACCTTTCTGTTCTGTTATTTAGTTTGGCATGTTCCAATTAAAAATTTTACCATTGTAAATGATAGCTAGGTAAAGGATTTAAAATAGCGTTGACAAATTTCAGAATTCCTGATTGTTAGAGGTCTAAGTACTAAACAAATCTAAGTAGACAGACGCACAAGGAAATCCTTATCAAAGTGATGAAGGGTCAAGGTCTGGTGTTTACTATTCTTAAGTAAAATATTTTGCTAGATTAAATTAGATACTATGCCTTAACCACCACTGTTAGCATAGATGAACACCACCAAAATTTTAATTTACTAAAGATCATTAATGTTTGCAAATCATCATTTCAAAAAAATATGTAATGGTGAAATAAGATTCCAAATTTATTTTTCAGCTGTACTTGAACTTCCAATTAAAAAGATTGTTTCTCTCATTCATTCAACGATTTCAGGCCTGAAATTGAGCCAGAAATGTTATATGCTTTGGAGATTCAATATGAAAGCCATCTGCTGTCAAAGAGAACATGGTCTGTGGGAAACAATGCAATTAATGGGGAAAAAATATTAAGCACCACATCCTTTGATAATTTCTACAGAGAAAAAAAGACAAAGAATTATGGGTGTATCTCAGAAGAAATTTGAGTTTTTAATTTCTGTGTTAACTCGCAATTATTTCAAACTTTCTTGTATATTTCATTTGAAAGTGCTTTTGTCATCTTTTTCAAATGTCCTTGAGATTGCCAGAGGACCTACTAGATTTCGAGATTAAGAATTAATCATGAAACCAGAGATAATCTAGATTTCTATCTGACCAATAGTGAAAACTTGAATAGTTTTGTTGGGAGCATGTTAGTCAATGCATCCAACATAAATACTGAATATATTTGGGGTCCATTATGGAAAAAAAAATTCTATCGTATTTTAAGATTCAACAAGTCATTAAATATTAACAGCAATAATAATGGTTGCCATTTATTGAGTATCAGACATACATCTATGGGTCAGGTACTCTGCTAGGATCCTTATTGCATGTGTGTGCACACACACACACACACACACACACACATACACACACTAATATGAGATCACATAAACTCACACATGAGAAAATGCCTATCACAGCAATACTATAAGTTAGATGTTATTATCCCTATTTCAGTGATGAGGACACTGTTTGGAAGGCTAGGTAATCTGCCTAAAATAACTTAGCTCTAAAGTTGTTGAGCTGGAATTTAAACTCAAGTTTTGAAAAAAAAAATCCACTTTTCTTTCCATTATATTATGCCAGTGTTCTTTTTTAAACATTATTATTATGTCATAACCAGTATGATCTGAACTTATGTTTTGTCTCTCAATTTATATTTGTATTCCTGACCTATTCCTTTGGCTCTAAATTTATATATTTGACTACCCTACACTTGAAATTCTACCTGGAAAATTAATAGGATTCACAGACAAAATCAAATACAATCTCATTCTAAGTCTCCTCTGCTTCCACCCCCACACTTATTCTTACTCCAGTCTTCCCCATTCTAATGGAAACTGAATTCTTCCAGTTGCTCAGGCCAACATTTGTGAAATCATTCTTGAATTCTCTCTTTCACACCTCATGTCAATCCTAAATCAAAATTTTTCAGATCCCTCTTAAAAATCTGTCTTGAATCTGACAACTTCCCTTTATCTCTGTCACTGACCTAAACTCAACCACTATCATCTTCATCCAGGTCACACTGTAAACCCCTTGATTTATCTCCCCATTGTGTTACCCTTAGTCAGTTCTCTACTTAGTATTTAGAGGGATCCTACCACTGGCTACTGGGGCACCGATGCTCTCCTTACCATTCACTTTGCTCCATCCTTATGGGTCACCTGGCTTTCCTTGCTCACTCAACACACACACAAGCTTCATGGAACTTATATTTTTCTCTTCTGTCTCCCTAGAGCACTCATCTCCCTGATATATACGTGGCTGCTCCCTGAATTTTTCCAACCTCCGTTGAAAAATTACTATGCTATACAGGACTCATCTATAAAATGGCACCAATCTACATAAAATATATTTTGAATGTAAGAATTATTTGAAAAAAATATATAATTAGTCTATGACTTCAACTACTTTGGAAGATCAGGTCAATTTTCTTTGCAAGATTTCATTTCACATTAGAGATGCCTCCTATAATAGACAGTGCCTTGACTGATAAAGTGTAAAAATACATGTCTGTACGGCAGATCCCATGTCATTGGAAAAGAAGCTAAAACGGTCCCAAAGCATTCAACATTTACCTGGATTATCCTTGAATAATAATGGCAGTTGTGGATAATTTCTGCAGCTAGAATTGGATTATTTTCCTTTTTAAAAATTATTTATTTTTTTTAGTTACATCGACATTCAATATTATTTCATATTAGCTTCAGGTGTACAGGATAATGATTAGAAATTTATATAATTTATGCATTCCTTCCCCCAATTGGTCTAGTACCCACCTGGCACTATACATAGCTGTTGCAATATTACTGACTATATTCTCTATGCTGTACTTTACATTCCTGTGACTATTTTGTAACTACAAATTTGTATTTCTTAATCCCTTCACCTTTTTCACCCAGCCCCCCAAGCCACTTCCCTCTGGCAACCATTAGTCTGTTCTCTGTATCCATGAGTCTGTTTCTGTTTTGTTTGCTCATTTGTTTTGTTCTTTAGATTACACATATTAGTGAGATCATATGGCATTTGTCCTTCTCAGTCTGACTTATTTCACTTAGCATAATACCCTCTAAGTCTATCCATGTTATTGCAAATGGTAAGATTTTATCTTTTAAGGCCAAGTGTATATATGTATATATGTACATATGTATATATGTACCAACTCTTCTTTATTCAGTCGTCTATTGATTGGCACAATAGCCATATCTTGGCTATTATAAATAACACTGCAGTGAACATAGGGGTGCATATATCTTTTTGAATTAGTGTTCAAAATTTCTTCAGAGAAATACCAGAACTGGTATTGCTGGGTTATAAGGTAGTCCTATTTTTAATTTTTTGAGGAACCGCCATACTGGTTTTCCATAGTGACTGCATCAATTAACAATCCCACCAGTGGGGCATAGGGTTCCCCTTTCTCTGCATCCTCTCCAACATTTGTTGTTTGTTGATTTGTTAGTGATAGCCATTCTGACAGGCCTGAGACGATATCTCATCATGGTCTTAATATGCATTTCTCTGATGATTAGTGACATTGAACAACTTTTCACATGTCTATTGCCAATCTGTATGTCCTTTGGAGAAATGGCTATTCAGATCCTCTTCCCATTTATTAATGGGATTATTTATTCTTTGGTGTTGAGTTATATAAATTCTTCATAAATTTTGGATATTAATCCCATACCAGATGTATCATTGGCAAATAACTTCTCCCATTAAGTGGGATGTCTTTTTGTTTTGTTGGTGGTTTCCTTTGCTGTGTAAAAGCTTTTTAGTTTGATGTAATTCCATTTGTTTACTTTTTCTTTTGTTTCCTTTGCTTGAGGAAATGGATCAGAAACAATATTACTAAGAGCAATGTCTGAGAGTGTACTGTCTATGTTTTCTTCTAGGAGCTTTATGGATTCAGGTTTTACATTTAAGTCGTTAATCCATTTTGAGTTTATTCTTGTATATGGCATAAGAAGGTGGTCCCATTTCTTTTTTTTTTGCATGTATCTGTCTAGTTTTTCCAACACCATTTTTTGAATAGACTGTCTTTGACCTACTATACATTCTGGCTTCCTTTGTCATAGATTAAATAACTATATAAATATGGAGTTATTTCTGGGATCTCAATTCTGTTCTATTGATTTATGTGTCTGTTGTTATGCCAATATCATGTTGTTTTGATTATTGTAGCCTTATAGCATAGTTTGATATCTGGTAGTGTGATACCTCTAAATTCATGTTTCTTTCTCAAGATTGCTTTGGCTATTTGGGGTCTTTTGTGGGTTCATATAAATTTTAAGATTATTTCTTCTAGTTCTGTGAAAAATGCCACTCGTAATTTGATAGGGATTACATCAAATCTATAGATTGCTTTGGGTAGCATGGACATTTTACCAATGTTAATTCTTTCTATTCATGAGCAGCATATATGTATCTTCTTCAATTTATTTCTTCAGTGTCTTATAGTTTCTGAGTTTAGGTCTTTTACTCCTTCATTAAATTTATTCCTAGCCATTTTATTTTTTTAAGCAATTGTAAATGGGATTATTTTCTTAATTCCTCTTTCTGATAGTTTTGTTATTGGTGTATAAAAATGCAACCAATTTCTGAATATTATTTTTATATTCTATTTTACTGAATTCATTTATCAGTTTTAATAGTTTTTGGTGGAATCTTTAAGTTTCTCTACATATAGTATGCTGTTATCTGCAAATAATGACAGTTTTACTTCTTCCTTTCCAATATGAATAACTTTATTTTGTTTTCTTGTCTGATTGCTGTGGCTAGGATTGCCAATGCTGTGTTGAACAAAAGTGGTGAACTGGGCATTCTTGTCTTATTCCAGATCTTAAGGGGGATGCTTTTAACTTTCCATTGTTGAGTATATTGTTAGCTGTGGGTTTGTCATAAATGCCTTTATTATGATGAATTATGTTTCCTCTATTGCCACTTTGCTGAGAGTTTTTATCATAAATGGATGCTGATTTTGTCAAGTGTTTTTCCTGCACCTATTGATATGATCATATGATTTTTATCTTTCATTGCCTTTATGTGGTGTATCACATTAATTGACTTGCAGATGTTGAACCAAGTTTGTATCTTAGGAATAAACCCGACTTGATCATGGTATGTAATCATTTTAATGTATTACTGAATTTGGTTTTCTAATATTTTGTTAAAGATTTTTGCATCTATGTTCATCAGGGATATCAGCCTTAATTTTCTTTTTTTTTGTAATGTCTTCATCTGGTTTTAAAATCAAGGTAATGGTGGCCTCATAAAATGAGCTTTGGAGCTTTTCCTCTTGAATTTTTTGACTAGTTTGAGGAGGATAGGAGGTAAAATTCACCTGTGAAACCATCTGGTCCAGGACTTTTGTTTGTTGGGAGTTTTTTTAGTACTGGTTGGATTTCATTTACAGTAATCATCCTGTTCATATTTTCTGTTTCTTCTTGATTCAGTCTTGGAAAATTTTATGTTTCTAGGAATTTATTCATTTCTTCAAGATTGCATGATATTTTTGGTAAATACTGTTTGTAAAATTTTCTTATAATCCATTGTATTTCTGTGGTGTCCATTGTCACTTCTTCTCTTTAATTTCTGATTTTAGATGGGTCCTCTCTCTTTTTCCTTGATTAATCTGGTTAAAGGTTTATCAATTATGTTTGTCTTTTCAAAGGACCAGCTCTTAGTTTCATTGATCTTTTGTACTGGTTTTTAAAACTGTTTATTTCTACTCTGATGTTTATCATTTCCTTCCTTCTACTCACTTTGGGTTTGTTTGCTGTTCTTTTTCTAATTTCTTTAAGTGTAAGTTTAGATTATTTGAGATATTTCTTGTTTCTTTAGGTAGCCCTGTATTGATATGAATTTCTCTCTTAGGACTGCTTTCCCCATGTCACAAAGATTGGGTCATTTTGTTATTTTCATTTGCCTCAAGATATCTTTTGATTTTTTTCCTTGATCTCATTGTTGACCCATTCATTATTTAATAGCATGTTATTTAACCCCCATGTGTTTTTTCAATTTTTAATTTTTCCTTGCAATTGATTTCTAGTTTCATAAAATTGTTGTCAGAGAAGATAACTGATATGTATTCAATCTTCTTAAATTTACTGAGATTTATTTGCTGGCCTTACATGTAGTCTATCTTGAAAAATGTTCCATGTGAACTTGAAAAAAATGTATATTCTGCTGCTTTGAGGTGAATGCTATAAAAATATCAATCAAATCTACCTGGTCCAGTGAGCAATTTAAGGCCACTGTTTCCTTGCTGATTTTCTGTCTGGTAGATCTGTCCATTTCTGTCATTTGGGTGTTAAAGTACCCTACTATGATTGTATTACTGTGGATCTCTTCCTTTATGTCAGTCAAATTTACTTTATATATTAAGGTGCTCCTATGTTGGGTGCATAAATGTTTACAAATGTTATATCCTCTTGTTGGATTGATAATATTATCATTATGTAATGTGTCTCTTTGTTGGTCAACAATGAATCATCAAGGAAAGATTTCTTCTTTATAGGAATAATCACAGTAAATATGCTCTCATTTATATTGGCATAGTACTTTATGAATACATAGTTTATAGCATCTGTTTTCAAGGTAAATAGGAAGGGAACTAAGATTAATGAACCTGAAGCAACCAGGTAGCAAAAAGTTTGTAAGTCCATATCAGATAAGTCACAGGGAAAGATCAACTTTTTTACAATGCCCTCATGAAATGGTCATAGCTGTTAATATGATAAATAAGTACCATTAATTATAATTGGTAGTATAAAATATGTAACATAGAGGACTTGGCAAACAACATATTATTTATTTCAGAAGTATGTATTAAAATAAAACTAAGTGTCAAGGCGCAGAGCCAAAAAATAAATGCATTTGTTTATTCCATTAAAAGGTCTACATGCTGAGCTCCCAATAGGTGGCAGGATGGCTCAGCTAAAAAAAAAAAAAAAAAAAAAAAAAAAAAAGTGGAAAAAAAGTTCTACATATTTATCAGAATATGACATGCTCTAGTCATTACCAACATAATATAAATTTATAGAGGATACATAGTAATAGATATAAATAGATGATAGATAGATACATAGATAAATAATAGATAGGTAATAGATATAAAAAGTATTTGGCTATCAATGGGATTTGAACTGATATATTTTTAATTTTTAAGGATTATAATAAAAACATTTTATGATGGTAGTGTGAGGAGAATAAAAAAATAAATAAAATAAAATAAAAAGAGGAGGAGGAGGAAGAGGAAGAGGAGGAGGAGGAGGAGGAGGGGGAGGAGGAAGACAGAAGAAGAAAACAGAAGAAAGAAGAAGACAACCATCAGATGTAGAATGCCAGAAATCTAGTTCTAGATTCACTATTGATCAGTTTCATGATCTTGGAAAGATAATTTAACTTCTTTGGATTGTAATTTCTTTGTATGCAAAATGAGGACTTAGGCACAGAATAACTACAGGGCTAAATTTAAGAAGTAGGATAATTTTGGGCCGGCCGAGTGGCGCGATGGTTAAGAACTCGCTTGGGATGCCAGAGGGCCCCGGTTCGGATCCCACATATGAGGGCCAGTGACACTGCCCTCTACAGCTAAGATGCTGAACAACAGCTCAACCTGGAGCTGGGCTGCCATGAGTCACTGGCAACCGCATAGGCTGCAGCCCCTGCTGCAGTGGATTGCCATGGGCTACCGTGTGTGGCCAGCAGCCAGTGTGAGCGGCCAGCAGCCGCAGTGAGCAGCCGTCCAGAAGCCGGCGACTGATCTGCCTCGCCAGAGAAGAGCGCAATGATGGTGCCAACTTGGGCCAGTGAAGCAACGTCCTCCACAACTAGATTGAAGAACAAAACGACAGCAACTTGTCTGTTCCCATCCCCCCAATTCCCCAATAAAAATCTTAAAAAAAAAAAAAAAAGAAGTAGGATAATTTTAATTAGGCTAAATTTATACAAGTATGTAGATTATATAAATTTTCTTTGTCAAATGTCTTGTTTTAATTTTAATATTTTATATTTAAAAATATTATGCTTTTTCAGAAAGTTGTCCACAAAATTTTTCATATTTTGTTCACTGATAAAGAATATAAACTTTATTAAGCCTATGTAGAATTTCCACAAATTTTTGAATTCTGTGTCATATTCCAGTGTTAATATTGATCCTACATCAAGATGTAATTAATGGCTTTGCTAGACTTATAATCCATCAATTGCTTGAAATCACAAGACCTTTTAACTTGCATGTAATCGGACCATGACATATTTATATATAGCTTTTTGTTCTTCCTAGATTTTAAAATTGATCTTTATTCTAATTAATTTTATTATATTCTTGAATTTTTTTTGTTATACTATCTCTTAAATCTAATTAGCTTTAGTGATAGAGTCCGCCTCATTATAATTTTTTATTCTGTTCAAACTGAGCTGATTGCCCTCTAGGACTGATGCATGTTGGGTTCCTTATCCAAGGAATAGTCTCTACTGCTTTCCTAGAAAGTATGCATTAAAGCCCACATCTTCTTTCTCTTTATTTACTTTTCAGTCACTATCATCCCTCCTGTATTATATCCTCAAATAACTTCTTAAGAAAGGTCTATTGACTATTTGTCACCCACTGCTGTTCTGGAGGAGGAAGTTCCACTCTTTCCTAGATTTGAAATCTTCCCCATTCTTGGTTTATACTTCTATCTTGATGCATATACTTCAATGAGCTAATTAAAGATATATTGGAAATAAATGTAGTATTTCCTTGTTTGACAATTATATCAGTTATCTAATAAAACACTAAAAATTTGTTGGCTTATAAAGCAATAATTTCATTTCTCAGGATTCTTTCAGCCAGGAATTTGTGTAGTTCTAAGAAGGGATGGATAAAACATCTCTGTTCCATACAGTGTCTTATTAGGCCTAGAAGATTTCAAAAGGCTTAACTGATATAACTAGAGCATTTATTATAAGTAGTTGTTATAAATTATAACTATTTTACAAATGTATTGCTAATAATTTTGCTCCATAATGCTATTTATTTACTTTAAAATATATAATTATTTACCAATACTGTTGATTTTATCTTGTTTATTATGATCTTTAATATTGAATTTTATTTCCATGGGTCCCTTTGTCTTCAGTTGTAATAAGGAGCAAAATAAAATCAATCAGAACATTGAAAAAATTATCAAAATTACCTTTTCCTATCCCCAGAAATTAACTAAGGATTGCAAATATCTGCAAACATTGTGGTATTTTAATTTGCTCTATTCCCATTTCTTCTTCTTAGTAATTGCACTGAAAATCAGCAGCCTTGCAACCATGATAGCAATGAAAATAAGCACTGTAGTAGCAACTAGAGGCAGAATAGTTTTGGAACTCTCCAAAAACCCCAACCCCCAGAAAATTCTGACAATTTTACCAATATGGAAATGTCATGGAAAACCCCAATTCATAGGATTTGTCTTTATTCACAGCTCACTCAATAAGAAAAAACATATCCCCAGAGCATTTCCTGAAAATAATCAATAACAATTTTCTAACATCACAAATTCCTAAGCTACTAATAACAGTTGAGGCAAACAAAAACTGGCCAAGAAATGTAAAAGAAAAATCTGAAAAATGAGATAATCATAGGAGCCTTTGAAAACCCCAGGCAGAATTGTGCATATCTAGATAGCTACATTTAACTGAAAGAAAGATCTGAGTAGGCCCTAATCTAAAACCTCTTGCTAACATTGATACACTGCACAAATAAATAAAGTCTAAAGCAGAATTGAAAACTACAGAACTGTTGAAACTGGAAAGTTTGTTAGTACATAATATTGCAAGATATCTCTGTATAATCATTGTCTGACAAGCAAATGAACTATGCTGAGACCTAGTGGACTAATAGACAAAAAACACAGAAAAATACAGACTATGGACTTCAAATAATGAAACAATGATGTCACAAAATTAATAGCATCACCACACCAAAGATAACAGCAAACAACACCAAGAATAAACCTTATGGGGAAGGATATTCTGACTCCAGAGTCTACATTATATTGTTTAGCATACTCAGTTTTTAGCAAAACATATGAAATACACAAATAAATAGGAAAATACCCATCCTCAAGAAAAATAGCAATCAATAGATACAGTCTTTGAGGTAGTCAGGTGTTTGATTACTAGGAAAAAAATGTAAACCATTTCCATAAATATATTCAAAGATCTAAAGAAGTCATGCCTAAAACCCCCCAAAAAATGTGTGAGAATACCTCCTCACAATGAAGAATGTCAATAAGTAAATAAATATAAATTATTTTTAAAAATCAAAATATAAATTACATAGTTGAAAACACAACTGAAATGAAAAAAATCACTAAAATTGCTAAATGTTTTTTTGAACTGACAGAATAAGCAATCAATAAGCTTGAAGCTAGGTTAATTGAGATTATCTGGTCTGAGTAACATAAAAAAAATAGAATGAAGAAAAATAAACACCAACTTAGAAAATTTTACAGCACCATAAAATGTACCAATATATTCATAATAAGAATCTAAAATAGAAGGAGAGGGAAAGAGGCAGAAACAATACTTGAAGAAATATGAAAGTTAAAACTACTTAAATCTGATGAAAAACATTAATCTACACATGCAACAAACAAACTCAACTAATATAAACTCAAAAAGATCCATGCCTTGACACATCATAGTCAAATGTCAAAAGCCCAAAGACATATCTAGCCTTCAGAACTATGAGAAAAATTTCTATTGTTTAAACCACCAAGTGTGGTATTTAGTTATGGCAGCTAAGCTAATACTGTGGAATGATAGTGATAAAGTAGGTGATTCTAATGACGACTTCTCATCAGAGAATATCATCATATAATAATGAGAATATCTCATTAGAGAGCATCATGAAATAGACGTAGCTAAAAAAAATGCATACTCACCACCTATCTCTAAATCAGAGAGGTGATATTATATTTCAAATAAGGAGCTATTTCAAGGAAAATATCAACGAACTATTTCAAGGATGGCAGGTCTTCTTTTATGAAGGTAGTTTCAACAAGGAAAAATTGTGACTGTGAGATTATTTCAAAAATAAAATTAGTAAAAAAGAAATATCATCTAATTCACTAAAATATACTCAATGAAAGAAAAAGTTTCTCTCCCCAATAGAAATATTTCAATAATGCAGAAAAATTTAGATAATACCATATTTTGCTGTGTATAATATGCACTTTTTTGTCCAAATTTGTGAGGGAAAAATAAGGAAGCACATTATACATAGGTACTATTAATTCTGTATTTCTATAAATGTTTTTAATTCTTTTATTAATGCTTATGAGTTAAAAATGTAATAAATAAATGCTAAAATGCCTTTGTAATACAAAAACAAGTACCTAAATATAAAGAAATAAAAATTTGAATTAAAAAGTTAAAATGAAAGATTTTTTTCCCTTAAAATTTGGGCCAAAAACATGGGTGCACATTATACAGGGCAAAATATAGTATCTAACTCAGGTTTTTAATAATAATCATGAGGATATTGTATCTATAAAACTAGGGTAAGAAAATTTAAAAGGGTAAAAAAAATTGAGTTTCAGGTAAAATTGCTCAGAGATGAAAATAGACTTTTTTATTATTATTACAGTAGCTTCTCCTTATCCATGATATTGATTTCCACAGTTTCAGTTACCCAGTCAATTGTAGTTCAAAAGAATTAAATGGGTAATTCCAGAAATAAACATTTCATCATGTCCTGAGTAACATGATGAAATCTCACATCATTCTGCTCTATCCTGCCTGGGATGTGAATTATCCCTTTGTCCAGCATATCCCCACTGTATGTGCTACCCACGCATTATTCACTTAGTAGCCCTCTTGGTTATCATATCAACTGTCACAATATTGAAGTACTTGTGTTCAAATAATCCTTATAAAATACATAGTAGCCTAATGTTATGTAACAGTACCAAATCATTCACCTCACTTCATCTTATCATATTGTCATTGTATCATGTCACATCATCATCAAAATAAGTGTGGTTACAGTACAGAAAAATATTTTGAGAGAGATATCATATTCACATAACTTACTACTACATATTCTTATAATTGTTTTAGTTATTATTAGTTATGTTAAACTTTACTGTGCCTAAAAATTAAACTTTGTCTTAAGTACATATGTATAGAAAAAACATAGTATATATAGCATTCAGTACTATCTGCAGTTTCATGCATCTGCTGGAGTCATGGAACATATCCCCTGCAGATAAAGGAGGACTACTGTACAAGTGATAGTGAAAGCAAGAAAAAAAAATATTGTATGTACAGAAAAAAAAGCACATAAAAATAATGAAAAATCTGAGACATTCTCCTAGAACTAAGATGGGTAAGATTAAGCAAAAAACAATGAAAATAAAACATTAACAACAACAGCAAAATACAAACAAAACTAAAACTGTGAGGACAAGTCTAGAAGATCGCATTTGTTTATGATATAATTAGATTCAAAAGAGAAATTCTAAAACTAATGGAAAGGAAACAATAATAAGAGACTTCATATGTTAAGAAATACCAAATTTTGAATGTAGGCAAAAATTAATAAAAATATGTTACCTAAATAAAGTCTAACATTTTTATGCAATTAAATGATAAATTCAAGTTTCCAAAAGTTTCTATCAGGACAAATATATGTACGACTTAAAATTAAGTAAAAATTATGCAGGCAGTACAATTTTATATAATATGAAATACCATAATTTATTAAATGTAATCTAATAATAACATAACTATTCAGAGAGCCATAAAATCCTGAGAGCCACAAAAAATCATTTTTAGAATATTGGGAACCAGAGAATCTCTTTCTCAATAAAAGTTAAAGAACACTGTAATCCTGTTGGCCTACATGTAAAACAAAACAGAAAAACCACAAAAAAAGAATTCTAGAAAATGTAGATCTTGGGATAAAAGAAAGGCAATGTCTAAAATAGCCAGTTTAAACATGATCAGCTATCATCAGCATCACCACCACCACCACCAGCTAGATTATATCAATAAAGTGATATAAGGAAGCAAAAAATATGCTAAACTTGTAACATAAAGTTAGACTGAAGATATGTTTGATTTATAATATTATTTACCATTTTATTTTCGAGGCTAATGTAAATAGTTTGTTAAGTTAAAAATAACCGCTGGTAGGATAATAGGATGTATGGCTTCAAATTAAAAAAAAGCAAACTTCTAGATCATACAGAAGAAGAGATGAAAAAAGAGAAAGGAGGAAAGAGTCAGATGACATAACTAAAACCTCAGAAAAATAACACCAATGAATTCACCGCCCACTCATATGATAAAATTTCTATAATTGTTGAGGTAATTATGAGTGTATTTGTACAATATAAAAAGTCACATATGTTTATGGATGATTAATACAAAAATAAGTTTATATGTAATAATTCTAATTTGATTACAAAATGAATCATAGTTGATATAAAGGATAATTATAATTACAAGGACTAGTAATCCTGACTTACAAAATTATATAATTAATCTTCAAAACACTACTATGAGATAGGTAGAATTATATGTGGTATGCAGGTTTGAAAAATCAACACAGGGTTTCTTAAATTTGGAAATTTTCCACAACTACAAAGTTTTAGGGCACAATGCTAAATTATAACTGTCTACAAAGCCTGAGTTTGTATTAGAATATTAGCAAGCAAAACTAACCACAATGTTGACAGGTATGTTCTCTAAATAAGGTACTATTGAAGTTTCACATTTTAATATTTTTTAAAAATATTTAATTTTTGCAATACACATATATGGCATTAATACTGAAACACATATACTAAAATAAACTATAATTTAAAAAAATGGATAGGTTGATGTTGTATTAAATAGCATCCCATAGAATTGCTATCTCAATGGTACCCTGTTTGTTAATTTTTTTAAGGTGATACATAAAAGTAGATTCACCATTAACCCTAGAGGTTAGCAAGGCTATAAGTAAGTTTTAGGCTGCCTGCACTCAAAAGCAATCAGAGCAGAAAATGGGGCCATGTTAAAAACATTCTAAACAAAGAATGGCAGTCTCAATGGCAGTAGAAACGTAATCAAAACCTCTACTAACCATAGAATGAACAATAAGTGTCTATGACACAGGGTAACTCACAGGAAACCAGGCATAAAATAAAATATAGAAGACTGGCTCTGTATCTAAGGCTGCACTCTCAGGAGTCATCAGAGTGATTAAACAAGAAAAATCGAAACTACTGGACCCTGGGTGGAAGTGGGGCAAAATAGCTCCTTACTGTGATAACAGTCTCCAACACACACATACGCATACAATGGTAAAGGATAAGTTTGAACTAAGACTAGTAAGTGGCCTATGCTGATCTGAGAAAGCCCTTAAATAACCAGGCTAAAAGATAAAAATAAGAAAAAAACACCTGAGAAGGAAAAATTTAAACTATACACTGAAGGGAAACAGATTTCACATCATCAGCTTATACAAGTCATTAAATAAATAAATAAATAAATAAATAATCATGTAAACAACATCACCTTCAGGGGTTGAGGGGTTGATTGTTCAGTATAGCTACATTATCTAAAATGCCTAGTTTTCAACAAAACATGAGACATGTAAAGTAATAGGAAGGTGTGGCCCTTATACAGGAGGAAAGAATCAGTTAATAAATGTGTTTCTGAAGGAGTCCTGATGTTAGATGTGACTAAAAAATACCTTAAATCAACTCTTGTAAATATGTTCAAAGAACTAAAGGAGATGATGTCTAAATAATATAAAGAATGTATGGTGACAATGACTCATAAAATAAGGTGTGTCAAAAAATATAATTTAAAAAATCAAATGAAAATTATGGAGTTGAAAACTACAATAATAATATAAAAAATTCACTAGAAACTTTAAAATAGATTTGACCTGGCAGAAAAATAGCAAATGTGGATAGATATAGAGAGATATGCAGTTTGAAAAACAGGGAAAAAGAAAGAAACATAAACAGAGTCTTACAGAAATGTGGGATACTTCCACACATCAACATACATACAGTGAGAGTATCAGATAAAAAGGAGAGAAAAGTGCATAAAAAAAATAACAGCTGAAAACTTTCCAAAATTGATAAAAAAACATTAATATCCAAGAAACTCAATGAATTCCAAATAGAATAAACCTAAAAAACTCTATTCCCAGACACATCATAGTTAAAATATTAACAAAGACAGAAAGAAAACCATATAAAGGGAACCCCAATAAGATTAACAGTGGAGTTTGCATCAGAAACCATAGAGAAGAGAAGGCACCTGAACTATATATCCAAAGTAGTGAAAGTATTCAAACAAGAATCAATCCAACAAAACTGTATTTCAAATATATAGATGAAATAAAATCATTCTAAGATTGGTAAAAGCTGAAATAATTTGTTGCTAATATACTACTATTCAAGAAATACTAAAGAGAATTCTTCATGATAAAATCTAGTGACTCTATAAGTAATTAAAATGTACCCCCCCCCCAAAAAAAAACAACAAACAATGCTGGTTAAGGTAATTATGTAGGTGATTATAAAATACACTATATTTGCATATTTCTTTGTTTTTTTTCCTTAACTGACTTTAAAAAACTAGATATATAAAATGATATTTATATAATGGTATTTACGAGCTTGCTTATAACATATAGAAATATATTACACAAAGAGTACAGAGGTGGTGAGTGAGAGCAAAGCTGTGCTTAGATCTAAAAAAATACAACTATGTCCTAACTGCAAATCTATGGAGACATACTTTAGATTCAAAAAACAAATAGATTGAAAGTAAAATGATGGGAAAAACTTTTTACCATGCAAAGAACAAACATGGGAGAGTTTGGGTGGCGATACAAAAATAAACCAAAATACAATTTAAAGCAAAAATATTACTATAGATAAAGAAGAACATTTTGTGATAAATTTGTTAATACATTGTTAGAAATAGTTATTATACACATACAGCTAATACCAGAAACACGAAATACTGAAGCAAAAACTGGTAGAATTTGAGAGAAACAGAAAATGAAAAATAATACTTGGAGAATTTGATACTTCACTTTTGATATAAACAGAACTCTTAGGCAGAAGATCAAAAGGAAATGGAAGACTTGAATAGTATTATATTTTTAACTATTCTAACAGATCTGTATACAACATTCCACCCAATAACAGTAGAATGTGCATTCTTTTCACATGCACGTGGAATATTCTCCAGACCCTGATTAAGACCATATAAAAGTACTTAATAAATTTGAAGGAACTGAAATCATACAGAGTATGTTCTTTGATGACAATGGAATGAAATTAGAAATCCATTTAATGTATTTCAGTGGATTGAAATTACAAGGATATTTAGGGATTTGACAAATATATAGAAACTAAACAATGCATTTCTAAATTACTAATGCATGAGTGAAGAAATCACAAAGGGAATTAGAATGGGGAAAAGAAAGATAAAACATGTAACTTATGCATGGAGCTAAACATTGCTCAGAGTGAAATTTATAGCTTATTAATGCATAATTAGAAAACAAGATCTCATCATCCACATTAAAAATTGAAAAAAATATAGAGCCAACTAATTTCAAAACATTGAGAAGAAAGGGAATAATAATGATTACAACAGAAACAAATGAATTTGACACTAATATACATCATTATATCTATAATTTATAATAGATAAGAAAAAAAGCAAAAGTTTTTGAAAATATTTTTTTTAAATAACAAACTTTTAGTTAGATAAACCAATAAAAAAAAAGAAGTAAACTTAAATACTAAATTCAGAAATGAAAGAAGTTACATCACTTAGTGACAAAAAAGAATTAACAGGGAATATTTTTAAATTAGATAATTTTATGAGATAGACACATTTCTTATAAAATATAAACTACCAACCTTATTAATGAAGACATTTTAAAAAATGGAATAGACCTATAGTGAATAAAACTATTGAATTAGTAATTTTAAAACTTTCCACAAAGGAAAGCCCAGTACTAGATTGACTTGACTGGAGAATTTAATCAACCATTTAAAATTAACTATTTAAAATTGATACTAAAAAACTTAGTATCAATCCTTCATAAATTCTTCCAAAAATAGAAGATAGGTGACTGCTTCCCATATTATTTTCTGAGGTCAGTATTACCTTGAGACCAAAACTAGCCAAAAAAATTACAAGGAAAGGAATTACAGGCTTCTGGTCAAGACTGTGGAATAAGTAAATGCTGTGTTTGCCTTCTCTCATGACCACATCAAAATTACAACTAAACTACAGAACAACCATTATTGAGAATCACTTTAAGTATAGCTTAACAGATGTTCTATAACTAAGCACATATAGAAGAGGCCATGTCCAGACTGATAAGAAGGGTGGAGTCGCAGAGTATACTGTCCCACACCCACATGTGGCGATTAATAATCAGGAGTGATATCTTGGCTGCTGAGGTATCCCTGAAAAGAAAGAGGTCTCAGCCCCACAGCAGCCTCTCAGTCTCAGGGTTACAGTTCCAGGAAGAGAAGTTGCCATAACTTCTGGCTGTGAAAACCAGTGGAGATTGTGGCTGGGTGAGACAAGGGTGGCTGCAGTCCCAGGTGGTCCTCTCAAATGGCCAGCACATGGACTTACTCACTTGCTCTGAATTACAGCACTGGGGCAGCAGCTCAAAAGGTATCAGGGACATATGGGAGTAGAACTAAATTGTCTGGCTGCAGGGTATGGGTTAGAGAAGCAGCTTTCTTCTAGATCAGGCATCAGCAAACTGCAGCTTGCGAGCCACATGCGACTCTTTGGGTATGTTCCTTCTCAAAAGTTTGCTGACCCCTGGAAGAGCCAATCATGTCCCTCACAAAAAATTTAAAATTATTCAAGAGCCATAAAACAAATGAAATTACCATTATGTGAATAACATCCTTTAAAAATTTTATAAATGAAACTATGATAGTTTTATTTTTATTTTCCATTTTACTTCAGAGCTACATGTACATACCCAGAGAGCCGCATGTGGCTCGCGAGGTGCAGTTTGCTGACCCCTGGCAGCTCTTTCATCTCACAAGTTTGCCAGTCCCTGTTCTAGATAGGAGTGCTGGCAGAAGCCATTGTTCCTTTGTTGTAGCCTCCCCAACCAAGCCAGCACATGAAAACACTGGCAGGCACCATATCTGAGTCACCTTCAAACTGGTTAACACCATTCTCCTCACCTTGGTGATTCTCTGAGACCATGTCCAACCCAAATTTCCAGCCCACCCAAGCCACTTCAGCGGCTTTTCCATACCAACTACCTGTCTTAGGTCTTGCTGTAGACTTCCCTAAAATCTCTCAAAAGTTCACAAACCTCAAACAAGCATCATCTGGACTAGGAATGCCTTACACCTCTTGCTGAACAGCCACCAATGCAGCACTAGTGGCAGTCAGTCTCGGTTTGCTACTTAGCCTCTCCCAGGGACCTCCAAGCCCCAAACAAGTGGCAACCATGTACAAATCACTTTGTAGCTCATATCAAGTGGCCCTGGGAAGGGTACTGTCAGCAGCTGAACTTGTTCTGCAACACAGCCCTTCCCAGAACCAACACACCTGCTGGCCGCCTTCAGAAAACACCAGAGTACCACCGATCCGGCTTCACAAATGACACACACACAGAGGGCAGAATTGGCAAGCACCAGAGCCCCACTAAAGCAAAACCTGCTCCATAGGGTCAACATGCACAATAGCTCCTCTGCGGTAGTCACAGCTAGTCCTCACAACCAATCAGCTCAAGAGCCCATCTACCCAATGATATGTAAACAGCAACAAGGCTCTACTGCAAAAGGAGTGCACACACAACCCACACAAGTGACACACCTGAAGCACCCAGGTCAGGTGAGCAAGGAGACTGCACCACTGAGCCCCACAGGACATCTACTACCAAGAGGGGGAGACAAAGCAGCTCTACCTAATACACAGAAGCAAAAACAGGGAGACAGCCAAAATGGGGAGAAAAAAAATACCCTAAGAAGAAACATATCCCAAATGAAAGACCAGAACAAAGCTCCAGAAAAAGAATTAAACAAAATGGAGGAAAGCAATATATCAGATGCAGAGTTCAAAAAACTGGTTATCAGGATGTGCAGTAACCTCAGGGAGAACTTCAAAAAAGAGATAGGAAATATAAAAATGGAGATAGAAAACATAAAAAATAACCAGTCAGAAATGAAGAATACAATAACTGAAATAAAGAATACATTAGAGGAAATCAACAGTAGATTAGCTGAAGCTAATCTTGAGGATTGAAAGAGCAATTTGGAGGAAAGGCAGCAGAAAATACCCAATCAGAACAAAAAATCCAAAAAATGAGGATAGTTTAAGGCACCTGTGGGACAACATCAAGTGTACCAACATTTGCAAAATAGGGGTATCAGAAGGAGAAATGAGAAAGCAAGGAATTCTGAACTTATTTGAAGAAATAATGATAGAAAACCTCCCTAACCTGGCAAAGAAAATAGACATATAAGTCTAAGACGCACAGAGTCCCAAACAAGATGAACCCAAATAGACCCACACCAAGACACATCATAATTAAAATGCCAAAGGTTAAAGAGAAAGAGTGAATTCTAAAAGCAGGAAGAGAAAGGCAACTAGTTATTTACAAGGTGGCTCCCATAAGATTGTCAGCTGATTTCTCAACAGAAACTTTGCCAGTCAGAAAGACTGGCACACAATATTCAAAGTGATGAAAAGCAAAGACCTATAACCAAATTCCTCTACCCAGCAAAGCTATCATTTAGAATTGTCGAACAGGTAAAGAGCTTCCCAGACAAGAAAACCTAAAGGATTTCATCATCACCAAACCAGTATTACATGAAATGTGGGAGAAACATTATTAAAAAGAAAATAAAAAAATATAAATAATAAAATGTCAATATCTACATATATATCAATGAGCTCTTTAAATGTAAGTGGATTAAATGATCCAATCAAAAGACATAGGGCTGGTAAACATAAGAAAATAAGACCCTACATATGCTGTCTACAAGAGATTCACTTCAGATTGAAAGAGACACCAGACTGAAAGTAAAGGGATGAAGAAAGATATTTCATTGAAATGAAAACAAAAAAAAATCAAAAGCTGGGTTGGCAATGTTTACACTAGATAAAATATACTTTGAAACAAAATCTGTAATGCGTACACGACCCAGTAATCCCACTTCTGAGTATTCATCCAAAGAAACCCAAAACACTACTTCAAAAGAACATGTGTACCCCTATGGTCATTGCAGCATTATTTACAATGGCCAAGATATGAAAGCAACCTGGGTGCCCATAAATAAATGAATCAATAAAGAATAGGTGGTACATATATACAATGGAATATTACTCAGCCATAAAAAAGAATGGAATTTTGCCACCTGCAGCTGCATGGATGTATGTACCTAGAGGATACGATACAGGGTGGAGTAAGCCAAAGAAAGACAAATGCCATATGATTTCATTTATATGTGGAATCTAAAGAAGAAAATAAATGAACAAATAAAACAAAAACAAACTCATAGATACAAAGAACATTTTGATGGTTGACAAATGGGAGGGGGTTGGGAGGATAGGTGAAAAAGGGGAAGGGATTAAGAAATACAAACCGAGAGTTACAAAATAGTCATGGGGATGTAAAATATAGCATAGGGAATACAGTCAATCAAATGGTAATAACTATGTATGGCGTCAGATGGGTACTGGATTTATCAGGGTGATCAATTCATAAGTTGTATAAATGTCTAATCTCTACCTTGTACACCTGAAACTAATATAATATTGTTTTTGAACTGTAATAGAAAAATAAAAAAATATTATAAAAAGGAAGTACAGACACATAACCCACATATAGATGCAAAAATTCTCAACAAAATATTAATAAATTTATACCAGGAACACATGGAATTGTGTGCTATAACCAAGGAGGTTTCATCCAAAGAATCAAAGATTCTGTTACAGATGTAAATCAATATAATCAATCATTTCAATAGAATAACTACATGCTCTTATCAGTAAATGCAAAATAACATTTGACAAAGTTAAACACCCTTTCATGACTAAAAACACTGGAAAAAAACTAGGAGTGACAGGGAATTCTTAAAACTGATAAAAGACATAAAAAATTCACCACTAACATCACCTTAATGTTGAAAGACTGAATGCTTTCTAAGATTAGGAAGAATACAAAGATATCCCCTCTTGTCACTTCTATTCTACATTGTAATGGAAGTTCTTCCCAAGGCTATTAGAACAACAACAACAAAAGGTATCCAATTTAAAAAGGAGGAAATAAAACACCATCTGTAGATGACATAATTTCATATGTAGAAAATTCTAAGGAATCCACACACATACAATAAAAAAAATACTAGAAGTAGCAAACAAGTTCCAAAAGATTATGGAATGTAAGATCAATATACAGAACCCTTTTTATTTCCATGGATTAGCAATGGACACTCTAAAAACAAAATCAAGGAGCAAAGCAACTTAGAAAATCATCAAAATACTAAAACACTTAGGGATAAATGTAAAAAAAAACAAGTGTAAGGCTTGTACACTGAGAAGTACCAAGCATCAATGAAAGACATTTAATAAAACCTAAATAATTGGAAAAACATCCTATGTTAATACATTGGAAGACAGTATTTTTAAGATGGCTATATTCCCCTAATTGATCTACATATTCAATACAATCACTGACAAAATCAATTGTCATTTTTTCAGACAGTACAAACTGATCCTAAAATTCAAATGGAAAAGGAAGGAACCTAGAAGAGTCACAATAATCTTGAAAAACAAAAATGTTACAGGACTCACACTTCCTTATTTCAAAACTTTCTATAAAACTACAATAATTTGATAATTTTGTACCAGCACAAGAAGAGACATGTAGAAATATGAAATAAATGAGAATTCAGAAGAAAAAAATATCCTAACATTTATGACCAATTGACTTTTGACAAGGTTGCCAAAATAACTCAGTGGGGAAAGAATCTTCCTTTCAACAAATGATGCTAGAGCAACTGGATATTCACATGTAAAATAATTAGTAAGGCTTTACAGAAATTAACTCTAAATAGATCATAGGCATAAATGTAAGAGCTAAAACTATAGCTCTTAGAAGACTTAAGAGGAATTCTTTGTGATCTTGGTTTAGGGAATGGTTTCTTAGGTATGCACTGCAAGCACATAAAACAAAAAAAATATTTAAATTGGACTACATCAAAATTAAAAATGTTATGCTGCAAATAATACCAATATGAAAGAGAAAGAAAATCTAAAGGTATATTTGCAAGTTATGTATCTAATAATGGACTATTATTCAGAATATTTTTAAAAACACTAATAAATCAGTAATATAAAAGACAAGTAACCCAGTTAATAAATGACAACATTTGTATAGACTTTTCTTCAGAGATAATATACAAGTGACTAAGTAAATGAAATCATTATCAATGTTATTAGCCATTAGGGAAATAAAAATCAACAGCATGAGATACCACTTCATGCTTACAAGGATGACTACAATAAAAAAGATAAATAACAAGTGTTGTCAAGGATATAGAACTATTAAAACCCTCAGACATCACTGGTTGGAATGTAAAATTATTCTAGACTTTGGGAAAAAGAATTTGGTATTTCCTCCAAATGTTAAACACAGTTATCCTGCTACCCAGCAATTCTACTCCTAGGTGTATATACCAGAGAGAAGTAAAAACAAATATTCACAAAAAAACTTGTTCATGATTTTCAAGCAGCATTTTTTTTAATAGCCAAAACCTGAAAATAACCCAAATGTCCATCAACTAAGGTATGGATAAACACATTGTTGTATATCCCTATAATGGAATATTATTTCACATTAAAAATAATAAAGGGGCTGGCCGAGTGGCTTGTTGGTTGGGAGTTGGCTTGGGATGCCAACTCTGAGCAGCAGGGCCTGGTTCGGATCCCACATGAGGGCCAGTGATGCTGCGCCCTCTACAGCTAAGATGGTGAACAGTGGCTTGATCTGGAGCTGGGCTGCCATGAGTTCTGGCGATGGCGTAGGCTGCAGTGGGGCTGGCTGGCAGCTGGCGTGCACTTTTGTGAGCCGCTGTGAGCAGCCGTCCAATGGCCGGGGAGCGACTGCCTCAGCTAGGAAGAGTGTAATGATAATACCTACATGGGCCAGTGAAGTAACGTCCTCCACAACTAGACTGAAGAACAAAAGGACAGCAACTTGTCTGTTCCCTTTCCCAGATTCCCCATCGCTGTTCCCCTCCCTCAATTCCCCAATAAAATCTTAAAATAATAATAATCATAATAACTAATAATAATAATAATAATAAAGTACAGATACATGTTACAGCATGTGTGAAACTTGAAATAAACTAAAAGAAGCCAGTTACAAAAATCACGTTAGATAATTTCATTCATATAAAAATCAAGAATTGTAAAATCGTATGCATAGAAAGATTAGCTTTTGTATGGATGGGGAGGAGAGGAAGGAGTGATTACTAGTAGGTAGATATTTTAAGGGGAGTGATAAAAATGTTCTAAATTATATTGTGGTGATGATTGTGTAAATCTTCTTGGAATATATTAAAATCATTGAATTGTACATTTTAAATGATTGAATTTTATGGTATGTACATTTTATGGTAGAGATGTTGAAAATTATATGAAATTATAATACTGCTATTAAAACTTAATGTTCCTATTAAATATACCAATATACTTATAAGTAATATACCCAACATGTATAAGTAATAACCGATACCATTTGTTAAAAATAATGTTTAAACAAAGTTAAACTAATTGAAGTGGCTTCAGTTAAAAGATAAACTGGAGCATATTAAAAATTTTAAGAGTTTATTTGAGCAAAAATCAATTCAAATCATCAGCATCCAATCTAGCAGAAGGAAAGGAGCTCCAAGGAGTAGCACAAATAAAAAACTTTTATAGCCAGGAAGGAATAGGTACAAGGAAGTTAAACTATGCAAAAAAGCAGATTGGTTATTGCAAGGTTACTTTCCTTTAAGGAATAGCAGGGGTCTATCAGGCAAATTACTGGTACTAATCAGGTGTTTCCCGATTGACTGGTTTAAGATTCCACCTCTGGGACAGCCAAAACTGTATTTATTGTAAGTCTTGATTTTGTGACATGGAGTTTAGCATAAATTACTCCATTTTGTGCCTGTTGTCTTGTTTATTAACATTCTATAAACATTTAATCTCTCTCTCTCTCTCTCTCTCTCTCTCTCTCTCTCTCTCTCTCTCTCTCTCTCTCTCTCTCTCTCTCCCCTACCCCCAGACTATTTCATTTTTATTGTGATAACATTAAATGTGTAATAGTGACAAAAACCTAAAAAAATAGCTTAATCCTTAGTCACACCCACTTTGGTTTGAGGTTTGGAATTTAGAAAAATAACATTTTATTACATTGTATATTTTAAATTTTTATGTTACGATATATTATTTGAGAATGTGTGTAATGTTGATTGAATGTGATGTAATTTAAAAGTAATTTAATTCTGAATGTCTAATACAAAATTTATATAATAAAGAATATCACAAAATACCATTTCACTGGAAACTGAACTTAACTCTGAGCTATCAAATTTTTTAAAGTAAATTACACGCTTAAGATACTTCCCATTTGTTCTTCAAAAACTCTAATATATAGAATAAGGAAATAAAATTTCGATTAACATTGATTTTATATTCATTCTGCTGCTTCATTCTGAATTTAATAAAATGAAATGAGGGAGAATATGGTGTTGGGAGCAGTAACTCTGATGCTCTCCCAAACATTTTTACTTTCATATGTCCAAATAATGATTTTTTTTTTTCTTTATTCATCGATGACTATAACAGGAAAGAATTTTTAAATTACTCCGTGATTTCTGGCTTTTTTAATAGCATGTCACTCATTAGTATATCCCAGTCGCTCAATAAAATGTGGCCAAGTATATTGCATTTTGTCTGGAGACCAAAGGCCATACTAAATGGAAAGCTGCGGTCTGATCCTTACGATTACAGCTTCCCAACTTGCAAAAGGATGGAGGGAAACAAGAGAAGGGAAAAGACAAAAAAGAGAAGAAACTGCAGAAAAGCAAAAAAAGAGAGAGGGGGTCACGGGTGGGGGTGGGGGGCACAGCTGCTTGAGACAGAGATGCAGAGAAAGCCAGAGAGGAAACTGACATGCATAATACAGTGATCACAATTCCAAATGGATTTAAACATGAATTTAAATAAATGTATGGAGGATGCTACATTATAAAGAAAGGGAGAAAGGAGAGGTGGATTATTCTACTTGCACCAACTAGAAGCATATTTTACTGAAATTTTGCTTCAAAAGAAATTTAAAAACCAAATGAACACAAAATTAGAGTTTTAAGATTTTATCTATCTAGAAGCAAGTATTTGTGTAAAACTGTTTCTGTTAAGAAGTGTAATGGTCATTACTGATAAAAACCAAGACAGCATTTCAAGGGATAACAGTTCTTCACTGAAACTTTTCCTATCTTAGCTTTTTGTTCTTTGAGAAAGAAATTTTACCATACCTGAGTTTTTTCAGTTTTGTGTAGTTTAATTTTGGCAAAACTCTATCGCCACCATTTTTCTTGACCATATCTGATTTAACCTCAGAAACAAGAAAGAGATGGAATGAACACAACCCTCAGTACATGTTTATTACAAGATAAATAGAACTGAATTATGATGTGCCCATCTCCACTGAACTGTGTATGAGTACGAGGTACATTTGCTGTAAGCCACAATAAGCACAGTTCACAACTAAATATCAATGTAGTTATAAGTAATTTAGGAGAACATATGCATTACTTAGTCATAGGTACATGAAAACTGTTTTATTTGAGTCATATAACCGTGAATACTTATTAAATAACTTTGGTTTCAGTTCATTAGTCCTGAAGCAATCTACACTAAATTTCACTCAGAGGAATGCATGTTTATGTTAACTTACACAGGAGAAAAATAAATGATAAAAGGAAACTGTATCTTGGATATATTTTTGCTTAAATAGCGGTATGTATTGTTAATTTGAAAATAAATAATTCCTGAACAAAATGGAAGATTAAACCTTACAGAGATTTTGAATGAATTTACAGCTTGAAAAGAATGACCAAGAAATTTAAAAAAGTTATTGTTAAAATCTTCGGTATGTAATATGGTAGCCACAACAACATTTTTTGGATAAAAGCACAGGAATGCAGGAAAGAAGGTCCTGAAATTCCTGAACAGAGCCACAGGCATTGAATGATTGACATTCAATAGAAAGGCAAACCAAGTTGGTTTTGACTTTCCCTTTTTGTACAGATTAATGTCCTTAAATATTCTTCCATTTTAGTTCTGAAATTACTACTCAATTTCCATAGCAAAGCAGGTACATAAAAATCTGATTGTTCAGTTTCATTTTCTCCATAAATAAAATAGCCAAGTGATATGCTCTGACCTGTCCTTGTTTGGCTGACCATAATCTGTATTAGAACACTTCTAGTATCCCACTGTCCCTGATCTAATGTCTGACAGGTTTTTGCTGACTTTGGCAACAGAAGAGAGACTTTATCTCTGAAAGAGACACAGAGATAAAATGCAGGAAGAGACATAATGGAGATTCAGCACAAGGGTAAACTAAAACTGACAGTTGAGGAATATCAAGAGCAATAATAGCAATTGTATATATTGATTGAACTTAAATGATAAAAGAGATACAAATCAGCTTAAAAATTAAATTTAATAAGTACAAAAAATTATGCATGCTTTCAGAAAAGCAAAATAAGACTTAGAAAATTTGAATCATTTACCCATTATCACAAAGTGATAGGGTAATAGGAAAGGGACCTAATTATAGATCTTTTGATATCAAAGTTTGTTCCTTTCCAAAACATATTTTGAGAGGGAAACAAAATTATATGGGTACAATTTTCATGTCTTTTTTTCCTTAGGCACTCTATAACTTTGCTTTCATTTCTGAGATAATTTTGTCTTTTCTTCCATTTATTTTCCTTATTTTAATTAATTCTTGTTTTATGTCTTTCATAATGTAAAATTTGGTCCTACATTTATTTTTTTATTTTATTTTTTTTTTAGCTGAGCCATCCTGCCACCTGTTGGCAGCTCAGCAGCAGCTCAGCTCGGGCCGGGCATCAAACCATTGTTGTTCAGAGCTCACACTCTTGAGCGAGCTCTTAACCAACTGAACCACTCGGCCGGTCCTGGTCCTACTTTTTAAATGTATCATCCATATTTTATTTTTAATAATACCTCTAGATGTGTGTTGACAAACATTTTTTTCAGAGTGTGTTATTTTTTTAATTCAATTTTTTAAGGATAATTTCATTTGAACTGTTTTAATTCTAAAATTGAGAATTTGCTTTGTTATATTTGCTTTGCATAGATGAGTAATACTTTTGTGTACTGATGTCCTTAAAAGGATTTAAGAGCATCCTAGTCTTGCAAAGAACAGTTTTATAGTTGATAGCTTTGGGTTTTTGTTGTTGTTATTGTTGTTCTGGTAAGCTGATGATTTTTTTGTCCTTTGTTCTCTTTTTTCTTAGAGGTTCCTAAGTAACATCCTCCTCTTCATCATTCTTCCTTCGCTGTCTGATCTCCAAAGTATCTTCCTCCCTTCTTTTCCCCAGCAGTAGTGCTTTCTAAAGATTTCCTCAAGCTCTCTACATTTTCAAATCCCTTCCCTTTATATTTGTACTATCAGGACTTCTTTCCTGTATTTTCACAGTAAGTGGGATGTTTGCTTTGTGAGGATCAAGCCATATTCTCTGATCCCCACCTCTTCCAAGCAATATTGAGACTATATCCCTATACTTTATTCAATATTGTTGTAAACTGATATTGCAGAAATGCAAATGTAGTTATTTGCTTCATAATTTTCCACATATATGGTACTTTTAGTATTTGTCTTTTGAAAGATACTGTTTATTGTTGTTGTTACTCTTTATTTTAGACATATACTTACTTTATATTGGTTATTCAGACTAGCATTTTGTAGTGTTAATCTTGTTAATAGGTTGATAGTAATTACACTAAAATAATTTATTGTGCAAGGGAAGTCTTTTTATAATCAGAATTCAGGTAGAGTTATTTAGTGTCATTTCAAGGTACATAGATTGAAACAAGAATACAGTTTTAAGAAGAATAACTAATGAAAATGAAATTACACTAACTGTAACTTATATAAAAAGACTACTATATTGCTGAGTAATGTATGCTTGGTCTTACTTGCTATTCTAAAAAAAAACAGTAAACTTTTGAAAAATAAAATGCAAGTACTGCAAAATTAGGTAATGGGTCACAAAACAAATGCAGCAATGTGACTCTCATTTAAAGAGTAAAAAGAGCTTTAAATTTTTCACTTACTACTGATTTGCAATATTTACATAGGTAATATTATTTTTCTTAATTTATAAATGACAAATTAGGAATCCATCTTTATTGGCAGAAATATAACTGACATGGAAATCAGTGAAAAACATTTTTTCATGGCTCACTGTGAAATTTTATGCTTTGATATCTTGTTAAAGTATTTGTTTAAAGATAGGCTAAAAACTTATGAGATGGAAAACAAATTTATGTATCAGTAAAATACTGCAATCTTATGCAAAATACTAACCATCAACCACACACTATAGATATTCAACACAATAAAAAATGTGGCAATACTAAAGACAGCATAACCAAAAGCTATAAACTTAATTAATTTATTATTTTATGATTGTTTTGTTTTAATAAAAGACATAGTTTATCTTTTTCTAAACTTGTTTAAGTCTAACGATTACTTCTGGCTGTGACTCATTAAAAAGAAAGGTCATGCCTATAAAATATAACAAGGTGAGACATTGTTAGGAAAGTCCATTATCTTTGTCATTGTTCTAGTGCTGAGGACCTAAGAAATGTAATTATAGTAAAAAATGTAATTATATAAATTATCCTTCTTTATGAAATTTGAAAATGTTTAATTATTCCTAGCCAGAAAGTATAAAACCTGAATATTTGAACTCATATTAGAATGAAAGTGAGTGTACTTGAGGCAATGATGACAATTCATTGATGAAATTCAAATTTAAATTTGGAACCAAATTAAAAGGCATCAAAGTGCCTTGTACGAGGTCAGACAATTAAGTTCACAAACTCATCCTAGAAAAACTGCTACATACCTCATTGCTGAGTATCACTACTGTCACCTTTAAAGTACTCTCCTTGGGAAGCTGTGCACCATTGCCAACACCTAGTCCACCCTTTAAAGCAATTTTGGAACTTTTTTCTGGAATGGCCATCAGAGCTGTTGTCGTATTACCCTTGATGTCGAATGTCATCAAAATGTCTTCTTTTCAATATTTCCTTTATCTTTGGGTAAAGAAAGAAGTCACTGGGGGCCAGATCAGGTGAGCAAGGAGAGTGTTCCAATACAGTTATTTGTTTACTGGCTAAAAACTCCCTCACAGACAGTGCTGTGTGAACTGGTACATTGTCGTGATGCAAGAGCCATGAATTATTGGCAAAAAGCTCAGGTTGTCTAACTTTTTCACACAGCCTTTTCAGCAATTCCAAGTAGTAAACTTGGTTAACTATTTGTCCAGTTGATACAAGTTCGTAATGAATCATCCCTCTGATATCAAAAAGGTTAGCGACACCGTTGCAACAAGTTCGCGAACTTAATTGTCAGACCTCATATGTGTATTTACAAGGAAATTTATTATAAGTAATTGGCGCTGTGATTATGGAGTTTGGCAAGTCCAAATCATATTCATGTTAAACCAGATACTTCACTGAGCATAAGTACTACTTTGTTTCTTTATAATTGGTCTTTTGGTAATTGATAGAATATAAAATGGCATTTGTAGCAATTTCTACAAGGAGCCTTTCCCAAGATGTAACAATTTGTATATATGCCAAATATAAAGTTTGGATTCATTATAAAAATCACAAACAGCATTGGTGAAGAAAAATAAGTAATGGTCTCCTTTGGATACTTTTTAGAAAATAAATATTTAAGCTCTATTATTAAGAAATAATCAAGTTCAATAATATCCCAGAACTGAATTTTTCTATTATTTATACCTTCTAGAGGTCTTTTCTGTTCCTGGTTTCCATCAGGCCCATTTTGTGAAAGGCCAACATTACACATATGGTTTACATAGCCTCTCAGTATTATAGGAAACTAGATTTCCTGCTATATTAAAAAAGGAAAGAAGTATCATGGCATTGGTCATGACAACAATTTCTTGGATATAACACCAAAAGCACAGGCAACAAAAGAAAAAATAGACAAGTGCGACTACATAAAAATAAAAAGCTTCTGCACAGCTAAGGAAATAATTAACAGAGTGAAAAGGCAACCTGTGGAATGGGAGAATATATTTGCAAACCCTATATCTGATAAGGGGTTAACATCCAAAATATATAAAGAACTCCGATAACTAAATAGAAAATAACCAAAAAAAAACCCAACCAGCCAATTAAAAAATGAACAATGGACTTGAATAGACATCTCTCCAAAGATGTACAAATGTTTAGCATACATATGTAAAGGTAAAGATTCTTGACATTACTAATCAAAACCATAATGAGGTATCATTCACACCTGTTAAGATGGCCATTACTAAAAAAAAAAAAAAAAAAAAAAAAAAAAAAAGAAAGAAAAAGAAAAGTGTTGATGAGGATGTGGATATACTGGAATCTTTATAGACCGTTGGTGGGAATGTAAATAGTACAGTTGCTATGGAGAACAGTATAAAGTTTCCTCAAAAATTAAAAACAGAATTACCATATGATCCAGAAATCCCATTTCTGGGTGTATGTCCAAAACAATTAAAATCATAGTCTTGAACAGTTATTTGCATTTCCATGTTCACTGCAGCAATATTCACAAGTACCAAAATATAGAAACGACCCAAATAAATGTTCATCAGTGGATAAATGGATGTCTTTTCAGCCATAAAAAGAAGGAAATCCTGTTTTCATATTCTGTATCCCATGCACAGGCCAGGTTTGAGAGAATTAGAATACACCTACTTTATTGATGATATTTTTTGACAGACTAAGATTTTTTATGGCTTACAAATAATTCCCATACATTGCCATTGATTCTCCAAATGTAGGATCCCTGGTGAAGACTTGCATTATCTCAGATCAAAGGAATAGCTGGATAATTACTGCTGTTGGAGCTTCAGGGTCTCCTGACATCTATTCTTTATCAGATTCTGACCTTATACACTAAACAGACTTGATTCCACCCTTTGGACATGTTTTTGGACTTAGTTTTCCTGTTTGTAGTTCATCTTGTCACTTCAAACTTAACATGAATTGTTTTGTTTTCCAGACACAACCTCTTACATACGCATAAGCCTTGCTGGCATTTTTCTCCATTCATTTCATCCTCCTGAACTATGACTCTTGCTTCAATCCCCGCTGATTTGTCTTAAAGCTGCCATCTCTGAAACTGGCAGAGGAAAATCAGGAGGCTTGTGTCTAAGGACCATTTATAGAGGCAGTGTCACCAATTTGTAGGATCTTGGAGAGTGGCAGAAACTCAGTTAATAAGAAACTGGAGAAAAAAGGTCAAAATAATACCAAGAACAGAACTGACAAGCCTAACTTGCTGAGTACTAAAGTAGGGATTCTTATAACTACAAAGATTACAACAACATAAAAGCAGGCTCTTAACAGAGCATTGAACAAAAATATAATATTGTACATAAGTTTGATTTGCATGGCATCCTGCTGGAGCACCCTTTGACAAGGGTGTGAAGGCATCTCTGTGCCTGTGAAGAGAACAGGCAGAGGTGTGATTGTCTCCATTTGACTCGTGAGGAGGCAGAGAACAAAGTTGTCTGCTCTGAGTCAAGAATGATGTTTTTAAGCACAGCTATTTATATTCCCTGCATCGTAGTTGTATATCCAAATGTTTTCATTACAATGCCAGTCACAGGAAAATCGAGTTATCTTATAAACTTGCAGACTTCCTAAATATTCATAAAAGAAAGTAATTTCTTAGCAATGTTTATTTGAAGTAATCTATAAAGACAATTCTGCTTCTCACCACCCCACCCCTGCACCCATAACTAGGATCGATAAATCAGATACTCTGTAATTTTTTTGGTGGCTGTGATTGATTCATTGATTTTTCAATGTTCTAACATTCCTAGTGAATTAACTCCATAAAGTTTCCATTTCAATTTGGTCTATTACATTTTACTGAAGCTACATAAATTGCTTTTAACTTCTGTGTATCCTCTTTTCCCAGGAAGCAGTTAGAAGAAAAAAAATTCTGGGTATTTAATGTAAATTGCAATAATTATCAACTACATGCTGTTATGAAATGCCCTCTGCTCCTGACCTAGTGTGTTAATTAGAAATATCTTGAGTCTTCACATACTTCATGTGGGTGGAAAATTAATTTTGACTATTTTAGTTTAATTTAATACTAGACTATTTTGAAATGATGTTTCTAAGTACATGTACTACTAAAAATTTACTGTTATCTTTTTAAAATATTTATATTTTAGTTTTGTTAATGTATTTGTTATTACTGTAAAGTTTATATAAAATGATCTTTCTACGTTATAGTCTGTCTTGAGAATTAAATCTTAGCCTTTCACATTTTAATAATAAAATTGAATCTTAATCTGAGCTTTACTATGCACCAACAGAATAATTTTTAGTTGTAAGTAATAATACACTCAACTATTTCATAAAACATATTTCTTTTGTGTACTTACGAAGTCATTTTAACCTAACTCATGGAGATAAGCTTCCATATTATTTCTAAGTTTTAATATTACTGTTCAAATAGTTCAATGATATACTTCTAATTTTTGAATTTGGTTCACTGAAAAAATTTAAAACTAGTCTAAATCGTAAACTAGAAACACAAATATTAGGATATCTTACTCTCTTATGCCTTTTATCTTCTTATTGTTCTTAACATACCATTACTTCAGAGAAGTAAATAGGACTAAAGCACAACTGTTATTTGGTTAACTTCATGCATAAAGATAATGACTGTTTTATTATAACAAAACACAGGTAAGTATAAATTTACATCCTTCCTCATATTTGAATAGTGTTACTTTAAGAAACAAAACTGTGTCTACAAAGTTCATAGTAGTTAATTTCTGCTTCCAAGAAAACTGCTTTGATTTGTGTTGACTTTCAATTACTTTCTTCAGGATAATAGCTGAGACTCCCACCTGCTGACACCTTGTAAAAAATATACAAACACTTTGGATAGCAACACAAGAATACCAAGATATAATCAATGTGATGCTCTTAAATCATAATGCTAAAACATTCTCCTAGTAAGTATTAACCTAATCTGAATGTCCTACTTAGAGTGAGAAAATATTCCTAAATGTTAATTCCCAAATGTTAGTAATTATAAGAAGTTTCAAAGACTTTCGTAATGTTTTAACTTTAATGTAATAAAGACACGAAACATTTCACTTATGTTGTATTTCATTTATGTATATTCATTTGGTTTGAATTTTTTATGTCTTAAGAAACTTATGCTTAATTAAGATCAAAGTAATTGTAGTCAATTGATTATCAAGGTATTAATCCATATAATGACGTTTACCTATATTAAATAATGATGATTTCTTAACTGAAAGTTTTTACTTTGACTCAAAAGTTTGAAGCTTGTTGCATAAGTTATTCATAGAATGAATTACTTAAATAGGTATCTCAATAAATACTGCCAAGTACACAAAATGAACATGAAAAGAACTATATATAAAACTATATCTTTATCAGCATATTAAAAAGTCATAAACTATGATCATTAAAAAATATAGAACATAGTTCTTAATGCAAAGGTTTTATAAACAAAAGAGTTAATCTCTCTTATCTCACTTTCACTCATTAACTAACACAGTAAATTTTGAATTTAAATTATACCTCTTCTACCAACATCTTAAAATACAACTGTCACTACTCTTGGGTCTGACATTAAAAATTTTATAATCAATTAACTTGATCAACGCAGCAAATCTTCAAAAGCTCATTATGACTTCCTTTACTTGAAATAAACATGGCATCACAATAAAATGAAATATAAACGGACTGAATCCAGATGTTCAATCATTAAGATGCAAGGTGGTTGATCTGCAGAAAAGGTATGTAATACGTGCTTTGACTCAGAAAGTTTATAATGCTTAGAATTAGATCAAGGGGCCCAAGGAAATTATCAATATGAAAGCTACAGTGACTTATTTTTTCTCCAGCCAATACCTGGAGCATTCTACGGGCAGTACAGCAATCAAATGAACCAATAGAAATGTCATTAGTGGCTTTACACTCATGCTCTACTAATGAAAATTGACATAAAGACAGATAGTATGCAAAAGGGTCATAAACATTTAAAAACTAAATTGGACAAATTAGCAGAGAAAGTTAATAATCTGGAAACACCAATCAATGGCCCAAAGGAGCAAACTGCTAGCATTGACTGAGTCATTACATGAAACTCAAAGGGAATGATACACTCTAAAAATTTTGCAGCAGCAGGAGAGAAAAGCAGGTAAAGTTTTGTGACTTTAACTAGAAACCAATGAGAACTGTACATGCTCCATAAACTTCAGATTTACCTCAGGGGATAGAGAAACCAACCAGGTAGCCTACTTGAAAAATGATGATTCCAAAGTCTTTAAATTGAATGGAAGAAGCTGTTAGTTAATTCCTCATGAAAGTGACTGAGCACCTACACTCTAGAGTTTTTTTTGTTTGTTTGAGTCCTTCCCTGGTTTTCAGGAAAAGTCTATATGTTTTTAAATTGACAATAGTACAATGAACTAAAGTGATTTCCAAGTTGCTTTCCATAAATATTAGTCCAAATAATTCCCTCTCCTATAAGATTTTCATAATATAATAGAGCTCCAGGAAAATTAATTAATGCAATAATAAACAGACAAATTAAAAATGGATCTGCCTTGTAAATAGACTTTATTATTTTTAAACTTTTTTCTGGAAGTTATTATTCATTATGATTTTAATTTATTCTTGACTCTAGACTTTAAAAATGCCCAAAGAGTCACCAAATTTTTCAGGAATCACATTCAGATGTTTAAATTAATTAAGACTGAGGAGTTAGCATTTGAAAAATGGACTTCATCAAAATGCCCTCTTTTTTGGACCATACTTTAAATCACACACAAAAATATCCATCTACTGTATAGTCCTTCTTCAGAGTATTCTTTGCTCTACTCAGTTCTTCCCCTATTTGGCAACATTGTTAAACACTTAAAATAGTCTGGAAGTCAGAAAAAAAATCTCTATAATGTAATATGTTATAGGAGATGGGTTCTTGGAACAGAAAAGACTACATCCTGCAAGTTAGGATTCACTGACACTTTGGAACTGCTGATATACTAAGAGTACTAAGGACATATCAAGAAGAAACTATCAAGGGCTGGCCAAGTGGCTCAGTTGGTTAAGCGCTCGCTCAAAAGTGCGAGCTCTGAGCAACAGTGGTTCGATGCTCAGCCTGAGCTGAGCTGCCATCAGGTGGCTGGATGGCTCAGCTAAAAAAAAGAAGAGACTATGTGAAGCTGGTAAGGTATATGTTAGGTAAATCTATAAGTTAACCTTTGTTCTACAATTGTTCTACATCTAAAGGATCATATTGATACCTTTTTGACAGAAGATCAACAGGAGTGACTAATTAGAGTAACATAACTAGTAAGATTGGAGGTATGAAGTGTCATGGGTGCCATTAGGACTGTTCTGGGTGCCATTAAAAACAAAACAAAACAAAACTGAATCACAGTAAAAAAAGTGGACCATAAAAATATCCAATAGCAAATATTGCATGAGTTTCAGGCATTTTCCTTGATCTGACCAATCAATGTTTTAGTTAAAAGGATGGTTTCTCTGAGTACTTGACATTGTTTATGTCACTACCTCTAGATGATTTAGTTTGTTTGGCAGGTTTGTTTTCTGTAATGGTAAAGCCAAGCTATTTGGGGATATTCTAGTACTTATTCTACAGATCAATGTTTTATATATAGAAATATGTGTTCAAAAAAATAAACCCAAAAGAGTGGTATTCTGCCATGTGTTCTGGGTATAATGCACACCCACATTTTTGGCCCAAACTTTCAGGGAAAAACTCTTTTGTTTTAATTTTCTAATTCAAATTTTTATTTGCTTACATTTAGGTACTTGTTTTTTGTATAACAAAGTAATTTAGCATTGATTTTTTTTAACATATTATGGTACAAGAAATTTTATGTACCAGTAACAAATTTACGCTATTTATGCCTTATAGAAGGCCAAGAACTCTTCCCATTGCAAGGTTATCCTAAATTCAACAAAACCCATTATCATATCCCAGGGTATTATTTTTGCATACGGATGTTATTATTGATTTCTAGAGTTACACTTTTAACTCATAAGCATAAATAAAAGAATTAAATACATGTATATAGATACAGAATTAGTACTACCCATGTAGAATGCACATCCTTATTTCCCCCACAAATTTGGGAAACAAAGTGTGCATTATACACGGCAAAATACGGTAAATATCACCCTTTTCATAAATATTGTGTGTCTTATATTTAAAATATAATGAATACTCAAATAGAATTTAATATAGAGGAAAGTAGAGAAAAGAGAAATAAAAATTTCTATATCCCCCAAATCAGAGACGAACACTGATTGTCAAAGTCAACAAATTTGTGTATTTCTGTTCTTTTGTCAATGCATGGATGTATATATTATACATATTTATAAAAAGTACACATTTTATATATTATTTTAATTATTATTTTATTATATTTTAAAATGGGCATGGTGTGTCCATTTATTTTCAGCTAGATAGTTGTATAAATATATATACTAGAGAATGGTAGAGTGGTAATCTTACAAAAGAGACTAGATTCATGTGCTTCAAAGAAATGACCTCTTTGTAAGCACAGGGAACACAACCTCACAGGGAATGTATGAGCATTCAAATTCAGGCAAAGAGAAGCTTGCGTTAACCTGCTGGTGATTTCTTCATAGATTTTATATATATATATATATATATATATATATATATATATATATATATATATATTCAAATTAAATGTATAAACATAATTTGTGGGGTAGGGAAATCATTACATGAGCACAACTGAAAATGTGTCATAAATCTCTTTAGAAACATGTTTATATAATAGCAAGAAGTGATGAGCGATTATAGTGATTAGTTGAAAAATTTCTACTTAGCAATACTTTATTAAATTTTTATTTTTATGACACGTTTTTGAAAGTAAAGATACATCTATTCTTCTATCGACAATTTATCTTACTTATGATTCTCCCACTATTCCATTAATATTAATTCCTTTAGCTGCCTTTGGAAGCAAAACAGCACTTCAAACTATGTGCATGGCTTGAGACAGATGGATAACACAAACATATCTCAAGAGAAGTTGTGAATGCACTCAACTACACTTGTGCTTCATCTTCTGCATCAAATAAGGATTTTTTACTTAGAAAAATAAGACAAAGATTGACAAGGAATTTAAACCCTGAGATTGTTAAGATAACACATATGGCAGCACTAGACCTCCAGTCCCCAAACCATGACTACTTCTAATATGAGGTACAAAGTTAACTTTTAGATGACATGACTAAACCACCTTGGGTATGTTTTAAAAAATTGTCTGTCAAATAAATCTTTATAATCATTATGCTACTAACTTTACCAAAGCTGCTTGTGAAAGCTATATTTTATTTTATTGTAAATGGTTATTCTGTGCATTATTACAAAACAAATTAATATACTTTCTAGATTTTTAAAGAAAGACATCATGGACACAAAATCAAAGGGAAGTTTTTCTAACCTTTCTGTAACTTACAAGAGTACAGTATTAACTTAAGAGAATGTTAGTGCAGGAAGGATATCCAGTTACCCTATGTTTAGTTGATCATGGCACTGAAAATTAGCTTTTAATGTAAAGAAAATAAGTTTGACTTAGTATTTTAGGCTCATAAAATACTCAGAGTAATTTCAACAATTGATAGTATTATATCCAGAGGACAATTTTATGAAGCACTTAAACTCAAAGAATGCAAAACTACATTAACATTATCTCATCTTTCTTGTCTGTAGCCACAATTTAATTTGATTTTTGTGAAACAAAAGAAAAAGTATTTATGCATATGAACAAAGGAAAATACCCACATGGAAAGGTAAATAATTGATAAGCTATTTTCCTATGAAAGAGTTATGAGAAAATGCCATATGATTTGTTGATGGGATGCGAGTTACAAAGCTTGAAATTCTTTTGAAAGAAAACAAATTTCCTATAATAAATACATGTAACACTAGTTGTTTAGTTTATGGGGCAGCAAATAAGTTAAAGAACTCCAATCTTGGAGAGTCTGTAATTTAGTAAACACTTTACATAACTGAATATATGCATTTTGCATTTTCTTTGTCCTCCTAAGTATTTTTAAAATGAACTTGTTGAGAAATAAATGTGAACCTTTTTTTTCCAATTTTTTACTCTACTACAAGTTGTTAGCATTATTGTCAAATTTTAATTTAACAGAGAAAAAAATGCTTTGCATGGATCGGTCCTGTGTGTGTATGTATGTATGTATGTATGTATGTATGTCTATATATCTATATGTATAACTAAGAATTCTTTGTGAAAGAGGAAAGACAGAAACAACTTGATTAATTTCACTAATCATTTAAATCTATCTCTTCTAAGAGTTGGACAGGGGCAATAGTGTTTCTGTCTTTCATAACTGATGTAATGAATAAGCTAAATTTTATTTAGTTTATTAAAAATTAAAAAGTTAATTTACCTTAACTACATTGTGTGCATGACATGTGTTGATCAATAATACAAACATTTATAAAATTATCTCCAACTAACATGTGGACCTGCCTAATTATTTGAAAGTGTACACCTCATCTCAGAGCCAATGTCAAAATATAAAGTGTCCTGCCAACCTGGAAAGACATGATTAAAGTTTGCATTACAAGTAGGTAGGATCAAATTGATCAAGAACAAATATTTAAGGGTAATATTTTTCAAGGTTGAATCTCTAAATTTTGAGGCATAAGTCTGAAGAAGAGTCCAGGTATGAGTGAGACTGGAATGCAGAGTTATTAGGATGCAGAGTACAAGATGGTTATATACACAAGCTTAATACTTTGGAATAAAAGGTGAGAAATAAAAGCTTATTTATTAAATGATACTAATGTGCATACATCAGAAAAGTTCATCATCATCTACAGCTCATCACCTTGAGGAGCTACTGGGTAGACAGTGAATATCTCTTTTCCCAAAACATAATAGGGTAGGCCTATTTAGACTGTGTTTTTTATGATATAACATACCATTAATATTTTATGGATCATCAGAACTCAATAAAAATATTCTCATTTATTAGATTTTTTTTTCTCTCAAAGTAAGTTAAAATTTTAGAACAATAATAGCTTGGTCATATTCTCTCTGTCTTAGGTCTTAAAATATAAACTAATCAGTAACGAGTCTTGACTAAGATGAAGTAAGAATACACACTATAAAATTTAAGACTCCTGAATCTAGATTGAGGAGGATGCCAATAATATAATGACGCCTATCCTCTCTAGCTTTTCACAAACCAGGAGAGAGAAAACTCATGAAGGTCAAAAAATACTCCAGGAATAACATTTACATTACATTCTCAAAATTAAATATTTTCAAAATTATATCAGACTTGGAAAGTTTTTTGGCATGGAACAAGAGCTGACTTATCAAAGGTACACAATTGGTGCTTTTTCAACTTTTCTTATATTTTTACACACTTGATAAATGAGTGTTCTATCTTTTTTAAGTACCCAGTGTCAAAATGTTCTTAATGATTATTCTTTACAGGTGACTAAGATGGCCTTAATGTTCTCCTATTGTACATATGAACAAATTTTAGGAAGGTTTTTTTTCTGGCTCTAGGCCCCTGACCTCCCTTTTCTTAGAGCATTTATTTTAGAAAATGTGTAATCATACATTCTTTCTCTAACCCCTTTTAAAAGCTGCCTTGCTGGTTGTACAATCTAGAAGTGTCTTGTTCAAGGGCCTTAGATCCATCCCTTTGAAATATAACCATCAGACAAAATAAGGCCTGTATCTTCCAGTCTCTGTAGGAAGGTAGAAAGCCAATTCAATGGGCACCAATTAGAAAACACAATTAGCATAATTACAGGGAAAACATTTCTAAGCTCAAGAAAAATTCAATGTTGTCAACATATCCCATCAACTGACCTCAGATGTAGGCAAGGAGGACTCTCTCACAGGAAGGCTAGTCTGACCCCTGTGAAAGAAAAAAGGAAGAACAGATGTATAGGGAGAATATCACACTTCAGCACTGTTTTGATGAAATCTTACAAAGCTGACAGGTAGTCCTCCAGCCAGTTACCTATAAGAATCCCTACAATACTTAAACATTGCTGAGGACAGCCCAAGGAAAATGTGGTCTTGGGGCATGCATATGGTGGTTCCAAAAATCCTAGATATACACTTTCAAATGTTGATTTCTAGACACTTTGAGCCTCTAGAGTTTACTGTCAGATCACATTATTTTCTAGCAGGTTATTGCTGAAGGGAGCAAATTTTATAGCTTTTTGAAAGTTGATCTACTCTTTGCCAAACTTGTTGAATTCTAATATTAGTCATAGTGATCTGTTAGATTTCCATGTACACAATCACATCACTGGTGAATAATTATAGGCTTATGACCATGAACTACCCCCTTTAAATCTCTGTGAATCTTACTTCTTTTTAAAGGACTCAGTATTCTAAGGCTATTTTAAAGAAATGTGTGTTCTATGATATAGTGATAATGAGGGCAGCAATAATCCATAATGGGAAATCCACTAGAGATAAGAGCATCAACAAAAACTTTTCCCTAAAGAATCTTTTATCTTCTCTGGATATTTTCTATACATGTCCAAAATATTCTGTCTACCAAAGGATTTCTCATGGCTTTTCCTCAGTCCTTTAGATTTATATATCTTTCCCTCTCTTATACTATATTTCCAGAGTTAGATATAGAAAAATGTTAACAACCTATAATAACATCATTTAACCCTCTATTAAAAATACTATAAAATCATTGCATTTAAAATAATGTAGTAAAGACATCTGAATTTAGCCCTCACTTGTAAATTGTCATTTCTGTCCTTATAACACAAAAAAGATGGGTGAACTGAACATCAACTTTTCTTACACCAACCAGAGAAGTAACTTCTCAGGGCAAACCATTACCACGAAATCTGGGGAAAGAATTGCATCCAGAGAGATTCAGCAGCCAAGTCTGCTTACCTGGAGCAAACGCCGCTGGAGTCATAAACTGGTAGAAACATTTCAATACTAATTTTTATGAATTGCTGGAGGCTGAATGTGGACTGGCATAAGAAAAAGAAACCCTAGGTGGCCTCAGTCTTAAAAAAGAATCCCCACAGTTTCACGGAGTTTCTTTCAGGAACCCCACAACTGGACCTAACTATGAAAATTGGATAAAGATTCTTCCAAGGCTCTGACAAAGGGAGGGAAAAAGTAACCATTGTGAAACACGCATAACACCTTCTCCAACAACAACAACAAAAAAGACAAAACAAAACAAAACAAAACAAAACAAAACCCAAAGATCTATTCTCTAGAGCGAAATTCTTTGAATCAAATTCTAAAACCTTACACTAGCTGGAAGAAAGGAATTTCTCCCCACTCCAAACACCCCCAGTCTTCCTATGACATATAAGTAAAGGTGAGAAGATAGTGAACTGTGATCAAGGCTTCAAGAAATAGATTTTAATGGTGAATCCAAGATGGGAATGCAAGACAAGAGGAAAAATAAAAAAGATATATTCCTTAAGATTGGATAACAACATTTGTGAAAGTCAGGCCCTGAGACACAAGCTACTGACAGAAACTTAATAGAAAGATTTAGAACACACTTTTTCCATGCATTACTACCACACCAAGATAGTATTTAAGTTATTATAATAAAAGTATAATAACAGCAGATTTCAGCTGAAAGAGTTTCAAGAAATACATTTTATGAGAAGGAGCACATACTGGTGTAAAAGACATTAGAGCAACAACTGAAACTTGAAAGGGCCCTAAAGGTGACATGAGAGTCATAGATCATTGTGGATTTCCCTGATTTTGATGGTGGTATTATGGATAATTAGGACAATGTACTTATTTGCAAGAAATTTATACTATAGTATTCATGAAGATGAGAGATTATATCAGAAACAGTCTCAACTGTTTCAAGAAAATAAATGGTACTATTTTTTACAACATTAATGTAAGTTTAAATTTATTGCAAAGTATGAAGAAAAATATGACTGTTGAGTTCTAGTAGAAAAATATCAGGAATCAACAAATTGCTGTATATGTCACATTTAAAATGCTAATAGTAAATATTCTTTCAAGGTTCTAATTGTTAAGGAGAACAGCAAGACCAAATTACCAAACATTCTTTGATCACTTAGAGTATGAATTTGCTCAAAGTTCAGGACGCTGCTCCCACCTCAGAGTCACCCATGAGTTTCCCATTGCCCACTCACCTCAGATGCTCTGAGTCCTCAGCAGGCTAAGCTGCCAGGGAGCCTCCGCTGGCCTGTTCTTTTCTTGGACATTCACATTGGTATCCTGGGTTTTCCAGGAAAAAAACCCCACTGACTTTTAAAAGCAGCCCTGTTTTCAGAACACACTGGCTATTCCCCAAAGCCTGCTGGCGGCAGCTGTCTTTTAACTGCTTGTTTGCCCCACTTGTTATCTAATAAGAAAATCAGAAACAAATAGAGATCAGCCTTGAAAATTCCCTGAGTAGACAAAACCAATTAAGTCAGTCAAACTAAGCTTAATTTAGCTTAGTTTGCAAGACTAACTTTACTTGGATCATTTCTTGCTTATGCCTCTGGAAATCATGAGCAAAACTTGAACCGTTTCCCAAGGTTGATACGAGGTAGCTACTGACCAATTGTCTACCATTTAAGAAAATTCTAATATCAGAAACAATCAATATGAAGAACAAACAGCCACGGTCTCCTCGTTGTTGAAGCTGCTTTATAATAACACACACCTGAGCCTCATTTCATGTTTTGGTCTGAGTGCTCCTGGTTCACAAACTGTCTTTTTATGTGTTTACAGTAAACGTTTACTAATTACTACTTTAGTGACTCATTGGTTTTATTTAGGCTATTTCTGAACTTTTGACATAAGGAACAAACATTAGTCTAATGTACCTGTCTTGTTTGGCAGTGGCTTTACTCCTTATATTACAAAATCCTGAGAAACTTGAGTCTAGCTGCCAGTCCTCAAGACAGGGAATGTGGGAACCATTTGCAATGATGGTGGCTCACAGGGCTGAGGAAACTCACGTGCCCTCGGTTTTATATTGTTTTCTTTTTCTTTGTTTTCTCTTCTAATTCATGGTCTTCTGCCCTCATTTTTCACCTTTATCATGAGAACTTTAGATACAGAGAATTGGGGCAAAGCCCCTCATTGTGGTCTGTGTTGACAGTCATCTACCCTTGTTCACCCCATCACCCTCCTTGTGCATCTCCACCACCAAAGACTGAAGCCAGAACTGAAGCAAGACTGAAGCAAGAGTTGTCTGATCCCTCCTCTGTTCTGTGGAGCCTGCTTAGGGCTTGCAGTTCTCTTCCAAACAGCAAAACATAGCCCAGCAAGACCCTTCGTGTTGGCAGCAAAGCAGACAACACCTTTCTCCATGGCCCCATCAGAGGGATTCAGCCAGGTCCCAGTGTCCTGCCCGGATCCAAGCCCACCTATGTTAGAGCCCCTGGGCTCCTGGAGAAATGGGTGTTTTACTTTGATAGAAAGATGGCAAGAAATTTAAAGACAGACAGGGATTTATTATTATTATAATTATTATTATTATTATTATTATTATTATTAAAGATTTGTTAGTCACCTCTGACTGGATTTGCCACTTTTGTTTTTGAAATATGTGAATGTTTTTCTTTATTATTTATGTACATGGTCTCTTATTTAAGAAATGTTCCATACCCCAGAAAGTTCTGAAGTTGTGTTTTTGTTTTTGTTTTTTTTAATTTAAAGACAATTTTTTAAAAGCAGTTTTAGGTTTATAGCAAAATTGAGAGGAAGATACAGAGATTTCCCATGCATACCCTGTACCCACACATCCATAGCCTCCCCACTATCATTATCCCCCACCAGAGGGGTGCATTTATTACAACTGGTGAACTTACATTGACACATCATTATCACCTAAAGTCCATAGTCTACATAAGGTTTCACTCTTGGTGTTGTACAGTCTATGGGTTTAGCCAAATATAAATAGCATATAGCCATCATTATAATACCACACAGTGAAATTTTATTTTCTCTGCCTGAAAATCCTCTGTGCTATACTTATTCATTTCTCCCTTCCCTCCAAGTTGCGTTTTCACGTTAAAGTCTTTAATCCAACTGTAATTAATTCTTTGTGTGTGCAATGATTTTGGATCCTTCTTTCACTGCTTTACACTGCCGCTTCTCTCACACATCAAAGTTCCGTATGTGTGTGGGCCTATTTGTTTTTTCCCCCATCAGTATATTTCTTTATCCTGTGCTAATACCTCATTGTCTTATTGATTAAAGCTTTAATTTTTACTTTTTTTTTCTGTTTTCCTTTTGTTTCAAAAGATTTTTGTTAAAAATGTAGCTAACATACAATATTATATTATTTTCAGGGGTACATCATAGTTATTTAACATTTATATACCTAAAGAAGTGATCACCATGATAAGTCCAGCAACCATCTGACACTGTACTATGCTATCACAATATTATTGACTATACTCCCTATGTTGTACATTACATCTTCATGACTTATTTCTTTTATACCTGGAAATTTGGACCTCTTATTCCCCTTCACCTCTCCCCCTTTTTTATCAAGTACAGTTGAAATTCATTATCATTTTATATTAATTCCAGGTGTACAGCATAGTGGTTAGACATTTATATAATTTAAGAAGTGATCCCCTTGACTAGCCTAGTACCCACCTGGCACTATACATAGTTATTACCATATTATTGACTATATTTCCTGTGCTTTACTTTACCCCATGACTATTTTGTAAACACCAATTTATACTTCTTAATCCCTTCAACTTTTCCACCCTGCGCCAAACCACCTCCCATCTATCACCCCAATAAATCTAGTACCCATCTGACACCATACATAGTTATTACAAAATTATTGACAATATCCCTTATGCTACACCTTACATCCCCATGACTACTGTGTAACAACCAATTTCTACTTCTTAATTCTTTCCCAATTTTTACCCACACCTCCAATACCCCTCCCATCTGGAAACCATCAAAATGTTCTCTGTATCTATGAGTTTGTTTTGTTTGTTAATTTTTTTTTCTTAGATTCCACATATAAGCAAAATCACAATGCACATATCTTTCTCAGTCTGACATACTTCACTCAACACAATACCCTGCAGGTCTATCCATGCTGCCACAGATGGCAAGAACCCATTTCCTGCCATGGCCGAGCAATATTCCACTATATATGTACTATGTTTTTTCAATCCATTCATCCATTGGTGGAAACCCAGGCTGCCTCCACATCTTGGCCATTGTAAACAGTGCTCCAATGAACATATGGATGCACATGTCCCCTCAAAGTAACGTTTTGAATTTCTTTGAATAAAGACCCAGAAATGGGATTACTGGGTCCTTCATTTTCTCATCTTTTAACCTTTGTTTTAAAGTCTAATTCATCTGGTATAAGTATTATTACCCCACCTTTTTTTTTGTTTGTTTCCATTTTCATGAAATATCTTTTCCCATGCCTTTACTTTCTGTCTCTGTGTGTCCTTCAATCTGAAGTGAATCTCTTGTAGGCAGTATATGTAAGGGTTTTATTTTCTTATCCATTCAGCCACCTTGTGTTTTTTTATTGGATCATTTAATCCAATTACATTAAAAGTAATTGTTGATAGATATGTAGTTATTTACATTTTATTATTCATATTTTAGATTTTTTTTTCTGTCTTAAGTACCTCTAATATTCCTTGTATTACTGGTTTGGTGGTCACGAACTCCCTTAGCTTTTTTTTTTTTTTTTTTTGGTCTGGGAAGCTCTTTATTTGTCATTCGTTTTTTTTTTTTTTTTTTTTGTTTTTTTTTTGCTGAGCCATCCCGCCACCTGTTGGCAGCTCCTCGGCTGCTCAGCTTGGGCTGACTCGAACCACTGTTGCTCAGAGCTCAAACTCTTGAGCGAGCTCTTAACCAACTGAGCCACTCAGCCGGCCCTTTGTCATTCGTTTTTAAAAGATAGCCTTGCTAGGTACAGTAGTCTTGGTTGTAGGTCCTTTCTTTTTATCAAGTTGAATATTTCATGCCAATCCCAGTGTTTCTGTTGAGAAATCAGCTGCCAGTCTTATGGAAGCTCCCTTATAAGTTACTAGATTCCTTTCTCTTGCTGCTTTTAGGATGCTCTCTTTGTCTTTAACCTTTGCCATTTTAATTATAATGGGTTCATCCTGTGCTTCCTGGTCTTGCATATCTATTTCTTCAACAGGTTAGAAAAGTTTTTAGTTATTATTTCTTTAAATCACATTCTCAATCTCTTACTTTCTCTCTTCTCTTTCTTACTTTCTCTGTACCCCTATGATGCAAATGTTTTTATGCTTGATGTGATCCCAGAGTCTCTTAAACTGTCCTCTTTTTTTTGAGGTCGGAGGCAGATTCTTTATTCTTATTGCTGTTTGGATTGGGTGTTTTCTGCTACCTTGTCTTCCAAATCACTGATTCGATCCTCTGCTTCATCTAGTCTGCTGGTGATTCCTTCTAGTGCATTCTTCATTTCAGTTATTGTATTCTTCACTTCTGACTGGTTTCTCTTTATGGTTTCTATGTCCTTTTTTATGCTTGCTATCTCTTTGTTGAAGTTCTCAATAAGTTCCTTGAACAGCCTTATAACCATTGTTTTGAACACTGTCTCTTTTTTATTTTAGTTCTTTTTCTGGATTTTTCTCCTGTTCTTTCATTTGGGACACATTTCCTTATTTTGCCTTTCTCTTTATGTTTGTTTCTATGTATTAGGTAGATCTGCTTTGTCTCCCAGTATTGGCCAGGTGGCCTTCTGTAGTTGGTTTCCTATGGGGCTTAATGGCACAGTCTCCCTGGTCACCTGCTCTGCATTTTCCAGGAGTGTTCCTTGTGTGGATTGTATGTGCCCTCCTCTTATAATTGAGCCTTGATTGCTATTGGCATGTCAGTGGGTGGGATTGACCCTCAGGCTGACTGGCTGTGCGGTGGGGCCATGTCCACAGCTTATGGGCTGCTTTGCAGGGGGCTTATCTCACTAGTGGCATTTGCCTCTGCAGGTTCTGGTGCCTGCTGAGACCACCCTTTGTGCATGCCTCTAATGGTGCTAATTGGGCAGTGTTCCACTGTGATCTGAATCCAACCTCCAAGTATGTTGGTTCTGGGGCCTCTTGGGAGGAGCTCCCATGCAGGCTTAGGTCACCCACTGCCTGTGATTGTTACAGGAAAACCTGGTAGGAGCTACAAGGTGATCTTCAGTTGTTCACTGACTCTGCTAAACTTGGAGGCATGTGGGAGAGACCACACTATGAACCAAGGACATCTACAACCAGCTCTGCAAAATGCCAGGACACCCTGAAGCCTTTGCCACCTGCCAACTCCCTTAAAGTTCAGCTAATGATGGAGCATCATGCAGTATGCAAGTTGGGTGAGGTAGGGTCTCAGGGATTCTTTAGAGTGAGAAGAGTTGCGGTCACCATGTTAATATAAATTCTGGTTGGTACCAGTGCTGAGCCTGGAGCTACTCAGCAAAAGCCTCAGAGCACACCTAAGCCATTTGCTGCCTGCTGGGGGCCTGCCAGACTCCAATAGTTTTCTAAGAAAGAGTCCAATGTGGGCAGGGCTAGCTGTTCATGGAGAAACTGTCTCTGTTGTTGGGGAAGTTGAGTGGGGCAGAGTCCCAGTGAGTCAGCATGGTGAAACAATGAAGCTCATTAGATCAATCAGGTTCAGATTTGGCCATGGTGGGGGCAGGCTCAACACAGGAAAGATGGTGTCTCCCTGCCAGATGCAAGGGAGAAGGACCTCACACAGGGAAAACGCTGACTATCCTCCAGTTCGCCGAAGCCACACACCTCATTCTGCCCCCTTCCCTCAGAGGTCTCTGATGCCTCACGACTCACCATCCCTTCGTTGGAGCTCAAAGTGAGTGCCTGTGGGAGAGTAAGTCTGTGAGTGGGCCGTTTAAGAGGATATCTGGGTTTCCCACAGCCTTCCATCCCATCTAGATGGTCAGGATACCCACTGTTTTTAACAGCCAGCTGTTGTGGGGGCTCCTCTTCCCAACACCAGTACCCCAGGCTGGGGAGCCTGGTGTAGGGGGCTGGGGTGCCTCATTCTTCTGGAGGGAACCTCCGTGGTTCTCAACTGCCACACAGAGATCTGGGGCCTATTCTATTCTATTCCCTCCTACCAGTTTCAGCATGACTTCTTTATATTTTTAGACATAGGACTTCTGTTCAGCTAGACTTCAGGTTGTTCTGCAGGTTGATTGTTCTAAAATTTGTAATTTTTTTGTAAAATTTGTAATTTGTTGTAATTTTAATGTATTCCTGGAATGATACAGGCACAGTATTTGTCTACTCTGCCACCTTGGATCTCTTCAATTTACCACTTTCTTTTAATGCTCAATTCCTTTGAAGACGTCTTCTGAATGTATGTGTGCACTGAGCAGGTTTGTGCATTTATGTTCAGGCCTAAATCATTGTCAGCCTGCAAAAAGAAGTTTGATTCCACCTTGATTTTTTTCCCTGAGAATCAGCCAGGGTAGGATTGGGGAGAAAGTGGTCTAGATACCAACATCAACTTTGTTTTTTGTTTGAGGGTTTTCTTTACTTTTTTTTTTTTTTTTTTAATGAGGAAGGGTAGTTTGTACTTTTATTTAAATTCTCTTCAACAGTTGCAAAAATTGCAGTATCCAAAACAATGAATCTGTACTTATATGGCTGGTGTTCATTGATACCCTGATGCCCCTTAATTCCTCTAAAAAGGGAATTTTTTGTTTTCATAGATAATTTATGGATTAAAATATGATAAAAGTCTTTATTAAATTTGTACTTTATAATTTAGATATAGTTGTAATATTATATTACTCCCAGGTGTATAAAAACTATTTTGATATCTGTATATATTGCAAAATGATCACCACGATACCTCTAGTGAACATCCTTCATAGTGGTTATATCTTTTTTCATCCTTGTGACAAATCTTTTAAAATTTACTGTCTTAGAAACTTTCAAACATACAACTCAGTATTATTAACTATAGTCCCCATGCTGTATATTTGCATGCCTTACTTAATTTATACTTGGAGTTTGTACTTTTTAACCTCCTTCTATCCTCTCCACAACAGCAAATATCTTTTCTGAACCAATAAGCTCAGGTTTTTTGTTTGTTTGTTTGTTTGTTTTTTATTCCACATATAATTGAGATCATTTTCTATGTGTCTTTCTTTGTCTTAGTTCATTTAGCATAATGACCTAAAGATCAATCCACGTTTTCTCAAATGGCAAGATTTCCTTCTTTTTATGGTTGAATAATATTCCATTGTGTATATGCCATATTTTCTTTATCCATTCACCCTTCAGTGAATACTTAGATTGCTTCTAGTTCTTGGCTATTATAAATAATTCTGCAACGAATATGGGGATGCAGATATTTTTCCAAGTTAGTGTTTTTGTTTCCTTCAGATAAATACTCAGTAGTAGAATTAATGAATCATATGGTGATTCCATTCTTAATTTTTTGAGGAAACTCCATACTCTTTCCTACAGTGGCTGTACCAATTTACAGCCCATCAACAGTGCACAAAGGTTCACTTTCTCCACAACCTAGCCAACATTTATTTCTTATCTATTTGATAATAGCCATTCTAACAGGTGTGAGGTGATATCATGTTGTGGTTTTGATTTACATTTCTCTGATAATTAATAATGTTGAGCATCTTTTCATGTGCCTGTTGGCTATTTGTATGTCTTCCTTGGAAAAATATTTATTCAGGTCCTCTTCCCATTTTTTAATTGGGTTGTTTGTTTTTTGTGTTGTAGTGTTGTATGGGTTTTAAAAATATTTTGGTTATTAACAGCTTATTCAAAATATTATTTGAAAATATTTTTTCTCATTTAGTAGGCTGTTTTTTCATTGTGTTGAAGGTTTCCTTTGCTATGCAGAAGCTTTTTAGTTTGATGTAGCCCCACTTGTTTGTTTATTTATTTATTTATTTATTTATTTATTTATTTATTTATTTATGTTTGTGTTTCCTTTTGGTGTCAAATCCAAAGTAATAATTGCCAAGACCAATGACAATGAGATTGTCACCTATGTTTCCTTCTAGGAATTTTATGGTTCCAGGTCTTATGTCAAATCTGATTTATTTTGAGTACAGTGTAACATATGGGTCCAGTTTCATTTTTTTTGCATGTGGCTGTCCACTCTTTTCAACACCATTTATTGAAGAGATCATCCTTTCCTCATTGTATGTTCTTGGCTCCTCTTGTTGTTAATTAATTGACCTTGTATGGGTGGGTTTATTTCCAGGCTTTCTAATCTTTCAATTGATCTAAGTCTGTTTTTATGTAAATATCATACTGTTTTGATTACTGTAGCTTTGCCATACAGTTTGAAATTAGGAAACATGATACCTCCAGCTTTGTTCTTTCTCGAGATCAGTTTGGTTATTCAAGGTCTTTTATGGTCCCATTCAAATTTTAGGATTGTGTGTTCTTTTCTGTGAAAAATGCCATTGGGGTTTTGATAGGGATTGCATTGAATCTATAGTTTGCTTTATATAGAATGGGCATTTTTAACAATATTAATTCTTCCAATTCATGAGTACAAAACATCTTTCCATTTATTTGTATCTTCAATTTATTTCATCAGTGTCTTATAGTTTTTGTTGTATAGATCTTTCACCTTCTTGATTAAACTTTCCTAGTATTTTACTCTTTTTGATGTTATTTTAAATAGTAATGTTTTCTTAATTTCTCTTTCTGTTAGTTTATTATGAGTGTATAGAAACTCAAGGGTTCTTTGGATATATTGGGAAGGAGCCTTTAGGGTTTGCTACATATAATATCATGTCATCTGCAAATAGTGACAGGTTTACTTTTTTTTCTGATTTGAAAGCTTTTTCTTTTCTTTTCTTTTCTTGCCTAATTTTTCTGGTTGGGACTTAAAATACTATGTGGAACAAAAGTAGCATGACTGGGCATTCTTATCTTGTTCCTGCTTAGAAGAAAAGCTTTCAGCTTTTCACTATTGAGTATGATGTTAGCTGTGGGCTTATTCTGTACAGCATTTAGTGAAGATCCTTTGGCTTTCCATTATTTATAATACAAGTCATATGTACAAAATATTTAATTGTCAAACCTAATACTATTGCATGTAGGTCACTGACAAGTTTTTCTTTATTTAAATTGTGTTTTTTCTTTTTGATTGATGATATTACATAAGCAATTAATTTAGTCAAATCTCCTCAGTTATTCACTTGATTGAAAGCCATTGCCATTAGATTTTAAAATATTTCTTCTTAAAAGACTTAATTTACATATAATTAATCATTTGTAAAGCCTCTGATTGTACAAAGAGATAACTCAAAATAAATTCATTAACACATGTAATATAATCCTTAATCTTGCATTCTATTTGAAATCATTAAAATATCTTTCAAAAGTACTGGTTTGTTCAGTAAAAATATTTTACTGAAACTTTTAGCATTTGTATCAATATCAAATAGTATTTTGATGTTGAACTACAGAATAGAAAATTGTTTTGTAAATTGCCTCAGACAAATTTGGAGATATAGTGAAATCCAGAAGGTACACTGTGGCATGACTCAAGTAACACAGACTATGGACTCAGGAAAGGTGGGTTTAATCTCAATTCTATTGCTGCTTGCGTGACCTTAGACAAGTTATATCATTTCATTTGATCTTAGTCACCACATCTCTATGTAAGACTTTTAATGTGACTTCTAAAATCCCCTCCAGTTGTAGTAATTTAATACATATACTCTATGTGATAATTTCTAAACTTAAATTTCTATAGTAACTATATCTCACATCAAATACAACTCCCTTTTGGTATTTAGATTAGTTTTATGATGCTTAAATTTTATTTTAAATCATATCAGAGTTGTAGTTCTGTTGTAATAAGTATAATATGCCATCAAGTTATCATCAAGAGAATTACAGCCAAATATTGTAGGTCAGCATATAGGAACATTGATGGATAAAGATGCCCTAAGGTGGTTCCTTCAAATCACAATATCAGTTATTTTTATAGAGTACTGCTTTTCTCCAGTACATAGAGCAAGTTACTATCTGAACATAAAGGTTCTCTGAAGGTTGAACTAACATTCTATTTTGAAATAATGATTATTTAATCCAGACACAGCTCATCTGTTACATCTATAGGAAAGATTTCTGCTAACTACTCATTTCTACAGAGACTAGATGCTGTGCCCAGGATAAGAATAGGGTCATTTAATGTTCCAATAATGGAAGCATTGTGTGGATATAGTTGATGCTGTCTAATGTACCTTGAAATATGCCCTGAAGTAGATTTCTATTACTAGAGCTAGGGAGTTGAAAGAAAATAGATCTCAGTTTTAAGCAAATTAGAAATTCCATGCTACTTCAATTCATTAGCAAAAAGCACGTTGACTTTTAAAATGAAAAATACATAGATTTCCAATGCGAAGCAAAATGTATGTTAATAACCTCAGGTTGGTGGTAGTTAAGTTAATTATGGTGCTAGTGGCACTCTTGATAAATAAGACAACCTCATGGCACATAGTAATAGCAGCATAATAGGACCTTAAATTAGCTACAAGTCAAAATGATATCGTTAACTCTTCAAAAATATTGAAAGGTGTTAACTTAATTTTAAAGATTGAACATTCCTAAATCTAAGCTTGTAGTAGCCAAAGTGACAGGCCTAGCTCATCAGGGTAATCATAAACTATACATTTTATTTTTGGTACCAAAAGCAACTCACTAGAAACTAAGTTTAGCTTTCAAAATATCCACCTTTAAATGATTAGTGATGAAAGCCTGTGCAGTTACAACCGCTAAAATCCTTTTTGGCTCTAGATCTAAGACATATCTAAAATCCAAGTACATCTCATCACGTACACTTGGTCTTGACCTGCTGACAGCTGCTGTCTCTCATATGGATTAATGTAATATATCCTATCTAACAAGCTTCTCTTCTAGTTTTATCCACATGCTGATTCCACATTCAATATAGAAACCAGAATTGTTTTAAAAAACATATTAGATCTTGACACTCTGTCTGAAACACGGTTGGTTCTTTCCATTCTTTCAGAGGAAAAAAGTTAAACCCCTTTGCTAGACTCCCGAAGTTGATGCTATGACCCTATTACCTCTCTGATTGATCTTTCTCTTACCCTGCCTTGCTCACTCTGCTCCAGTTACAGCAGCTTGCATGCTGTCCCTCGTTTGCACCAATCTCTCAAACCAAGGTCTTTTTTCTACCTGTTCCCTGTACCCAAAACACATTTTCCAGATTTTTGTATGACTAATTCCCCAAGAAACTTCATGTTTTTGTTTCATGAGGCTTACCCTCATTACCTATTTAATTTTTCAAACTGCTTACCTATCACATTCACAATTCCACCTCCATTCTATTTTTGTTAGCCATTCCTCTTATCACCATCTTACATATTGTATGACATACTACTTATTATGCATATTGGTTATCGTCTGTCTCTCTTGGGCTAGAAAAGGGATATTTGCAATAGTGTGCTGGTTAAATTGGCTCTTAAAAAACCCTCACTTGAATTGCTTGCATGATTTTCATGTGTAAATATTTCACTGATTGCAGTCAATAACTGGCTCACAACCACCCTAAATAATTACCAATTTGCTCTCATAAACTAGGACTGACAAACTCCAACCACTGGATATCTATATTTTTTGTTCATCAATGTATTCCAAGTGATTAATGCTAACTTCACATCTAGTGGCAAATTTACATAAAGTTTACAAAGCAGTTTGGCAAGTTAAATATTTTTCTGTCTGTGTCTTAAAATTAAGTCTAACATAGCCAGGAATAAACCAGTAATTTCTGTTCATGTATATCAAATTGAAAAAACTTATCTCTAATTAAATCTTTTAATGAAAGTAGAAAAGTAATAATGGAAATTATCTTCAGTTCTTAAGTTGGTAAATACTTGCATATTTCTTAATTTTATAAATAATCAATGTTGCATACATCATATTTTCCATATGGGAAGCATCCACTGCTATGCTTTACAATCCACTGCATTATTTACAAATTTAATAACGATAAAATCTCATTCTCAAATCATCTCTCATTAATATTACTTTATTTTTTATAGACTTAGTAATAAATAACTACTATCATATATGCCTTTCATAATTTTCAAAGCAATGATTAAACCTCATTTCAGATTCTTGGTCTGCATTGTTAAAAATTAGCTTTTATAACAATTGTTTTTAACCTATTCTGAGATTTGGTTTCTTGATGTAATTTCAGTGTTTTTTTTTTGTTTTGTTTTACACAAATTAAAGGTAGGCACAATTGATAGATATAAGGGCATACATATATAGAGAGATATAAAATTAAGATGAATGGCATGACTATTATTATTATTTAAAATAATTAACTATTTTTTTCTGAGAAAGAAAATGCCACCATGAATGACAAAATCAGAAAGAAAACCTGGATATTTTATATTTAAAAAAATATTTTTTAAAAAATGTTTTAAGAGCCAATAACTTAAAAGTCAAAATTATTTTATTTTTATATAAAAAACTTAAAATTTGAAAATTTAAGGTAATATTAAAAACTAAAAAGATACAAAGATGTGACACTTTTAATGTGATAGTTTAAAATTAAAAAATAATAACCAGGAATATTCTTAGATGTATAAAAGCAGAAAAAATGATAGTTTCTGGAAACATGAAAAATATTAAGTGATTTTCAGATGTGGTGTGAAATTTCAATCTCAAGTGACAGTAAATAATGCTGGATCTCAATGATTATTTTTTCTTGTTTACTTATATTAATAACTTGCAATAGCTTTGAAAATTACCTGAATAATTTCCTACTTCGACAACAAATTAGTAATTTTTGATATGACCTGGAAGTTACTTAAGAATTCACTAATCTTTTCATTTACAGTGAGAAATACAAGAAAGCCTTTAATTATGCCAAAACTAAAGTTATGGTTGTTGGCAGGAAATACTAAATTCCTCTGTTAAGCAGATAAAAATATATAGGAGATTGGCAAAACATTAAGCACCTGTCTTTCCCTAGAAGGAACAAGATATATATATATATATATATATATATTTTTTTTTTTTTTTAATGTGATACACCTTTAGAATAGCCAAAAGGTTCTTATCTATGAGTTAACTATCAGATATTATTGCATTTGGTTAAACACAATAGGAAACCTGGTTATGTATTTTATTTCTAGTTTTCCTGTTTTTTCCTCTTAATTGCCTTCACATTCCTTAAAACCATATGCTGCACTCTTGTAATTTCATAATATATTTTAGTACCAGAGAGATGCATATTCCCCCAACTTTAATAATCAGTTGCTTTCTTTTATTTCATCTTTTCCTAAAATAATGTGGTTATTAATAATACTGGGTTTTAGTCCAGATGGATGTTAGAAACAGTCTAAGATTTTGTCAAACAAAAAAGTCTTTTGGAGATGTCAGTCAGAATTATATTAACAAGTAATCTTGTTAATGCTCAGTATCATTGGAAGACTTTCTTCATAATTAAATTAATAAATTCCTGCGGCTCTATTACCTGGAGTATACTCACGTTTGAAGGCATTACTTTGTCTTCCTACTTCATCTTAATATATCTAACATGCCTTTCCTAATCAACTGTCATATAGACCTCTCACTGTAAGTGACTTTCAGGTTTTTTGAAGATGGCTTCTTACCTCACTGAAATTTACCCAAAGGTGCCCAGTAAATGATTTCATTTACACCACATATCCTAAATCTTAAACAGATTATCCCAATCTCACAGGCAAAATTGTATAGATTACTGGTCTTGCCTTTGGGTAATTTGTGAAATGATTAACTATCTGTGAGTGTTCCATGTGGTCCTGACAAGAGAACAGCCTACATGTACATACATTATAAAATAACAGAAAAACAAGTGACAAAAATATGGAAACAGCATTTTATTAGTATAAATTTCTGAAGATTATGTGTAACAATAACAAACAGTGTTGTGTTAGCTATTTAAGTGCATCATCTTATGTATCTCACAATTTGCTTGTTTTTAGCATTCCAGGGGGACTGTAAGTTCTAATCAATTTAAGGGTTAAATTTGTGGTTATTAAATCAACTTAATGGTTATAAACATCACTTAAAAGGATAAAATGGAATAGAGGAAATGAAACATAAAGGATAGAAAATATGAGAATGAAATGTCAGTAGTAAGGTTTATCCCCTTTTCATTAAACTTTCTTTTAGTTGTGTGTGTGTGTGTGTGTGTGTGTGTGTGTGTGTGTGTGTGTGTGTGTTTTAGATGGAAAATATATTTTTTTCTTTGAGTCAGTAGTCAAATAGTTTGAATATCACTGCTCTGAGATACAGATCTAAGAGTAGATTGGCATGGTCATGCAGTTGGAATATTTTTAACTATATTATATTTTAATTATGTGTACAAATTTACTATCTCACTGAAAATATGTAAAAATTCTGATTACTTCATAATTTCTCCATCATTAATATTGAGGATTTTTTTATTGCTATACTGATAGGTTTAAATATTATTTGATCGTGGTTTCAATTTGTACTACACCCTTACTAAGAATGTTGAGCCTATATTTATATGCTTATTTGCCACTTGTATTTCCTCTTATATGAAATGTACTCATGTATAATTTTAAAAATTTTATTGGATTGTTTTTCATTTCTATGTTCTTTTATTTTTTTTATTTTTTCATTATTAGGAGTTCTTTAAATATCTAAGTATACTTAGAACCTTGGGTATACTTAGGTAGCGTTTACTCAATTATATATGTTGTAAATATCTTCTCCCAATTTTATCTTTTTACTTTCTTTATAGTACCAAACGATAAACATACATAACTAATTAAACACAATTGAATTCATAAGAATCTTCCCTATGTTATGGCATTTTTCATATTTAAAAAAATTTTATATTGTGTGGCCATAAACATATATATTTTTCTAAATATTTTTTTCCCTTTGCATTTATTCTTTAATTCTTCTGGATTTATTTTTGCATGTGGTTCTATTTAAGCCTCTCATTTTGCTATTTTTTCAACAACTTCAAAATCATTACATGAAGAATTTGTCTTTTTCCCAGGTTGTAAGTCAAGCTCTGCCACTAATTATTACCTATATATGGATCTCTTTAGTAGTTTAATGTATATTCCTTGCATCTAATCATTTGCCATATCATCTATTCATTTACCACTCACTTTATTACTATGATGATATGTTAAGTACTAATACCTTGTACTGGTACTTAACCTGGTGGGATTTTTAAAGTTTAGTTTTATTTCATCCTTGTTATTAATTTACTTTTTAAGCTTTTTGTCCTCAAAGTACATGGCTGCTATGGTATCAATTTATATTTTATGTTAAATATTTTATTTTACCTTATGGTCAAATGTGTGGGATTTTTTCATTTTGGTTTCTTTCTGACGCAGCAGAAAGAATATGTATCCTGAAGTAGTTTGCTCAAAATTGCTATAAATTCTGGATAAATGAAAAGGGAGCTTCCTTTAAATGCTAACTTGTTATATCCTGGGCACTTCACTTAAACAAATTAATTAATCTTTGTGATCTTCAGTTTCCTCATACAGAAATTATATTAATAAAGGTTGTAATGCCATTTGGTTGTTTTGGCATTTAAAATCAGCCAATACATACCTTATGCCAGTCTGCTCTACCAGCAGCAGTGGTCTCTCATAACTTCCAAGCACAAGTTCTCATGACCCAGTTATTGTGTACTACCTAGAAGGTCACTTCGTATGACACTGACTTGTGGAACAACTTCAGATCAGAGAAGCAGTCAGCCCTGGAGTTCACTTCACCTTTCCTCCCAAGAGTACGTAAGTAGCCAGACACGCAACCCTTCAAGTATGGTGGTGACTTCCATTTTCCAGTGAAACTGCATCTAAGGAATACCAGTTAGTCATTACCTGATTATCCAGGTTATATAGGTGTTTAGTCTGATATATAAACCTTAAACAGTTTGTCAACCATGTTGGATCTAGTATAGGTAAATTCTTAATGATTTCTTGAGTTATTGTTTCAAAGAAAATGTAGAGAATCAATTTCTTAGGCATCATCTCTGTAGCTGAGGGATAGGCCACAGAACCAGTTGTTAATCATTTTTTTCCCACTTCAGCTTCTAGCTGAGTATATACAAATCTCCATAAATAGTATTATTACTAAGATAAATTTAGTAATTTTGCATATTTTGTTTGAAATGTAAAGTGTGAAATAAAAGGAATATCACATTTTTAATTTAAAGCAATTGAGGAATTGTATCCCTAGTTGTATAGTGGAAAAGTTCCTCTGAAGATGATTTTAATATGGGTAGCTTCTGGATAAACTGAAATAAACATGATTTTATTGTATTGCTAAGTTCATAGTAAAGGATCAAGGGTCCTCATAAAAAAAGGAAGAAAAGGAGGACAAAAACAAAGAAAGAAGAAGGGTTAGAAGGAAGAAAGGAATACAGGAAGGGAGGAAAGAAGGGAACAAAAACAAGAAGAAAGAGAGGAGGGGGAAGGGATGAGACAAAAAGGGTAAAGAAGGAATAGTGAGCTGGACCAGGAATAATGACACTGGAAATAAATGTTTTCAGTTCTCTGTGGAATCAGAAGACTGACCATTTGAGACCATCACAAGTGAAAGAAACTGGATTTGAGTTCCCTATGTTGAACCAGCGAGAACTAGGTTTGTCTCAGCTCATTAACACAGTTTGGATCCTATTTACAGTATATTTAAACCCTTCCTATTTGGCATTAAAATTTTTCAGGTTAGGCTCTTAGAACACTCACAGATTAGGTTCAACATAATGAAAGAAACAAGAAAAAAAGCCACAATTAGTTAAGAGTCAGAAAATAAATACAGAAAATATTTAGATGAAGGATTTTAGATATTAAAATTTTTAATTTAAAACATGAAATAAATATGTTTTATATGTGTAAAGAAATAAAAGAAGAAATATAAGTAATAAAGAAACAACATATCATTAAAAATGATAAGGATGATTTGACCATAAACATTTAAAAATGAACAATAAAAATTTAATTGATGGGTTTAAAATAAGACTCTACCAGCTGATGAGAGAATTAGACATTATGTGTAATGTACCACGGAGAAATAAAGAGATGGAATATATTAAGTAGAAGTCAAAAGACACAGAGGTGAGATGAAAAGGTCTACAATACATCAAACAAATGTAAAAATCAAAATCTAAAACTTTGGTTAAAATAAGGGATATCTTTATGACGATGGGGTTAGAGACAGTTTTTCTTAAGCAATACATAAAAAGCTAGCTCAAAAAAAAACCTCTCATTCAAAGGGTATCAAAAAGAAAAAAGATAAACCACAAAATGGAGGAAATTTTAAGTAAATGTACTTTCAATGGGATTATATCCTGAGAATATAAAGAACTCAACCCAAATAATATTCAATTGAAAAATAATTTATTGAAAAATTTGACAAGGTCATGTTAAGAAGTATCTCAGACAAAATAATAAAACAATAAAATAAATAGGAAACTAATCAATCTAATTAATAATTAGGGAGGTGCAAACTAAGACTATGATAGGATATCAATTTAATTCCATTGGATTGGCAATGACCAGTAAGTCCGCAATGCCAGGAACAAGCAAATACATGAGAGATGTGTATTTTTAATATACTTGTGTTAAAATCAATTCTGAAACTGCTTAAAATTGAAAATACAGAAGCTCCCTTAACTCAGTAATTCCATTTCTATGTAAGTACTCTACAGAAAGTCTTGTAGACATCATCAAGAGACTTTTTAAGAACGCACTTGGCCATCTTGCTTAAATTACTAAATGAATAAACAAAAACAAAAGGAAAAAATAAAAACAAAAGCAACTCAAATGTTTAGCAACACAAAAAAGAATAAAAAGTAACGTTATAATTATACAATGACATATTTACAGCATTAAATATTAACGATTCATACCTATATAAAACATCATAAATGAATAATAGACATTTTATGTTGAATGGAAAAGCAAGTCACACAGGACAATTTAGACTTAGATTTCATTTTCTGAGGCTCAAGAAAATAAAATAAAAACTATATTTTCTTTTGGACTCATATATATCATTTAGGTTCAGTCAGGAGCACAGTAATTTATGTATGGAGGACAGAAACAGATTAATTCAGGGCATTAAAGGTTTACAGAATCCCATGAAATGTGAGGAAGCCAAGGCAGGGAGAATTGCACTGACCTGAGAATATTAGGAGGTTGCAAAAAACCTCAGGAAAGAATTTCATTGGCTATTAACCACATCAAACAGATGATTTATATTAAAATACACACATGCTGATCAAAATCCTCCTCTTTTCTTTGGATTGAGGGGTTTATTTCTGTCTTCCAATGCTTCTCAATGTCAAAATTAACCAAAAAATGTTATTGGCAGTTGTATCAGGTAATGTAGTTCAAAGTTTCTTTCCAACAAGAGAGGCAAAATACAAAAGCAGGTGAAATTGATGCTGTGTTGGAAAAAGATAATCTGGCACAATGCATTACAAAAAAACAAAATTAAAGCAGTGCTAAATACAAAATTCAGGATTTTTGTTACCTCTGTGTAATAGGGAAAATTGGAGAAACGCATATACACATAGGCATTAGTAATGTTCTAGTACTTATGTTGGGTGATACTTATTCCTGTGCTTCAGAACTTTAACATGTGTCACATATCCATTTTAATGAATAAAATATTAAGTTATAAAATTTTAAAAACTGAAAAATATTTGTTTTAAATATTCAAAGTCTAAACTATACTACTGTATTATAAGTACATAGATTTAATTTGCCTCAGGGATAAATTTTGTAAATAGCATCAGCACATATTTTAAAAACAAATGTTTCTGATGTATTATATATGAATATATTAAGACTTGTTTAAACGTGTCTCACTTGAATGGAAAGACACACAAACAAATAACATTCTTTTTCTACTCTGTTAAATATATTAATAATTACATTTTTTTTGTATCTGTACTTAGTTCCTTTTCTTGGGAAAAAAATTGATTGTTCCTAGAAACAAAGAAATATTGTTTCTTAGAAAAATCTTATTAAAAAGCAGTAAGTTTAATGAAGAGATTCAGGTATTAATCAAATTTTTTTAAAATAATATTATAGTGAATAGTACAAATATTAAATTTCTTTTAGCCTATGTAAGATGCCTCCTTACTCCCTTCAAACCACAAGCCATAGTAGTTTATTCCTGCCATGTTGCTATTCCATAATTGCCTAGGAATTAAAAAAATATATATACTTCCTTAAAGTAGATAATATCTTGATTTTGTAAAATTATAGTTACAGATTATACAAAAGAAAATCCAAGGGGATATTAAAAAGCTTATTAAAACTCTTTGAAAATCAATCAAAATAGAATAATAATCATAGTAAGGAATTATCATCATAATTAAACAACCTCTAGTTATAAAAATAATAATTATTTTAATAAACCCAAAATGAAAAAAGCAAACATATAGTCATTTTGAGATAATAGGGTACATTGTCATTGTTCTTGACTGGTAAAAATTAGCTTGCTTTATAAGCAGAGAGAATCAGGATTGATATTACTAGTATGAAAAATATCCTTCCTATAGCAATATACATACTTATATTTTCATTTATATATATATATTAGATATTTATTAAAGTATTTCAGCATATTTCCAAAAGTCCATATTACTTGAAAAGGGTTGTAGAACAAAGGCCTTCATTCTTTTAAAAATATGTGGAATATATTCTATTTCAATCAAACAGGCATCTGGAAAAAATGATTTTTCACTAGCCAAAACAAAACTAAACAAAAAACTCTTCATTTCTTTGGATTTCATTCTTTAGATCTCTGAATTTTATATATAAATACACACACACACACACACACACACACACACACACACACACGCGCACATATACAGAGGGTGCCAAACCACTTTGAGGCACCTCTTGTAATTGCAGAAGTCAAATGTGACTTGCATTCATCTTTTGTTATTGGTATATATTATTACAATTTTAATACAGTTTTTTCCTTTCTTAAAATGTGTATATATTTTTGACACCATTTTTTTGGCACTCTCTGTATACACACACACACACACACACACACACACACACACACACACACACATATATATATATATATATATATATATATATATATATAGAGAGAGAGAGAGAGAGAGAGAGAGAGAGAGAGAGAAAGAGACATAGATATAGATATATGCACACATGCACACATGTGTGTGTATTTATAATTTACTTGACACAATTTTACCAATTAAAAGATGACAAATGCTATAGTGGAAAACAAAAGAGAGAATTAAAAAACTGGTAGAACAACAGCTACTGCTTAGCCATTCTCTGTTCACTTCTCATACTGAGTCCTTTTCATTTCCTGAACAAATAGCCAATTGTTGGTGGAGTGAGTAAAGAGCTATTTAACTGTGCCAGCTACTACCACCTGCTGAAACTAATTAAATGTGATTATAAGGTAGTGAAGAGGTAGAAACATTATCATAACTACCCCCAAATTCTTGGTTTGAGAGAGTGCCCAGAATCCCAGGGCATTCAACCAACAAAGACAAATTGTTCCACTCATACAGAAGGTTTCTGAAGTAATTTATTTAGACCAGTGCTTTTTTGGCTCCTTATGGCATCAGGTAAACTAGTGAATTCATTATATTCAAATCAGCATGGAAGTCAAATCAACTACTGTAATCCAGTTTACTAGATTTAATTTTTTTCTATGAAAAAGATTTATTTTAGCCTGAAAGATTGAACATATGTCATTTAAAGTATAAATTAGTCTCCCAAAGTATAATTTGCATTATAAGACTTATTCAAAATTTTCAGTCTTGCAAAACAGTTCTAAATGAGTAATGGTATCAGTATAAAGTTGTTAATCCCTCTAAACGTAAAGCAGAGCCCATTGAAAACAATGCAATCAATTACATTTTCAGTATTACCTAATGTGATATTACCTGATGGGCACTGAGAATAGAGTCTTCAGAGAAACATAAAATGGAAACAACTCCAGAAATGGTAATCAGATTTGCAGTCTTCCAATCAATTCTCTTTTCCTATGTGTATGGAATTATAATTAATGCTTCTAATGCCTGAGTTTGGGGTTACCAACACAACCTTAAAAAAATTAATAAAGATATAAGGGAATTAAGGGGATGATTTTATGAATTCAAACAATAAAAAAAAGAAAGAAAATAAACATTTAAAAATTGACAACAAAGAGCTCTTTTAAACCTAAGTTATCCAGATAATTGCCTTGATTCTTTGTGCAATGCCATATTGAGAAGGTGTACATGTTAAAGGAGAAACAGTTATCACCGCTATTGGATAGATCAGCATAAATACGTGAAGATAATACCAGATAGTTACTCTATTACATATCCATTTAAGAAAGTGTAAGTTTATTAGCACATTAGATAAATAATCCCTGTGAATGTTGAAATAAGTTGTTAAACAAGTTTTGAAATGCAACAAACTGAATGCTAGACAAAGATATATATTTTAGATATTTAATGAGACATAGAAGTCATTTGCAAAGAAGGAAAGAAGGTGGGGAGGAAGGAAGGAGGGAGGATGAGTGAGTATGGAAAGAAGAAAAAGTGGAAGGGAATGTTTAAGATACCTTTATTTGAATTGTAGGTCCATAATAAATACTAGGATGCCTGATAGATTTTTAATGAAATAACTAAAAATGAGGCCTAGCCTCTAAAAAATATTGCTCAAAAAAGATTTTTTTGTAAACTACTGATATATACAAAAGGTTCCATGTACATTCTTTTTCTGTGTGATTTCTATGCGATATTATCCTAAGAGATAAGGGAAAGTAACTTAATAAAGCACCTAATACATCTTAAACTACACTTTTCAGACTCTTAGAAGTATATGAGTTGATAGTGGAGTGGAATTTAAAGGACATGAGAAGCTGGAATAAAACTTTGCTTTTTAACCTTACATTTTAGGAATATCTCTCCCCCCTTTTTCATATACACATTTTTTTGTATAATTGGGATCCTGCATGAAATTTAAAATAAATTTGAATTCTACTTCGCCAATTGATGCTGCGGTACATTTTCCCAGGTAATGTTTTTTTTTTTTTTTTTCCAAAGTAAAGTTTCATTTTCTTAAAATCCTTGCTATTGAATATTCTATATTTGTACATGACTCTGTTTATTTAGCTGTCGTTGGACATGTACACTTTTATAGAGTAGCAATTAAAAATTATAAGGTCACAGAGACCTAAAGTAACTGCTTGGAGGAACCCAGCAAAAAAGAGGCAGTAAAAGCATTTGCTGAAGGTTGTGTCCACTCATTTTTTGAGAGATGTCCCTTGAGAATCCTCAAATGCTGGCAGCTTCTCAATCTCATGGTCCCCAGGAAGCAAGCAATTGTAAGTCTGGGATAAAACCTTTCTGCTCCAGTGAGAAAAGCAAACCCTAGACATTTATCCAGGGGTAAGGGCCAATAAGTAAAGAACATAGGGCAATTTTAATCGCTGTGGTTGCAGTGATGTCACTTAAAGACATAATTAGCACATGAGTAACAAAAACTAGCAAAAACACTTGCTTATGAATACATTGTACTTTTACCACCCACTACATAACTATATATGTATTTTCTGGCATGGCATATTTTACTGCTCCTTTGCGACAAACACTGTTTTTTTGGATTCCCTCTTTAAAAGTTAGGAAATTCTTCAGAACTCTTCATAACTTCTGAGCAGGTCTTTAGGTTTTGAATTTCAAATGCAAACTGAGATAAAAGGTTTTCTCTTAAATAATGGAAGGCTCTTAACAATCTGTAATCCCACCAGAAAGAGGGCAGCTGCCACCAAGAGAGTAGTTCGGAACTTCCTTTCTCAGAAATATTTCTTGTTATGGAAGGATTCCCAAAGTCTTAGGAAAGCTTTTCGTGGTACAGAGGGCTTCTTCAGTTCTTATGTTAACTTGGGAAAAGTATTAGAACAGAACCATTTTAATTTGTATACTTTTTAGTATGTATGCTTTGTTTCAATAAAAAGCCTTATTTAATAAAATTCATTATGAAAGACACTGATTGATCCCACTCTGATTATAAACTAAAAGCTGGCAGAACATTTGGCATTGCTGGTCACTTTGTCATTCTGTCTGGTATGGCCACCCAGATTAAGAAATAGTACTTTTCCAGTACTCAGAAAGTCCCCTGGTGGCTTGCTTGAGCTTATTATATAAGTGGCTTTACACATTTTCAAAGTAGCCAGCAACCTGACTTCAAAAGTATGTATTAATTTGCCTATTCTTGAATTATATAAATGAAAATATACAGTGATATGCTTTGTGTCTGACCTATTTCACGAAATAGTGTATTTGTAATATTTATCCATGTTGTTACCTGTAGTAGCCAATATTTTCCTCATTGTTCTATTATTTTCTATTACATGAAGAAACCACATTATATTTACCATTTAGCTGAGGGTGAAGATGTGGTTTATCATAAACAGTGCTGTTATTTACCATCTGCAGTTGTTTACTAGGTCAGTTTTAACAAAATATCAGACTGGGTAGCTTAAACAACAGAGATTTATTACTCACACTTCTGCAGGCTGGAAGTCTAAAATCAGTGTCAGCCAGTCTGATTTCTTCTGAGGCCTATCTCCATAGCTTGCAGATAGACACCATTTGCTATGTCCTCACATGTCCTTTTCTCTGTGCATGCACTCTTATGTCACTCTCTCTTCTTATAAGGACCCCAATCATATTGCATTAGACCCCACTTTTGTGACTTCATTTAATCTAATTATCTCTTTGGAGGCCCTGTCTCCAAATGTAGTCACATTAGGGGTTGAGTCTTCAAGATATGAATGGAGGAGGCTGGGGGAGAGGCACATTTTAGTTCATAACACTATCACAGTATATTAGTTCTAGTTTTCTAGAATTTTTTGATAAATCATACAACATTTACTCTATTTTGTCACTCTTGTTTCACCTAGCATTATTATTTGGAAATTTGTTCATGTACAGTACTTCAAAAATTCATTCTTTTTATTGATGAGTAGTATTTTATTATATAGATATACCACAGTTTATTCACCTGTTACTGGACATTTTGATAATTTCTAGTTTCAATTCTCACAAATAAAGCTACTATGGATGTATATGTACAGTTATTTGAAAAGATATATCATTTCATTTCTCTGGTGAAAATATATACAAATAAAAATGGCTGTATCACATGGTAGCTGTATGAGCTCTGACAATTAAATTCACGAACTCACCCGAGAAAAAGTTCTACACATCTCATTGCTGAATATCACTATGGCCACCTTAAAGAACTCCCCTTGGGAAGTGATGCACTGATGTCAGTGTCTAATACACCCTTCAGAACAATTTTGGAACTCTTTTTCTGCAATGGCCATCAGAGCTGTCATCGTATTACCCTTGAGGTCCTGAATATCATGAAAATGTCTTTTTTTTCAATATTTCCTTTATCTTTGGGTAAAGAAAGAAGTTATTGGGGGCCAGGTCAGGTGAGTAGGGAGGGTGTTCTAATCCAGTTATTTGTTTACTGGCTATAAACTCCCTCACAGACAGTGCTGTGTGAGCTGATGCAGTGTCATGATGCAAGAGCCATGATTGTTAGCAAAAAGTTCAGGTCGCTTAACTTTTTCACTCAGCCTTTTCAGCGTTTCCAAATAGTAAACTTGGTTAACTGTTTGTCCAGTTAGTACAAATTCATAATGAATAAATCCTGTGATATCAAAAAAGGTTAGCAACACCATTGCAACAAGCTCGTGAACTTAATTATCAGACCTTTGTATGAACTGTGTGTAGTCCTTTGATTCATGAACATCCTATGACTCCCAATTAATTTAATCTTTGTTAACTTCTCATAGCAACATCTTATGATTTTTATTATAGATGAATATAAAGTTATATTTCACTGATAATTATATATAGAAATGGAAATTTATGTAAGTGAACATCACATAGATATGACTGTATAAGTATTATACTATGCTGTTTGAAAATACACAAATATGTAGGAACATAAATGAGGTGAACATAAATTTTGAAGTTTAAGAAATTTTAACTGAATTTAAATTCTTTATCCAAGAAAGTGAAACAGACTTTTGTGGGATTATTATCCCTTAGTTGATGATTTTTAATGTGACATGTTTTTTGCTCCTCTGAAATCCCATACATTTCAAATCTCCTTGAACATTCCAATAACAAAAACACAATTAGTTTTTAAAAAAGTGGGGGGAACTAAAATTTCAGTACCCACTTGACCCATTATTTTTGGTCAAATAGCAATTTATGAAATAAAACTCATTAAAAATAGACCAGGTAACTACTTTTCACTATACATTGTAATGTCATTTGATTTGTGGTTTTAAGAAAGAAATGAATGCCTTGAGACAGTTTTGCCAGTTAAAAGAATATTTAGGCTACACAGGCACTTAGTAAGGCATTGTGTTTTAATTCCTTACCATGGATTTGAGCTGTGTTGCCTAAAGAAGGTGAAGGTCATATTTCTGGCAATTAGAAAATATTTCTGCTAATTTCTGAAAATTATCAGTTTTTAAGGTAGTTAATGAATACTCATGCTGGGTCTGAAACTGAGAAAAGGTCTATAAATTAATAGAAAATGATACTTATACCTTATCAATAAGAAGCCTGTATTCATGGGAGAAATACCATATACTCCAATAAAACAATTAGGAGTAACATAAGTTTGAATGTAATTATGCTATGTTGTTTGGAGAAATTACCATGAAACTGGTTTAGAGTGAAGACCAGTGAATTCTGAATGGAAAGGTGAGTTCTACTCAGCAATGCTAGTTAAAATAAAGAGAACGCCATTGCTGGGTTAATTCTTTGCTCTTTTCAGATTAGTTGTACCACTCTGAGCTACCCTAGCTCACTGAAGTCTTCTAATTATGTTCACAGGAAGAAAGAAGTTAAAATGCTAATTTATGATGGTGTGACACTTTTTCAAAAGCCTAACAGGGTTATAGTGTATGGAAAATTAAAATGAAATTTCCCTTGCCCTGTGTTAAAATTCTTGTTCCTATGAACTGACATTAAAAAATGAAAGTAAAGCCTTTCGGGAGAAGTTAATTACACATTTCTTCCTACACCTTTCCTGTCAGATATTTTTCTACCATCATGTATATTCTTAGAGTTTTTAGGCATTTTATGAAAAATTTGCAAGCCTGGGTTCTTCTGAGAAGACGGCTTCTTGGCTGTGTGTTTAATGCATAAACACTGCACACTTTTACTTTTAGTTCTTCCGGGATAGCTCATAACAAAACCATTTAAACACTAAGAAGAACTATAGGTGGACAAAATATAAAAAATATTTTTGAAGGCATCTGAGAACTTCTGTGACAGTCAGAATTTGAGGGGTCATCAACTGGGTAAAAAGGAAAGTTCTTGAACCAAAACATTGTACATGCAAATATTCCCTTTGGGTAATTTGCCAACTCTAAAGTGGAATGTAACACTTGCACACTTCATTTATGACATCAGGTGTGTAGGTTTTGTTCCACACCAACCAGTTCTCTGGCACAAGCTAGGTGTTCTACAATTCAATTCAATTCTGACATTAACCAGAGTCTGTGCCAACCCCGTCTATTAAAGGCTCAGTCCCACAAGACTGCCCCTGCTCCCTGCCCCGCCATTTCAGATGCCATTTGCAAGTAATAGGTTCCCAGGTTATCCACAACTTCTGTCCAGCTTGGTTACAAATCAGAGGTTCCCATCACCCTCTCCTCAGGTTCTGTAATATGGTAATAACTCACAGAACCCAGAAAAACCATTTACTTACTATTGCCAATTTATTACAAAGGATATAATAAACAATACAGATGAACTGCCTGATGAAGAGATACATAGGTCGAGGTCCAGAAGGGTCTCAAATACAAGAGCTCTCTCCCCACGGAGTTGGGGTATGCGACCCTCCTGGCATGTGAATGTGTTCACCAACCCATAAACTCTCTGAACCCATTACTTTAGGGACTTTTATAGAAGCTTCATAATGTTGGCATGATCTATTGTTAACTAATTTCCAGTCCTCTTTACCCTTCAAAAGATGGGGAGTAGGGCTGATAGATGCAAGCTTTTAATCATGGCTTGACCTTTCTAATGACCAGCCCCATCCAACAGTTGTCTCATTAGAACCAAAGACACTCTATTCTCCGAGAAATCCCAAGGTATTTAAGAGCTCTGCATCAAACACCCAATCACTCAGGAAATTACAAGGGTTTAGAAGCTCTGTATCAGGAACCCAACTCAAAGGTCAAATATTAGCAGGAACCAGGAGAAGAGACCAACATATATTTCTTATTATTTCACAGGCAAGAAGCCTAAAGATGGATTTGGCAGCAGACAGAACTTGCAGTCAAGATTCTAGAAACCAGAAGGTACAGACAACTAGGCCCAATTCTACGCACGAATTCTCTTCACAAGCATTTGTAATTCCTAAACTGTGTATGATGAAAGAGTAAGAAGACCATCAGAATGTGACAGAAAACCTGAGTGGCACTTTTGTTATTCTTATAGTATGGGAGAAAAAAGTAGACAAGTGAAGAAGTGGCCCTGGTAAAATTTACAGGTTCTCTGTTAGTACTCCTCAAGATCTGCAACCTAAGATTAAGCTCAAATCAGGGGTAGAACAAGGTTTACAAAGTTTGACACCTTGACTTGAGCCATCTTAGTCCTTAATGGATTGAGGATCTCTTCCTACTGTAGCTGTCTGACAGGGCACAGGGTGAGAAAGAAAAAAATATCACCCAGAGCCTCTGTGATCTTTCATACAAATGTTTGACAGGCAATAAAAAATTGCTGGGCATACTAAGTAAAAGAATCAGGAAAAAAATAAGACAGGAGGAGTAAATCCATAAGAAGATCCAAATGTTGGAAATATTGCACATTAATTTTAATATTTCCAAATGACAATGGCATGTTCCAATTATTTTTAGCCATAAGAGTCAATGAAAGTAAGCAGAGCATGTACCAGAAACCCAGAAAATAACCTGTACATTTGATATAAGAAGTAAAGAGGGAAAAGTATAAATGGAAATGGTGGATCATCCTTCAACTTCATGCCTTTTTTAAAGGTAATCTTATGATCACCTTGTTTCCCCTTACAACAAATAGAACTGCGTATGGATGTGTTGTGATGGAAATGAACCCTGGGAAATAAAACTTATCTTCATAGGACCGGCATTTTCGGTGGCTTGGTTTGTTTAATCAGGGGTCAAAACGGCACTCAGAGAACTAGCTTGACCTATTGGGCAAAGCGGCAACTGTAGTTTATATTGAGAATCAGCCCTCATGCTTTTTGCCCTCACACCAACCTTCTTTGTATCACAACGTGTATAGTTTCTATGGGTTCCCAAGGTGTTTACATTAGGAACTGTTGTTTTCTGATGTCATCTTATTTATTTTGCAAAATCCATCAGTGAGTACAATTACTGTTATCTTTGGTGGTCTCTATTATTAGAGAGGTAAATAAAATAAATCACACCCTATATTTTATTTATGTTTTTTTGTTTTGTTTTCTTTTGTTTTTCCCTATCCTTCTGTCCATCGGAATATACAATTCAGCAAAGCCGGTGTTTTTGTCAATTTGGTTGCTGCTTTATTTCCAATATCTGGAACACATTATGCCAGGCACAGAGAATTTGTTAAATACATACCTGTTAATCAATCCACCAATTAGAAATTCATTCTTTTCTTTGATCTATATATCATATTGACCAGTACTAGCTTGTTTTTATTATTTGATACAGTTTTAAAAACTAAAACCTCCATATACATGGAGACTTGCATATCAACATAACTTTTTCAATTTAAATAGTAGACAATTATAAATACTGGGGGTGCCAAAAAATATATATACAAGTGGACAATTTGGTCAACGTTGCTCAAGCAGTAGTTCACCATAATCAGAAGTGTCTGGACACTAATGGTAACCACTTTGAGCACCTCTTGTAATTGCAGAAGTCAAACGTGACTTGTAATCATCTTTTGTTATTGGTATACAGTAAGTATTAAAATTTTAACACAGTTTTCCTTTCTTAAAATGTGTATACATTTTTTTTTGGCACCCTCTGTATATTGACCAAAAATTCCTAAAACACATGTAAACACTTAACCCGTCTTATGTCTATCTTCATGGCTCAATATCGTGTACAAAACTTTAAGAAATATACCATTAAGTTCTAGTCTCCTAACTTAAGGACTAATTTTAAAACTTAGAATTAGGTATATTATTAAAATCACATGGAGACCTGTGATTCTAGGCTTTGTAAAATTTTAAAAATCAATTTTTGTTTTTCATAAGTAATAAAACCAAAAGTATGTTTCCATAGGTAAATTTCACATTTGTCACGTGCACAAGAGATAGCACAATATTTTCATGATTTTATATGATCTTCAAAGCATTTTAAGGCACAAATAGATATGATTATCCCCATTTTATAAATTCAAAAATTAAACAGAGAAATATAAGTGCTATTCTAATGTCAGATAGATGGTTAGGTTCAGATTTGGAAATACTGTAGCTTTTTCATAGTTATATTTAACAATATATAATACACTATTTTATAGTTTCAACAAAAGGGATAATAACTGCCTAGCATTTGAGAACATACTGTATATGTAGAAAACTAGTACTCAAATATATTATTGCATGGCTATTAATTTCTTGATTTTCATGGCAAGGTAAAATAATGACATCTTGAATTTGCTTTGTGACCAAATGGTAAAATTTCTAAATAAATCAAACTACATAGCTTTGTAAAGACATTTAGAAACTTCAGGGGAGCAGATTAATATGACAAAAATTTAAATATAGACAGTTTCTGGTATGCCTTTGCTCTATAATGTTCCTTTGAACTGTACCATGACAGAACAGTACAATATAGATCATATTTTCCCATAGGAAAACTTATAATTGGAGATGCAATTCCTGACTTAAGCATGATAGTGTTATAGAATGAATTAGAGTATCTAATTTTTTTTATAATAATGTAAAACAGTAAAATTTCATTTCAAATATTAAAATATGCTATTTCTGGTGTTCTGTGTATGTCCAATAAATGTTAAATATGATGAAATGAACCCCCAATCTGTGCTCAGGAATTAGTATACTAAATTGCAACTCCATGTTTTATCACAAATTTTACCTAAAATGATCTGTATCAATAACAAATATTAACATATAATTTAACTGATTGTTTGCGGTTACATTTTTAGTTTTAAGTATTTATTAAATTGCAATGTATGTATTATAGTGCACTAATTTGTGTAATGTTTGATAAGTTATGACTATATATATATATATATATATATATATATATATATTATTACAGCACTACTTTAACTGAAATATACAATACTTTAATCAATCCGAATATTTTTTTTTAATTCCCTAACCATCTTTAACCTCAGGTAAACATTGATCTTCCTTTTGTCACTACAAATTCATTTTATTTGTTCTAAAATTTCATTTAAATGGAATCATACAGGTGTATCCTTTTGCATCTTACATCTTTTACTTACTAAGATGACATCTGTGGCTCCATTGATGGTTTCATCTATGTTTTTGAGTACATTAGCTGTTTATTCATTTATATTACTAAGTATATACCACAATTTGTTTATACATTTAATGTTGTTGACTATTTAGTTGTCTCAGTTTTGGGCCATTATGGATAGATGTGCTGTGCATATTGTGTACACGACTCTGTGTGGACATATGTTTTCATTTCTCTTGAGAAATACCCAGGAGTGGAATTATTGGGTCTTAATGGCAAGTGTAGGTTAATGTTTGTAAGAAATCGCCAAACTCTTTTCCAAAGTGACTGAGTCACTTTATACTCCCACCAACAATATATGAGGGTTTCAGTTTCTCCACAGTGTCACTAACGTCTGGTATTGAGGATTTTTAAATTTCAGGCATAGGGGGGAGTGCGTTTCAGTGCTTCACTGTGCTCTTAATTTTATGTCCCTGGAGACATATGATGTGGAATAGCTATTTAAGTGCTTGTTGACAATTTGTAGGTCATGTCCTATAAATTGGTTGTTCAAATCTTTCACCAATTTTAAAATTTAGACTTTCTTATTATGAAATTATAAATGTTCTTCATATATTTTGGGTATCAGCCCAATGTCAGATATATAAGAAGATGTGTATATATGTGTGTGTATGTGTGTGCATGTGTATGTATGCATGTATTTGTTGTTTTCTTTTACTTTGTGACTTACTTGGAGTCCATTTTGTCATTTTTGTAAATTTATATAATTCAAAAAATTTTATATTTATGGCTTTTTGTGTTTTATCTAAAAATCATTTGCAATCTCAAGGTCATAATAGAGTAGTCCTATATTTACTTCTAATTTGTTTTATAGTTTTAGCATTTGTGATTAGGTCTAATATCAAGTGATTAGGTCTAATATCCACTTTAAATTAATTTTTTGTGTATAATTTTAATTTTACTTCCTTCTATATTCTAGAGTGCTGTCTTTATGTTTTCCAACTTCACTAAGCAAATTAAGTCAGACAGAAAAATTTGAGAACCATGTGATTTTACTCATATATGGGATATCAAACTGAAAGCAACAAATGAACAAGACAAACAAACAAAGATACAAAAACTCATAGACACAGAGAACAGTTTAGTGGTTACCAGAGAGTAAGGGAGGAGGGGAGATTGTAGAAGTGGGTACAGGGGGTCAAATATATGGTGAAGGAAGGAGAACTGACTCTGGGTGGTGAACACACAATGCAATGTATAGATGATGTATTATAGAAGTATACTCTTGAAACTTATGTAATTTTATTAACCAATGTCACACCAATAAATATAGTTTCAAAAACAAGGAAAATAAAAAATAAATAAATAAATAAAATGGTTGTTTAAGTTTGAACTAATCAGCCTGCTTGCTTTTTCTAACAGTGCATTCATCTATAGCAGAGAGAAAAATTCAGTGCCTTTCTCATGACACAGAGCTGGATATTTTATGACTCTCTATATGATAAATGCTTATTGCACATGAAAATGCTGGCAAGGAAGACCAAGTGATGAACATAATTTCTTTTTTTTAACAAACAAAAAACACTATGTAATTAAAGACGTGGTCTCTTTCACACATTGTATCTTTTCAACATATTTACAAGTGCAGATGACTCTAATTTATATGACTAGACTCAGGGCAAATAAGCATAAGCAAATAAAAAATTACAAATTATTTAAAAATTACTATTTTTCAACTTTATTTGCAATTGAGAAGTAGTACTTGGATAATGTCCTTTAAGGTATATTGAACTTTATCAGAAAACCACAAATGCAATTGTAAGACATTAGTAGAGTTTTTTTCTGTAAGTAAATTTAAACTTACCATTACATAGATGGCACTAATGACATGGATCCACAAACTTTAATTAGGCAATTTTTTAAAAGTTTGTGAAATATTTGACAATATGGCATTTATTGAGAAAGGAAGGTTCTGTGATGTTGAACATCCACTTATGCAGAGAAGGGCCTTAATTTAAATGATTAAGATGTATTTTTGAAATCACACTATGCAATCACCTGCAAAATACCTTTTCTATGTAGAATTTCAGTTTAATAATACATAATTCTAAGAATCTGACTAAATTATAATCCTCTGGAACATAGGGCATGTTTGATGTCCTCTTTGATTAATGCTAAGAATACCACTTAAAAATGGCACTAACTATGATTTTTCCTTGCTCACCACTTTGATATCTTTTGAATATATTATCTAGTTGTATTTATCAGCAACACATCATAAAATTCTAACTGCACGTAGTACATTATGCAATATTCTTAAAAAGTAACTATTGTAATATGTATATTGAGCGAGAAAAAGAGTAATTCTCATTATCTACTCTGATTTTATATGCAGAAGAGGGAAATAGCCAAGATCTGTCAATTATGTGTCTGCTTTTATCCATTATATAATGAAATAATCTAAGTTAAACATGTAATTGCACACTTTGGCTGAATTTACTAATCATATTAAATACTTATAACCATCTTTTAGCTTTATTTCTACTTTAAAGACAGAGCCAAGGGTTTTATTTCCTGAATCTAATGGTCTAACATCGTCCTTTGCAGGTTTAGGCTTCCAGAAGATTAAAGTTCTTTCCTGTAGATCTTGCAGTTAAGCAAACACAAGTATGGATAATTTATATATTTCAGTAATTCATTTTGTTCTGCTCATATACATACTTCAGCATTATTTCTTCCTCTAATATTTTATTGAACTAATTTGCATAGGAAATAAGATTTAATACATTTCTTTGCCTTGTCTATTTATTACTAAATCAAATTTTAATGTTTTACTAACATTTCAGTTTAGAAATCTGGAATACTCCCTAGTGTATATGATGGTAAAGACATTAAAATTACTATTAATCATCAAAGTTGCATGTAAAATGTATGATGTTAATATAACTCTAAAACCTTATAACACTTTTTATTCATTGAATATCAGTACAAAGCCTGGGACTTTTCTAATTGCTTTACATAGCTCATTTAATATTTACAAAATTTCCTCAAGATAGGCATTTTTCCAATTTTATAAGTAAGTTTCTAGTATTTTAAATAATTTTTAATAAATCACTTTAAATAAATTGTGCTATTAGGTTGTCGTAAAAGTCATGATGCATTTTTGCAACAAAAAACAGAGAAAAAATAAGTCATGGCCTTTCCGACAACCCAATAGGTTACAGTTATTCTACTTATGATTCAGGACTCTATTAAAAATATGTTTTCTTGAACATTTTATTATTTTACATTACATTAATTCCACAATTACAGCGAATTACATTTGTGCATAACTTTCTTTAATCTTTTGAAATATTTTTTTATATTTTTTAGTTACAGTTAACATACAATATCATATTAGTTTCAGGTGTACAACATGGTGATTAAATATTCATATAACTTACGAAGTGATCCCCCAATAAATCTAGTATCCATTTGACATCATACATAGTATTACATTATTATTGACTATATTCCTTATGTTGTAATTTACATGACCATAACTATTGTGCAACTACCAATTTGTGTTTCTTTTTTTTTTTTTTTTTTTTAGCTGAGCCATCTTGCCACCTGTTGGCAGCTCAGCACCTGCTCAGCTCGGGCCGGGACTCGAACCACTGTTACTCAGAGCTCAAACTCTTGAGCGAGCTCTTAACCAACTGAGCCACTCAGCCGGCCCCAATTTGTTTTTCTTAATCTCTTCCCCTTTTCACCCTGCCTCCCAACCCCCGCCCATCTGGCAACCCCCAAAGTGTTCTCAGTATCTATGAGTTTGTTTCTGTTTTGTTTGTTTACTTATTTTGTTCTTTAGGTTCCACATATAAATGAAATCATATGGCTCTTGTTTTTCTCTGTCTGACTTAATTCCACTCAGCATAATACCCTCTATATCCATTCATGTTGTTGCTGATGGCAACAATTCATTCTTTTTTATGCTCAATAATATTCTATCGTGAATATGCACCATCTCTTCTTTGTCCTTTCATCTATTGATGGACACCCAGGTTGCCTCCACATCTTGGCTATTGTAAATAATGTTGCAAGGAACATATGGATGCATATGTCCCTTCAGAGTAGTGTTTCAGGTTTCTTTGGGTAAATACCCAGAAATGGTATTACTGAGTTCTTCTTTTTCTCTTTTTATAGTTTTTGTTTAAAGTCTACCTTGTCTGGTATAAATATTGCTACTCCAGCTTTGGTTTTCATTTCCATTTTCATGAAATATGTTTTTCCATCCTGTTACTTTCAGGCTGTGTGTGTCTTTTGATCTAAAGTGAATCTCTTATAGGCAGCATATGTAAGGCTCTTGTTTTCTTTCTTTTTTTTTTTTAAGATTTTATTGGGGAATTAGGGAAGGGAAACAGCCAAGTTGTTGTCCTTCAATTTTAGTTGTGGAGGGTGCAGCTAGGTCAGCTCCAATCTAGTTGCCATCCGGCCTCCCATCGGCAGCTCAGAGCAGCTCAGCTAAAGGTGTCGTCTTCAATATTAGTTGCCGGAGGGCATAGCCCACCATCTTTTGCAGTAGTCAAACTGTCAACCTTGTTGTTAAGAGCATGTGCTCTCACCAGCTGAGCCATCCTGCCACCTGTTGGCAGCTCAGCAGCAGCTCAGCTTGGGCACAGGTCACTGGCCCATATGGAAATCGAACAGGCAACCCTGTTGTCAGAGCTCACACTCTTAAGCAACTGAGCCACTCGGCTGACCCAAGGCTCTTGTTTTCTTATACATTCAGCCACCTTATGTCTTTTGATTGGAGCATTTAATGCATTTACATATAAAGTACTTCTTCATAGATATGCAGTTATTGCCATTTTATGATTTATATTTTTCTTCTTCCTCCTCCTCCTCCTCCTTCCCATCTTCTCCTTCTTCTTCTTCCTCTTCCTCTTCTTCTTCTTCAAGAAGTCCCTTTGCCATTTCCTGTAATACTGGTTTGGTGGTGATAAACTCCTTTAGCTTTACCTTGTCTGGGAATCTCCTTATCTGTCCTTCTGTTCTAAATGATAGCTTTGCTGTGTAGAGTACTCTTGGTTTTAGGTCCTTGTCTTACATCATTTTGAATATTCCATGCCAATCCTTTCTGGCCTGTAAAGTTTTTGCTGAGAAGTCAATGGATCATTTTATGGGACCTACCTTGTAGGTAAGTAACTGCTTTTCTCTTGCTGCTTTCAAGATTCTTTCTTTGTCTTCAACCATTGGTATTTTAATTATGATGTGTCTTAGTGTGGGCCTCTTTGAGTTCATCTTGTTTGGGACTCTGCGTGCTTCCTGGGCTTGTATGTTTATTTCCTTCTCTGTCTTAAAAAAGTTTTCCGTATTTCTTTAAATAAGTTTTCAATTCCTTGTTCTCTCTCTTCTCCTGCTGGTACCCCTATGATTTGAATGTTGGTGCACTTGATGTCTCAGAGGCCATTTAAACTACCCTCATTTTTTGGATTTTTTTTCTCTATTCTGATTGGATTTTTTTCCTGATACCTTCTCTTCCAAATTGCTGATTCAGCCCTCTGCTTCATCTAATCTATTATTGATCCCCTCTATTGTATATATATATATATATATATATATATATATATATATATATATATATTTTTTTTTTTTTTTTTTTTTTTTTTTAGCTGAGCCATCCTGCTACCTGTTGGCAACTCAGCTCAGGCTGGACGCGAACCACTGTTGCTCAAAGCTCAAACTCTTGAGCGAGCTCTTAACCAACTGAGCCACTCGGCCGGACCTTCTCTAATGTATTCTTTATTTCAGTTATTATGTTCTTCATTTCTTACTGGTTATTTTTTATGTCTTCTATCTCCATTTCTATGTTTTCTACCTCTTTGAAGTCCTCAATGAGATCATTGATCATCCTTATAACCAGCGTTTTGAGCTCTGCATCTGGTAGGTACTTATCTCCATTTTGTTTAGTTATTTTTCTGGAGCATTGTTCTGACTGTTCATTTGAGACATGTTTCTTTGTGTTCCCTTTTTGACTCTTTCTTTATGTTTGTTTCTATGTGTGAGGTAGAGCTACTATGTCTCCCAGTCTTAGCAGAGTGGCCTTATATAGTAGGTTGTCCAGTCGGGCCCAGTGGAACAATTTTTCTGCTCTCCAAGCCAGGTGCTACAGGTATGTCTCCTGTGTGGGTTGTGTGTGCCCTTCTGATGTAGTTGAGACTTGATTGCTATTTGCACATCTGTGGGAGGGATTGACCCTTGAGTTGATTGGTTGTGAGGACTTAACTGTAACTACAGTGGAGGAGCTGTTGTGCAGGGGTTGACCCTAAGGAGCAGGGTTTGTTTTAACAGGGATCTTGTGTCTGCCTAATCAACCCTTTTGGTGTGTCATCTGTGAAGTCAGTTGGGTGGTGCTCCAGCTTGGTCAGAAACTAGCCACTGTTTGTGCTGGCACCAGGGCCCACTGGGTGGAGCCCCACAATAGTTCAATTTCAGCTGCAGCCTGTGCCTTGCCCTGGGCCACCTGGAATGAGCTACAATGCAATCCACTTTGACTGTCACCTGAACTGGTCTTGGAGCCTCCTGGGAGAGGCTAAGCTGTGAGCTGAGGCTGGCCGCTTCTAGTGCTGGACTTGGGGTTGCTTAGCAAATGGTACATGGCATGTTGAGGGCAGATGCTGCTTATTTGTGGTCTGTGATCCTTTGAAAGATTTTAGGAAAGTCCACAGCATGAGCCAAGACAGGACATTTGTATGGAAAAGGAACTGGAAACAGCTGGGTGGGCCTACCAGTTGGGTGGGGTGGGGTCTCCGGGAATCATCAGGGCAGGGCAAAGAGTTTTAGCCAGGTTGAAGGAGACTCAGTTATGGAGCCCACCTGCATCTACGCTCTGGGTGGAGACAGGACTCAATAAAGAAACAATAGCTTTTTCTAGCACTTCTGTCTGGGATAAAGCTGCATTTCCATCGCTCACTCTAGAACCAGACAAGTCAGTTCCTCCCTGTACGTCCCTGGTGAATTTTGAGCTACTGCCCCAGTGCTAGAACTCAGAGTGAGGGAGTCCTCCAGTAAGTTCATGTGTGGGCACTTTAAGAGGGATACTTGGGACTCCAGTAGCCCTTCATTTCACTCAGCCACAATCTTTGCTGGTTTTCATAGCCAGAAGTTGTGGGAACATTTCTTTCCAGTCCTGGAACCCTGGGCTGGGGAGCTTGGTGTGGGACTGGGATTCCTTGCTCCTCAGGGAGGACCTCTATAGCTCAGATATGCCTCCTGATTCTTAACTGCCACATGCAGGTGTGGTACCAGTCCATTCTGGATGTCTATGTTTCTGCCCTACCTACCAGTCTTGTCTTGGCTTCTATATATTCTAAGTTTTAGGACTTCTGCTCATCTAGACTTCAGGTGATTTTCAATTATGGTTGTTGTACAGTTTAGTTGCAATTTTGATATGAGGTGATGCACACACAGCATTTTCCCACTCTATCATCTTGCCTGGCAAATCTCTTTAATTTTTTAAAGTATAAAAATATGAATGTTAATATTACTTCCTTCAAGCATATATGGATAAAATTATCTTTCCTTTTTATCTTTGAGACGGAATTGGCAACTTTTAACAGAAATTTTAAAAAACTTGAATTTTACCCAAAGAAAGTGTTGAAGTACATGACAATTTTAAGTAATAAGAGTAGATTCCTGATACAAAAATACAAAGTAAATAATCTCTAACAACTGTGAAACTCTGTTGCCAGTATTTAAGAGGAAGAATCAGGCTTGACTCCAAATGAGGGATGTTAAGGTGTGGATTTAACAGGCTCTTGACAATTGTTTGCTTAGTCACCAAGAATGATTTTTCCAGAGGAGCCTAAACAGAAACACAGAAAAACAATGCTTATCCCATCTGAATTAGAAGAGAAAGAAACAAGTGTACCAATCTCTTGAAAAGACAGCATTAGATTTCACACTGTAGTATAGTTCATATCAGGTTTGTCATACAATATATTTCAAAATAATCTTATAAGAGAGTTGGCTAATCCCTAAATCAGAGAAGTTATGCTGGGAGATACAAATGCTGAAAAAACTTATATATGGCATGTCTCAAAGAGAACTATCAACAGACATCAGACGTTTCTTTATGTGACTGACATGATTTAGAGCATTTTTCAAATCTGGCAAAAGAGATGTGGAACATAGCTCCAATTATACTTTAGCACAGTGTTTGTCCAGTAGCCTGTAACAACAATGATAAAAACAACTGAGTCATGTTTATTTCCATGATTGAAAGCAAGACAGAAAGACAATCAAAGAAATAACAGACATATAATCATAGCATAATAAAATTTCTCAGCAAAGTTAAAATTGTAAAAAAAAATACTCAAGAGAAAAAAAATGGTAACAGCACAACATTAAATATGCATTTTTTTTCAAAAACATTAAAATTATTGGTGGTATATTTCCATGTACAATCACAGTTTTCACCTTTTATATTGCCTTTAATTTAAATTATGGACACTATTCAAATGTATGTAATAGAATATTTGCTTAAGCAAGTAGATTTCCATATTTTAGCACAAGATCCTTCTAGAGAGTAGTTAAATTTATGTGACTATTAAATCCCTAGAGAATAACACAATTTTAAAGACTAGTGGGAAAAAAAGCTCTATTAGTGTAAACCTATTACACGTTCAAATGGGAATTTATGTTATTTATCTTATCCAAAGGTAAACCAAAAAAACTTGCTATCAACAAGCTCTGCCGGATTTCAACTGAAATTGAAGTTCAGTTAATCTTCTTTATAATGATCGATTTATTATTTTAAACCCTTTGATTCCTAGACTTGTATAATATTTAGGAAGGTTATATTTATTCAGTTTTCTCAGTTTAATTCCCTCTTCTCCAGTTATGTTCTCTCTGTTTTGCCAGAATTAGATAATTTTATTCTGAGTCAAATCAGAGACATCATCTTCTCTATTTGAGCTCTTCCCTTGAATAGCAGAGGTACTTATGTTGTAAATTTTCAATACTTTGTATTTTCCTAATGCCTTGACTTTCCCACAAACAGGTTGTATGCTCCCTGGTCGCTTCTCCCATATAGCCCCTGTATAGCGTGCTGCACCTCTCTCTTCCAAGAACTGTGAGTATAATACATTTTTTTCACTTTCATATGCCTTTCCATAGTGTTATTCTGTATACATCTGACTGATCATTTTAAAAAAAAATCTTTTTATATAACATATCCATTCCTTACATAACAATTGGCAACGAGGATGAGATGATCTATGTCAGGGATGAAAAATCTCACTAAGGTGCCATTGAATTGCTAATGACTTTCTCATTAGCTCTTCTAATTGGGTTCAGTCATTAGAGAGGGCCTCTATCCGGCTGGTGTGCTGTTTTGTGTTGCTTTGTGTTGTTCCTTCCATGTGCTGCTAAGACTCCCCACTCTGAAGTGTAAATCTTGTCCAAACCCCAGCAGAACACCCAAGGACCCTATTTCCCAGCTGTAATTCTGGTAATGTTGTGGAGGGAGTCATCCTATCTCACCCCAAGACACAAAGCCTCTGGATAGATTGGCTATTGTTTCAGTGCTAGAGCTTGGCCCTACTAGGTCCCCTCGCTTAGACTAATTAGGGGAGAACCCCTGTCAATGGTGTCTTGGTTAAGGTATTACATAGTCACATGGAGCACTAAGTGTTAGCCCAGAAAACAGATGGGGTAGCTAGTGTATGGGCTGGGTGAACCCTTCCACACAATTCAATGTGTCTTTATGTGACACTTGTGAAGAAAAAGCACTGCTACCTTCTCATCTGGTGTCAGGAGTGTCCCTTCCCTAGAGAGTTCACCATGTTGGCCTGAAGTATCGATGCTACTGGCTGGTAGCCCCTTCTCTGCTGCATCCTTGCTCCTGCCCCCCTTTGTGCCCCATCTATAGTGATTTGAAAAAGAGAAAGGTCACTTTAATCTGGCTCCCTTAAAACACCTGAGGAGGTTTCTCAGCTCATTGAGATTATAAATCTTCTGGTCAATGCACTTGGTCACTTTTAAGTGTTGCTACCTATTGATATACCAAGAGTCTCCTCCTTAAAATTAAATTGTCACACACACACACACACACACACACACACACACACACAAATGTTAAAGGCAAAATATTAAAGGCACTATTTAGCTCGCGTCTGTAGACCCCAACCCCTAAGGCTGATTGGGACACCTAAAGAAGATGTGTGTCATTCACAACAGGGACTACTTGGGACACCAGGAGAATGTCAGGGAATATTCAAGGGGTGGAGGGGAGGAGCCACCTAGAGATACAAGTTTCACTAAATGATTTTTCTTAAGAGAAATAGAAAAGGGGGAGGTGGAGGAAAAAGACTGATTATCCTTGTGGTGGGGCATCCCAGGGAGAGGCTACTGCTAAGGGACAGCTTAGCTACTGCTGAGGGCCATCCTCCCCTCCCTTTTCCTCTGAGTAGCCAGAAACAACAACTAAAAATCACAGTTTCTGGTGGCTAAAAGCTCAAGAAAGAAAGAAAGAAAAAAAAAAAAAAGGAACTTTAAATTTTATGTACTGATGTCAGGTCTAGCAAATATAAGACTAGCTCTAGGTAACCGATTTAAAAAACAGACACCTAGATACAAGGGAAGAAAATAAAAGGTAATTAAATAAATTGTACTTAATTATATATAATATATAATATATACATTTTGTATGTGTATGTATATATAATATATAACTAACTTAAAACAAAGTTCCATGATTTGATACAATTAGAAATCAAAATTCATATACTAAATTTATATACTAAAAGAATTAACATAACACAAGATTTTTAAAAGCTGGCTATGTTCTGTAAAACATATAATCTAACTTAACTTTTATATTTGATAAAATTCATCAGCTTACAAACTTTATGGACTTCATAATACTGAGGCTCACGTTATAATTATACCTAGGGATCCACTAAATTTAAACATTGTACCCTTATAATCTTAAGAAAGTAACTAAATACAAAATGGAAGAAAAATGAGTATGCCCCACATTAACTCTAACCTTGCCTAAATTTCCCTTAGTCACAATACCTGGATTTTTAATGCAAAACACTACCCTACTTGGCCTCATGCTGTATGCCAAAAAAATGACTGTGTACTGAACTTTCCTAGAAAAAGAGGCTCTCACAGATCCTGAGCTTGTGATTCTTCACACCCAGTTTCCCATCCTGCTTTGGGTCATAGAAACAGTACCCCACAAGCTCCACACTGCTACAGGAGCCTCCCTAAGACAGGATGGACCTGAATCTAGGCCCTTGTACCACCAGGAGAAGGCGGCTTCCCTTGTCCTTTCCACATGTCAGGATGCTAGAGGAGGTCACCCCTCCCCTAAGCCTTTGGTTGCCTGAGGAGCCCCTTGAGATTAACTGAGTGCACAACAGTGGGAGTTTATGGGCTATACAAATGACACTGCTAACCATCATATGCTGGAGCTCAGGCAATGTTGCTGATTTTCATTCCTTAGCCTGAATTTCCCGAATAAAGGGCAGGATCCAAGAAACAATGCACTCAGCCAAACTTCAGACAGTCACCTTAGCATTGGATGCCAACAATGGCCTCATCTTTATATTTATTATAAACCATTAGTCGATTGCCTAAAAATTGTCCCCTTCAGGGTAAAAACAAACAAACAAAATTATATGGGGATTTCTTGCCTCACATATACTCAAAATATAAGTCAAAATCACACACAGCTCTAGAGGCCACAATACAATTCCATGCACAATACTTTGTAATGCCTTATACAAGGAGTATTAGGATGCACCTGTTTTCGTCAGAGTTATAGACATTACTGGTAGTACCCAAGACACACCCTTCACTTATTAAAATACACAGTGTTGTATTGCCTTGGAAAAGGCAGTCAATATAACTTTATGTCCCTAAGTGATTCTAAATAGCCAATTTATCTAATATATATGATGGTCTACTAAGGATCCTGCACCAATTCCAATGTATGAGGTTTTTCCCATGCTACCAAGTCATTCTCAGACACCAGCTGGGTGTCCTCCTACAATTCAATTCAATTCTAACACTATCTCTATGGAGATAGCATCAGGTTCCACAGGTTAAAGGTTCCATCCTACAAGACTACCTCCCATTTCAGATGCCAATCACAAACCCAGGTTGTTATCTGTGCTTGTGATTCTCCTACAAATCAGAGGTTCCCAGGACCCCCTACTTGGGTTAGATTAATTTGCTAGTGTATCTCAGGTAAAGCAGTTTAATCACAAGGTTACCAGTTTATTACAAAGGATATTAAAAGCTATGAATTAACAGCCAGATGAAGAGATACATAGGCTGATTCTCAAAAAAAATAACTTCTGTCCTTAGGATGTTTGAGGCTCAGTCTAAATATTAACAAAAATCAAGTTACAAATTGTAGAAGAAAAATTATTTCTGGTTAGAAGACCTAGGTGTATTAACTACTAACTAAAGAGAAATAAAAGAGAGGGCATTTGAAATGTCCTCTTTCAAAATATATATTTGCCTACTGTAAAATGTCACTATTTATGTAAAGTTTTAAAATGTCACTGTTTATGTCACTATTTATGCATAGTCACTGTTTATATAAAGATGTCACCAAATAGTTATAAGGAAATATATATTTAAAATTAATTGTTGAATATACAATAGTATTAGAAAGTTAGTTTCAGTATCTATTTTCTCTTGTTTTATGCCTTGTTTCTTTTTATTACTGTGTCCATTTGTAAATTAATTTTTAATTTTAGGAAGAAATAAGTTTTGTAATCATCTTCCAGAATTCTGTGAGAAAAACTACAGTCAGAAATATGCTTAAATTTCACTTTTATTTCTATGCCACAGAAAAGCCAGGGTATACATAGTTCCTGATCTATCTCTCTTCCTCTCAGTTTTTTTGTTTTCCTCCTTCTCTAACTCAAGGGGGGAAAAAAAGTCTAGGATTGCACTCAATTAGAGTGTAAACAGATCTATACTCTAGAAAGTTTTAGCATAAGCATTATAAACTGTTGCACTTATTTTGAAGTTTTCTTTGTTAAAGCAACTAAGCTGTAATCTCAAGGCACTCTTCTAGGCATGAACTATCTCATCAACAGAATGCTCTCCATTAACAGTAAAAACAAGCTGGAGGGAAAGGAAATGGTAGAGAAACAAAATCACTTGCCAAAAAATGTTTTCAAAAATGAACACGAAGCCAAAATTAGATGGCTGCACAGCTCTTTCAGTTATAAAGTTAGGTCAAGAGAAAGAAAATAAATGTCCTGTGTTCTTCTTGTTTTAAATAATACCCATGTAAAATTTACACTCAGCCCAAACTATAACAACTAGGAGGAACAGTACTTGCTATCAACTTTTACAACTAATCAGTTCATCAAGTTTCCTTCTGTATATTTGCAATTCCTTTTCAATTCTAATGTAACATGCTTGTTTCTCTTCAGTTTCCATATCTTCCCTTTATAAAAATTTCATTTTATGGCATTTCAAGAAGAGCATGTGTGATTTCCTAGAGGCAGTGGCCTTGATAAAAAACCTCACTATAACAGGATTAAATAGTCTAATTTGGAACAGATGAATGCATTAGTCATTTGGAACATTCGTTCGATAATTTTCCAGGACACAGTTCTACTCACTTTGAAACAGAGATCAACACATAACGAATTGAGTGGTGCTGTGGAGTTGAAAATTCCAGTGAGCAGTCTATTGGCTTTTTTTGGTTGTAACTTTTAAATCAACCTCATGAGAGGGTAGGGAGCATAAAGATTACTGTGAAATACAGTGTAAAATACTACCTGTATTGCCCAAAGTTTTTTTTTGGCTCCTTGTCTTTCTAAAATGATATTATTCATCCAACCAAAGGAATTTCCATGCAAAATGGTGCATTATTTTATTATAATATATAATATTAAGGGATTATTTATATATTTTCAAATTTAACACAAATAATATTCTTCAATATATAATGTCATATGGTAGACTAATTTTTGTGCAATATCTATGAAAGTGAAAGAATAATTTATTACTTAAATGCATGTTTATATTGCTCAATTTCATCAATGATTGGTTTTAAATTAGTTATCTTTAATTTACAATTATATGATCCTATTATCGCTTAAATTTTACAAATAACTATGTACAATTTTCTTTTATATGAGACACCTAGCATCAATCAATCCTGCCATGAACTGATCATCATGGTGCAATAAAACTGATGACTAATTTGTACATATAAATGTTATGACAACAAAGAAAATGTCCTTTAATAAAATTGCCAATAATTTTGACTAATTATAAACTTTTCCAGGAGTTGGATTTTAGATTAGTAGTCAGAGAAATAAACCTGATTGATTTACTAAGGTGTGCTGTTACAGAATGCCCTTTTATTTAATCTATTATGTTGTCTAAGACTATGCATCCTGCAGTATTTAATATGGAGAATGGCTTGCTTATTGTCTGAATATTTCATGGGAAGCTTATGCTGCTTTATTCCTAGAGTCAGTTTGTGTACCAGGATTCTGGGGTAATGAAGGGATCTGGTTGATAGGGCTTTAAGGGCTTTGAAATCTATTAAATTTATGTAGAAATTGGGAGTGAATATTTTGAGGAATAGATAACCGAGGCCATTTTAAAACAGAAATACAAAATAAATCTTCAGCTTCTGGCTATCGATAGGATGAGTTCCGCCCCACAATGTGTGCCATGGCTTCTGTGTGCCTCTGAAGAAGCTGGGGAAAACCTCTGCTGTCGCTTCCCCCTCTGCTTTGACTGCTGCTCCAACCAATCCTCCGGTCAAGATGTGTTAGCCAGGGTTCTTATAATCCAACAGGCCTGGGTTTGCATATTTACTATTTCCAGAAATATAAGTGATTTCCTGAACATCCCAGGCTTCACTTCTTTTTGCTATTTTTTTGTCTCAAATTACAGTTTGTCGTATTTAACTCATACGATTGCCATGAAAACTAAATGTAGTAATATAAGGTTCTTGCCATTGTACCTTTTCAATAATTTAGAAGTGGCTACTAGAACTATTAGGGATAAAATTTTTGTCTTAAAAATATATGATGCAATAAATGTATTATAATATATTCATCATTTCAAATTTTTACCTTCATAAGGTAATAATAATAATTTCATATTATTACCTACAATGGTTGGACAATTAAGTGCGTGAACTCATCCTAGAAAAAGTGCTACACATCTCATTGCTGAATATCACTATGGTCACCTTCGAAGGACTCCCTTTGGGAAGCTATGCACCGACTCCAGTACCTAGTCCACCCTTCAAAACAATTTTGGAACTCTTTTTCTAGAATGGCCATCAGAGCTGTCATCGTATTACCCTTGGTACCCTGAATGTCATCAAAATGTCTTCCTTTCAATATTTCCTTAGAGTAAAGAAAGAAATCATTGGGGGCCAGATCAGGTGAGTAGGGAGGGTGTTCCAATACAGTTATCTTGATTTTTTTCCCTACTCCCTTTCCTAACTAGTAGCTTTAGCATAGTGGCATTGTTTTCCTCTTCATTAACAATCAGTGTGTATGTAAAGTGTAAATTGTTTTCTGATCTTATACACGAAGTTTGGATTTTGGTTCAGGTGGTAATTGTAATGAGTTATAAGACCCCATCAACTTAAAAAGGGATTTGATTAAACAAAATATTTCAGGCTGTTGCTTTTTATAAAAGGCATTTCATGAGAAGAAGATATTTCCCCCCGTTAAAACCATTATATAAAGCAGGAAAATCATAAGATTTTATGTAGTCCATATACTCTGTGAATGTCTTTATCATTTGGTGTGTAATACTTTTAATTTTGAGGTAAGTCAAATATGCATTGACATAGTCATTTAAAAACAAAGTTTAGTGGTCAAGATGGGGGAGTAGGTAAACACTGCGCTCACATCCTCTCATGACCACATCGAAATTACAGCTAAACTGCGGAACAACCATCACTGAGGATCACCTGAAGTCTCACTGAACTAAAGTCTTACAACTAAGGGCATACAGAAGCCAGCTTGATCCTGGTAGGAGGGGCAGAGATATGCAATGAGCTGATCCCACACCTGCGTGTGACCATTAAAAATCAGGAGGGATATCTCGGCTGCAGAGGTCCCTCCACTCCCCAGGAGTGGGGCATCTCAGAACCCACACCAGGCTCCCCAGCTTTGAGTTTCAGTATATGGGAGAGTAGATTCTATAACTTCTGGCAGTGAAAACCAGTAGATTGTGGCTACTGTATTTCCCCATGTATAAGATGCTCCCTTTTTCGAAAAATTTGGGGTCTAAAGACTGGGTGTGTCTTATATAGTGGTTGTAGATTTTTTACTTGCACTTCCTGCAAGTGATGAGGAGTTGTATGAATTTTATGATGAATAAAACTTGAGTTTAATAACTTTATGTAATACATTTTTTTTCAAATTTCAGGCCCCCAAATTAAGGTGCATCTTACATATGGGAAAATATGGTAAATAAGATGAGATCATTGAGCATCCTTATAACCAGTGTTTGGAACTCTGCATCTGGTAAATTGCTTGTCTCAATTTTGTTTAGTTCTTTTTCTGGAGCTTTGTCCAGGTCTTTTATTCATGGCATGTTTTTTTGTCTCCCCATTTTGGCTTCCTCCCTGTCTTTGTTTCTATGTATTGGGTAAAGCTGCTATGCCTCCCAGTCTTAGTAGAGTGGCCTTATGTAGTAGGTGTGCTGTGGCGCTCAGTGGCACTGTCTCCCTGGTCACCAGAGCTGGGTGCTCCAGGCTGTGTGTGCCTTCCTATTGTAGTTGAGCCTTGATGCTGTTGGCACTTCAGTGGAAGAGATTGACCCTCAGGCTGATTAACTGTGAGGACTGCCTGTGACTACAGAGAAAAGCTATTGTGCAGGGACAGACCCTACAGAGCAGGATTTGCTTTAGCTGGGCTCTGGTGTCTGCCGACTCTGCCCTCTGCATGTGTCATCCTTGGAGGCAGCCGAGTGATACTATGGCTTGTTTCCAAGCTGGCCACTGGGTGTGCCAGCCTCAGTTCTCCTGGAAGAGGACCCACTGCAGGCCAAGTGCAGCAGCAGACTGTGCACTGCCCTGGGCCACCAAGATGAGTCACAAAGCAATCTGCAGATGGCCAGCATGCTGTGCTTGGTGGTGACTTGAGAGGCCAAGCTGCAAATCAAGGTTGGCTGTCACTAGTGCCAGGCTTAGGGCTGCTCAGCTGGAGGTATCAATACTTACAGACAAAATAGACTTTAAAATAAAGATATAACAAGAGACAAGAAAGAGCCAGTAATCCTGTTTCTGAGTATTCATCTGATGAAACCCAAAACACTACATTGAGAGGACATGTGTGTCCATATGTGCATTGTGGCATTGTTTTCATTAGCCAAGATATGAAGACAACCTGGGTACCTCTAAATGGATGAATAAATATACAATGGAATATTATTCAGCCATAAAAAAGAATGAAATCTTGCCATCTGCAACAACAGGGATGGACCTAGAGGGTACTGCGTTGAATATAGTAAGTCAGACAGAGAAAGACAAATGTCATATGATTCCACTTATTAGTGGAGTCTAAGGAACACAATAAACAAACAAATGAAACAGAAACAAACTCCTAGATATGAGAACATTTTGACGGTTGCCAGATGGGAGGGGTTTGGGGGGGTGGGTGAAAAAGTGGAAGGGAGTAAGAAGCACAAATTTGTTGTTACACAGTAGTCATAGTGTACCATATAAGGAATACAGTCAATAATATTGAAATAACTATGCATGGTATCAGATGCATACCAGATTTATTGGGGTGATAGATGGGAGGGGGTTGGGGGACAGGGTGACAAAGGTGAAGGGATTAAGAAGTAGAAATTGGTAGTTACAAAATTGTCATGGGGATGTAAAGTAAAGCATAAGGAATATAGTCAATAATATAAAAATAAGTATGTATGGTGCCAGGTGGGTACTAGACATAAATGTCTAACAAATATGCTGTATACCTAAATTAATATAAATAATGTTGAATGTCAACTGTAATTGAAAAAAATAAAAAAGGGGGGAAAAGGTGAAGGAATAAGAGGTTCAAATTTCCAGATATAAAGCAAATAAGTCATAGGGATGTAATATCCAGCATATGGAATATAGTTAATAATATTGTGATAGTGTGGTATGGTGTCAGATGGTTGCTGGCCTTATGGTGATCACCCATTTAGGTATATAGATGTTGGAATACTATTGTACACCTGAAACTAATATAATACTGTATATTAGCTATATTTTAATAAAAATCCTAAAAACAAACAAATTTTAAAGTATGAACATCCTTCCACATGCGTCAGAGTTCTAGCCATCTTTGCACTGAGATTGTTAATCAACAAAATAAGTATAGTAATATTTAAATATAGACTTTTATATAATTATAAATTAATATTATGTAAAAATGGGTGCAACTATAGATAAAGCAATGTGATCGCTTTTCTTTATCCAACACTTTTAATAAAGTGTGAAGAAAAACAGCATGTAAGCTTTTAGTGATGTGATGATCATCCCTAAATATGACAACCCATGGAGGTTTTTCACAGTCGTTTTTAGCAGTTATCCTTCTGTAACAATTACTCGCAAGCAGGTTTTCATATATAAGTGAAACTAAAAAACATCATCTTCATTGTTTTCCTTTTTCTCAGCATATGTTAAATTTGAGTGGTAAAGGCATTTTTCCAAATGATAAATTGAACAATATTTTTTTCCAAAATTTGGCTACTACTCACCCATAGAATATTTGTGGGTAAAATGTTCTGTTCACTAAATTATGTTTTATAATTTTGTTTCCCATTTGGCTAATATATAAAATAAGTGCTTGTTATTTGACTTATCCCAGTATCCCACTAGTATTTTACTGCTTTTTAAAATATTATTTTCTCCATATTTTTTCAACCTAATTTGCTTACTTACAAATTCTATCTTTCAAAATGCCCATAATAGCCAGTAAAGTCTAAAGTTACTCCATTTTATAAAGGGATGCCACTTGGTAAGCCAAAAAACAGAATTCATAATACAATGCCAATGCCCTGAAATTTCAAACGAAGGTTGCTTACTTGAGGAACTTTACCTCGATCATTTACACACTGGGTGACACACTAGCTCTGTGGTACCACTGAGGTTACTTAACCTCACTATACTTCAGTTTTCACTTTGGTAAAGTGAGAATTCCCCACAGTATCATCATAAGAATATAAAGAGATAAACAACAACAACAACAACATTTAGAATAGTACACAGAAAATAATAAGTCTAAGGATATTAGGATATTTATAACCTATATGTAGAGTGTAATGACTGCTTATAAAAGAAACATGTCTGTGTCTACCACACTGATTAAGAAATTAATTTAAACAAATATCTTAGAAAACTCCCATATTCTTGCCTGAAATCCTACCACCTTCCTTCCTTCCAAGAGCTAATAGCTACTCTGAGTACTGTGTTTATCATTTGCATGCTTCTCTTTATACTTTTACTGTGCACGTATGCATCCATTATGTGGTATATATAAATAATATATTGTTTAATTGATCACATGTTTGAAATTTCATACCTGGACGCATAGAGTATGTGCAAAAGAAATCCAACTGGATTGGGAAAGCTCTATGCTTATCTCCAGGGTCCCTGGAAATCTGACTGACTTTTAGTCACCATAAGAGGGAGTGGGTTAACTAACTGACTAATGATTTATAATATTCTGCTTAAAGTCTAAAACTCCTGTGGCAGCACCCAGGCCCAGATTATTTATTGATGGCTGTATAAGTCTATGTTCTCTAGGGAAACAGACAAAAGTAGATTATACATAAATGTGAATGGTCTAAACACAACAATTAAAATACAGAAATTTTCAGAGTGAATTAAAAAACAGAGAGAACCCAACTCTGTATTTTGTACCAGAAACCCATTTTAAATATGAAAACTTTGATAGATTCAGAGTAAAGAATGGGGTATGTTTAAAAGTACTTAAAAAAAACTGGAGTAACTATATTAACTTCAGACAAAGCAGATTCCAGAAAAAGGAAGATTATCACGTATAAGAAGGGGAATTAAATAATCAATTCCCCAAGAATACATAACAATACTAAATGTCTATGAACCTAACAACAGTGTCATATTTCTAAAATGCTGGAACTAAATTCTTCCAGAAGTATCAACTTTGATGTGTATTAAATGTGACTCAAATATGATAAGTAGAATGCAATCTAATAACTTAAAATTAATTTATCCAAAATTTAATAACTTGAAAACTCTAATAAAAATAAAATATTAACATTATAAATACACTTAGATACATTCTTCCTCTAGCTGAGTCATCTAAACCACTAACTGACTTTGTCTAAAAAAAAAAAAAAATGACCTCCTGACTAGATTCTGCAGTTATATTACATTTATCAGCCAAAGTTAAAGTTCTATAGATACAATAGATGTATTATTATTGCTATATTTAGGAAGAAGTCATTTGAGATAATTACTTTTTCTTACCTTGTTTCTTCAGGATAATTTTATTGAATATTGCAATAAAAAAAGACAAAGAATAAATTCTTATTCTGTATCGCCCTAGAGCAATGACAATCAGCTGGTGAATAGTTTGCCTAATGAAGCAGTGATGACACTCAGAAGATTTCCTGAAATCAAGGTTATTTAGGCTTTTTAAAATAACTTCACAGTCTCTTTTTCATGCACTTGGGACCACAGGATATCACAATTTAACATAATCTTATTCTGTTGTTTAAAATCTTTTTAAAAATATATATTTAATTCTCTTTTAGTATTTGAGATGTAGCAAACATTTTCCTAACTTACAAAATAAGAGAAAAAAAGTCTGTATTTTAAAATCAAATACCTGTTCATTCACTTTTGTATTATAAGTGGTACTTTGATTAGTACTCAAAGTAAACACTAAACAATTGTTCCATCATGGAGTTACTTATATTTAGACCTTTTATACTGGCAGTAATTACCACATTAAATGCACACTTCATAGTCATCATGTCGAAGAGTGTTTCTTAGTGTTACCTGGGGTTCTGTTAAAACTATACCCACTTACATTCTTTTTAGGTAAGTCTATAATGTGAGGTTATTTTAATGTACAGTGGAAAATGAAACAAAATTTCTGTTTTTATCCAATCATAACATATGTAAAAATAATTTGGGGGGTTTATGTGTCCCAAGATTATATAAATTATATAAATTCAAAATGACTAATACATAGTAGTTAGTAAATAAATGTAACCAAATATTATATTTACAGGAGGTCAGAAGATGACAGCAATAATGAGGAGATTCTAAAGGTCAATTTATACAGAAATAGAAGTATTCCATGCAACATGTATAAAAAAGCAGGCAATGAAATTCCCTAAAAGGTCACAATATTTCAAGACAAGAACAAATAGAGGAATAGTTTCTGCTTTCAACTTTGTCTGAAATTCTAGATTGTCTAAAGCAAAAGTTATCTCTGTCGAAAAGTGCCTTTCCCACTGCCCTTCCTTTTCCTAATAACAGTCCTACCATAAGTTTAGACAGATTTATGGTGTCACAATCACCTTTGTTTTCTCCCTTTTCTTAACTGTTACTCAGGCTACCTTCTCAATTTCTTGCCACCACTCATTTCATGTGTAACCAATGAGTCACCTATACTAACTTGTGTCTGTGTCCGTGCTTATGTAAATTAACTTGATTTTTCTGCATGTATTTACATGCAATTATTCCGTCTGCAAATGCAAAGCTTTCTATTTTTACTTTCCCTGAATATTTTCCATTTACTCTAATCTTTTTGTAACTTGGGGAAGGTAAGTTGTGTTTGTGCTTCAAACCACTTGATAACCACTTTATAGAGTATATGACACATTGTACAAACTAAAAAAATTATTAGATGCAGAAAAAGATCAAACAAAATATATAACTTATCAAATATACAAAAATATATCAATAATATCGAACTATCTTCAAATATTTATACGGGGTAGTGCTCATTGGAAAATAATTATTTTAAATATAAATCAATTATTTCATAGATAGCAAAAGAGATGTTTGCTCAATTCTGCTAATATTTTATATATAGTTATTTCATATAGTGCATTACTTTTAAAAAATTGAACACAGTATGGTTTGTGAACGTACAGCATTTCAGTGGCATAATAATTTAAAATTGCTTCTGTGGACCAGTCTGAGTATCTAATCACACTTATAACATTGTTTTCAGCAGAAAAGAAAATACAGAGAGTTAAAACTGAGGCAAAAATAGAAACTTCTCTCTTTTCTTCCATTCTCATTATTTTGCTGACAATTGTTTAGCTTATGGAGAATAGTTTCTATTGTACACCAAAAGCCAGCCCTTTCCTCTGTACTTTTGCTCAAATGAGAGATCAGAAGCCTTTAGGGAAATAATTTGTGCACATGAAAAGGCATATAGTGTTTAAAATATATAATAAATGTATATATAGATAAATATAGATGAATATCTGATTATACTTGAACATTCTTCAAAATAATTATGACTCAGTTTAAATGTTATTTCAGGTGATGACATTTTATAAACATATTTTAAAATTACATTTTCAGACATATACTACCATTATTTTTCCAAAAATTGTAAATAAGAGCAACATTTTTTTATTGAAGTCTATTGCTAGAAAAGAAATTCACAAATTTACTTATGAATGAAAGGTAACTTTATGGTTTACATTAAGGTTGTTTCTTATTAGGTATAAATGTTTCCCCCAAAATACACTAAACTAAATTAATTTTGAACTAATACTCTAAGAGATATGGATAATTATAAATGAAAGATTAATTGTTAACCAGAATTGTCATTATTCTGGTTTTATTTTTAATCTGACTATTGAGTATGTGTATGAACATGTCTAATTAAAATACAGATATTTTAAATGAAAGATAGAAGAGTTTAAGTTAAAAGTTTAACAATAATTATGTGGGCTTTGATAAAGTTTCTTCTTATTAGGGAAATTGAATTGTGCCACAGAAGATGCACAGGAGTGTTTGTTAGAATGTATACATATGGGTATGTACTTTTTTTCTAGGTTGTAAATAATATTATTTTTCAAAGTCCTCATTGAGATATTTTGATATTCCATGTAAATCTCTTAGAACCCCATTTTTCTGGGGTCATTGTAGAAGTATATAAATATCTGGTAGAAAGTATAAATTTATATTTTTCTATTTCGTGGTTAAAGTTTATGGCACAAGTAAACAAAATTTAATAAAAAAATATCAAGAAGTCCTAATGATGTTTATATACTGAAATTGCTTCATTTCCATTTTGTTTCCTGTTTATTGCAAGTCTTGTGGAATATCTTTTCAAAGTGAAAAAAAAAAGATGTATATTATTAGTGTGGGACTACATGCACAGTAAGTTTAAAATGTTATGCTGACCAGTAAAACTTTGCCATTTTTATGGAAAATGTTAGTTGAATTTTTGACAATTTTTGACATAAGTGCACATTCTCAAATCCTTGTACACTATATGCAAGAACCTGAAAAATACATTTGTTTAAATAAGTTTTGCTTCTGCCTCTTATTCTCTTTTAAATGGTGGTTGAATGTTATACTAGGTTTTCACTAACTACAATAGATAATCATTTTTACAATAGTCAATCATTATTACTCAATCAGAGAAATCAAGCTAAATATATTAAATTTCATCTTTATTTCTTCTTTACTCAGGTAATTATTTAATTTATTTAAAAAATAGTTTTGCAAATTTACTGCTAATAGAGGGCAAATATTTTCTTTACCAAGACTCTCATAACAATTTCTGAAAGTTTCTGTGTTTCATACATCTGAAAGCTTTTCTCATTGTGCATTTTCTATAGTCTTCTTAACTTAGTTGAAAAGGCACCTGCACTTATTTCTATACCTAGAAATTTTTCAGCCCCTGCTGCTAAGTTTCTGCTTTTAATGTTGTGGGCCACCAATGAAGAAAGTAGTTTATAACTGATATTTGTTCTCCTTCATGGAAATAATCCAAAAAGCAGAAATTTGAGCTTACCCCTGGGAAAAAATGAGTTTACTTCTATCCAACTTAACCTTTAACCCAAAGAAAATGTCAGTGGCTGGTGACCTAATAATAAAGGCCTCTTTCAATTGTCTAGTCTTGCTATTTTGTTGTTTTTTCCTCATAATTGCTTACATTAATTAGTCTCCATTGAATATGCTTTATTTTTCATCTGTTAAAGGATATTTTCTTACAAAAGATATCATGACACTCATGCAACTGTAAGATGAACACATGAGGTCTAACAACTGAAATAATACCGTCCACCCACCCCCACCCCACCCCCCAACATCTTGTTAGCCTATATTGTAATTCGTAGGACACAGTTTCATTCATTTATTGAGTAAAATGCACAACTCTTAAAAGAACAATTAGATGCATTTTTATATATGAATTAATTCATTTAATCATAATCTAAGTCAAATGAGAAACTTACAGCATCCCAGAGAGCTCTTATATGCCCTCCCCCAGTCACCTGACCAAGCAGTGTTAATTGTAAAAATGAACCTTTTCCCCATTTCACTGTTTTGGCCTTCTGCTGTGCTTCCTAAACCTCTATTTGTTCAAAGTTGTTTCTGACAACTTTCCATTTCTGTACTTCACTGCCTAAATCAGATGACAATGCATGTGTACGTAGCTTCTGTATTACTAATCTGTTTTATTGGTTCATTTATTTGTTTAAACAGTTGTACCACATAGTTTTAAATAATATAACTTCGTCTGAGATTGCTATCTGGTAGTATAATCCTCCAAATTTGTTCTTTTAGTAAGTGATTGCCTTCATTTTTTTGGAGCTGTTTTGAAAATCTTTATTGTGCTTGTTGCAAATCTATAAAATAATTTGAGCAAAATTGATATTTTTACAATGTTATACCTGTTTATCAATATACATGACATTTCTCTTTATCTAGGTCTTATTAATTTTTTTTTTTCTCAATCATGTTTGCTAGTTTTCCGTGTAGAAGTCTTGAAAATATTTCATTAAGAGTATCCCTTGGGATTTGCAAATGTAAATATTATCATTTTAATATGATGTTTCCATCCTGTTTTCTACCCATGCAGTGTTTGAAGCGTACAAATTTAGGACTGTTATTTATTCCCCTTGGGTGCCTGTTGGTGGCTAATAGTAACATTATCAGTTTTCTTTGGTTGGTACATTTATACAATATATCTTTTCCATTCCTTTGCTTTCTAACTTTGTATCTTTGTATTTAAAGTATATCTTTTATAAACACCATATTGTTGTATTTTTAGTTTAATCATTTTGTCCTTTTATGTTTATTTTTCCAGTCTGACAATCTTTGTTTTATGGTGGCCTATTACATCAGTTAATGATATCGCGAGGTGTATATCTACCACCTCACTTTGTGTTATCTATTTATGGCACTAGTTTTTTTTTTCCCCTTATTTCCCATTTTTTGCTTTCTTTTGCATCAATGAGGCCGTTTTGTAATCATTTTACTTTTCTCATCTATTATTTTTACTGCTCTCAATCCCTAGTTATTCCTTTACTTGTTACTCTGAAGACTACAAAGTTGTTTTTCTTTTTTTATCACTTTCTGAGCAATGACAGAACCTCATAACAGTTTAACTTTTCTGCTTCATACTTTTTGTGCTCTTGTTACTGTGCAGAAGAATTTTAAAAAGCAGGCCTGAAGCTGCTGTCTTTAGAAGGGCCTACTCGGCTAGCATCTGGAATGCTCCCTAACTGATAAGTTGTCTCTCTGTGCCTACAGTGTGATTTATAGTGAACATCTGCCTTCCTCTGAGAATCCAGTAGTTGAGCTAAGTATGCCCACATGAAGAGTTCTTGATAAAAAAAAACTTAAACTCTTTAGTCTCAAATAAGTCTCCCTGGGCAGAAATATTGTACTATGTTGCTATATTTTCTCTGCTGTAGGGATGGTACTCTCCTTGTGAGCTCTTATTGGAGGAAGAAAGTGTAGAAAGCCTGCACATGGATTGCTCCAGACTCTGCTTATATCTTTACCCTTACTAACCCAGCTGTGGGTCTAACATTACTGTTACTATGTTGCTGCATTTCTGTAATAAATCTGAGCCATGGGGCCAACTGTATGCTGAGTCTGTGAGTCCTTCTAGTGAATTACTATATATGTGGGTGGTCTTGGGAGAGACCCCACCCCTCAACAATTGCTATATATTTTATTTGTACATTCATAAACTTCATAAGACGTGAATCATCATTTACTTAAAAAGTCATTGTGGGGCCGGCTGAGTGTCGCGATGTTTAAGAACTGGCTTGGGACACCAGAGGGCCCCGGTTCGGATCCCACATATGAGGGCCAGTGATACTGCCCTATACAGCTAAGATGCTGAACAACAGCTCAACCTGGAGCTGGGCTGCAGTGAGTCGCCTGCGACAGTGTAGGCTGCAGACCCTGTGGCAGTGGGTTGCCATGGGCTACCGTGTGTAGCCAGCAGCCAGCGTGAGTGGCCAGCAGCCACAGTGAGTGGCCGTTCAGAAGCCGGCGACTGATCTGCCTCGCCCGGGAAGAGTGCAATGATGGTGCCAACATGAGCCAGTGAAGCGACGTCCTCCACAACTAGACTGAAGAACAAAACAACAGCAACTTGTCTGTTCCCATCCCCCCAATTCCCCAATAAAAATCTTAAAAAAAAAAGAAAGAGCCTCAAACTCACTCAAATTTTATATAACTTGAGCCAAATTGTAAAATAACCACAATGCCAATACCCTATCTTAGACTATTGTTCTGTGGGGACGTGTTCCTTACTCCCCTTGAGGTCTGGGATATTCCTCTCACTCTGCTCTGTCTTTGACTCCCTCTAGCAGTCCATGCACCATCATGTAGGTACCGTCTTTATCTCAGTCAGCTTCTGACACTTATGATGGCCTGTCCCTTCCTCCTTGTGGGTACATCATTTGCTTTGTTTGTCCTTACCACTTGCAGCTTGGCCACCCCGTCATGCAGAAGACTTCCTTTTTTAAAACTTTTTTTAGCTGAGCCATCCTGCCACCTGTTGGCAGCTCAGCAGCAGCTCAGCAGCAGCTCAGCTTGGGCTGGGAATTGAACCTCTGTTGCTCAGAGCTCACACACTTGAGCAAGCTCTTAACCAGCTGAGCCACTCGGCCAACCCCAGAGAAGACTTTCTTACTCTACTAAATCTCTGGCCTCCATACACCAAGCTGCCTGTCCAAGTGGACACAACCTTCTTTACGCTGCTTGGAGCTTGTTCTCTGTTTTGGGCATTGTCATCATTTGCAAATGTCTTTCTCAGCGTTCTTGCATTCTGACATAGGAATCTGAGATATCATGACCTCCTCCAACTCAGTAAGGTCAGCTGCCTTGCATGGCCTTACCTAATAACTTTAGAACTGAATCTTTTTTGATTAGATGATAGTAATATATCAATACTAATTTCCTGATTTTGATGCTTGAATTGTGGTTATATAGAAGAATGTTCTTATTTAAATGAATAAAACACTAAAGTATTTGGGGATAATAGGCACCATCTTTGCAACTTGATCTCTAATGGTTCAAGGGAATTGAGAGAAAATGGGTGAGGCTTTACTATACTAAAAAATAAAAAAAGTTAGACTTTTGTCATTATCAAAATAATATGATAGTTTTTCAGAAACAAAACAAATAAAATTATTTAATTTTCAGAGGCTTTTTGCCTGGCATTTGAACCCTATACAACTTAATATTTCAGATACATAAAAGTCTTCAGGGAAAAAACAACATTTTAGGCTTCAAAAACTGCCAATTTTATATCTCCTTCCCCATGTAACCACTAAAATTTCTGCTGTTTTCTCTCTTCCTCAGCAACAATCATCTAACCAGACAATATCTGAATTTCCAGCCTCTAATTTTGGGTATTCAAATAAATTCAAACTGTGCCTTTTCTGTAATTTTTACTGCACCTATGAATAACCAGCTACAAACCTTCAGCTTATCCTTCCATAGATCTATCTTCCCTAAGGTCTCGTCTCACCATAGGTCACCCCTCGGGTCAATGTGCTTTCTTAGTTCTATAATGTCTCTAAACAGATAACTTTTGTGAATTAGTTTGGCTTTAAGTTCTTTTTAGTAGTAATGATGTTTTTCTTTGGTTACTCCATGCAATATAAAAGTGGAAGTCCCATTTTCTAGAAGTTTTAACAATTTTCATCTCCTATAAGCTTGGCATCTTAAATATTCCAGCATTACAGCACATTATGAATCAAAATATAAATTGTCTCTAATATCCTGCCTTTCAGATAGGTGGAAATTTTTGTAAAATCAAAAGATAACATACATCAAACTTCATTTATAATGTGATATTAAAGCATCTTATTTGGGAGGAAGAGTGGTCAATCTTCACATTGCTTCTATGAAATATACATGTTCAGAATAAAATGGAAGTAAGTTAATATACTGCATATCTTACTGGCAGTATATTAAAAGCAGTGTTCTCTTATTTGATTTAAAAAAATAAATAATTTTCATACTTTTTATATTTCAGTTTGGTTCATCTCTTTCCTGGGGTTGCCCAGTCGGTAAAATATAATTTATAGATAAATACATACAAAATGTGCAAATTTGAATTTTAAATTGAAAAAGGAATCATTTTTTACAGCATATGTATGTCCATGAAATAATTGAGACATACTTAAATTTTTAACATGTACTTTGTTTGATTAAAATTCAAATTTAACTGAGTGTCCTATACTTCATCTGGTAAACTTACTTCCTCCTTAAGGTTAGGTAATGTTAAGTGTGTGGGTAAGAGGAAACAAATTTTGTGAAGATAACAGGTGATTCAAAGTCAATTTATATATTAATAGAAAAAGTCAAAAAAGCTGAGAGTTAATAAACCCAAATAATAGAGATGAACCAAAAGAATAAAAACGCCATTGTGGAGAACACAGTGGGATTTCCAAAACTTTATGAATCAATAACTTGTCAGGAAAACACTAAGAAAAAAAAGTTTAGTGTAGCTAACAAAACATTAAAGTATTCTGTTGATGCCTAATTCCAAGTCTTATGTCATATTAGGGTTGTTGAAACATACTTTAGTAAAAACAGGAACAAGTTGCCAAGGACAATCTAATTTAACACTCATAGATGCAAACAAATGAAAACATAAACTGGCATGAGTATGAATGGGCAGAAATAAAAGCAATTTGTGTAAGGTTGTAGCATGTTAATTACCTGAAATTCCAACATGAAATACAGCTAACTTAGTAAATGGGCATTTTAACTGACTTATTTTTCATTAGCTATGCTAAGTTATAAAGTTGTGGCTTCCTTTAGTCTGTTAAATAAAGGCATTTTGCATCAAATAACTTGGCACTAAGGACAAATTTAGGTGAATCCATAAGAATTAGTTTCTACTTATGGTGACATAGTTTGTAAGACTTTAAAACCAACATTCATAGAAAAATCTTATTTTTAACTCTATTCTTGGGCATACAGCCAAATATTTATTTTGCTATATTCTCAAGAAGTTATAATTTCTTAAACACTTTACCTTCTTCATACTTATTTTTTTCCTTTCATTTATTTTATGAACTTTTGAATTTCCTATGGCATATTTTCTAATTGTATTTCTCACTATTATAGTTTCAAATCCCAACAAACCCCTATATATCAACAAGTGAATGTACCTTCCAATTTACCAAGAAAATATACAAGCATGAAATTCCCATCTTCCTTTCTCTTCAACTAAAAATATGCAATAATAAAACCTCTTTTTCACTCTCTCACACTTTTATGCTCTGCATAATTTCCTACAAGGGTAAATGAATGTGGGACAGTTTAAAGGCATAAGGTATAAAGTACAAGTTGTAGTATGTGCTAACTTTTTTTTTTTGGTAGTATATGTAGTGTGCTTTCTTTTATATTATTATATGTACCAAAAAATGTAAAATTTATTCCTATATTCAGATGAGAAACTATCACAGTTTAAGTGATTTGTCCAAAGTCACACAGAAAAAATTAAATTTGAATTTGAGATAATTTAAAATACTTACACTTATTAGAGATCCCTGACCACTGAGTATAAGACCCATAGTCAAAGTATTAAATTTAACTAGATTGAAATGAGACTTCACAAACCTTTTATTATAGAGGGAGAGCTGTCATGTAAATGAGTGTAAAGAATATTATAGTAACAAAACTCTAGGTCTATATATTTTATATTAGGTTTTATTCAGCAACTGTGCAAAGACCAACTTACTCATTAATCAAATTATTATCCATTTACTTGCTCATCAGTCATGACTGGACATATAAAAGATGTAAGATGTCCCTCAAGAGTGCGAGCTCTGAGCAACAGGGTCACCTGTTCGATTCCCGGCTGGAGCTGAGCTGCCGCTGAGCTGCCAACAGGAGGTAGCATGGCTCAGCTAAAAAAAAAAAAAAAAAAAAAAATAGTAAGATGCCTCAATAGAATACATATTTGCCTCTTGAGAGAATACTGGGAGGAGAGGGTGTTAAGGAATTTACTCTGAAAGATATTTCTCTAGCCTTGACAATTTCCTGTCATGTCAAGAACCTATCCATACACCAGCGGGGGGCGGGGGTCAGTGGGTGGGGAGAGCCCACAATTAAGAGTAGTGAGAAAAGATAATACCAATAAGTTAAGCTTTGATCTATAGAAAATGGAGATCAAACTAATACAGTAATGTACCAAATATGAAAAGCTGAATTCTTTCACTTCCAGGACATTTTGTACTGCTGTTTCTGCTGTCTGGAATTCTTTCTCGCATATATGTGGTTCTTTCCTTCCCCTTTTCCAGGTCAGAGCTTTACCATCACTCTGCTAAAATTGTGGCTCCCTTCTCTATAACAGTCATGATCTCTCACACACACATTTACTTATTTTTTATTGTTAGTCTCTTGTATAAAAGTTGTATAAGCACATTTTTTGTCTTCTTGTATTTATGACTATTTTATTAGCACCTCAAAAAGTGTCTAGTATAACATAGTTGCTCAATAACAATTTAAGTGAATTAATATTTTAGAACAGAGTAGAGATTGCAAGACATAAAAAAAAATAATTCAAAAGAAATTCAAAGGAAATTATGATGCTCCATTTAAAATTCCCCAAAAAGAGATTCTCAAGTAGTTGATCCCACATAATCTGAAAACTGTTTAGATTATAAGAATAGTCAAGTTTTAATGGCATTCGATTCACCCCATTGATGAGGGAGCAATTCCTGCCCTAGGGCTCTGGGGATAGCCAAACACGTAATACATGACAGGGGAAAGATTAGATTGACAGAATATATACTCACACCCCAGAGAAGGAGGGCAGCAAATACCACACTGTGGGAGGCAAGCTTTGTGGTACTGAGCGAGTGAGATACTACACTTAGTTTCTCTTAATATATTAATAGTACCAAGAGCGTGAGGTACCATGGGAGAATGTGATTGGCTTGTTTGAAGAATCTGGTGGGCTGCCTGGGCACTGAAACCCCCTCCTCTGGGATGAACAGGAATTCTGTCTTGTCCCTTTAATAAGGGGGGCTGTTTGGCTAGGGGAGCTTATCTGCAGTAACAGAGTGGGAAGGAGAACTTGTGGTTAGGTCATTCGAGGTCCTTATCAGATAGCAAGGCCACACATGTTATCAGCCTTGAATTTAGTCCTTATACAACAAGCTGATACAATAAGGTTCTTATATTTTTGTACATGTTATGTTTTGCCTTCAGGGTGGGAGACGTTCAAGGATATCATGGGAGGGTCAAATTTAGTTCCCGTTGTTGGGTTATTGTCAAACGTGGATTTTTCACCACCAGTAGTCCACCCTGAATATGTCACAGTTGCCTGCTATTAACTTAGACTTGAGAATGAGGGAGGGAAGAAGGAAAAAGAACCTTAACAACTAAACATTTTATTTTTTTAGTTTCTGCAACTTTTCTTATAGAGAATAAATGTTATTTCACATACAAAGGGAAAAAGCAAGTTGTCCTCATACTTATTTTTAACACTAATGCTAGAAGAAATGTAACAACAGTTTTGAAGTTTTAGAGTTGAAAACTTAAGTCTCACCTACAAATTTTTAAATCCAAAGGATTTATGTGTTGTGATGAAAATAGAAAAATTGCATATATTAATTTTTAGGAAATATAATTTCTATTTTATGTTTCTAAAATAACTACTTGAAAATAGCATTGTGATAAAATAGACAGTAATCAAAATAACCAGTTAAAAAAAGGGGGAAATGAGTTATTTAATGGCAGATACTGAATAATGAAATAAGTTAGACATACAATAATATCCATGACTACAAAACAGTGAAAAACATTTTAATGAAAGATTTTAATATTCATCATTAGATTACTTAATGAAGAAAGGAAAGAAAACTAAATTTGCTAAATTAAACATTTTACTAGGGACATGGTCAATACACATATGTAAAAGTTGAGTTATATTTGAATAATTTAAGCAAGTTTAAAAATGTATATAACATATGTAGTTATAGATATATTCAGATACTCATTATTATATATTGTCATTTATATGTATACAAAATATGAGCTTGTAATACACACTTACATTCCTGAAATAAATATACCTCAATATTCACATCTACATATCTTGGTATAGGATTATAGATCATTTTATTTTCATCATTATAGCTTTGTGCACTTCCTGCACACATTTCAATAAGAAATGTGTTTTAATTTTACAAGCATAAAAACAACTTTATTTGCACATTTTAAGAATTCTTGCAAATGTTTTTAAAAATAAATATTTTATTTTTTGCCTCAAAAAGTCCTCTCTGCTTAAGTTCTTAAATCTGTTGGGAAGAGGGCTTATTTATTATGCCCCTGATGGAAATGTTCCTGGTATAAGGTCAATATTATTCTCTTCATCATTCCTTTGCCCTTTGATCATTGGACCCCACAGGAGAACCACTTCCCACTTCTACTCCTCCAAGACCCCCAAAATACATATACCCACAACTTTAAAAATGTGTTTTCAAAGTTCTAAGAGCTGTTTCCTTAATGTAATGGCAGCTAAGGGGACATGGGGATAACGAAACATTAAGAATAGGAAGTATTTCAGCTGAAAGGAGCTGACTCAGGATCTCTAGGGAATAACTGCTTTTCCAAGGACTCTCCTTTTTCCCTCTCATGTTTGCTTGCGTGACTTAGTACTTAGCTCTGAGATGCCTATTTTAACGAAACGTGTTACTTTCACAGTTTGTACATTGTGAGAAGTGCTTCTCACCATGCAAACGTCATTGCATTGCTGTGCTTTGAAGTTTTAAAAATAAAAACTTTAAGATAAATAAGCACTCTCTTAAATATCCTTGAAACTCTTGCTCTTTCTCATCTTCATTTTTTAATGAAGTCATAACAAGACCGTAGTCTTAACAAGACTGACATACCTGTAAGATTTTACTAAAATCAACATGCTGTGTTAGCCAATAATTACTGTACAATCATATGATCCCTTTTATACAGAGTATACATAAACTTTCTTTGGCATTATTTGCTTCATAATGTATTGCCTGCCCACCCAATAATTAGTGAAACGGAAAGTATCTCAATTAAGTTCCAGGTTAGATGGCCAAAGTGCCTGTGTAATGGGGCCAAAAGAGCCAGACATACAATAGTAGAAAGGAGGTAGACTTGCAGGTGCAGAATTCAGGATTTTTTGAGAAACTATTTATTCTATTTCTAATATTTATTAGCATCAGTTGTTAGGTCACCATATTATAATTCTAAAAATGAACTGTCAGGTACCTTGTACCTTTGATTCACCTGGAAACTTCCTACAATTCTGAACTCCAATATGTCCAGAAAACTGATACTTGTTCTATAATTTAATAGGCTTAAAAGTCAGAATTACTGATAGGGAGACAATAAAGTGAGATATTTTATATAAAACCACTTTTCATCATGTTAGGTTATTTTTCTCCATTTGAAAGAATAAAAACAATTATACCAATAACCCATATTGCCCAGGTCAATACTCTCTTGTCCACAGCCCTTGAAATGCTCACCCACATAATGAGACAAGCAAGGAAAATACACCAAGTGTCACATCCTCTTCTCTTACCTCTGTTAATATGACAATAAGAAACCTCTCTGCTCCCCATTAGCTTCTAAAGTCTGATTCCCATCTGTCCAATTCAAGCACTTAGCTGATTAGCCTTCTCCTCTCCCCAGCCTCTTCCCCACTTTATTCCCTGGAATGCCTACTCATTTACTTCACATCTGTTCCTCAAATTACATATTTCCCCCCTTGGATATACCATTTCCTTCAGTTCTTTCAATGGAAAGCTTTTTTTTTTTTTTTTTTTTTTTTTAATTTCACATGCCTTATACCTTAAATTTGAGAGCAGCACTGGTATCCTCTTTATTCTCCGTTGTTGCTTCCAGATCACCATTTCTTGTCTGCCTTTGGAATTGTTAACGTTATGCTATATACCTGCTCTATACTTCCTCTTAGAGATCCTCAGTTAAGGTCTCACATATCATTTCTTTCATTATAGATTTTACCAGCTAGCCCATAATACGCAACTTCACTCCATTCCTCTCTGTGATACTTCAATGCCTTTTGAATATCTCATCTTACTCCTGAAGCTTCTAAGATATTGAACACCAAAGAATTTTTCTTTACCCTATCATGGTCACACTGTGCATGTTGCCATTATCATAAACTGGAATTTCTCTTGAATCACTAATTCAAATTTCCTACTGTAACACTTTTCCAAAATCAATAAGAAGCCAACTATATTCACCTTGCAAGTCTTGCTATGTTACCTTTAGCAAGGTATTTAACTTCTCTATGTCTTCGTTCCCTTGCCTGTTAGATGAGCATAATAATACCTTTCTCGTAGAATTGATGTGAGGAATAAATTAAATCAATCACATAAAGTGTTTTAAACAATTCCTGGAACATAGCAAATGTGCATTAAATATTAGCAATCACTATTATTAATATCATGGTAACTTTCTAATCTTAACTATCATTTTATTATTGTTTTTTCTCTTATTTTATTTCATGATCACTATCCTCAAATGACCACTCTCCGCCACCCAGAACACTTTTTTTTTTTTCCTGGTAAACATGCTCTTCCAATAGTACAAAGTCAATTTTATTCTATTACAGCATTCCTCAAATATCTTGCTCCCATCTCACTATCAGCTGTATGTATGGGAAAAACAAAAGAGAGAGAAGGTACCATCAAATGTTAACAGATCTATAGCTGTAAGCATATATACCTTTTTACCTCCATTTCTTCATTTGGCTACTATGTTCTATTTATTTTCATATTAGGGATTTCATCCCTTTAGTAACTATCTCTTCTGAATCTTTCCACTTCTTAATGGAAGCATACCTACATTGATTCAAACACGCTCCAGGATAGAGCAGGAGAACAAAGTACCTTTAAGGTAGGAAAAAGATTACTTTTTTCTAAATATGATGAGGCCAAATGTAGGATAAGCATTGATGGAAGTCACCACCAAGACTGAGCATATGAGTACATGACACACAAACACATGACATTTAATTGTTTGAACACTGTGTTATCTACAAAATATATTTGAAAGGCAAATTCACCCTGTAAGTGGCCCACTTGTGAAGCTTCCCACAGGGTTTCTTAATGGTTATTTTCATTTCAGAGCTGGATTCATGGAGAAGAGTCATTTAAGACTGTATCCCTCTAATTTTAGTCTTCAGCTAGTGGCAAATGATCTACTTTCCTTCTAATGTCAGTTGGAAGGGAACATGTGGAGGTCAGCCTTTCTGTCATCTATAGCTAACATACCTCAGACTTTTGTCTGAGACTGGCTCAGAGCTAAACCTCACCCTTCTTTGCAAGTCCAAAGCCAGAATCCCATCATCCGAGTGAGGGCATCTTTCCAGAGATATCCACCAGAATCCACAGTCTCCTTTCAGCCTCCCAGTAATCTTTTGTACAGACTATCTTGAATGGCTAACATGGGCCTAACCACAACAAAAATTGAAAAGTGCATTTTCCTTGATAAAAATATAAGAAAAGATGTGAGGACTGGGGACACTGAGGAAGGTTTTTAAATCAGAGTTGCTCTCGTTGATATTAGCAGAGTCTCAGGGGCTCCCACATATGCACCGTTGTTGTTTGGCAGAGAAAGGTAACAGGAGAGGAAAGTGGTGCAGAGACTGTTGAATTCCATCTCACTTAAGCATGCAATGGGGTATCTCACAGGGTTTGTTTTAAGCAAGTTTTCTGCTGCTAACTTTTTGAAACCATGAACATATATTGTATTCCAATAAATCATTCATTTTTAATGTAACATTGATGTTACTTGTCCAGAAGTAAATAACTGTAGGGAAGGAGTTCACATTTTTATCATCACAACTTTGATCCTGTTTAGAGATTTTAGTGTTTAGCTGTATATCTGGTGTAGCAAGGGGAAATACTGTTGAGCTACATTGTTTGGCTAAATCATTGAATGCATCTCAGGTTGGCATTTTGCACAGCTGTAACTTTAAAGCTGATATTTCATAAAAATCTTTAAAAAATAGATGTCTTCTCCATTGTATACTTTTTGTAAAGGTTAAATGCACAGTATATTACTTTTAAGGTAATTCTTGAATTGATAGCAGAGTTACTCCCTCTTTATAGAGATGTCAACCATAATACATGGCTCATTAAAATATGGCCCACAATCTTTTTCACTTTTAATGCCTTCCTTTGGTATTTTAAATAAATAAAAAAAAACCTATGCTTGATTCCATCACCTGGAAAATTCATTGTTATTGACTTTTCTAGGTAAAAATCAAGTATTATAATTTACCTATTTGCACCCCACCTAAAATGATGCATTTTTGTATAAAAACTAAGTCAATCACTTGTTGAGGTTTATAAATGCATGCTTCTGAATGTCTCCCGTTAACCAATCACAAAAGATGGCTTAGGGCAGAGTATATAGTGCTCTTCATGTCTCATAATGTGAAAATATGTATGCTAGCTAATTGCTTATAGTTCAGGTGACATTGGAATGTATTATAAGGAGTGGTTTACTTCTTTTGTAAAGTACAATCAAAGGAAATGTTACAAAACTATGTGACTAGTATATAGATTTACTGTGAAGATTCCTGTTCCTGAATCAAGTAGTGATATTAAAATTGCAACACACACACACACACACACACACACACACACACACACACACACACACACACACACTGGTTTAAATAAATGATTTTGAGTACTTTGGAGCACAATCTTAATATGCAAATAACACATTGACTTCAGAGTTTCTCAATAATCCCAGCTTTGTGATAGATGATGTCCTATTTAGGTCCTGAAAATGAATGCAAATAAATATATTTACCAAAGCATATTGATATTAAATGGTCTAAATGAAGCTGTTTTCTTTTTCTGTACCTGAGAATAATGAAAAAAAACCCTCTCTTTTGAACATCACACCTATGTATTTGTGTGTGTGTGTGTGTTATTTTAATATTGTCATCTATTTTTCTCTTTTAATCACTGATTGACCCAATTCTGCTAATTTAGATTTGTGTCACTGTGAAACAAGTCTAGATAAGAGTAGTGATGCTTGACAGACTCTGTCATTACTTAAATAGTAAATGTGAATTTTGATTAGTTTAACACTCTTAGAGTATAGTTTTTAATTGGTGAAAATATCAGTGAAAATTATACATGTGAGCATAAGAAAGTAAGCAAACCTCTATCAAATAATTCCCTTATGAAGTGTTTATCCTTTCCACTTACTTTCTCTTCCTCCATTCAAAACATTTGCTACTGCTAGGAATCTTTCATGTTTCTATGCCAGGAACAATGGGAAGTTTCTGAGCAAAGTGGACATAATTTCTTCTCTAAAATATTTTATTTTTGAAAATGTTGACTGACAATGAATATGTATCATTTTTGTAAACAGAATAACAAATATTATTAAAGATCTGTGCTTCACATAGTGTAGACAGCTATGCTCTCAGTCTTTGGGCTTTTGTTATACCCCGCCATCTCATCTCCTATTCAAAACTACAGCTGTTCCCTCCAAACCCCCAGTGCAATGTGAAAGCTAATTGACTTGATCATCCTGCCTCCTGTTGGCAGCTCAGAGGCTGCTCAGCTCAGGCTGACTCGAACTGCTGTTACTCAGAGCTCAAACTCTTGAGCAAGCTCTTAACCAACTGAGCCACTCAGCCGGCCCTGATCCTTTGTACTCTTGAAGCAAAGTATTTGCATGGTTAAATGCAATTCTGAAAAAGAGAGGATAAAAAATACACTGTTTAAACTTTAAGAATATTGCAAGTCTTTATTTTTCATTTACTATCACATACAGGAGGGAGAATATTAGTGTTGGTTTCACATATACTTTTCAAATGGATGATGTACATGAGAAATAACATTTCAATTATATCAGCCACAGTGAGCTTCATGAAGAAACTTGGCTGTTTGTTAAACTGAGTTGAAGCTGTTCTGATAAACCTTTCCTAACCAAACAGCTGGAATTTTATTGCTCTTTTACTTTTCTTAAATGATTTTCACACCAAGTCTCATCTCATCTTAGTAATGGGAGTAAGACTCTATATGTTTTATTTTTCCTTCAAGCAACCTTCAAGTTCTTAAAACTGTAAACTTAAGTAGGGTTGAAATATGAGTTTTAATTTAATCACTCAATTTCATGCTTCTATTCACAAACTCCTTGATTGCAAAAAGCAATAAGATATGATATTTTTACTAGAAATAAACTCTAGTATAATGACTCCAAAATAACACTGATCAGCCAACATTGTTCCTCAGAACAAACGCTCATACTTGAAATAAATACACTTCTGAAAAATTATATTTAAAAAGAGTCCAGAAAAAAATATGTGAAATCTCCTCAGAAAAACCTGTTCAGGATCAAATGTCATTGAACCTTCCCTTCCCAGATGCAACTCTTTGAACAGACTGAAACTCAGAGAAAATCTTTTGGACAAGACAAACTAGATTAATTTACAGATCTCATAAAAACAATATATCCTTAAAAATTTGAGGCAAACACCACATATTTTGAATTATTAGATGTTGGTCAAATATCTCTATATTTAACAAAAATTTTGGTATCCATATTGTGGTATAATGACAAAAATTCCAGACTGAGAGCTAGAAAACCTGGATTTAACCATCAATTGATATAAACATAGCAATTTTTACAGCTTATTAAAAACCTGTCATTTCTATACTTCTGTTAAATTCTGTATTTACCTATTATTTACATAAGTATAGACAGAGGAATGAACAGGGATTTTTTTTTTTTTTTTAAAGATTTTATTGGGGAATTGGGGGAAGGGAACAGCATTGGGGAATTGGGGAAGGGGAACAGACAAATTGCTGTCCTTTTGTTCTTCAGTCTAGTTGTGGAGGACATTGCTTCACTGGCCCAAGTTGGCTCCATCATTGCACTCTTCCCAGGCGAGGCAGTCGCAAGGCTGCTGGCCGCTCACGGTAGCTTACAGGAGCCCACTGCAGCTCCACTGCAGCCTACGCCGTTGCCAGCGGCTTATGGCAGCCCAGCTTCAGGTCAAGCTGTTGTTCACCATCTTAGCTGTAGAGGGCAGTGTCACTGGCCCTCATGTGGGATCTGAACTGGGGCCCTGCTGCTCAGAGCTGGTGTCCCAAGCCAGCTCTTAACCAACGTGCCACTCGGCCGGCCCTGGGGGATTCTTAATGTATATTTATTTTGGTGAGGAATTGCTTTTGTACATGGCTACTTATCAGTCTCAAACAACTCCTATCACTTATTCTTTGTACACAAAAATGAACAAGAATCAGTACACCAAAGATATACTCTGAAACATTACTCTAATCTTGATTTCTAATTGTAGTTATTTTTAGGATTGCAACTGGTGATACCAAATATAGTAAATTAAACATTTTGCCATAGCCAACTAAAAATATGTTTCCCAGCATGAATCTTTTATCTTACCTCTTCCTAAAGTAGATTTTCTCAAATTATCATAGATGAAATAAATGGTTAAAGTATATAATACAAACCTCAGTGTTACTTACAATAACAAAAAGGATTTACTTTTCCTATTAGAGAATTGTTAAAAAGATTGTGGTATGTCCATATCATGGAATAATTTGTAGGCATTAAAGTAATGTTTTTGAATCATATTTAGTGGTGTGGGAATGTTAATAGTATACCGTTAAAGAGATAAAGAATATAAACTTAACACATAATATGATATTAATTCTATATGAGAGTGTGTACATGTGAATACACTGAACTTGTGATAGAATTGTAATTTCCTTATAGTATTCCTAAACTTTCTGTATATTTTTGTACAAGTCTTCAACTGGTAGTTAGCTGAGTATTAGGGAATTAGGTTGGAAAAAAAGAACAGCAAAGAACCTAGTCATAATTTCGCTGGAGGCACACAGGGATGTTCAAGAGAGGACTCAACCTGGAGTGGTGGTTACCACGTTCTTGTCTTCATGTAAGAAAGAAATCAAGAGAGAGAGACAGATGCAAGAAAGCACAGGGAGTTTACTGAAACGAAAGTATACACTTGAGAGGGAAGTGCGCACAAACTCAGGTATTGAGTCGCGCAAAGGAAATCCCAACCAGGGGTATTTATTTCCCTTAGAGGCGGGAATTGGTGACTTCCCATTGGCATGGCTCATCTGTCTCCTCACATGAGGTGGGACCCTCAGTTTCCTGCTGTTTTTTCCTTATTTGATTTTTCTGGAACTGTCATGGTGTCAGGTGCATGATGGGAGTTGTAGTAACTTCCATCATGTAGCAATGTAAATGAGATTATAAAGACATTATAATTAGCTAAAGGTCAGGTCTTGGTCATAGGGATCTGCCAAGCTGGATGAAACTGGTTCCTGTTTTTCTCCAGCTGCAGGTGTCCAATGAGGTTACTAGTTACTTATGTAACCAAGGAGGTGCCTCATGTTGTATCCTGGAGGGTTGATCAGTTTCCTAGGCTATTTATCCTGCCTCAATAAGAAGGAAAGAGGTGAACTGAGAAACATGTAGCAGTGGTCCTTAGCAGGATGTGGGGAAACCATGACACATTTCTTCAACTTGTGAACAATTCCTTAGGGAAATCAGTGATGCTAAAGAAGAGCAAGATAAAAACTAAAAATTATGCATTTACTCAGTTTGGGGACTTTGATAACATCAGTTACATATAATTCAAATGGTGCCCCCTAAAAGCAGGACAACCTGAACTCACTCAGATTACACAAAAATCAGAGTCATTTTGGTTGGCACTAGACTAGGACCAAAGCAAATTGCTTGGAACATTTTATAGTATTTTTTCTGTTGTATATAACCTACTTTATGAAAGTTAGAATGTTATATTATTTCAGTTCATGACCTCCATTTATTTTCAACTGACTGAATAACAAGGCTCTTTATCTATAAATCATGACCAATAACTACTAACATCAGTTTTTTTTCCTGACTTTACTGGTTATTCCAATTATAAAAAAAAGTTACGATAATATGCAAGAAGACAGGATTTAATCCTGTACTACATTTGATATACCTAAAGCAAAGATAGTCTGAAAGTATATTATATCTGTGATGCCTAGTTTTAAAGGCTGCCAGATCTCAGTGAGCTTATCATATACTAGGGAATAACAATTTCAACCACAAAGGTGGAGAACCTTACTAATTCCTTTATCTAGTGGTGGTCAGATTCTAGAGAATGTGTTCCTGTTACTGGCAATCAAATGAAATTGAATTATGTTTGATAGCAAATTTATTCGTAAACCTGAGTCAAGGATCTCTTAGGAATTTAGAGCACTCTTTCTGTTAGTTCTATTCAGAAAATAAGTTCATACACAAGATGATTACTTTAAACATACAAAATGGAGCAAACACAATTGCAGATTTTCAATCATGATTTTAAAACAAAAGAAAACAAAAACACTAGAATAGACATTTGTTAGTAGGAAAACTTAGCATTTGAATTTTGCTGCATAAAGAATAAATTCTTTATAAATTCTTTCTATAAAATCTATGAGCTTCCTGTCTTCAAAATTCCCTGATTAAAAATTATAGCACATGATTTCTTTTATTCTCTAATTTCCACATTCTTGAGTATACTATCTGTCCTAATGTTCAATCAACATACCTCAGAGTTTTTTGAATGAAGACTCTTGTGTTACTTTCAACTTTATTCAGTTGTCTCCTGTCTGACCTGCTATATTCACTTTTGACTATTTTCAGATCCCTTTCAACATCTGTAATATTTTTATCTCTTCTTTCCTTTTTGTCATCATAATATATTTGGACCAAGAATGAAGTATATGAGTAATTTTTTAACAAATGAGATTTCTTTAGTATGCTTTCATTTACTTTATAAAACACTTTATTGATATACAGGCAGAAAACAGGAACACTCATATAAAATATTTTTTTTTAGCTCCTACACCTTTATCCGGCATATTCATCTTAAAATGTTATTAATAGCAATGCAATGCCATTGTCTGACTCTATTTCACATATTTGATAGCTGATAGCTTTCAAGCCCCACCTTTTATCTCCCTTGCTATGGTCTAAGAGTTTCTGTCCCCTCAATTCATGTTGAAATTCTTAACCCAAAATATAGTGGTATTAGAAGTGGTGCCTTTTGAAGCTGTTTAAGTCATGAGAGTGGGGTCCTCAAGGAGGGAATTAGCTCCCTTATAAAAGAGACCTCACAGAGCTCTCTTGCCCTTTGCACTGAGTGAGAAGACACAGCAAGAAAGCGCTGGCTATGAACTAGGAAGTGACCCCCTACCCAACTATGGTGGCAGCCTGATCTCAGACTTCCACCCTCCTGAACTGTGAGAAATAAATTCCTGTTGTTTATAACCACAAAATCTATGGTACTTTGTTACAGCAGCTCGAAACAACTAAGACATCCCTTCTGCCTCACATCTGGGAAAACTGATGAGAAACCTATGGACTTCCTTCTTTGGCTCTGAAGGGAAATTCAAACCCCACAAAACCTGGCTGACTAGTGGAACTGCCCTAGGCACTATTTAGCTAAACTCACTCTCTCCGTCTCACTCAAACCACCCTCAAATTACTTGTGCTGCACTATTTTCCCTGGGTTTCTATGTGTAAGTAATAAACTTTGTTTCAAATTCTCTTGGTGTGTGGAATATTGACTTAGAAGGTTCTGTTATCTTTTTGTATAAAATTTTAAAATGGACTTTAATCTGCTTTTCATTTTCCATTTAAAATTATATGTGTCATATGGACTGTCATATCAAATTCATTTTTTTTACATATTCTATCACTATAATGATTCAAATTGCTTTTAAAATCCAATGCTTAAGTTGGTGCATGGCATACAGTTCTTAACTCTGAGAAGATATGTTTTCTGATTCTAAATCCACATTTATATATGTAAAGAAAATATATCACATTATATACTTATTAAAAGTCCTAAAATAAGACACACCAAGCAAAGAATCATGTGTTTTTAGCAAAAGGAGAATGAAAAGTATGGAGTCAATACAATAAATATTTTACTTCTCTATCATTATTGTACTTTTTTATTTGGAAGATTAGTCCCCGTTCAGTCTACTTCTTTGTTTTCTTACCAAATATTTACCATATTTTCAAAACCTTTCATCACTTTGACTCTGTTTTAGGACTTCAATCTTTTTTAAAAATGTTTTAACCTGTTACTTTTTAACTGTTGAATTAGGGAGCTGTTTCTTTGACTACTGTACTTTATCTACATCAGATGAAAAAAAAAATGCAGAACTGAATTGTCAGTGTAGCTGGATTTTCAATTTACATCTTGTCTGAAATAGCTTCCTTATTTGGAGGCCTCAGGTTGTTTACAATTGCATAAAGGATAACAAAAGATATTTTATCTAGAGACTCTGGCATCTTTAAAATTCTATGCTTAGGTTATCCATGAGTTCTTCTCCACACATGCATGTCAGATTATAATCTTTCTCTAAGGGATAGAAAGAAATAGAAACTCTAAGCAGCATTTTTTAATTTTTATTTTATGTTAAATCTTGCACTCTGTCTAAACAGTAATCATTTCTGTCTTTAGGGAAAATGCCATCTTTCCTCTTATTCGTGGGTTGACCACTTGAGATAAAACTTGATGTTTAAAGTCTCATATATGATGTGTGTTTGCTTTATTAATGATTAGCAACAACTTCAAATAGAAATCAATCAAGTTCAAAGTTGTTATTGACCAAAAAAATGAGTATTTGTTAGAAAAATTTTAAGGAGCATTTTTTTTTAATTCAGCTGGCATCACAACATTTGACTGATTTTCTTCTCATTAATTAATTATATGTGAGACAAAAGAACATAATTCACAAAAGTAATTAAGATCTCCTCAATACCTGTAGTGGAAGGTAAATATGTTTTGTTTGTTTACGTTTTTTCTTTTTTAATTTTCTTTTCAGCTCTAGAGCAGAAAATGTATGCAAGAAAGCTGCTTTTAAACCCCTTGATTTTGTTGTTTAGAATATTGAGGCACTTTAGGAGAGCCTATTGGTTTTCCAAGAGGGGAAAAAAATAAAGATTTATGTTTAGAGAATTGAAGGAGACAATCTTAACGTACAAGTTTGGATCTCTGAAAATTGAGAGGGAAGCTTGGAGATTCTGAAAGGAACGAGGACTGAGAATAAATGCCAGTGAGGGGGGTGACACCTCGGAGGGGAAGATGGGGCACTTTGTTCTTGGGCTGTAGTTTACATGAGATTCCCTGTGGCCGAGCTTTGCACAGCAGCTGTGGTGACAGTATGGACATGATCAACTTTAAATGGGTTATCAAGATCAGGGCAAGGAGGATCCATACTACTAATACTGCAGTTTTAAAAGTAGACCCTCCGCCATTTCCCTGGAACTGCATGAGCCTCTGGTTCTGATATTTTACAGTGAAAAGATAGAGATATCATGACAATAACAAATATTGGATTCTTGCTAGTATTATTAAGTAGTTTGAGTTGAATTTTAAATAATTTATAATAATTACAAATTAGATAGCATTTGCTATCTAATTGTCATATAGCAATTTATAGATTTTACACACACACACACACACACACACACACACACACACACACACACACACTCCAGTGTAATTTCATCTGTGCCAGGCAGTGTAATAAGCATGAAGGATATACCATTCAAGAAGAAAGAGAAGGTCCTATTTTCATAAACCCTTATTCTATTGAGAGAGAAAAGGGGAAATAAAATTAAAATATAAAATATCCTCAGATAGTGTTAAGTGTTATGAGAGAAATGAAATAAGTTTTTTGACAGAATTATTCACAAACAAAGATGGACAGGCTCACAGAAGAGATGCCATATGATCTGCGTCATGGGTGATGAGAAGGAATGAGCTATAGGAATGCCAAGGAAAAAACAATCAAGGAAAAGAAACAGGCTCTGATTTGGAACATGTCCACGTTTTAAGAATTGAATACATATTAAAGTGGCTTCAGGAATATTATCTCTCATAAGATTTCTTCTTTCATTATAAGCTGCCTTATGTTTCCTGGATGGATATAATTGGTTTCAGTCTTTTCAGGTGGGATTGTTAGTACCTTTTAACCTATTTTTGGCTGAGTAGAGAGAGGCATGTGTCTTCAGTGTTTTTCTAGTAGCTTAAATTATAAGAGGTCATGAGCTGTCAGAAAGAACATTCAAATTCTAGAAAACATAAATAAAGGAAAAGAAAATGTTGACATTTACAAGAGTGATTAAGCTGTGATGAGATATCATATTTAAATAAATAATAGACAACTCTTTTCAAAATACATTTATGTTTATCCAGGTGCTAAATTTAATAATAATATTAAACTTAAGCAAAAGTCTTTAAAGAAAATAAAAACTTTCACTCATTAAAAGACTTCCTTTTAAAGACTTCACGTGAAATCTAAGTCAAAGAAAAAAGGAAGGATTAAAAATCAAGATAAAACAATATTGAATAGAGCCACTGGAGGAGGAGATATCAAATTTTTCATTAATTATCAAAATCTATTACTAAATAATGCCAGATTAATTACCTTTTCTTAGTTTTAATACTTTATCACCTTTCTACAGAAAACAAAAACCAAAACATTTACCGATGTATCTTGGCTATCCTTGTATCTTTCTTGCATGACTTCTCTAGATCATATATACACCTCATGATATTAAACTATCCTAAGAATTACCTTTATATATAAATAAGAACTCTAGAGAATACACAATGTGTTACATTTGTGACACTATTATCTGATTTTCTTACACCTATTTTATCCAATTCTGGGTCCTTGGAATTCCTAGATAATCAGGGTAAAGGTTTCTCTCACATTAATTAGACTGATGCTTCCCTTAAGAAATTGTGAATTTGCCAGAGCTCTAATCTCAAGTATGCAACTCAGTGAAATACTTCTTATTTTTTAAATTTTTAATTGTGGTAAAATAGACATAACATGAAATGTACCATTTTAACCATTCTGAAGCCTACAGTTCAGTAATAAGTACATTCAAATTGTTGTGTAACTAGTCTAAAGAACATTTTCATCTTACAAAATTAAAGCTCGATACTCATTAAACAACTCCCCATTTTTCCTTCCTCCCCAGCCTCTGACAACCAGCATTCTACTTTCTGTCTCTATGAATTTCACTGCTGTAGGTACCTTATGTAAGTAAAATCATATAGTATTTGTCTTTTTATAAATGGCTTATTTCACTTAGCATAATATTCTCAAGTTTATCCATGTTGCAGCACGTGCCAGAATTTTATTCCTTTTTTAAGGCTGAATAATAGTTAGTCCATTGTGTGTGTGTGTGTGTGTGTGTGTGTGTGTGTGTGTGTGTGCATGAGTATGTGTATATATATAATTACATTTGCTTATGCATTCATCCACTGATGGACATTTGGGCTGCCACCAGCTTTCGGCCATTGTGAATAATGCAGCTCTAAACATGGGTACACAAATATCTCTTTGAGACCCTGCTTTCATTTCTTTTGGGTATATATACAAAAGTGAAATTGCTGGATTACATGATAATTCTATTTTTAATATTTTGAAGAACTGACATACTGTTTTCCATAGTGGCTATACCATTTTATATTCCCATGAACAATGTACAAATTTTCAAATTTCTATATGTTTTTGCCAACATTTGTTATTTTACATTGCTATTTTGTTGTTTTTAAGTAGTCAGTGATTACCAATGAGGTGGTATCTCATTGTGGTTTTGACTTACATTTCCATAATGATTAGTGATGTGGAGCATCTTTTCATGTGCTTATTGGCCGTTTGTGTATCTTGTTTGGAGAAATGTCTATTCAAGTCCTTTGCTCATTTGTTAACTGGGTTGTTTGTTTTTTATTGTCCACTTTTAAAAGTTGTTTATATACTTTGGATATTAACCCCTTATCAAGTTATATGACTTGTATCTTTGTCCAATATATGATTTTCAAGTATTTTCTCCCATTCTGTGGGTTGCCTCTATTAATTGTGTCTTTTGATGCACAATTTTTTTAAAATTTTGATGTAGTCCTACTTCTCTCTTTTTCTTTTGCTGCTTGTGTTGTACTGTCATATCCAAAAAATCATGGCCACATTCAGTATCATCAAGCTTTCCCCTATGTGTCCTTTAAAGACCTTTATAGTTTTAGCTCACATATTTAGGTTTTTGACTGATTTTTAGTTAATTTTTGTATATGAGATAAGGTAAAGGTCCAACTTCATTTGTTTGCATGTGAATATCCAGTTTTCCCAAAACCATTTATTGGAGAGTTTTCTTTTTCCATTGACTAGTCTTAGCACCCTTGTGAAAAATCATTTCATATATGCAAGTGAAATATTAGGTTTTTGGAAAAGTCATGGAGCATTTTTACAGTGAAAAACATAGAAAAAATATGTCATGTCTTTTCGGACAACCCAATAGTTTCAATTACATATAAATTATATTTTGGTCTCAAGTAATTTGTATCTTTGATTAATGTGTTCAAATTATGCCAAAATCTAAATAATGAAAGTGAGACATACCACTTTTTAAAAAATATTATGCACATCTTAAAGTGATATTTTTCCTCACAGTATTTTTTTCTAGTGTATTTTGAAACTTAAAGCTTATGCCATGTTTTACAGATTAATGGAAAGACTGAATCCATTTTAAAATCAAATTAAAATTTTGACATATTTTATATTTCAGAAAATATCAATGTGAATGATAAAGGAAATACCTAGTAGAATAGAATTTGTTGGGATAACCAAATACAATGAGAAATTTTATACTAGTTTCTATGTTTCTCTAGGAGGTGATTGTGATAAACTAATAGGCATTCTGAAAACCTTGAAACCTGAAATCTCATCTGACCGCTGTTTATTGGCACCTGTCTTCAGTACAGATCACAGGCTCACTCACCACACCTTTCAGAAAAGTGCTATTCCTACCCCACCATATTTCAGCACATCAGTAAATTACAATGCACCCTCCTCACCTAATATATGAATGCATTTACGATCAACTGAGAGTCCACATGATTGATTCAGGCTGGAGTTAATAGAATCTGAGTCATGTGCAAAGTTGCATGAGCCAATATTCTAAGATGAAACCACAGTCAACAGGAGAGGGGCAAGCTCCAGGTGGCATTCATCTGAAGGGAATGATGGAAAGACTAAATTCAGGAAATGAATAAGGTCCTGATATCTCACATTAGAACAGGGAAATATAAGAAGCTGAAATATAACCAGTATGATGAGAGCTATCTAGGAGTCCCTGGGACCTTAGCTATACTTGGGGTATAAACCAAGAATGATTAACAGACTGGGACATAGTTTTAGGAATATTAAAATTAGGAGAAGACAGAAGTTGAGGTTAGAGAGAGTTAGTAATAAAAGTTAGCATGGAAATTATCACACATACACACAGACACAATGTTAGATAAGAAGAGAAACCTAAAGCAGCAAAGGAATAAATAACATGGTAAGAAAAAGTTACAATTTTAGGTAGGGTGGTGGACAGGAAAGGCTTCACTGAGAAGGCAACATTTGAGATAAGACTTGAAAGAGGTAATAGACCCAACAATGAGCTTAGCCTTTACCTGCAATGAGCTTTCGGGCAAAGAAAACAGAAGGTGCAAAACCTCTAGGCAGAGCATGACTTGTGTAATGGAGGAAGAGTATAGATGCCCATGTGGCTGGAACTAAATGAGCAAGGTTGAGAAAAGTAGGAGATGAGCCTGGATACGAGCCTAATCATAGAGTCTTTTTGAGGACATATGCTTAAGTAATGTGGGAAACCATTGATGGGTTCTGAACAGTAAGATAGCTTAATATTGTATTTGAAATGTGATGCTCTGGCTGCATTGTTGAGAATCTGGCTGATCATTTAATTATGTTTCCACAGTTCAAGTTACAATGTCATAGACATTTCAGAGACAGAGTAAGTTCATTAAAGTAATTTAGTATACTAGACAAACAGACTTCTAGACACGAGAGAATATGGAAAAGATAAACTGCATCAGCAACTGTCTACACAAATTTGATAAAAGATGTCAGCCCAATATGAAATTCAGTTCAGTGGGAATATACGACTACCTAACAAGTCATATTTTTACCTAAAGTTTAGCCTAACCTATCAGTTAAAATGGGATTGAAAATAATTGAATGCTAATGCACTTTCACGGGAGATTGTCTATCATTAAGCACTTGACTGGCAATAAAATTTTGAGTGAAAAGAGAAAAATTCATTTTTAGAGAAAAGACATTGTAGGACATAAAAAAACCCCATAAATATGTGCAAAAACTCCTCTATCCTACCATCTGGGAAATTATAAAGACCATTTTACAGAAATTTTATTGCAGGTGGTAGAGATGAAAACTGTTGGCATTCTATTAGCTTTAACAGCAATAAATGGTACATTCACAGAGCTTAGGAAATATGCAGAAATATAAGCATGCTGTTTATTTATGGTCATATCTGTAATTTAGTTTACACTTATATGAAAACAAATGTTAGAGATAGGTGTCTACTGAAAGAACACACTGCAACTCATATGACTAAAATACCATTTTGCCATTAAAAATAAGAATTCTGGAATAATATGTTAGTTGCTATGAATTCATATGGTCCTTTTAATATTGAGCTGTTAATATTCATTGGCTTATAGTTTTCAGATTTCTTATTGATTCCCTTCCTGCTTGTGCTGAGCCATCTGTGATAAACTTAGATTTATTTATAAAAACCTTCCACTTGGTTAGAGACAATCAGAATTTAGTCTGTAATGGCATTTCATACCTCTTTTTGATATCTGTGGAGAAGGAAGTCTCAAGTTGACCTTCATGTACCTATTTAAGGAAGGCTATTATTGAACTGCTGTACTTGATAAGGTGATCTAATTCAACAGAATAGTAAAACTGAAGAAAGGGCAATCATATTTGAAAAAGGGTAGGCTTATTCATCCAACAGGAAATAGAGAAGAGGAAAGCAATATTAGAGATGATGATTTTATTTGGCACAAGGTGAAAAGAGCTTGAAAGACTGACATTGGTTCAAAATCCTTCAAGAACAAAATGTTTATATTAATTTATATGTAAACAAAGACAAACTCCATCAAATGTCTACACTATATTGTGTGTAGTAGGTAACTGGTCACTACTGAGCAAATGACAAGTTTGTATTACATTTGAGATTTCTGTTAGAGATTTTCTGGTCAAGATGACAGAGTAGGTAAATGCTGTGTTTGCCTGCTCTCATGACCACATAAAAATTACATCTAAACTACAGAACAACCATTATTGAGAATCACCGAAAGTCTAGCTGAACCAAAGTCCTACAACTGAAAAAATACAGAAGCCACCTCGAAACTGGTAGGAGTGACAGAGATGCTAACAAGGATGGTCCCACACCCACGTGTGACCAATAAAACTCAGAAGGGATACCTTGGCTGCAGAGGTACCCCCTGGAGGAGCAAAGAATCCCAAACCAGGCTCCGTAGCCCAGGGTTCCACGGCCGAGGGAAGCAGTCCCCATAAACATCTAGCTGAGAAAACCACCAGAAATTGTTGCTGAGTGAGACAGAGGACCGCTAGGGCCCCAGATGCTTCTCTTAAAGGATTCACACATGGACTTACTCGCTGATGGACTCACTTGCTCTGAGCACCAGCTCTGGGCAGCAGCTCAAAAGCTGCCATGGACATGCAAGGAGGAGCTGCCTTCAGGGTGGGGCTGGACAAGCAGCTGTTTCCCAGATAGAAGTGCTGGCAAAATCCATTCCTCCTTTGTTGAGCCCTCCCCACTCCCAGCATGCAGACACAGGACTCAGCCATATCTGAGTCTCCATCAACCTAGCTGACACTGGCCCTGCTGATTCCCTGGGACCCTCGTCCCACTCAATTTATGTGCCCACCCAAACTGTCTAAAGTCACCCAAAGTGACTTTTCCATACAAACTGTCTTGGCTCATGCTGCAGACTTTTGGAAAATTTCTCAAAGGTTCACAAAACCCAAACAAGCAGCACAAGTCTTTCTAGGGCCTTAGCACATTGCTTGAAATTAAAATGCAATAATTAAATGAAGATTAAGAAAAGAAAACAGTTACATTAATCTTCCCTTTGTTTCATTTTTACAATAATGGGCTAATACCCTATTTTGAGCTGAAAATAATAGACTTAACAGAGAGTACTAGGGAGCTTCCAGAAATTAAAAAAAAAAAAAAGAAAAAAGTCAAAAATTAGAATCCTAAGGCTAGTTAGTTCAGTGCAGAGGGTTTCAATCTTCTCAAGAAACTATTTACTTCATAGGTGGAGCCAACAAACACCCACTAAATTAAAGCTTTTATCCTGAATTAACCCATCTCTTAAATTACCCCATTCATTGAATGAATGTCAGCAAAGGCAACAGTTTTGTGTTAGTGTGTGAGTATAAAGAGGAGTAATGCCTACGTCCTTCCTTTCGGGAAATATCGTCTAGAAAACAACTACAAAACAGCAAAAGGCAAGTACTCTTATATCCTCATGGAGATAAATACAACATATTATGGGAACAAAGAAGGAAGATAGGTTAAAACAGATTTTTTTTTTTCTCTTGGTGGGATTTAGCAATTAATTGACTGATGGCAACTTTCCCAGAGAAATGTTACTGAATTGTTGAACCAGGATTTAGATTATGGCATTATAACAAGTGGATGAAGATTGAGGTAAACAATACATTGAAAGGAATCAGAGAAAATGAGACAGTCTCAAGAAAGTATGATGATTTAATTGGCAGAAATCTTAAAATATTAAAGGCACCCAGAGTCCTTGCTGCAATTCTAAGGCAAATAATTTGGAAAACAATTTTTATACAAATTCTCATTCAATTAGTTAAAAGTTAATAAAGGGAATGTTTCTTTTTGTTATTTTACATATATATGTATATATATATATATATATATATATATATATATATATATATAAAACAAATATCAGAATAATTTTTATTCTATTCAATTTATATTTAGTTATCATAAATATATTGATTTAATATAGGGAATTTCCTTGTTGATTATTACAGTGTCTGAATATTCCTGGACTTCTTTCAGCCTACAATATGTCTGAAATTACCTTAATATTTAGACCCATAATTCATCAGTGACCCTCAGTCACCACCTTATCCCATATTCAATAGTACCTATTAATAAAAAATATTCAAAACTTATAAATAAAAGGAAAATTTGATTGCATGCCCTTTCAATATCTTACTAGAGCACTGCCTAAGAAGATCACGTAAGGGTTAATTGATTACAAAAATCTAAGTTTGTTTGACTTGTATTTGCTGTTGATTAGAAAGCTAACTCTACAGTAGTGGTGAATTTGTAGAGAATTGATAATGTGAAAAACGTTCTTCATCTGGTAGAGAAGGTATTTCTAAAGGTTGTAGTCTAAGTCCCACTGAGGACAATGACCAGTTTGTTTCTCATTGAGCAATCTTATTTTACCATTCTTTGTTTTTGACTTATATTCTTATTTAAACCAGGTTTTAGCTATATTCTAAGTACTTATATAATAATCATATTTTTAATGTTTTTAAAATTAAACCTTGCTCTACCTTGAGACAGTCCAATGGGGCACTTAGCATGTAATATACTTTCAGGGAGGCCCCATGGCTACAAACTATAACTATTTTAGTTTACCCACCACTTTGTTTAATTAGCTTTCTTTTGCTGCATAAAAAATACTACAATCTCAGCAGCTGAAAACAACATGAATTTATTATCTCGTAGTTTCCATATGTCAGGAGTCCAGCATGTCATGGTTAGGTTCTGTGCTTAGGGTCTCACATGGTTGAAACTGGGGTATCATTTGGAGTTGTATTCTCTTTTGAAGTTCAAGATCCCCTTCTAAGCTCATTCAAATGATTGGTATAATTTGATTTCTTAAAGGCATAGCACTGAGATCCTTATTTTTTTACTGTTTTTGGTCATCTTCTCCACAACATGGCATTTTCTTCTTCAATGCCAGAAAAAGAATATCTCTGTTGCTTCCAAAATTTAACTTGCAATGTCTCTTACCTGTAGACCATGTGATAGCCCACCTTAAGAATTCCCTTTTGATTAATCTAAGGTCGATTGATTAGTAACCTTTATTACATATGCAAAAGTTTCTTTCAAGCTAGAATGTACAATAGTTTCCCCTTCTCTATGTGGTATATGTTCCAAGAGCCCCAGTGGATTACTGAAGATAGTACCAGACCTATGAAAAAGTTTAATTTATAAGTTAGGCACAGTGCTAAGCAATGTGACATATCTGTTTGATATATTTTCTTGCTTATGGCTGTACATTTTTAACAGTAAAGTGTATATGTTGATCAGAATAACTATAGCCCAGTGGGGGAAATTGATAGCCTGTTTTCTATCCCAAACTTTAGTTATATTTCCACAATTGCTTCTGAAACTGAATAAACAAAGCATAAAGTGAAAAAAAATTATCAATTTTAAGCAGCACCCATTTGTAACCCCATATGGCTACTTGTACAAGTTCATGCATTCCAGCAAAACGTTGGCCTCTGAGCAATAATTCTACCTGGAGCCACCCAGAAAGCTGAGTGTCTTCCCATATTTCTGGTCTCACTTGATTTAAGGTCCAGCTGTGCACAGTCTGAGCATGCCTTTGCTTCCTCATTTCATGAACTCACATAACTAGTTCTAGAGATTTGACTAAGGTATCACTTCATAGCATTCCAATCTTCTTAGCTGGCAACTTGATCTTTTTGGAGGGTATCTACAAGAATTACCTTGAGTCTTTCTGTAAATTCCCACAGAGACTTTTATAAGGGAGCAACTCTAACAGCAGTGGAGTTCGTTATCTAGTTAGCTAGGACCTCCTTGTCTCACTGTTAGGCCAGTGACTGTAGCATAAGAATCTGCAAAGACCCACATACTATTCTCAGAGTGGGAGCCTAACTCCACCTGCACATGGTAAATTCCTTCCAGCTTCACCCAGTGCCAACTGTATGTTTTTCTTTCCTACTGGGGTTTTATACTGTTTATCATATATGCTATAATCGACTTGTAAAACAGCCATTCAACCCTCAGTCCTACAACACTAATTGTGGACCAAAGAGCATGATTAGGTTGCTGAAAAGGAAGCACAAGGTTCAGGCCACACTGGGATGGGGACAGGGAGATCCCTCAGGGCTCTATCACAGGACTGTGCAGACAGCGAAGAAACTGGGCCTGGTATGTATGAACTCACAATGACATTCTCCTGCTCACGGTTCTGGTTATATTATCCTTATTTTATTGAGTATTGCTGTGCTGCTCTTCTCTATTAGACTTTCTCCAACATTACCTAAGACATGATAGGTGTTTCTGGCCTCAGAATTATCTGATATCCTTCAGTGGCATCAGCAATCTCCTTCAACACCCAGTAGCAAATGAGACATTGTCTTTTAAATAAGTTATAAAAGTGGCTGTGTCAGGACATTTTAGAGCTCTAAACACAAGAATTTTTGGATGAATTAATTTCTGCCAAAGGGGTTCAGTCTGCATGAGTTCTGGTTGTAAGCACATCTAAAATCTTATGAGCCATTGAGTTATAAGATACCAGTGAGAGTTCCTAAATATCTGCCTTTTGTTATTTTTTTAGTATTTCTTCTCAGAACCCAATTCCAGTTTAGGTTTCATTTTGGCAATCTTATGTACAGAAGCCAGCAAAATTCCTAAATGGGAAGTGGGGTTCACTAGATCCCAAATAGTCCTAAGAAATGCTTGGAATTTTTAAAAAATATAGGTAAGGTTAGGAAACTATAATTGTTTCCCATATTTTCAGATACGCCTGATTGCATTAGCACACATAGTTACTCCAAATTTCACAAACTGGGTTGAACCTTGATGTTTAGCTCTATTCTCCAGCCAGACTTTTTTTGTCATATGGATGGCTCCAGTCCTTAACTTGTGCACTTATTTTCATGAGGAATCAACAATCATGGCATCCCCAATGCAGTGTATTAACTTATAGTTAATGAGTTTTAAGTCCAGGTACCTATACTACCAAATTAAGACTGTGCTGGTGATTTCAAATACCTTGCGTCAAGGTCATAAAGATATAATAATGTGATTATATCATTCATGTATTTACAACCATGGTACCTTTTGCTAGCTCCAAGCTTTTTTTTTGCAGGTTTCATTAATACTTCCATTAAAATTGTATTTAGATATTTCTGGATACAAATAAATGGTGTCAAAATACACAATAAAGTATCAGTATCTGTTTCAACTTAAAAAAAAAAAAGTTGGGGGAGAAAAGTCATCATCATCTTGTTTGGTCAAGAATTAACCCCAAGAAGTATATATAATAATTGAGGCAGTTCGGTGTAAGAAAAAAAAAAAAACGAGTTTTAAAATCAGAGGTAGGTGAGTTTGTATTTTTCTATATCACTTAGAAACTATGTAATATCGAGAAAGTTAGTTGAACTATCTCATCTGCAAGCTATCTTCATCACTTTGTTTTCATCTATAAAAAGCAGTTGATAATACATCTTACCTTGCAAGAGTACTCTAAGAACTAGAGAGAATTTCTGGAAAGTGTGTGTAGACAACCCCCAAAAGCTTGGTATTATTAATAAAGTAAGATAATACTTAGATGGGATAAAATAGAGACTATTTAGAAATAATTAATTGGTGGATTGAGTTAAATGGCCAGCAAGCCTATTTTTACACAGTTTTTAACAAGACAGGATCAATTGGATGTTTTAATCAAATAGATGTAGATAATGTCAGTATCTAAAATGACAGAGTTGGATACTAAACTCTTGTTGGTCATATTTAAAGGCAAGTAGGTGTATTTTTTTCAATGATTTTTTTTTTTGGTACATGTATTGGTTTTAAATTTGTGGTATTTTAGTATTATTATAACTCTATACAAATTAATATATTGAAACTTAGGACAAATATTTCAAAAATAATATTTCTACAGACTGATCATTTCTACTTTTCTTTCTGGAGTTAAAAAATTGATTAAAGTATTTTGGAATGAGATCATATCCTACCTGTATAACTCCCTAATATTATTATAGATAATTGATTCCCAGAAGAATTATAAGACTTCTGCAAAGAAGAATCTTCTAAAGAACAATGGTTAGACAGAGTTCTACCTGTTTTTAATTTACATACCAAATTTAGCTTTCACAATTAGTTCTAAGAGAAGAGACTCACTACAAAGAGCCTGTTTCCTGATCTCCTTCCTCCTATACAAACATATGTTCTTACCTCTATCCAGGCGCATGAGAGGTAGTAATGGTATAGCTACGAACATTGGCACCAAAGATTCTAGCTAGTTATGTATGAAATATGGTACATCATACACATCTTCTAATTAACAAGAGTAATTAAGAATAATCTTGCTCATACACTATTTCCCCTGGCACCTGTGGCATGCTTCGCTGATTCTTCAATAAACATTTAGCTACTTAGCAAATTTTGACCTTTGTTGTTCTGCAGATTACTCTGCATATAAGAGTCAGTGATTACAACATTTTACTCTGATTTTCTTTTAGGGGCTTATTCATTGTACTATTGCTACTTGTCACTCCTCTTGACTACCTGTAGCATCTTCTGCATAACTAGGTTAATTCTTTACACCAGGAAATCTGCTCTGCACTCCTGACTTAGTATGTTTCAGTAAAAACATGCTGGTAGCAAACTGAAATTTCTGAAATTACTTTGATCATGGATTTATTTTCAATAATATTGTTTTAACATATTTTACTGGCAGAAAAACTTATACTAAAATTTATATTATAATTTTCAAAAGTTAACAGATTTCTTTTGTTATGTTTTCAAACTATAACAATCAATGCATTATGTGCACAAACCCCTGCTGAAGTATCTACTGTCACTAAAAGTTATTTTAAATGAAAATATATCAGGATTATTTCTAAACATACTAATATTTTTTTTGAAGATTTAAAAAATATTTTGTATTGGGGAATTGGAACAGTGCTGGGAAATTGGGGGAAGGTGAACAGACAAGTTGCTGTCATTTTGTTCTTTAGTCTAGTTGTGGAGGACATTCTTCACTGGCCCAAGTTGACACCATCATTGCGCTTTTCCCAGGCGAGGCAGATCAGTCGTCGGCTGGACGGCCACTCACTGCAGCTGCTGGCTGCTCACAGTGGCTGCTGGCTACACACGGTAGCCCATGGCAACAGGGGTTGCAGCAGGGGTTGCAGCCTACTGCCCAGTGCCTCACAGCAGCCCAGCTCCAAGCTGAGCTCTTGTTCAGCATCTTAGCTGTAGAGGTCAGTGTCACTGGCCCTCATATGTGGGATCCAAACCGGGGCCCTCTAGCGTCCCAAGCCAGCTCTTAAACAATGTGCCACTTGGCCGGCCCAGCATACTAATATTTTTAATGTGTTGCTATCATATCACGATACAGTTTTTAGTAAAATAAAAAATTACATTCAAATGCATAAAAATATGAAAGAATGAATTTAAAATTATGAGTGTAATTCTCCTTTTTCAAAGAGCTAATAATTTTATAGGAATGTAAAAGAAAGAAAAATAAAAAGGTAAAGGAAGAAAATATATTTGGGAAACATAATTTATCTATAAAAACATCAAATTATTTAAAAATTTGCTTGTAATAGTAACAGAAAACACGAACTTCTATCCCTAGGACTAATTTCTTCCAAATCCCTACCTCCTTCACTAATGAAATAAATCATCTGTCAGTTGATTTGGAAAGACTGATATAGAATTTCATATAAATAAGAAGTCATAAATTTCTATATGTTCAGAGAAGAGTGTTTTAAATTCAAGTTGTGGAAGACCCCAGAGGCTGGGTCGCTCCCAAATTAGAGAACTCCAGAGAAGGGACTCTGAGCCTGAGAGTCCCATGTAAGTGCCACTCCAGTCTCTGCTTCCTCATGGAATACCTTCAGGCAATTCTCTGATGGAAGGAAAGGCAGCAACCGTCACATGGTCACATGGCACTCCCATGGCAGCAACCGTCACATGGTCACATGGCACTCTGGGGAAGGGAATCAGTGCCCCTATGTTATCAGACTAAAGGCAAAAAATCTCTTTATAGTCTATTCTTAGATAGAGAAAATGTCACAATGAACTGGAGATTTGGGAGGCAGGGAGACAGAATAAGCAGTGACTGATCTGGTCTTGCTATACTAATTTCATTTACCAATATATGAAAAGCATAAAATTTAGTCTCTGCCTTTATGAACCTGACATTCAAGAGAAAAGATGAACCCCCATGAGAAACAAGTATTCAAGTTCTACTATGATCAATAGAGAAAAAATTATATATATATATATATATATATATATATATATATATATATATATATGATAATATATATGTGAAAAATTAAGTTAATCTGTCTTCACAGTAAATGTTTCTTAGTCTTCAAGTTTCACATACTTGAAGCATATTGGGAAGGCGTTAGAAAAAGAAAATGTGATTTTCTGACTTTTATGAATGGGAAAGCACATTATGTGTAATGACATCTATTTTGCTTTTATTTCGGGGTAATTAAGCCAAACACATATTCTATTAATCAGTCAGGTCAACAGGGAGAGATTGGATCTCAGCAAGAACCTCTTTTTGAGTCCTCCATCAGTGACTGTAAATAGAAGTCCGCTAAGATTTCAGCACACTGTGTATGCAAAGAAGGGCTATCCCACTGTGATTTGCAGGGCTTCACTTCCAAAGGTTTTAAAAAAGAAAGATCACCCTCCACGCTGTAATATAGCTTTCAGTATTTGGCACTGAGCAGTCTTTCAGATTTTTGAACAAGAAAGGGACATTAAGAACAAGAAATAAAAATTGGCTTTCAATTTCATCAGAAGTGAAATGTGAAATTATTGATTTATAAAGTAGAAAAAAATTGCTTCAATGTTAATGGCCAAACTATGACTCAAAAATAAGATCAGACACTATTTTCCAATACTAATTATATTCAAATAAAATTTACACTGTGATAAGTTAATACAAGATTTTTTAATAGAAATTTAATGTGTATAATATAACTATGGTTCTAACAAATGAGTAAGAAAGATTTTCTTCTATGTTTTTCCCAAAATAAGGTTCCTAAAAGTACTTATTTCAAAGCAAAGCAGGAGTCTTTACAGAAAGAAAGAGAGGGCGGTCCAGAGAAAGGGAGAGGGGAGAATAGAGAGAGAGACAAAGAGAAGAAAAGAAGTAGCTAATTGAGAAAGAAAAAAAACTAATGTTTGAATTTCAAACAATATAGTATGAAGTTAGTGTTTTCTATAAAAAGACAAAATTACAGTACCTTGGATACTACTGTAGACATAGTATTACCCCATAAATATTTCTTGATTTCTTGACGTTATTGTCATATGCCTCAATCTGGTTTTTTATGAATAAGTGGTACTGGAAATGTCCCATGGGATGTGTGCATTGTCATCCACAGAAAAATGTTTTTTGTTCAATAGACATGACCTAATCTATTTGCTTTATTTAATTCTGTGTCCCTAATCCCAAGAACTAGGCATGGTACATAGTAGCAGGTAAAAAAAAAAGTTAAATGAATGAATCAGTTAAGCTTAGAAAATTATGTGTAGTAAATCTGTAAGAACATAACCTTTAAAAATATATAGAGAGAGAGGGAGAGAGAGAAAGAGAGAGAGAGAGAGATGTATCTATCTGCCTACCTATCTCTCTCTATATATTTATAACTGTAATATAAGCTACATTCTTTAAACTCCAGTGTCCCAGAAACTTCCTTATTTTCTTTAATACCTCAGTTCTTAGTTCCTATATGACCTATATGACAAAACAGTTCATTTCACTCATTCCAGAGGATCTCTCCTAATTTAAGATCATGCTATGATTCAAAATCATTTTTACATAATCCTGAAGTATTCAGTATGGGAAGTATTCAGACCTAACTGAAGTCCTGATTGTCTCTGGGGTGTCTATCATCCCTGTCTATCCACATGGCCTTCATCTCCAATGGTTTTTTCTTCTCCTGCACAGTCTCTGGTTCTGTGCAGTGGCGGGTCCTGATTTCTATACACGAGGGACATAGAAGTTGCAATATAGGTAGAAGTGCTAATGAATTTATCTTGAAACTGGATTTGCATAGTTGACATTGTTTTTTATTCTAATTGTGTATTATTTGGCTCGACTTTAAGGGAGCTGATGGAAATTATGAAATCACTAACATTCTGCTCAGGCCCCTTCTCAGCCACAACTCGATGTTGCTGCTAAATCTCCACTATGCTCAAGGCTAAGAATCTTTCTGTATTTCTTTGCCTTGGTTAGTGCCTAGGAAACTTTTGGAAGTCCTGTTATTTCATCTCTTTAGATTCATCAGATTCTGCTCTGATAAATATGAACAAGGTATTCTTTGCTATCATAATCTAAAGGAAACTCACTCTGGATTATCCTCCCTCTTGGTTTTTTGCAAAATATATTGCCCATGCCAAACCCTCTTCATGGTATGGCCCTTTAATTATATGGAGGTCCTTAGCTTTTGAACAGATTGACCAAATACTTATGTACTTTTTTTATTTCACTGTATAACCTATAAACTTTACCTGTAACCTGCTTGAATGCAAAAGAAAAAAATGGGGATAAAACGCTACGATAGTTGTAGGCTGTTCGGGCTGCTATAACAAAATACCACAGATTGATTAGTTTATAAACAACAGAAATTTATTTCTCACAGTTTGGAGACTGGAAGTCCAAGTTCAGGGTGCCAGCATTTTTGAGTGAGAGCCTTGGGTTGCAACTTTCTCCTTATACCCTCACAGAAGGAAGGGGCGAGGGGGTTCTCTGGAGCCTCTTTTATAGGGACACTAATCCCATCCATGAGGACCCTGCCTTACATCTTAATCACCCTCAAATGCCCCACCTCCTAATACCATCATACCAGCTCCTTTGAGGTTAAGATTTCAGCATATGAAATTTGGGGGGACACAAACATTTAGACCATAACACTGTAACAAAATATTTCCCAAGCCATTTATATTAAAGGCTTAGCATAAAGAAACGTGGTGACACATTTTAATCAAAATTATTCAAATTTCTTTGAGCAAGAAACACTTTACCCTTTCTAGACTGTCATATTAACAGCCTGTGGCTGAGAGTGCTGTAAAATACCCTTTGGAAAAGCTTATTTAGGTACTTACAAAGATTGAAGTGTGAATATATAGACTGAGGTATAAAGAACCACTAACTGGTAGTTATGAGGTTACTAATAGGAGATAAGAGACATGTAAAAATACAGATTTGTTTAGGTTAGAGAAAGTGACAAATGACTGTCATCAAGTACAAAATGAATAATTGTGGGGAATGGAAAACAATTGCTTTTCCTTTTCACCGAGGAAAAGAAATGAGCAAATATCGAAGCAAGAATTTGGTTGAGCAACAGTGGATTGCTCATTATAAAATGTTCAAGCTCTAGAGCAGATCATAAAAAAGACAAATATATACAGGATTTTAACACCCAGGGAACTTTAAAGGCAAGATACGAAAATTTCTTCACTAACGAATGTGTAACTCAGCCTATATGCACTGAATAGGAAAAAAAAAAAAAAGTGCTCAAATTGTATTTTTTTTCCCTTTTAATCTACCAAGTAGGAATACCCTGCTATTTCCTATCCACTCTCTTATGTTACATTCATTTATCTTAAGCTTAAGTTCTAATCTAATTTTAGAGAAAACCTCTGCCTTAGAAGAGAACCAGGTCATTTTGTCATAAAGGGAGGGTTTTTTTATTTGTTTGTTTTTGGCCAAATTCAAACAATTCCTATCATAGTTATCTTACAGCTGTTATTCAGACATTCTTCATATACATCATCCTCTTTCTGCCAAAATAATTTTTCTTGAGCTCCTGACACTATTTACTAATGTCTGACCTGATTGTATTTTTTTTTATAGCACTCTGATCATATCTAAATTATCTGACTTATGTCATCTTTGCCTGGCATAGTAGGTACCTATGAACTAGTTTGCAAATTGGTTCTAAGGTTTCTTGCTTTATCAGATCTGAAATTGACCTCTAAGATTCTTTACCAATTGCTCCTACCACCTCAACCCACCATCCATTCTCTCCTATATCTGAACCTAAAATGTGTGTTCTAGCTAAAAATAACAAACAAAACATGTTTTCTTTTTCTTTTCATGTGTGTACATTATTATATGCTAGCAATTCAAATTTTGGCTCTTATCATATTTTAATACTTAGAACAATACCTGGTGCAGAGTAGGCTTTTAATAAATATTTGTTAAGAAAGGAATGACAATGAATGAAGGAATAAAATTAAGGCCTATTATAACAGAGGCTGTCTACTCCTGTAGTTTTTGGATCAGTATAGAAAGAAACTGTCAAGAGTGTTAGGAGAATTAGAGTTATGAGTAGGATGATGAATGGACTGATCTTGGAGGTACTTTAATATTTTGAAATTTGGAAATGTAACTAGATGTTCTTCTCTGAGGAACCTTAACTTGAAAAGATCGGAGGCAGCTATTCTGTAAGGCATAGTATCTGAGAAGGAACACACGTCTCATGAAGTGTGACAGAACTAGAGAGGAAGGAAAGATGGGAGTTAAGTTTGTGTTTGCTTGTCCATTTGTTCATTTTTAATGCTGTGATGCTACAGCATTGAAAGTCAGATACCAAAAAAGTAAGGACAATTGCTCTAATAATGAAGATTTTGCTTTTGGATATTCAGTACATGTTCTTAAAACATCATTGCTCCTGAATAGATGATAGTCCATGATTTGTACATTAATTGTCATCTCCTCTTCTTGGTCACCAAACACTCCAAAAATCATACTCCTGACATTTTCCCCTAATGATCAAAAGCGGTGCTTACTTTGGATGTTGTATGAAAAAGAGTAGATGCTCAAAATATACATGTAGCCTTTTTCCTAATTGATGTAAATAAGTCTTTACTTGCTTCAAAATTTACTACTGTTTGTATAGTTTCTCCAATTCGTCTTAATTTCATGTATTCTTTTTCTTTTAAGCTGTTGGTGTAAAACAGTGGAATGTCTTTTCTCTATTGAGAAATGAGGATCCAACTTGAAAATCACTGAAGACAGAAATTTGTGAAAATTGTATTTGATACAGCCCAGATTGTAAAATAGTAACCATGAAGTTTAATGTTTATATTTTAAAGATTTGAATCATGAGATTTTCACACAAGAAGATTTGCAAAAATAATTGCAAAAAATAAAAAAAATCTTCTACTCACTACTATTTTTCTGTAAAATGTGATTTGCCAAAGTTATTTCTTTTAACTTCTGTTTAGTACTTATTGAAATTTTCAAATGAGGAAATTTGGTATTTTTGTGCAGTTATCTATATTTCAGTTAAAGAACTATGAGCAACATCTATTCATCTACCATGCAAAATTTTAAAAATAATAATAAAAAATTTCCCATAGTTCCAAACATTAAATATAATAAAATATCTCAGAAAAATAAAGTTATGTACTTATGTGATTCAAATATTATAATTAAACAGATATTTTGCTTATCCTAAAAATATATGTTTTATAATCATAAAAATAATATCACATTTTCAACATGAACTAAATAAAAAACTTATAACTATATCAGGTAAAGTAAATGCTAAAAATATATACTACTCAGTTAAATTTCAGAAATGTGCCTTAGAATTTTAAAAAAGCTGTTTTTTTATCTGGGATAGCTACCCAAGAATATTAAAAGGAAGAGTAAGATAAAACATTATTTAAATATTATACAACTTTTGATTTAATTCTTATAATTTCCCTTTGGACCCTGAATGCATGAGATTGGAAAGATGTCTAAAACATGAATTTTTAGGATATTCTTTGAGATAAGGTGAAAGGAACATAAATAACAATCCAGAGTTATAAATATCACCGTTTATCCTGTCCACTGTATGGAGTATAAGAAGCAAATTTATTTTGTGTAGGCCTGGCTCTATGAATAGATGGAGTAGTTGATGTGAGTGCATAGATTCTGAGACTAGTTAGTGTCCACTGAATACTCTCCTCAAATCTAAATGCTACCCATTGAAACTTGTAAGTTCTCTTCCATGAGATTCTTCTATAAAATATAAACATCTGTAGGAGTTTTTATAATATTTATCACTAGTAGTACACATAATGATAATTATGATGACAATGGCTAAACACTTTATAGCAGTTACACTGTTCTAAGTGCTTCACAGATATGAGTTAATCGAATCTTCCAATAAATCTTGGAAGACATACTATTATATTCCCAATTTTACAGAAACAAAAGCGGAAGTACAGAGATGTTAACTTGTTCAAGGTCACACATCTATTATTAACAAAGCCAGAATATATTATATGAAATCCCTCTACTGTATCAGAAATCACTCAGAATCACATTTCTCCTAAGTACACAATGGGCCATACTATGGACTTGTTAGGTGTCCAGATGAGGAAGTATATATACATGAGGGAGGGAGATAGGAAATACGAATAAAAATGGGGCATCACTGATGAAGAAAACTAAAACAATTCAAGAAAGGAAGAACATTTTAATGACTGGTTTTAGCTACTTCAGGGCTTTTATTTACAACTATAGCTTTAACATTTTCCTAGACTTAATTTATATGAAATACTGTGTGTTGAAAATATTTTTCACTCATCAACCAAAAATGAATGTTATTGCCATTTCTTGCTCCCTATTTATATCTAAAACTTAAATCTCCAATGTCCAAGAAGGTGTTTATCATTATTGTTGATTAAAATGCCTTCAAATGAGTAAATACACTTCTTATTTAACAAGTAAGCAAATATTGTTGCCATAGCTTTGGTAAAGCTTGGGAATGTGTGTCACAAATCTTCTTGACATGATTTAGTTCTCTGCCATGCTAAAGCTTATTTACTACAAAGTTTTTTTTCTAAAACACTAGTCAATATTTCTTGGATGGTTCTTCCCAGGAGTACCCTTTGGGAATTGGTTGTAAATGAAAATTCAAACTGAAGTCCAACTGGTTGATCTTCAGAAATCGGCATTTACCTTGGGCTGTCCAAAAAAAAAAGTGTTCTTTTGGCAGAGATTTGCAGTGATTTATCCTCCATAAATGCATTCATAGTCTGAGATAACAAAAATTGAAAAGTTTTAATCATAGCAATAAAAGTAGTAACTGACAAAGTGGTTACATTTCTTTGTCACTGGATCAATGATTTATTTTAATTCAGAAAGATATTAAAGTTCAGGACCATAAACTTTTTAAAGTATTTACTTACTTATTCATTCATCAAAAATAAATGAGTACAAAACTACTAATAAAGAAAAATATTGGGCCGGCCTAGTGGCATGATGGTTAAGAGCTGATTTGGGATGCCAGAGGGCCACGGTTCAGATCCCACATATGAGGGCCAGTGACACTGCACTCTACAGCTAAGATGCTGAACAACAGCTCAACCTAGAGCTGGGCTGCTATGAGTCGCCAACGATGACATAGACTGCAGCCCCTTCTGTAGTGGGTTGCCATGAGCTACCATGTGTAGCCAGCAGCCAGCGTGAGCAGCCAGCAGCCGCAGTGAGCAGCCGTCCAGAAGCCAGCGACTGATCTGCCTCGCCTGGGAAGAGAGCAATGATGGTGCCAACTTGGGCCAGTGAAGCAACGTCCTCCACAACTAGACTGAAGAACAAAAGGACAGCAATTTGTCTGTTCCCCTTCCCCCAATTCCCCAGCGCTGTTCCCATCTTCCAACTCCTGAATTAAAAAAAAAAAAAAAGAAAAATATTCACTGTGTGTTTTGAGGTAAATGCTGACATACATATAATCAAATTATATAAAAGATGTGTGGAGATTTTTATACCTATATTGAGATACTGTTTTCAAAAATAAAAACAATATTTGTATAGGATAGTGATAATTTAGAGAAAACACATTAGATTTTTTTTGTTTTCCACAATAAATATAAATTTTCTTAAAAATCAGAGAAAAAAGACATATAACTAAGTCAATATCATGATTCATTCACTATTTTGTTCTCTTGATATTTTAAAAAGTAAAATAAACTTGTACCACTATATGCAATATATTTTAGCTACAGAGAGATAAACAAGAAAATGATACAAGATGATATATATATATATATATATATATATATATATATATTTTTTTTTTTTTTTTTTTAAAGATTTTATTGGGGAATTGGGAAAGGGAACAGACAAGTTGCTGTCCTTTTTGTTCTTCAGTTTACTTGTGGAGGACATTACTTCACTGGCCCAAGTTGGCACCATCATTGCGCTCTTCCCGGGTGAGGCAGATCAGTCACTGGCTTCTGGACGGCTGCTCACTGCGGCTGCTGGCCGCTCACACTGGCTGCAGGCTACACATGGTAGCCCATGGCAACCCACTACAGAAGGGGCTGCAGCCTATGCCATCACTGGCAACTCAAAGCAGCCCAGCTCCAGGTTGAGCTGTTGTTCAGCATCTTAGCTGTAGAGGGCAGTGTCACTGGCCCTCATATGTGGGATCCGAACCATTGCCCTCTGGCGTCCCAAGCCAACTCTTAACCAACGCACCACTCGGCCGGCCCTGATATATATTTTTTTAATGCAGAAAAATACAACACACTATACAAGCATGCTTAGAAGGAGGAGCAGAAAAGAAGCTTCAGATAGAAGGAAATATTGTCATTCTTCCTGGAAGAAGACACTGTGAAATTACACATTTTCAGGGACTGGAATGTGACTAAAGTGTTATATGCATTGGAAGAAGTGGAAAAACAGAAGATTGGGAAAGAAATTAGACCTTAGAATTTGTACTCTCTAATTTTCTTTCTCAAACTTCCAAAAAAATCTCAACTTGGTTTGAAGCTGCATTATAATATCTTGAATGCAATGAATCCCCTTTTAACAAAGCAAGAGCTGCTTTTGACACATAACAGTTTCTAGAGAATTTTCTTGACGCCAATGATTTTTATTTTGACAGTTAACTTCTACTAATGACAACTGGTATTGAGTACATTTTTTTAAAAACAATTTATTTAAATGTAAGAAGTTATTGATGTAAGAACAATGTTAAGTAATTGCATGGGTGGCACTGAGATTTGGTAAAATAACAAAGGCATTATGGTATTAGCTGAGGTTTGGGAAGTTTAAAATGACTAATTTAACAAAATGAAGTAATTGAACAATTTGAGGTTTGATTAAGAAACACTTTTCCCAAATTTATATGTGCAATCTAATTCCTTTAAATTAAGTCACATATTTTCAATAAGGTTTCAGTTTTTTTCCTTCATAATCATAATTATGATTGAAGATGTGTGGTGTAGTAAAAGAGAAGCAGTCATGGAATCAAGTTCTGTATTCTCCAATTATTTCTGAATACTTACTGAGCTTAGCTCTGCCATTCACTATGATACCGCTAGTAAGTCACTCAACATCTCAACATCTCATAATTGCTCCCTCCCTTCAAACTTTCCCTTTTCTTCAAAAGGAGTCCTTCAAAGGGATTCAAACACACATAGATAAATAAAGACACTGGATCTGTGTTGTTAATTTTCAGTCCATGATTTAAAATTTCCAAAGATTCTGTGATGGTACAGATGGAGAGTTTAGCAACGAGGATAAAGGACACTTCTCTATCTCCTCTACTCCCTTTCAACCTGAACAGTTCCTCTATTTATGCATTCTAAAGATTTTATTAGATGAATGTGCCTTGAATTAAATTTGAAAGCCTTTAGATTCAATTTTTTTGAACAATCTTAACCTAAGGAAAAAAATGTATATATTCTATTGATTCCTTGTCTCTTTTCATACTATTTTAAACTGTGAAGTCTAATAAAATATCTGCACTGCTGGTATAATTAGGATAATATATAATTTAAATTATTGTAGCACATAACGAGTATACTCACTCTTAAAATGTGTAGTCTTATCTCTTAGGAAAGAATGGGCTACATACAGTTCATAATACAACTGTTTTTTGTTTTGTTTTTTTTCTGAATTTCACAGTTTGTTCCTGGGAAATGATTGCAGAGCTGCCTAGTTAAGTAAACTTTCCACTAAAATCAGAGAAAACATGTGCATAGTTGATACTAAAAGGCAATTTTTTTCTCAGATTTTTCATGTAGGACAAAAAAAATCATATTCAAAAGTCTCACTATCAGTAAAGTGAAGCAATTGAAACAGATTCAGAATCATTTTATGGAGTTTTAAAAAATAAAATGTAGCTTGGCTTATCTGCAGAACAGATCTATTTAAACTCAATAGGACACTTATCTCTCTCTTTCCCCAAGGCAATATTGTTGGATACTCAGTAGAGAAGCATATAGCAATTACTGTTATATTAAAATGACAAAATTTAGCTTCTAAAAGGGTTATAGGACTTGGGTATGAAAACAAAACAAAAAAAAAGTTTTAAAAACACAGACATACAATGCAAAGTCATTCACTATTCATTCCTGAACACAGGAGAATTTAAAGATGCATTAAAGAATCCCAGTGTAGGTTTTACCATTATTTATGGCAGGTGCCTAGGGAGATAGCAAGATTTTAATTTCACTTTAACCTTGGCATGAATAATAAGACTTTTCATGTAAAAAATATGTTTATCAAATATAATTATTTAATAAAGGCTTCAAATGTTTTAAAATACATATTATTTTTAAAACAGTTTCAAAATTACAGAAAAAAAAGACAAGAAGATAGCAAAAGAGCTCTCATATACCTTCTCACCGAGTTTCCCTATTATTAACATCTTACATTAGCATGGTATATTTGTTACAATTAATAAACCAATATTGATATACTACTACTACATACTTTATTCAAATTTCCTTAGTTTTTATCTAAAGTCTTTTTCTGTTCCAGGCTACCACATTACACTTACTTGTTGTGTCTGCTAAGGCTTTTCTTGGCTGTGACAGTTTCAAGACTCTCCCCTTTTTTGTGTGTAGATTTTGCAGGATGCCTTCCTTCTGTTGGAATTTGTTTGATGTTTTTCTCATAATCGGACTGGGTTATGGTTTACTGGGAGGAAGAGCATAGCTGTAAGGTGTCATTTTTAGCACATAATATCAAGAGTACATACTAGCAACATGATTTATCACTGTTGATATTGACCTTGATCACTTTGTTGAGATAGCATTTGTCAGGTTTCTCCACTGTAAAGTTATACTTTTTACCCTCCATATTTTCCTACTGTACTCTTTGGAAGGAAGTCACCACACACAGCTCACTCTTACAGAGTAGGAATATATGCCCCTCCTCCTTGAGGGTGAAGTATCTGCATAACTTACATAGAATTACTCTACAAGATATATTTGTCTTTTCTCTTCCAGTTATTTATTTATGTTTATTTACATCAGTATGAATGTATGGATACTTACCTTGTACTTTGAGTTATAATCCAATGCTATTGTATTTTATTGCTTAAATTGTTCCAGTTTTGGCCATTGGGAGCTCCAACTGGCTTTTGTTTCCTTTTACAGAACCCCATAAGTGTACATACTATTTTTTCTTATCAAGTGTTTCCTTAATTTCTGGCAATGCAAAATGCTCCAGGCTCATCTTGTATTGTTCCTGCCCCAGTTCTAGAATCAGACATTTCTCCAAGAAGCTCTTGGTTCCTTTTATTAGACAAGAGTATTAGAAACCAAGATACGTGCATTGGTGTGCACACTGCTACTGGAGTGTTGATATTTCCAGGGTTTCTTAGCTGACACAGCAAGGGAATGCACCTGTGTATACTAATCTGTGTATTACAGAAAGTCCTTCAATAACACTGTTTCTTTCTATAACATTTCACTGTAACTTTAATGAGATGCCAGAATCTTAACTCTTATTTAAATCAATTAGTTTATGGTAAATTGGTTTCGTTATACATCATTTCACCTAAAGTCACAAAACCTATCGAAGACATTGAGAACTTATTGTACTTCTATCTATAAATATTTTATATGTAAATACCTATGTTAAGCTGTGAAATCATACTGTCTTCAACTCTAATGCATTACCCCATGAATCATTCCTTGCTTATCTGCACACTTTCAATCAAACTGTGGAAAATGTGGCTCCCACAATGTGCTAACCTTTACTTAGTTGTTTATTTCCAGTATACAAAGATAGTAGTATCAGAACTGTTAACCTGTGGACCCCCGAAAACAGCCTTTTCTAACCACACAATATAATGCTTACCTGCAGCTCCTTTACCTTATTATTACAGACACTGCTCATTTCCAGAGTGACTCTAGGGCTGCGACTTTTCCTCCATCCCATTTGGTGAGCTTGTTTCAGGCATTTGTAACACAGCTAGGTTGTTCTGTCACATTCTGCATTGCATCCTATGATCTCCCACCTCCTAAAAGGTTTTTTTTTTAATATAATTTGCATATATTAAGCCATATCCTGTAAAGTTCTATGAGTTTTGACAAATGCATAATGTCATTTATCTACAATTACATAATACAGAATAGTTTCACCACCTAAAAATCCCCTGGGTTTCACTTGTTCACCGTCTGCACCTTCTCCAGAGCCTCCAGCAACCACAGACTTTTATTGTCTCTATAGTTTTGCCTTTTTGATGTGTCATATAATTGGGATCATAAAATATGTAGACTTTTCAGACTAGCTTTGAAGCTTTGAAATATGCATTTAGGTACATCTATATCTTTTCAGGGCTTGATAGCTTATATTTTTCATCTCTGAATAATATGCTATTTTATGTCTGCACTGCACTTTGTTTCTTCATTCTCTTACCAAAAGACAACCTGGTTGCTTTTAATTATTGGCGCTTAAAAATAAAGCATCTAAGAACATTCCTGTGCATGGTTTTGCGTGGACTTAAGTTTTCAAATGTTTTTCTGTATGCCAAGGAACACAATTACAAGACTCTATGGTAAGACAGTGTGTTTTTCTAAGAAACCACCAATCTGATTTCCAAAGCGGCTGGGCCATTTAGCCTCCCAGCAACACTGAGAGCTTCCCTTGCTCCTCTTCTTCCCGAGGATTGGTATATGATAAACAGAATAAGTGCCCTTTAGTCTATGTGAGATAAAGCTCTTATAAATTCTTTTACAATGGAGAGTAGGCCTTTGTTATGGAAAACATAGCTAGTGTAAATCGTGATGGTTACTGTTTTCATCCTCTGCCTCTGATTTTTCCTGGCTCTTGACCTTGAGAACCTGGTTTGTAGTTTCTGGTGTCTCTTGGGAGGATCCCCCATGCAGGCCAATTTGAGCCTTGTTTGTGACCGGCATGTGGCTACCTGGTAGGAGCCACAAAGCTATATGTGGTTGGCTGCTGTCTGTGCTGGACCCGGAGATGCATGGGGGTGGCCTTGCTATGAACCAAGGCTGGTTGCCACCAGTAGTGGGTCTGAGGCAGCTTAGAAATAGGCTCAGAGGCCCCTAGGCCTACCATCACCAGCCTGCTGCCCCTACAGCTGACCCGTTGAAAGAGCCTCCTTAGGTGTGTGGAACACACTAGTTGACCTGGTGTTGAGAGTGCCCTCAGTGATACAGCACTACCTGAGTGGGACAGGGTCCCAGAGACTCATGAGACATGGCTGATGGTTTTTACAAAGTTAATGCAGATTCAGTTCTTGCACCAGTGCCTGGCCTGTAACCACTACACAGAATGCCTTTAGAACACCACAGCCAGCTACCCTCTCCTTGAGCTCGCAAATCCCTAAGAGATGCCCAAGAGATGCTGCTGGACAGATTTTGGGTCACTGCCCACCACCAAAAGCTATGCAGCCTGTGTCTGCCTCTCTGCTGCTATAAAAGGCTTCTGAGGCTTTGGGGCAGGGCTGGCCACCTAGGTGCCGAGAGTGCCCCTGGCAATGCAGCTCTAGGTGGGTGGGATGGGGTTCCAGGGAACTGTGGGGTGTGGGTGGTATTTTTACAAAGTTAATGCATATTTGGTTCTTGCACCAGTTCTGGGCCCATGACCACTTCACAAAAACACCCTGAGAACACCGCCTCAGGTTTTGGGTCACTGCCCAACACCAAAATTTTTCTGGGCTGCCACAGGCTTTCTGCTGCTGTAAATGGCTTCCATAGCTTGTGGAGTGGGGCTGAGTGCTCAGTAATCAAGAGCATTTTGAGTGATGCAGTACTAGCTGTGCAGGGCAGGGACACAGGGTATCAATAAGGTGGTGCACACATGCAGATTTTACCAGACCAATGAGATCTCAGATTTTGCTCTTTGGGGAAGGGTTCAACATAGAAAAGATGGCACCCTTCTGTAGGCTACACTTGAGTTCAGCTCCACACAGTGATAAGGGTGGCCGTCCCTCTAGCCCTCTCCCTGAAGTCACAGAACTGTCTTTCCCCATATGTCTCTTATGTGTCTTGAGTTGTCATCTCTCCATCAGAGACCACATGAGAGTTTGCAAGCAAGTGAGTCTGTGTGTGTGTGTGGGGGAGGGGTTTCCAGCTGCCTTCCATCTCACCAGGAAAGGAAGACAGAGTCTTTGCTGATTTTCACTACCAGATTTTATGGCAAACTCCTTTCCTGGCACAGGACTCCTGGACTGGGGAGTCCAGTGGGGTCTGGGGCTCCTCCTTCTTTTAGGGGGACCTCTGCCATTGAGATGTCCTTCTTGGTGTTTAACCACTATCTGTGGGTTTGGGGTCAGCCTGTTTCACTTCTCTGCCCTCCTACTAGTCTCGATGTGGCCCTCTTCTTTATATCTTCAGTTATAGGGGTTCTGTTAAACTAGTCTTCAGATTCTTTTTAAGATTTTTATTGGGGAATTGGGGGAAGGGGAACAGACAAGTTGCTGTCCTTTTGTTCTTCAGTCTAATTGTGGAGGACGTTGCTTCACTGGCCCAAGTGGGCACCATCATTGCGCTCTTCCCAGGCGAGGCAGATAAGTCGCTGGCTTCTGGACGGCCGCTCACTGTGGCTGCTGGCTGCTCATGCTGGCTGCTGGCTACACACGGTAGCCCATGGCAACCCACCTGCCATCACTGGCGACTCTTGGCAGCCCAGCTCCAGGTTGCTCTGTTGTTCAGCATCTTAGCTGTGGAGGGCAGTGTCACTGGCCCTCATATGTGTGATCTGAACCGGGGCCCTCTGGCGTCCCAGCCAGCTCTTAACCACTTGGCCGGCCCTAGTCTTCAGATTCTTGAGGTTGATTGTTCTATAATTTATTTGTAATTTTCGGGTGATCCTGGGATGCAATAGGTATAGCATTTATCTAATCTGCCATCTTGGACCATTTCAGTTTAATCTTTTAAAGAAATGGTTCTCAAAATGCAGTTACTAAAGTATCAGCATCAGCATTATCTGGGAGCTTTTTAGAAACACAAGTTCTTGGGCCCGCACAAGAAGTAAGGAATCAGGAATTCTACAAGTGGGACTCAAGATCTGTGTTTAAACAAGTCCTATGGGTGATTTGGATACAAGCTACATTTGAGAACTACTGTGTTAAGACAATGTATACTTTTACATAATCCTACTCTAAATGTTTGGTAAATTAAATAATTGTAATTAATTTATATTTATTATTTTTATCTATTTCAGCTTTCAAAGCAACATTGTATGTTTATTTATAAATATAACCTTTTGTATATGACTACCTTTTAATAGTATAATTTAGTTTCTGTAAGAGCCTGGGATTGTAGGTAGATGGATCATTTAGCATATCTGTAGATTCAGTTGGGAGCATTTGTCAATATAAAAAGAAATGGAACAATAATGTTATGGGGCTTCATAAGCATGACTTTTTAAATGAATTTGTAGTAAATGTTTAGAATTTGAACTACCACATTGACTCATGTAAATGCAAATCAGGGTAAATGATCATTTATGACTCTTTCATGCTACTAGATTTTATAAATGTGAATACAACTAAAACATATTTTTCCCTAATAAGCCTAAGGGCTTTTTTTTTTTGATAGTAAACATTTGAATAACATCTTGTTTGGCCACAGACAAATCATCCCATATTTTTCCTTTCATCTGTACCTATTTTCTTTCACTATGCATAGATCAACATTTATTCCAAGAATACATTATTTTCTCAGGTGATAAAGCTTTAAAAGAGTAACACAAATGCTTTCCATAGAGTTAACAAGTGTTAAGTTTAATATCAGATAAGTGATTTGTAATCTGCAAGCAAATAATTTTTGACAAGGTTAGAAAGATTCTTTATAAATTTAGGTGGATGTTGAGAAGGGTGAAGTCTATATTTTCTACAACATATTCTGTTATGACTCCCTTACAAAACAATCATTTGTATCCTATTATTCAAAAGTAAATCCATCTCTTCCCCTGTCTGGACTAATTAATGATTTGCTATAAAAATCATTGTATAGGCAGGAAACAATTATCAAGACTGTGTTCTCAGTTTGATTCAAAGAACACCTGGAACAGACCTGTTATTTTTACTAAATATGCAGATTTCAAGGTTAGACCAATAAAAGCAAATATTGGCTCAGAAAGCTAGGGAAACTCTGGATTCTGTTAAGAAGTCAACTCATTTAAAAAAAAAATCTATTGAAAACATTTGGAAAGAATTATTATTATTCCTTTGTAGCAAATACTATTTCTTTACTGTCAGAAAGGTAACAAATCTCCTGAATAGACAGATTTATTAAAGTTCTATTAATACATGTTATTATATTAATTGTAATGATGTCCCAATATAAAATTTAAATAATTTCATGAGATAGAAATCTGAAAATTTAATCTGCTACATGGATTGCATGTAAAGCATTGAATAAATACTGATTCACCCCTCCAAAGACATATAATACACTGGGGAATATTTCCATTAAAGTACAACTTAAAATAATACTAAATATAATGATCACTTTTTGAGTATCAGACAACAATAAACCTAAGTTAGGAAGCAGTGGCATATAAAAAGTAACCAGGATTTTTCAGTCCTTTCAATTTATTTTCTTTGTGTCTGAGGGAAACTAAAGTATTTTTAAGACTGACTAGTTTCACAATCTTTTAATCTTGTGCCATAGGGATGATTTCATGTGGCGAGGGTAGCTAAATTGAGAGGCACTGTTTACTTTTAGGACCTCATTGATTTTTCCACATCTGTTTTATGTGTCACAACAGCTAAAACAATACTTTGTTAGCAAAAGGGTGAATTGAGAGCCATGGTAAAATTTACAGTAAGAAAATATTGACCTGAAAATAAAAAGCCGGTAGTGTTCATATCAATACTTAGAAAAACTCTTGGACTATACTAGAAGTTCAGTAGATTTTGTCAAATAAAAAAATGATACAATTAAATATATAACCAATTCCTTAATTAACAGAATATTTACATTGGATAAGATTATAAATACCTAAAATGAGTGAAGAAACAGACTTTTTTATAATTATTTCTAAACCAAATCAGTAAAAGATACTAAATATATTTTAAGTTTTTGATTCTATGCTTGACAGAATAATATCTCAACTGACAGATTCAGAGAAAATTGAAAAAGAGCAACTCTTACAGGATCTCATGACCTACTGACACTGTTTCTTCTTCGAAGGGTAGTCATATCTTTGATTAATCATTGATTTAATAGTTAATTCTTAGATTGCAGGCATTAAGAAAATAGGCAGTAAATTGTATTTGGTCCAACCCTTGTTCTAGATGGTGAATGTAAATAAAGACATGCTTTCCAAAAGTACAGTCCAGTGGGATTGAAAGAAATAAAGATTTTGAATAACAGAAACATCCATTGTATGAGACTGAAAGTGTTATGAAAGATGGATTAAAACTGAAATAAAAGTACCTCTAATTTATTTAGAGACTGGTACAAAATGCAAATATAACCACATAATGTAATTCTTAACATTGAAAAGATAAAAATTAAGGTAACAGTAAAATAGAATGTAACACATCCACCTACACTGAAAAATGCATTCATTGTTGACAAATATAAAAAAAAACTGAATTTTCTATATGTGAGCAAAATTTAAAGACAAATTTAATTATTATAATACATATAGCATGCCTTTCTTGTGGTCTGGCAATTTTATTAAATAAGTAATAAAATAAATAAATACAAATGCATTTAAGTTATATATTACATAAAATATATTTTGTCTTTATTTTAACAAAATTAATAATTAGGTAGTTATAATTTTTCACATTTGGATTTATTTAATAAAAATGTAAATATTTAAAATAAAATTTATAATACATTAAAAAATAAATATTATTTAATTGTACCAACTCAAAAATCATTTTTATGTATGTATTCAAAGAATTATTTTCCTTGTTACATATTTGAAATTATAAACATTTAAAAGATACAATTTTAGTTGAGATATATTTCTATTTTTTAATTATGTAAATAAAGTCAACATTTTGTTTTTAAAATTTTAATTAAAAAAATTTTAATGGTTTTATATAAATAAAACTCTTACAATTTTAGCATTTAGAGTCCATTTGGCTGTTACTATAAAGAACTGTTAACAAATTTCAGGTAACACATACAGACAAATTTAAGAGTAACATGAAGTAATATTGCAATATATTCTGCATTGGCCTGATACAATTTTGGTGTGTTACATTAATGCATATTACTTCCATAAACAATAATTGGAACATAAAAAAAGCAATAAAATGGACACCTCACACAGCTGAGAAATAATGCCGGGTTATATAGGGCTTTCATGTAACTAATGTAACTAATAAATATATTACTTTCTAACTTAAAAATTCCATTAAATACAAACAACTTTTATTTGTCAATTACACCTGAATAAAACTGAAAAAGATAAATATAACAGCTCAAACTTATTTGGAGGAAAGAAAAGATTCTTCTGTCCAAATCCTGCCTGCAACTGAAAGCATTTTCTGTCTCTGACATTGATGGCAGCACTGCCTGCAACATTTCAAGACTTTTAGATACAATCAACTTTTTTTTCAAAGATATAATGCAAGTGATGTGGAAAAGATTTTTCTGGGATCCTTGGTCACCATGAAGCAGATTAAGATAGAACTGATAACTAGGATTAGTCTTATTAATATGCCCCAAAAGAAGTTCATATATTTAAATATTTTAGTCCATTTCACATAAAATTTTGTTTATGATTAATGTTTTGGTGAAATGAAAATATAGTATTCCTTATAGTTCATCTATAATACCCCTTCCTCCAATGTAAGTAACATTGTTAGGCAAGATCATATGACTTGCTGTAGCCAATGCAATAAGAGCAGAATTCACATGTAACTTTCAAGTGTAAATATTTGTGTCAGTTTACAATTCATCAAATCTCTTTTTCTTACCATAAAAACTGTCATTCCAGATGGTAGAAGCTGCATCCCCTGCATTATTGATTGAGATAGAGCTGGAGCAGAAGCCCCTGACAATTCACAATGTAAATGATAAAGAGATGTAATTTTTATCCACTTCACCATAGCCTAGCCTATTTTGTTTGGAACTGAGGGAAATTTTTAATACCCAGGTCATTTGAATTTTGTTTCAATGGAAAATTTTTATGAATACATGAAATACGGTTATGTGCTTACTGACATTATTGATTCATGATTCTGCCAAATAAAACAAAGAGGATTAAAATCATGTCATATTTATAAATATGCATACCAATATTTGTGAATAATTATTTTCTTTTATTAAATTTAGGAAAGCACAGAACATGTGTCTAGTCCCTGTACTGTTCCAGGTTACCTTCATTTTTGTGTGTTTGAGTGTATTTGTTTTCCTACAGAGCCAAATTTCCCAAAGTAGAATTTATATGTATTTACATGAGACACAGTAAGTCATGATTATTTTCTAATATATCAAAATACTTCTGGAAACAATATTCACTCTTCAAATTATAACCTCTCAAAATGCTAATGATAATCAGGATAAAGAATGCAATGAATAATTATATGCTGTGGTCTAAGTTGATGACTTCAGTTTCCTATATACATTCTATCTAGACCATAGAAAATCCATCTAATAAGAATCCCCACAGTCTCTGTTCCTCAAGAAGTTTATAAATAGAATTGGTAGAATCAATAAAAAATGTTGTCTTATAAACCCCACTTACTAATTTTACTGATAAGATGTTCTAAAAATAATTATTTGTTAATCTGCTTTAGTTTTCAGAATATTCAGTTTCTGTAGTTGAGGAAAGCAACACAAGGTAGTGATTAAAAGCTTGAATTTTGTGCCACACAGATAAGAATTTGAGTGGCCTGGGACACATGAAGACACTCTTTGAGTCTTAGTTTCATCACTGAAAATGAGAATTTAAGTGTAATATTTGTAATATATAACTGATTCATATACCTAGCATGAATATCAAAGAGACAATGCACATAAAATGCTTGGTATCTGAGCCAAGTACATAATACACATTAGCAAATATTATTTATAGTAATTGTAATAATAGAAGTAGTGATTTTTCATGATTCAACCACCAAGTTGATAAATAAAATGTTCTCATTTAAAGGGATAAATAAAAATGACATATAATAGATCATCTAAATACTGTGTCTGTGGGAAAGAGAGTGTATTTTCAAACATTTATCTGAGGTATTTTTTGTGTATACGGACATCTAAAAAACCATCTAGTTCAAAATTAGTTTAAATTTATATGACACTAAATTTATGAAGTTCTAATAAAAGATACTTAGAAATTATTACAAAAATCTCACTATCTGTTATTAAAAGTTAAATGTATATTTTACTTGTAGGTGTTAGTTTTCTTCCACGTTGGGCAAACAAAATATATAAAATAAGCCAAAAGCTACAGAATCGGTTTCCCCATGTTTAAGTAATTTAAGACAGGCGTTTTAGATTCTTATGATGAAATTTTGTCATGGAGATGCTGTTTCATAAGCTCGAGTTTCCAGTTTGCAAGGAATGTTATCAAATTCATAATCAAGTATTTATTGAGAATGTACTCTTTTCCTCGAGTCCTTCAATGTGAATATTTCTTAGCAATAAAATTGGAATTTTCTTTTTCATTTTCCTTCTTTACCTTAAAGGAAGAAATAATCATTAAAATCCAACAGACCAGACTATAAATGGGCTTGAAAACATACACACACAAACACACACACACACACACACACACACACACACACACACACTCACACATGCACAGGCACACATATACACTGTAATTAACTACTGTACTTACTTTTTTCTTAAAGCCAAAATACTTTCTCCAAATAACTTGTCTTACATTAAAATATTATTATTTTATATCAAAAAGTTTACATGACACCTCATTTCATAGATTTGGAGATCTTTGAGAGTTGATGTTGTGAGAAACAACAAAAAGCCTCCAGAGCATCTTTCAAAGATTCTGCAAATACAAAATTAAGTGGTTATTACTTGGCTCCTTAAATTTTTTTATGTTTTAGAACTTCCCATTTGGACCATGTTTATGTACTTACATGAGTGTGTGTGTGTGTGTGTGTGTGTGTGTGTGTGTGTGTGTGTGTTTTGAATTATGCTAAAATGGGCAAAAGGGGGAATACAACAAATTTGAAAACACAATCTAGATAGAAAATAACCTAAGTCAATCATAATTTTAAAATGTGTGCCTTGGATTTACAAAGTTTGGGGTTACCATCTAAACCTATTTGATGACATCTAATAATACTTTTCTGACAAATCTCTTTTTATAAGTTTCACTCTCTCAGATAATACAAAATACCTGACAATACAAAAATTATTTGACAATAAAAGCTAAGTATAATTTAATGAGAATTATAAGTTTCAGCAGCATTTAAATAAATTATATCTCTTCATATGTTCTCACAAGTCATCTCATTCAACAATTCACAGCTACATAGACTGATTTCTTCTAATTGATGTAAATTTTGAATATTTTTCTCAAGTTTAAGATATTAGAAACAATTGTATTCCATTTTCTGATGATTGAAAAATCCATATTTTTCAAAGAGATTATCTTGCACATTTTCTAGATATTTTGGTTACTAGAGCAGTATACTGACAAACATAAAAGTAAAACGTGCATGGCAACCTCTGCTAGGTGCCAAGTGAAGCACCAAACAGAAAAAAGGTCAGACAGACTTTAAATTATAACTGTTTTTCACTTTAGAGATATGTACGTTTCCTTTTTACCACTTTGATCTCTTGGTCTTTATATCCTTTAGGTATAAAGTTACATTGAATAGTTCCTGATTTCTCTTCATGACTGAGAAACTCTTTTGAATTCACCTTTCTAACTTTTTTATACTCGAAGTGCACTGAGATACTGAAAATATAACTTTCCCATGATACTTGAAGTCAAGTTACACAGAAGTTTGTTAGGAAACTCAATCTCAGAATTGTTTATTCTGCCACTTCCCTTTCTTTAGATTGTGTATGTCTCAATGCACTTGTCCCACTAAGAAAACCAGTGAATGTCCTTCCAATTTCAGTGATGCCTACACAGGAATCCAATGATGAAGGATCCATTAAAACAGATAAGTGACATCTGAACCCTTGGATACACAAGCACACAAATAAATTAAAAACCACCAACATGATTAAAATTTGCACCACTTCTGTTAAATCTCTTATGTTAGTTAATAGCATCATCATAACCTCAAACTAAAGACTTTAGAATTGTATTGAAATGTTTATTCTCTTTTCACCCCATCCAATCAGTTAACATTTATTCTATCCCAGCAGAGTTTCTTGAAATTGCCCTACCTTACTCCTTTTCAACCCCACTGCCATTTCTTTGATTCGGACCTTTCAGTCTTTTTCCTCACCTATCATGTTCAATTACTCTGTTTCCTCTACCTGCAACAAACCAATATCCACCCATATTTTACACTGATTCCAGAGTTATTTTTCTAACAGGAAAATAAAATTTATCAACTTTATGCAAAAACATATATGTTGACTCTCAATCGCTATGTTCAAAATAAAAATTACAATTTTAATTGTGACCTACAACATTATTTACTAGTCAACTCCATGCCTACTTTCAATTTCTTCTTCCACATCTATATGTTCTTATACTCTATTCCCTTAATCCTTCTGTTCTTCAAATGTTTTTTAATGTCTCTGAACATTTCCCTGGGAATAATTTGATTAGTCAAGTTAAATCCTAGTCATCTTTCAAAAACAAGTTGAAACACTAATCCCCAAATCTCTGCCTCCTCTATAGCTCCATAATATTTTACACTTATCTCATTATAATGTATACTTTGTTTTCACAACTATACCTGCCACTATATTATGATCTCATCAAGAACAGAGACCATGTTCTTTTATTCCATAGCCTTGTCCATAATAAGAAATTGCTTTAAAGAATGTGTATTGCTTGTTTAATTATGGGTCCAATTCATACAGAGTCCTGTTATGAATATTCTGTCCCACTCTTCCTATGATATGCATTTACCATAAATTCATATTTTAGTTTTGAGTCCACAGATAGAGCAAACATAATTGCATTAATTTTGAAACTAATATTTAAATATTGAGATTTTTTATTCAGAATGTAAGTGTAAGCTGATGAAGTCTGAGAGGGTTCCCTGCCTATTCTTGCATGTTTTCCCATCACAACTAATTTTGATGCAATAAAAATGTCTGCTTGGTTGTTTACAAGCAACTGGGGGCTTGAATTCCTTCATCCAGATCCACTAGAGACGCTAGATGAAGTAGTAGAATAAACAATTTAATGAATAAATAATTAACACACAATTAAAAAGTTATTAAAAGAGACTAGCATTAGCTCTCTGTGTTGGGGGTCTCATGGTCTCCTGCAGATAAGCATTTAATACTTTTACCTTTGTTATTAATCTTGGGTAATGGCCTTTTCAGTCTTAAGTAAGAGAATTTTTATATTATTATTTCTCTTAAGATCAAAAGGTATATAATGCCATGCAACCTAAATTGTTTAATTTTTGTGTGTAGAGTTTTAGAGCATTATAGCTGACTTATTTTCATGTTTTACTTTTAAAAAATATTTTTAGATGAGACACTACCAATCATTACAAGTGCAGTATTCTCATGAAAGATCTTGCAGCTGGTCCTTGGGCTGTAATAAGCTTATTGTCCCAGAAATTCTGGAATGTAGTGAACAAATTAGATGATTCCCAATGCTAGCCACTTTAATTTCTTGAATAACTCTTAACAACATAGTTTATAGTGGCTTCTCATTTAACTCTGTTTTTTCCTATGCTACTGTGACAAATTTAGAGGTCTCCGAAGTATTTGTCCAAATTCCAATGCCTGTTTTTTTAATCATTAATGACACTCTTGCTAAAGTAAGTTTCAGACTTCCCAATAACCCAAAAGAAATTATTTGGATACTAGTATTTGAATGCTCCATGCCTTCATTCACTCAAAAAGTTATCATGATTCAGGGAATAATTCTAAAACGCTCGATCAATCACCTCATTTCATGAAGAAAATGTTTGAAACTAACAATAAAAAAAATAAATTAAAAAAAAAAACCAAAAAAAAAAAAAGGAAAATGTTATATTTCTTAAATAATTAATCCAGTTTTTAAGCCATTCGGGTCAAATTGCTAGGGAAATTTGCTATTTTATTTTTTAAATGTATATGTTTTCTAACAGTAAAAAGGTATACTCCTATAAGTCAATTTATGCACACACACACACACACACACACACACTCACATGTACATGTACAGTTGTGAAGTAAAATGTTACAGCATGATTGGGAAACACTTGCAATTGTGAAATGCGACATTGTTCCATTTTGTCATTGTCATTAAGTATTAAATAAGACACTATGAAGAATATCAAAACTGCTAGCTGGCACACTGATATGCTTCCTTAATTATTTTTATTGTTATAAGTATGAATGTAAAACACTCAAGAGTTTTAAGGAAATCCATCAGTAAATTGATATTTTTCTTTTTACCATTCCTTTGTTATTTACATCAATAATTCCAAATTATCTTTTTTATATTCAATTATGTTATGGCAATCGATTCAGTGTATTTGTATTTATAACAGTTATTAATAAACAATGACATTATTGATAATCTATGATATACAAGTATTAAAACCTGGTTATATGTAAGACTTATTTTCTCTAGTATAAATGTTTCATTGTTTTCAGTTACTTTTACCATATTAGCACCTACTTATATAGTAAAGTAAGGAGAAAAATATATATGAAGTATAAATTTTTAGGTGTATTTTGAACAACTGTTTTGCAGTAACCCTTTGGAAGCATTATAGTTCATAGTTCTTTGTTCTTGTTTATGTTAACTCGTATTGACAGTGTAATTTGAAATGAAAATATATACATATATAAATACATAGAGAAGTATGCATTCTCTTAACAATTTTCATAACATCTTTTTTACTTGAATTAATTGAGATATTATTTTTGATAAACCTTTTAAGACATGTACCTAAGGTAAAGAGAAACAAAAGTGACTACTAAAGGGAGGGGGAAATTAGAAAACTCTTAGTAACCATTGAGCATAGGCAGGATCAGTGGAACAGGGATGGAGTTAACAAGACAGCAAGAAAGGAGGTAGGGCCTTGAGAGCAGAAAAAAATGAGAGAAAAGCTAAGGACAGAGGAACTTGTGAGGAAACAAATATCAAAATTCGTAGGTTTTTTGTTTTAAGTGTATTTTTGAGGGTTTTTTAATTTTTCTGTTACAGCTTTTCTCCCTTCTTTTGTTTTACCTCTAGAAAATTTTATATTTTCCACTAATACATGTGTGAGTAGAATTTAGAGCAAAGAGCAGCTAACATCTGCTGACACATGAGGCCCTCTGCGCTTGTACAAACGGATGTATGATTACAACATGTGGAATTCAACTAGAAAACAGAAATGTGTAATAATCAAAAAGCATCATGAGTAAGGGAAAGAAAATAGGTTGTGGATTAAATAATAGGTTGAAATTCCCGTACCACTACTGGTAGCTGCTAGACCTTGGCAAATCATAAACTTCTATCTTAATTTTACTCATGTGGAAAAGAAGAATACTAATATATAACTCATAGGGTTGTTGCAAAGATTAAAATGAAGTATATGAAGTCATCAGAACACTGCCTGTTACATTGCTTGTCAATAAATGCATATTCCTTTCCTAATTCTAAAAATTAAACAAAGAAAAGCAAGTCTATATTTATTAAGATTTTTTGCGATTTTTGATTAGTTTCAGGTGTATAAAAACAACATAATGATTAGACATTTACACCCCTCACAAAGTAATAACCCCCAAGCCTACTACCCATATGACATCGTATAGCTGTTACGGTACTGACTATATTCCCTATGTTGTACTTTACATCCCGTTGGGGGGGGGGGGGAAATATATATATGTATATTTAATGATAGTTGACATTCAATATTATTCTACATCAGTTTTTTATAAAAGATTGCCAAATAACTCTCATAAAGTTCTATAAAAATTTATATTGGTTTATCAAACTATGACTGAATTGTTCATAGTTTATAGGTGATTGTTCACAACTGTTAGGTAAGTACACAGATGCTCTGTATTTTCCTGTAGACATTTTTGTTCACAAAATGGAATATATAGCTGGAATTATTCCTTGCATAGAAGTTCCTTTTGCGAACTTTTTATGTACAAACTTTCATTTGGAAAAGGTGTTCTTCTGTCATTATGCACTTGCATATGCTAATTTGGAGGGATCTGGGTAAGTTTAACCATATGGATGGAGCAGATGTGCCCATTCATATGCTAGTAGGTTAGGTCTGTAGATAGCAGGGTATCAAAACTGATGTGAACAAGTAGGCAATTTTATCCACTCTGCTGAATTATGTAAACAGAGAGAGTAAAAAAACATGAACCTATTTTTACATTACTATTACTGCTGTTATTGTTTTTCTTTGATTAGGAATATTGTTGATATTGTTTTAATTCGATTAGGGAAACTAATGAAGCAAATCCTTTGCTCACATCAGCTTTCTGCCCTAGACATTTATCAGAGATTAGAGTAGGGAGAAGTGGGCACGACAACTTTGCTGAGGTTAGAGGACAGGGATCAAAATTCAGGGCCTGAAACAGCTGGCATTTTAAGGACAGAATACAGAAAATGACATCTAGAAATCCATTTACATGTACCATGGTTTTGGCTAAATAATAATTGCATATCACAGGGTAAAACTCAAATGTGATTTTTTAAAAAGAGCAAATACCCAAGAATTATAAGCTGAAAAGCTCCTGAAACTTGCAAAGGCTTGGGAAACGTACCAGTTTGAAAGAATAAAAAATAATAGACCACACTGAGCACTCAGGTTTCGTCAAGATGTCATGTCATGGTTCAGAAGTATAACTAAACTGTCCCAGGAGTCTAGTCTAGACTCACACTAATAAAATTTATAAATAAGATTTGAAAAAAATCAAGCTGTGCCACAAATACTTTTACTGCTGACAAGAACAAAACTAGACATTCTTAGAGGAAAACAACAAGGTTCAGGTATTCAACAATAAAGTTTATATTGTCCAGCATCCAATAAAAACTTATTAGGTAGGAAAATATCATCTATGATATTTATGAAAAAAATCGGTAAATATAAGAGAACAGAAATGATGAATGTAATGTAATTATCAAACATTATCTTAAAAGCAGCTATGAATAAGGAATTATGGATGAAGACCACTATATATGAGAAGTATATTTTGGTCATCTGAATAACCAAATATATATTTCTTATAAATCACAATATCACAGTCTATTCCCTGGTCTTCCAATGCAGATCATAAAAGTCATAAAAGACAAAAAAAAAAAAACCCAAAAAACAAAAAAAAAAAACACTGGCACATTCCCCAAAATCCCATTCTGTCATTAAGAGCTATCTAGTTCATTATCATGTCATATGAAAATGTCTCCCAGGGTGCATACACTCAGGTTTGCGGGCTTCTATTTGAACTTGTCAGGTTCCAAAAGCAAGAGTGGTTTCAGCAATACACCGTGTTGCCCTTTTGGACATCTGGTATAATCAAGCTAAGAGAAAATATTATCTCTTGCTCTGAGCCTCTTTCAAGATGTTAATGTAATATTGGATTCTTTTTATTACATGACCCATTTATTCATCCGTTTACCCAGTTACTATTTTTCCTTCTCTCCATTTATACCCAAGCTTTTCTACCTTACGAAAGGACGTTAGTTAGGTTTACCACTGTGCTGATCTAGATTGCTGGCAGCAGTAAGAGTCCAGTAAGTGCCTTCCCTGTCCATGCCTCTTCACACAGGTGCAAAATTACAGGGTTACCTTTACCAACAGAAAATGTAGCAGCAATCACTGTCAGCCCAAAATTTGTTAGATGGGGTAAAAGCACATCTGGCCCCATGAAGCCCTTAGGAATTCTGACACAAAGGCTAAAAACATAGTTTCTTGCTAGGAGTCATCCTTGTTTGTAGTGCTTATAGTTGCAGCCCTGGTCCTGTGACTAATTTATCAAGCAGGAAAAAAAAAAAAAATTGAGGTGATGTGGAAAAGAAAGAATGCCAATATCCTTCCCCACCCACTCTTCCCCAGAGAAATCAGAAAAACCAAGAAATCTATCCTGTGGGGACACTCCTTTACCCCCCGCAAGTTCATGTTGAGTTTGATCACACAGAAAAAAGAGCATGTAAGCCAGCCTTTCATGCTTTTATGGGCCTCATTATTGATAGCAAATGTTTCAGTTGCCCTTTCCAATTCTCTGTTAAAACAATTACTCTGAGGAGGCTATCTCTCTGCCCATGGTTGGACATTATGTGCTGTAATGTGTGTTGCTTGGTTTGCAGAAATGATGCTCAGCCATCCAAACTGGTGCAATATTTTCTGTTCAAGTTCTTTCACAATACTCTGAGACTTGTATCTGCCATTGGGTAAGCCAAGCCCATTCCAGAGTCAGTGTCTATTCCTGTCAAGACCATGTGTAACCCTCCAGAGCTACCAGCATCATCTCACTTGCCAGTTAGGCTCAGGGCCTTCCAACAGGGAATCTGTTATCTTTAGTCTCTATCTCTTTTGCTGGCAGATGGAACTATTCTTATTGGCATTTTGTGCATCAGAGGGTACAAGAGGAACATGTCTAGGTTCAGCTGATCTTTACATTGCTGCAGACCCCCATGTCTATTCATTTCATGGACCCAGGTGGCCATCTCAAGGGAGCACATGGGGCTATCTGCTTGCTGATTCTAATCACCTTCCAAACCTAGAAGGGAGTTCTTCTGATGGACATCAACATGTCCTACTTTAATGCACCCCTTAAATTTCTTTTTTTTTAAATTAAAGTTTATTGGGGTGACAACTGTTAACAAAGGTACATATATTTAAGGTTTACAACTCTGTAATACATCATCTATATATCACATTATGTGTTCATCACCCAGAGTCAGTTTTCTTTTCATCACCATATACTTGATCCCCTTTACCTCAAGTACCACCCCCATCCCCCCTTACCCTCTGGTAACCACTAAACTATTGTCTGTGTCTATGAGTTTTGTTTCTTCATCTGTTTTTCTTGTTCTTTTGTTGTTTTCAGTTTTATATACCACATATCACTGAAATCATATGGTTCTCTACTTTTTCTGTCTGACTTATTTCAATAGGGCCATGACCCATATGGGTTTAACAAGTTAGGTTTCCATTGCACTCCTGTGAGACCATATAGTCAGGCCATTTGGCCACTATCCACGGGTCAGTAAAAACCCAAAAGTAGGAGCTTTTACCACTGTTCAATTCTTCCATCACTGCTAGGAAAACAGCAATGCATTACAGCCTGAAAGAGCTGATCTGTGTTTACTTTCTTCAATTAGGATCTTTCCATCTATTGATCTTCATACAACAGCTTTCCAAACAGGATGTTGTCCATTCACCTTGGAACTGCCATCCACAAACCAAACAGCTCTTTGTCGGTCAGTTGAGAGCTGTTTACAGGATGCTGTCCAAGTGACAGTAGAATCCATCATCTCTTTGCACAGTTCCAGAGCCAGTCATAGGGGAAAAGGCTCCCTACCTCTCCTGTATCTCTTGCTTGCATTCCCCAGGTAGCATGATCCTTTATAAACCATTTCCTTTTTATTATGGAACTCTTCCGGGCACTGACATCCCCATAGAGCATTCTTCTGACAATACTCAAGACATTGTGGGCATTTCAGGTTTCAAGATCATTTTATGTCCTTCAGTCATAGGAGTAGATTCATTAATAATGTCAAATAGCAGGGTAGTAAATGCCCCTCAAATAGAAATTCTCTAGTCCAAAGCCCCAGTAGCCATTGCTATGTGGTGCTCAGAGGCTCTTGTCATAAGCACCAGTCTTGGCTCCAAATAGGCTATTGCACAGAGAAATTGTGTCACCAGCACTCCAGCTTCTATTCTGCACTCTTTGGTTTCTCATTTAGCATTTTCAATTATTACTGCTTGAAGGGGGGATTTATATGCCTTCTGTTTTACAATGTTAGGTAGGGGAAATGTTCCCCAATCAGATACAATTTCCATCCCCGTAATACAATCAGGTAAAACAGATGCAACCATTTCACATAATGCCTGTTCAAACATTCCAATTCTCCTACAAACGTTAACCTGAATTCCATCAACTCTTAAATTTCTAACTATTGTCTCCATTAAGACTTCATCAACAGGTTTTGGTTTTACAATACTGGATAAGGGAAGTGTTCCCCAGCTATACATAACATCCATACTCAATAATGAATTCAGGTAAAGGAGACACAACTTCTTAACATAAAACCTGCTTAAACATTCCAACTTTCACAATCCTATCAACCGTTACATTTTTACATTCTCTCAGTCTAATTGTAGCCTGAGTCAGAGCTTCACAAATGGGTTTTAAATCCACAGTTTATGGGACTCCTGGAAATCTCTGTTTTCCACCCTCTGACCAATCTTGTGCAAAAGGCTTTGGGTTCCCGGCAAAGGGTACAGCCAAGGGACCTGGGCCCTTTCACCAATCTTTAACTCAAGTAATCACTGCTCAGGTTTCTCACCAATTTTTGCCTTCTGGCTTTAAAATTTTCTCCAAACTAAGGTAAATAAAGTGGACTTGTTTGGGTCTCTTTAATGTTGGGGAACTGGGCTCCTTTGGCTCACCCAGCCTTAGGTGGTGCTGTATGAAAACCTTTGTTTTATCGGCATCAAGTCCATTTTATTCCTTCCATTTCTCAGTAAACACCTAAGCTTTCCACCCTGCTGTAATAAGTCCAGTGACCCTTCCTTTTCTCTTTCTTCTTTGTTCTGCCTCTTTTAGTATCTGCTTTATTCATTTACTTCTCAATAACAATTTAAAAATGTACACCTCATTGGGAAGAGTCCCTTGGCACTCCCATTGGATTCTCCCCGTTCTCTTGTTAAATAACCTAAAGTTTTTATTAGCATATGTAAAACCAATGAGGGGAAGCTGAGGTAACAAATCCAATAAAGCTTCTAGAACTGTTCAGTTTTGAAAGCAGAGGGCATCCATGCAATGGAATCCCTCTTAATTATACAATTTACCATAACCTGGATAACAAGCATATTCAGTGGGTGAATATACTGGTCATCATAAAGCCAGTCCCTCATGGCTTGCATACAAAGCATATCAGTGGCTTCATTTGAGATGTTCCATTTGGCGTTTACTGAAGGAAACTGGCAGTCTGCCTTCTTAGGGTAAGCAGACCTATGGTGGCTTTTATCTTGTTCACCAGGCTGTGTGTACTCTTAGTAATGATCTCCTTTGTGCCTGGATCATATAAAACCACCTGTGATTGTTTACAGTGAACTATGCACCCTTATCGACCCAAACATGTTCTTCCATTCTGCAGCATTCAAAATCAAAGACACAGCCCCCAAATTAGTTACTCTCACAGTCCATTTCAGTAAAGGTTTCTCAGGAAACTGATGATACTGATCTACAAAATGAAGCAACTCCTTAACATTATACCCTCTGGTTTCAGTCATTTGTTGATTTTGCTCTCACCCTATATTAATTACCTTCTTGATGACCAGAGGTCATACAGGTACTTTCTGTTGCCCCTGCATAATCAATAAATGAATGGATAAAGAAGATGTGGTACATATATGCAATGGAATATTACTCAGCAATAAAAAAGAATAAAATCTTGCCCTTTGCAACAACATGGATGGTCCTAGAGGTATTATGCTAAGTGAAATAAGTCAGGCAGAGAAAGACAAATATCTCATGATTTCATGTTTATATGTGGAATCTGAAAACAAAAACAGGCTCATAGATTCAGAGAACAAATTGATGGTTGGCAGAGGGGAGGGGGACAAGGAGTGGGTGAAAAAGATGAAGGGAAATAAGAGTACAAACTGCCAGTTATAAAATAAATGTCATGCAGATGTAATGTACAATGCATGGAACATAGTTAATAATATCTTAATAACTTTGTACAGTGACATATGGTTACTAAACTTATTGTGATGATCACATTGCAAGGTATATAATGTCAAATCACTATGTTGTACACTTAAACTAATATAATACTGTATGTCAAATATATTTCAATTAAAAAAAACATATTTTACCCTTTAATGCAAAACCATTCTAATGTTTAGTAAGATTTATAACATATGTTTAAAAAATCATATGAACCTTAATAGCACAGAGGACAGGAGAAGAAACATACACATATATTTTTAATATTTTTAATTTTTATTTTATTGTTATTTTTTGATCAATAAAACAGGATAGAGAACCCAGATATAAACCCACACATATGTGGTCAATTATTTACAACAAATGAAGCAAGAATGTATGTACAACAGGGAAAAGACAGTCTCTTCAATAAATGGTGTGGAGAAAAATGGACAACCACATGCAAAAGAATGAAATTGAACCCCTATCTTATACCATACACAAAAATCAACTCAAAATGATTAAAGACTTGAATGTAAGACCTGAAACCATAAAATTCTTAGAAGAAAATATACAGAGTAAGTTCTCTGATGCTGGTCTTGCCAATGATTTTTTTTGGATTTGACACCAAAAGTAAAGACAACAAAAGCAAAAATAAACAAGTGAGACTATGTCAAACTAAAAAGTTACACAGCAAAAAGAAACTATTAACAAAATGAAAATGCAACCTACCAACAGGAGAAATTATTTGCAAATCATATATCTGATAAGGGATAAATACCCAAAATATATAAAGAAGTCATACAACTCAATAGCAAAATAAATAAATAAACAAACAATCCAATTGTATTTTTTTTTAAATTTTAGGTGAAGTAAAGTGTTTTTACTTTAAAGTAAAAGTGTGATAAATTTAAAATACATATCATAAACCATGAATAAAACCTGACAATAAAATAAACAGAAATATAGCTATTAATGAATACAGAATTAAAATTAAATACTAAAGCATCATTCAAAAAATTTCAGGAAAAAATAAAATAAACTGAAAACTTGCAATTGAAATAAAAATATCAGCAGGTTTTATTTTTTGTAGAAATTAACAAGATGAATCTAAAATGTTTCTGGAAATGTAAAAAATAAAATACACACACAAAAAGACAAAATAAATAAGAACAAAGTTGGAAGGAAGTTTGTACTACCTATTTCAAGATTTAACACACGACTGTACTAGTTGTGGTAGATAGATTAATAGCCCGCTCAAAGATCCCATATTCTATCCCTGGAACCTGGAATACGTTACCTTACATGGCAAAGTTGAGTTAACGCCACAGATAGAATTAAGTTTGCTAATCAGTTGACCTTGCAATGGAGGATTAGACTGGACTATCTGGCTAGGCGCAATATAATCACAAGGATCCTTATAAATTGAAAAGAGAAGCAAAAGAGAGAGCACCAGAGAGATGATATTGTTACCATAGTCAGGAAGAATAGGGCTGGGGGGGGGGGGGGGGGCGGGGAAGGGGAAGGGGAGGAAAGAAAGGAGGAGTGAGGGGAGACAGAGAGAGGAGATGAGATCATCATCCTTAAGAAAAAATGCAGCTACCAGAGACCAGAACTAGATTTCGGTGGCTGAGAGCAGATCCAGGACACCGTCTTGCTAGATCATAATATTATTAGAATTGCAGTTGGGGAAAATCCCCCCCCTCCCCCCCCCCCCCCCCCCCCCCCGTGCCGTCAGTTCCTACTGAGCCAAATAAGGACAAAAATCCCTCCTCCTGACGGGAAGGTGTGGTCAGTGAGGACCCACCTAGGAGTGCACTTATGTCTTCAATATTTCATAGTCTCATTTTTAATGAAATAAATTCTGAAGTCACATTGTTCTTCGGGGCAGCGGCTCTTCTGCAGGCCTGCTCAATTGTGCCATCTTGGGACTATACTATCCTTTTAATAAATCTGCTGCTTCCTTGGTTTATTCGGTGCATCCTTGAATTCTTTCCTGTAGCATACATACACCAAGAACCTGTTACCAGCAAAAATAGCATGAGAAGGACCCTGCCTGATATTCTTGGATTTGAAGATGGAGGGTTGGCCAGAACAAATGAGTGAGTGACTTCTAGAAGCTGTCAAAGACAATAAAACAGATTATACTCTGTAGTGTAGAAGAAATGTAGTTTAGCTGAAACCTTGATTTTTGCTGAGTTAGACCCATTTTGCACTTCTGATATCCTGAACTGTAAAATGATAAATGTGTATAGTTTTAAGCCATTAAATTTTTGGTAATTTATTACAGCAGCAATAGAAAAATAATAATCTAGATCGTTTAATATCTGCTTAAGGATAGACATATAAAGCAATAAAAAAAAAACGAATCTAGAAATAGATCCACACTGAATTTTGCTCAATTGAATTTTGACAAAGTTGCCAAGAAAATAAATGAGAAGAGGCTAGTCTTTCATATGGAAAAATAATTAACTTTGATCCTTACATCACAGAGTAGTACATAAAAATTAACTCATAATGAATCATAAACCAAAATATAAAAGCTAAAACTATAAAACTTCTTGAAATAAACACAAAAAATATCTCCATAAACTTGAGAAATGTCATTTTTTCTTAGAAAGAAAACAAAATGTACTGTCCTTAAGAGAAAAACACAAAAAACATGAAACATACTTAATCAGAATTAAATATTCATGATCTTCAAAAGACATAGGGAAGGAAATACATAGGTAAACCACAGATTCAGAGAAAATGTTGGTGATATATCTACCTGACAAAGGACTTATATCCATAATATATACACATACAGAAGATTTTTTATTCAAAAGAATAAAAGAAGTTACTGGTGTACAAATGTTCATAATTACTTATTCATAATAGTAAAATATAGAAACAAACCTAATACTTGTCAACTGGTGATTGGATAAGTTAAGGCATATACATACAATAGAATACTATTGTGCAATAAAAATAGTGAACTTGTGATGTATACAACAGCAAAGATGAATCTCAAAACATTATAATGAGGAAAATCAACCAAGTACAACCAGGCACAAACTATGTGCATACAATATGTTTCATTTCATATGAATTTCTAGACTGATTAAACTAGTCCATACTTCTGATACACATCAGAAAAGGGTTGCCTAAGGTGGGAGTCAGGGTGGATTGACTGCATCAGGGGCTGAGGGAACTTTTTAGAGTTATAGAAACATTATAGATTTTGATTGGGGTGGTAGTTTTAACATACATTTGTCAAAACTTGCTGAACTGTAATCTTAAAACAGCTGTATTTTAGTGTATGAAAATTATATGTCTTATAGTTCACTTATAAAAAATGAATCAAACATATTAATCAGTTGTCATATATCACCTATAGTGTCTGACGAGCATAAAATATAAAGGGTTGTAACTCTTACACAAGTGTAAATAAGTCACAGGTAGGTTTCCTCCGTGGAGCTTCTGCTTTACTGAGGCCTGGGTTCAAATCTTGCCACTCCTTCTGACTGAATAAGCAATCACTAAAATTGCATGAGTCTCAGTTTTTTTTTTCAGGTATAGAACGTGAATAATAATGCTTACACTGCAGGATTGTTTTAAGTATAAAGTTTATCTCTTACCCTTACCTGTTTCACTTCAAATTTCTGAGATAGGCAAGTCCTGGACTGTATTAAGTTATACTGCAGGAGATCAAGACACCAAATTGGACCCCATTAGAACAAAACCCTACCTTTCCTCTTCCAATAACCTGAGGTGGGGGATAATGTAAACTTTTTCTTTTTCAATGTTTTTTTTTGAGATGGGATCAGGATTAAATGATTATATAACTAGGACACATAAAGGAGTCAAATCTCCTTCATTTGTGCCTTAGAAGAGAACAGAAAAGTCATGCTCAGAGTTCTTTTATCTATTTCTGTTTCTCCCAAGATTTAAAAAAAGGGGATGGGGGAGGGGATAAAATAAAAAAGAAAAGACTCATGTAGTGTGTTCTCTTGCTTGAGAGGTACCTGTTTGAAGGAAAAGTGGGGCCATGATAAGACCCAGAGAAGGGGACAGTAATTGGAACTGGCGTCTCAGACTTGGTTGAAGTTGAGACTTTAAGGAAGATGAGTAAAGAAATAAAATAAAATAAAAGCACAGTTCCTTTGTCAGTTTAAGAAGGCAAACATAGATTGTGGGGAAAAGACCAGCCAGGAATCAAGAAGGCCCATTTCACTGGAAGGTCTCATCAGGAAACTGATATGCATACATTGGTAGAGTGATGTGAAGAGTCATTAAAGCAAAAATGAAATGGAATAAGAACTAGTCCAGTGCCTGATTAGCCGTGCAATAAATATGGATTCCTTCTACCCCTGTCTTGTGCACCGTTATTACTCTACAGCTCCCAAGAACCTAAATCAGAGGGAGAGCCAATAGGAACAGGAGGAAACATTGTTGTTTCTAATGTGTGAATGAGGAGGAACCCCAACATCAGATGTTAAGTAATCACATTTTGGTTGTTCATTTGTGCTTTGGAGCTGTGCTGTCAAACCAGGAAGCTGGAAGCTGAAGCCCATGGAACATAAGAAAAATAAAAACATTTCAATATATTGAGATTTAAGTAGCAGAGCTCAGAGATGAATCTTTTCTTTCATGACAGATCCCTAAAAGTTCTCAGTTAATAATAAATCACCGACAGATCACAGGAAGCCTTGATCAATTTCCAACTCCCTCTATTATTCCAGTTCAATTTGTTTTGGGGTAGAAATGATTTTGAGGTCACACTGGTCTTTAAAATGTTTCAAAACATGATCAAATAGGTTGGGCCTTGAAGACTGGGGGGAGGGTGTTATTAATTTCTTCTCCCTTCATTATATTTACCTGTTACTAAAATGCAAACAAATGATAGAAATAAAGTTTCAAACATGCCAAGTACGTTTACCCCTTTTAAAAAAGGAATTGGATATTGTTACTATTAGAAAAGTAGGAAGAAATCTGCATTTGTGTTGCTAAATTAATAACCTTTAGAAAGATTGTGGTGTCACCTTCAAAGCCACAGTACAACATAAATAATATCCTGCTGTTTTCACCTCATTTGTGTAATGCCACTTACCAAGTGCATTGAACAAATGATGCAATAGTTCCGTAAACATGTTGACATCACCTAAAGTGCACAGCTGTTCTGTTCAAAGGAAAGAAAAAATTCATCCATTATCCAAAATTTTATTGAAAACCAATTACACAAAGCCTTTGTGGGGAATTATGTTGCTTTTGACAATTTGTAGTTAAGTACAGATGTCAAAAAATTGACTTAAACAACAGTCTCCATAAAACTTACTTCTAAATACTGTACATATGTTAATGGGTGCTTATCAGAAAAAAGCAGTTACATTATTTTACTTTTGTAGATTATTTTTGCCCTACACTTTCTGTTGGCATTACACTTTATTAACAAGCCCTAATTACAGAGGCAATTAGTAAAAATTACATAAGAGTTGTTATGCATATAAGTAATGGTGATATAATCATTAAATTTGATTATTTTTAAACTCATTTATGCTAATTATTCATTTAATATTATATGAATTTTCCTAGATTACAAGTCCATTTAACTGTAAGCAATTTTTATAGTAATAAATACTCAATTTTTTTTCTTATGGTTGTACATGAATTGATTTGTTATTTTGGTTGATTTTCCTTGGAGACATTCATTTTAAGCACATTATTCAGAAAAAAATTATAAATCAGAGTGTCTTGAAGAGTAGAGCACATATGAAATATGAAAGGAGGTATTAAATATTCTAGATGAGTTGAGAATTTAATTTTTTACATTTAATCAGTTGTCAGCATTTATAATATCTTTAGCTATAATAATATCTACATGAGTAAAATAAACTACCTAATTTTTTTCAGCAAGTTTAATTTTTTTCAGATTCTGCATTATTCATTGAGAACATGAAAAAAGAAATTTGAGCAAGATTCTAGTTATGTGAGGGTCAGCTATCAAGAGCAAAAATGGATCCTGGTTGTATTGAGGTGCAAACCTCAGAGCCATTTGCAAAATCTGAATATCTGCAATAAGTTCTAGTGGAATGACATTCAAATAAGATGGATAATATTACAAGACAATGAACAAAAAATATTCTCAAGATATTACTGCTTACGAAGATATTGTAGCAGAGTATGATGTGCAGAACTAAACCTGGAAAAAAGTTGCTATTTCCATAGTTTAGACTGACTCCTGTTGATTTTAAATTCTGTGCCTGACAGTAAATGTTCAATTCTCAATAAATAAGTTAACTATGTTGACTTAGCAGATATTTAGTCCATTGTAGTTACAGCTGAGGAAAGCTTGGGAAAGAAGATACACCAGATGCTGGGGATAAGTAATATAAGAATGCCACTCAGGGTGGAGTTTGGAGCACTGGTGAATCCAGTTGTAAGGAAACAGCACTTATGCTGGAACATGGAGATGCCATGTTTTGTATATACGCTCATCAATTAAATGCTTAGTTAGTGGTCAACATGTGGTCCATGATTATGTTTTGTTGGCATCCTTATTAATGTAGTCACTTTTTCTTTTCTCTTTTTCAAGTTTATATGGAAAACAAAACAAAAAAGGCATTAATCGAAATTTCACTCAAAATTCAGATATTTTCTACATTAATTTAAGTTTGGATTTTGAGATTGCATCTATATGTCATCTATATACAAATGAAAAATTTTTTGAAATTCCTGACCATATCTTTCTTCTGCTGTGAACTCTGCAGCATCAGTAAATCAGTATGTAATTTTAAATAGCCCTTTGAGTTCTATACTTTTAAGATTCTATTTTGAATTGAACTTTAATTCCTATTTAGAATTAGAATGTAAAATGACTCACTGCTTTTGGAAATGGGTCAGAATAAATTTGTTCTATATGGTTATTATGAAATATATACAATACCTGAATTACATAGTGTGTGCTTTGCTAAAAATCTTGCAGAAGTGAATAGTGAAGAGTTAACAAAAGGATACAAAGAGAATAAACCTAGGACCAAGATTTGGAAAACACAGTTAATAAATTTCCACTCAACATAAGGAAGAACTTTTGGTAATGAAAGCTATCCAAGCATAGTAAAGGCTGCATCTCAAGTAGTCAGTTCCCTGTCATTGGAATTATTCAAGCAGAAGCCAGATATATGACTATCATTTGGGGATGGTATGCATGTGGTAAGAAGTGAGATTATGTGACCTTTAAGGTCCCTTCAAACCCTGTTATAATTATAAGATGCCTGATTGAAAATAGTTTAGCATACACATGGTGTTACTAAAATATCAGCATAGTCAAATTCAGAGAAAGAGTAAATTGAAGATATCATTGTGATTGGGGAAAACAAGTATATTGCTTGCAGTCACAGGGTAAGACACTGCGATGAATCAGTTCTTGGCGTGAAAGAGACACAATGATTTAGTGCTTCAGCCTCAGTCCATATGGAGTTACTTATCAAATGGCAGCAAATTGCTGTGAAGCATGCTAGAATGAATCTGCTGCCCACTACACAAACAACGTGTAATGTCACTGTCAAGTGCAGAGTGCTTGCTTCTACATGTAACAGAAAACCAATGACACAGTGATTCCCTCCCTCCCATCACCGTTTTGCTTGCAGAGTCTAGCTGTACTCTGCTTCCAGTTGTAAAATAAAAAGGGAGACTGACATTAAGACTAAATCATATTAAAAATTAAAGTTTAAATAGTAGTGTTCTTTGGCTTTTATCAGACATGTAAACAATGATCTGGGAGAGGTATGGAATACAATTGAGATGGACTTTCAAATCTACACTACATCCTTGTCTACCCAGGTCTATGTTCTGAGAGTCTTATCAGATATACAGGAGCATTCTTGCTTCTGGCTTCTGGTAGGAATTTGAGAGCGTGGGGGGAATGACTGGCAAGGATGTGGAGAAAGGAAATAGAGAGAAATCAGGTTAATTATCACCCTACCTTCCTCCCTGCAAGGTTGGCTTCACGTGATTGAGCACATGATCTAGGGTCCCAGTTCCTGTGAGATGGCTAAGGGGAAAGCCCTTAGCCTGTCTCTGGTTCCAGGTAACTTCCTCCCCTCCCTCTCTGGGCCATGGGGAGGAAGAGAGTCTCGCCATTATTGTTACTAACTCTAGGACACTGCACTTGTACCTTCCTCTCCATTTTCCTCCAGGCCCCAGGCTGATGCTCTCAGTGCCTTGTTCCTTGTACTACAAGTCATGTTTGGTCACTTAGACTTTCACACATGTATTAGGTAAATTCTTACCTCCAGTATAACTTAATAAGAATGCACTGAAGAATTTCAAAACCATGTGCTGTACTATATTATTTGTAACCAGTATATTCTAGCTACATACTTGAATGTTTGACAGTTCTTTAAAATCATAAATACTAGCATAGCTTTTATTTTAAAAAATGATACAGTGTGGGGAACTGTCCTACAATCACAGAGCACTAAGTTGATTGATCACTCTGTATTCATTGTACAACGACACAGTGGTGTATGTGTATATTTATTTTAAGTTATGACCAATAATGATCAATTGCTTTATTTTTCTTTAGACTAACAATATAATTTTCTCTAAGAGTATTATAAACTGTCTAAACAGTTTGAGCCTCAAATAAAAAGTACAACATATATGTTAAAATTACTTATTTATTACATTCTGTATTGGGTTGGATAGTGTCCGTCTCTACCAGCCCCAACCAAAGAAAATTCAAGTCTTAACTGGAACCTCAAAATGTGGTCTTATTTGAAAATAAGGCCTTGGTAGGTATAATTAGTTAGGTAAAGATGAGGTCATACTGGAGTAGGGTGGGTCCTAAATCCAGTATGACTGGTGTCCTATAATAAGAGGAAAAGAGACATGGAGACACAGACACAGAAATAAGGCTTTGTAAAGATAAAAGGGAGAAAACGTGTGAAGACAGAGGCGGACCCTGGAGACATACATCTACTAGGTAATAAATGCCAAGAATGGCCAGCAACCACCAGAAGGTAGAAATAGGCAAAGAGATCTTCCCCTAGAGTCTTCAGGGAGGGCAAGGCCCTGCTGATAGCTTGCTTTTGAACGTTTATCTTTCAAAACTGTGGAAAAATAAATTCCTGTTGTTTAAGCCACCAGTTTGTAATACTTTATTATACCACCTTAGGAAACTAATAAATATGCTTATTTAACATAAATTTTTGCCATATCGGCTTCTTAAAAAAAAAATCTCATTTCAAAGAAATCTGTAATTTTGAACTTGAGATTAAATTTTATTTTCAGCATAATGTATCTAATTTAGTGTTTGCTCAGCATGCAAAAGGGAAATACAACAATCTTATATACATTCATTTTGTTTGTTATTGAAAATAATAGTCACATGTCACTTTCTGGTAAAATACTTCATATTTGCATGACTTAAAATGATTTTACATTTAAGAATATAGGCATTTAAAATCCAAATCACATTTCTTCCAGACACAAATAAGCCTGACTATAGTTCAAGTTATTAGGAAGATTGTTTTATAAGATGTTTTGTATAGAAAAACATGTTATTGTTCTATTTATTTAAAAATTAAGGACAATACTTAAATAAAATTTAAATCATTCAGTAGAAATAAATTGCATGTTTTTAGATTTAGTCAAGTTTAATTTACCTTGACTATAAACTTATTCCATCATTTCAATGTGCAATAACAAGATATTTAAAATACAACAATTACAAAAATTCTTGAAAACAATTAAGGTTTTTTTGTTGCTTTAAATATTAATTCTTACAGAAGCAATAAATGTTTGGCATTGATGTTATAATAACAATGCTATTTTGTGGTTAATTTTCTATAGTAGCATAGAAATGAATAACAACAACTAAAAACAGATTTTATTATTTGACCTGAGATAGAAAAGAGTAACCACAGCTTCTTAATTAAATCTATGAGGGAATAAACTAATGGAAACAAATAAACATGTTATCATACTAAAATACATAAATACATTTACTGATTATTGGGATATAATTACCATTTATATAATTTATCTACTTAGTAATCTCAATTGATGAGTATGTGATGCTAGTGAAACTGATGTCCTTATGAGTCCTTTAACTCTCCCTTGCTAGTCATCTTGCAATATATGCATTTGGTTTAAAGAGGACAAGGAAGGACATTATATTAAGGGGAAAAAAAAGGACAAGCAAGGAAATTCATCAAAACTCCTAGAAAACTCTTTTCATTAAGTCAATTCATTATTTTATATAAAAAACATTTATTGTATATCAGATTTATTCCAGGCAACATTTAAGATAATATGAGGTATGATCAAACAATAAGGTGAATGTTTAAATTTAAAAAAATTATTACTGTAAAAGACACATTGCCATTAATCCCCCTCAAAATACTCCCTCTTGCTTTGAACACACTTATCCCATCGTTCTTGCCACTTTCTGAAGCAGTTCTGGAAGTCCTCTTTCATGAGTGTCTTTAGTTGCACTGTTGTGGCTGCCTTGGTGTCTTGAATTGATTCAAAATGTTTACCTTTCATGGTCATTTTGACTTTGGAGAAGAGCCAGAAGTCTCTCAGTGCCAAATCTGGTGGATAAGGTGGATGAGGGCACACTGTGATATTTTTACTTCACAGAAATTGCCATACCAGAAGTGATGTGTGACTTGGAGCCTTTCCGTTGTGATCACAAAATATGATGAGTGCTGCTGCTGAGTGCCATCCAGTGAAAAGGCAGGGATCTTCAATACGGGAAGCAGCACATCCAACCTTAGTAACAGTGTGTGACAAGTTTCAACTTGTTCGGTACAGTCAGTCGGGTATGAGCTACGGTTTAGAGAAGGTGTGTTTTATAATGTGCAATAAATCATCCTCCATCATGACAATGCTCCATGTCACACATCGCTTCTAGTATATGGCAATTTCTGTCAAATAAAAGCATTACAGTGTGTCCTCATCCACCTTATTCACTGGATCTGGCACCATGTGACTTCTGGCTCTTCCCCAAAGTCAAAATGATTCTAGACAGTGAGGTAGCCATGACAGCACAACTAAAGACACTCACAAAAGAGGACTACCAGAACTGCTTCAGAGGGTGGCAAGAACAACGGGGTAAGTGTGTTTGAAATGAGAGGGTGTACTTTGAGGAGGATTAATGGCAATGTGTCTTTTACTGTAATAATTTTTTTCATTTAAACATTCAGCATAATTTTTTATCACACCTCGTACATGTGGCAGCCAAGAAGGTATGCTTCATATATCTGCCTTCTGGAAAATCTCCAAGAGAGAATATATCACTGCTCATTCGAATTAACCACAGCATTCACTCCAAAGCCACTGGAAACTTTCTGAAAATTGCATTGAGGTCTGAAACTATTTTTTCTTAAACTTTTTTTTTTCACTTTCCTTTCAGTGTCAGACCTGTGTCATGGTCTGAAAGCAGTCTAGTATTCTCTTGCCCCCACAGGTGTTTTTGCAACAAATTCTTGGCTCTCTAATCCCATCTTGGCAAATATTCTTGGAGGACTAAAACTGACATGCTAGGACACTGAAGAATTTCTAGTCTAACAGAAGAAAAAGACATGCAAATAGGTGAATATGAAGCAATTGTTTAAGTATTCTTTAAAAATTATGTGGACAGATTGCTCAGTCAATTAAAGAGATGTCATCCTGGGGATCAGGAAACAGTTAATATTTAAACATGCTGTTTATAGGCGTCTATGGATGGATAAAAGTAAATACAGAATGTATGTAGTTGGTTTTTTTGGCTCTGCACCACCTCAGTTCCTCCTACTTTCAAATTCCTTGTGCCTTACTTACATTTCAGATCAAATTGTTTAGTGTTGGTGAGGAGTATGTCAGACAAAGAGAGAGACAGAAGCACAAAGTATTCCAGGTACGAGGAATAACATCCTCAAAGTGAGGAGGTATAAAAGAATGAAAGTGTCATGGAGAGCAGTGAGAAGTTCAGAGTGCAAAGAATGCAGATTTCAATCAGGTTTACGTTTTACTTACTTGGTTTGTCCTTTACAACTCTGAGACTTGTCTTTATGATGTCAGCCTGGCACCCATGACTTCAATAGCCAGGTATACAGGGACGATTTGCGAATGTGCACTGCTAGTCCAAATCTCTCCCGAGCTCCAGCTGCCTCTGTATCTCTTCACCTGTGTATAAGCACATTAAATTATTCATGCCCCATACAATTTTCTACCCCAGTCTCTGCCTCATTTATCTTACCAATACAGCTAAACATTTGTCTTCATCAATATCTATGAACCTCTCTACCCAAGAGCACAGGCCAGAAGCTGAGGAACCATGCTGTACTCCTTCTGTTTTCCCATCATTCTAATCCCCAGTCCAATTTAGTAATTTACCAATTAATATTACTTCTTTAATTCTTTCAATCCCATCTCCTCTCCTTACCCTCACAATTACCACCCCAGTAGAGAATCAAGTTTTCTCTTATCTCAATTGTTAAGAAAAATGACAATTTGTCCTTCTGCCCCTGTTCCTTCCCACTTTAATGTTTTCTCTACACCTACTAAGTCTAAAATAGACATCTGACTGTATTAATGTCCATTTGAAATTCTTTGATGGATTTTGTATAAAATGTAAACTTTTTTCCTTATTAAAGATATTTCATTATCTTTTATATTTTTGTTAATTTTTGTGTCTTTATTATTTTTTGCATCTCTCCACCTCATTCCCAAAATACAAATGTGAACACATGCACACACATGTGCATACAACACACATACACACACATGCAATGTGTGCAAACACATGCAACTCCTGTCAATTTCCAGGTCATTTTTTCTTTGTTTTCTCTCTGTAATTTAAATCATAGTTCCTATTGTCTGGATCATCCTTTATACCCCCTTTGCAGGTGAATCCCTTAATCATCCTTGAGAGCATGTTTTTCTTATCTAAATGAAGAAATGTTCCTTAAAAATTATCTATGCAACCTGTGGTCACTCATAAAATATCATCAAGTTAAGCTGGGTGGTAAACTGGTATAAAGAAATAATTGAAAGGGAATCAAAATGTTATGTCAATAAGTCAACCCTGACTTCCAAAACAATTTCCAGTCTCAGTAAGATTCCGATGTATACAGATAGATCTGTTCTTAAATGTATGCCATCATAAAAAAAAAATATTTAGACAATTTTTAGACTCAAACTTAGGATGAAAAACTAAAGCCTTTAGATATCAATAAACAGTTAAATGGGTGGTCAAGAATATACTGGGTTATTTTGTAGTGGGACAACATCTGTAAAAAATAACAACTTGAGTCACTGTTGAGGTAGCAAATTTAATGTAACAGCACAGACACAGTGACAGTTTGATGTGAAAAAATCCATCAACTCTCATGGTTTGTGTAACAATTGAGTCTATGGAGTAACTCTAACCTATCTATCCAATGGAAATTTTATGAACTCAGACAACCAATGCTTTGAGCTTTATAATAGAATGGCAGGAAAGAAAAAGTATATATATTATTTTGAATCATCCAACAATATATCGATTTTCAGTTTCCATAATTTAATAAAGTAACAAGAATGCACAATCAAATACCTAAGAATGTTGATACTATTCTGAGGTGAAAAATAAGCTCTGTGGATCTTTGAAGCATGGGGAGGGCCTAGAATATGAGAAACATGTAGCATTCCTTCTTCTTATTGCTTTATGTATCTGCTTTAAAAGGATGTCTGATACAGTTAGATAGCACTCTAAATTTCAAATGTTAAAAAGTATTTCCATTTAAAATCTCACTCATTTATTCAAAATCAGTGTGATGCATATTATGTGCCAGACACATTATTATATATCTAAATTATATATATATATATATATATATATGTATATATATATATACATATATATATATATATATTATAACATGTATTAAGGAGAGAAATTTAAAAAACATAATTTTGATTGCAAGAACTAATTGCTTATTGTGAATACCAATACCAACAACTAAAATATAATGTCCTGTGATTGAGAGACAATAAGTGCCAACCCTAAAAACATGACCTCTGAACTCAAAATGCTTAAGTTGAATCCTGACACTTTTACCTACTATTTTGCTTTATACAAATTACTCAAACTCTAAACGCTCTTTCACATTTATAAAATGGAGGAAAATAATAGTACCTACCTCATAGGATTAAAAGGATTAAATCAGTGAAAACAAATTGCTGAAAACAAAGCTTAGCATATGATGCTAAGGTGCTCAACAATTGTTAGCTATGATTAATGCTTGTGTAAACAGATAAACAACAGGGACTTAGAGATGGAGGTCTTTAAGCACAGACTTAGGGCTGCCTAACTCCTTAGAAATAGTTTGAAAATAATTTCCAAGGAAATTGCTGCTTCTCTTGGAATCTTGAAAAATGAGTAGTAATGTCCCAGGATGATAGGTGAGCAAGTATTTCAACAGAGGGGGCAATATACAAGATCTGAAAAGTTCAAGAACACATCCTAGAAAAGGTGCTACATACCTCATTGCTGAATGTCACTATGGTCACCTTCAAAGTACTCCTCTTGGGAAGCTATGCTCCAACACCAGCGCCTAGTCCACCCTTCAAAGCAATTTTGGAACTCTTTTTCTGGAATGGCCATCAGAGCTGTCATCATATTACCTTTGATATCCTGAATGTCATCAAAATGTCTTCCTTTCAATATTTCCTTTATCTTTGGGTAAAGAAAGAAGTCATTGGGGGCCAGACCAGGTGAGTAGGGATGGTGTTCCAATATAATTGTTTACTGACTAAAACTCCCTCACAGACAGTGCCGTGTGAGCTGGTGCATTGTCATGATGCAAGAGCCATGAATTGTTTGTGATAAGTTCATGTCATCTAACTTTTTCTCACAGCCTTTTAAGCACTTCCAAATAGTAAACTTGGCTAACTATTTTTCCAGTTGGTACACATTCATAATGAATAATCCCTCTGATATCGAAAAAGGTTAGTAACAGCATTGCAACAAGTTCGCGAACTTAATTGTCAGACCTCATATGCAAAGATAAATATGTGAGAGTTTGGAAAATGATAATAATTATAGTGAAAACTCTTATAAGGAAAGCCATCTAAGCCATTTAGCCAAACAAAATGGTAACCTTCTCTTTATGTAAAAATACTAAGTGGTACTGACAACATGCTAAATGCTCATAACTAGGTAAACCACACTCTAGTATATACATATACTTCTGCATTTTAAGTCATACCATCAAAAACTGTTGGTTTTTCTTTCTAATTATGTTTATGCCACTTGCAATTATTATACTAATTATGTAGTTAAAATATACTTAAACCTACCAAATGAGTTCAAAATAAATGGTTCTTATGATAAATAAATTGAATAATTTGTAACTACTTGACAAAGATGTGTCATTTAAAAATTTATTGTTAATTTAGGTGTGAAAAGATAATAGTCAAATGTTGGAAAATGAATCATAAGTATCTAGAATAAATATGGAAAACTGTCTTTGACATTTTTGCTGTTCTTTGGGAGAAGCAAAAACTGGAATACCTAGATTTTTCTAGGATGAAAATTTAAAAGGAAAGCAATATCAAACTGCAATTAATAATTCCACAGACGAAGGAAAAGACAATAACCCTATAGCAAACATTTGGCAAATGACTATTTATGTATATGGTTTATGTTAAAATACCTATGCATGATTTTAAAATTATTTCTTGCTTTACCAGGTATTTTAAATTAAATGCTACTATTCTAGATTGTTTATGATCAGATAGCTTCAATTATAACCTGGTTTGGTCAAAATGGCATGTCCCTATTGAAAATTGGTGAAAAATTAAGCTAAGGCTGTAGACTAGGTAAAATTATGAATTATTGTTTATGGTTTTCTGATAGTACTGCCCTGAACTTTATAAATACAAAGACTCATTGTTAATAATAAGGCATATTTGTGGATTGATAAACACTTTCATCGGTTGTCAAATAAACCCTTCGATTTACATAGTTTTGCAGGACAAACATAAATTATTCCCATTTTCTGAAAGATGAAATAAAGTTTACAGAATACCTGAGGTAAAACACAGGGTTTTGGTTTATGGGAGCTTTTCATAAGTACTTGCCCCAGTCCTGTGAGCCTATGTATTTTAAAAATTCAGCTTATGAATCACCCACTGTGTACGATCTTCCCCAATGTCTCCTGAGTTAGTCAATTGTACCTCTTCCCTATAGTATTGTTAAAGGGTCTCTGTTAAGTCACATGGTAGGATAACTTCCTACTCTTTGTTGAAACACACACATCACTCCCAGATTTTGAGCTATTTAAGGGCACTCCAATATCTTGCACAATATGTTCCAAGAGCATATTGACAATAAATATTTGGCTAGGCTGATCTGAGAGCTGGATAAAACACTTTTAGAACCTTCTAAAATACAAGTTTTTATTATGTTATGCTTCTGCTCAAACACACCATGACTCTCTCATTGTCTGTACAGGATAAAAACCAATTACATTTTCTCGAATTCTAGTTTAAATATAAAATGCTGCCACTTGGTTTATCAGGCCAAATTTCTTGCTGTAATCTCAAGTGAAAGCCTTCATTTGAACCACGTTTATATCCTCGCTGCCTTCCTAATGCCTTTTGGGATCTCTGTGCTTTTTAATTCACAACTTTTTCTCATGACTTACATGTAGGTGTCCTTACTGGGCCACTTTCCTTTCCACTTTCTGCATTTTCCCTTCTCTTCTAGTCTACACTGAGATATTTTGTATGGATATTCTTCCCTGTGTCAGGAGCTCAGCTGAACTCAAGAAAGCTGAGCTGCCAGGTGTGGAAGTAGCTGATTAAGACAAGAAGTCAAAATGCAAGTAACAAAGGCCTTTATATACTTATCATGATAGGCTAACCCAGAGAAAGCGCTGGTGCTTCCGATGCATTTTTCATCATGGAATGGCACCAGTGGAGATGGTCTCACTGCAGAGGGAGCCAAAAACAAAGGATACTGCAGCTCTATGGACCCATGGGGTTTCGAGTGGGGAGAAGGGAAGGGGCTAGAAGTGCAAAAGTCCTGAGCATGGAGTCGGAGAGGAGGAAAAAGTGTCCTCAAGCTTTGCTGCTTTAACCCCCAACCATAAGGAGGTCTTGGCAGAGGCACCTAAGGGAGGCTCCCATAAAAATGTCTAGAAATGAAGGCACCTGGGCTAGGAATGCAGCCATGCACAGGAGGATGGCCATGAGGGAGCCTGAGTCCTTGACTGCAACTCCCTTCAGAGGCTGCAAGGCACTGGCTGTGCCCCAAGCCTGGCGTGGGGAGGGCAGCTTTCCCACATCGGGCCCACCAGGTGAAGGCTTCGTCATTGTCCATGAAATATCACAAGAGCATTTTAGATGGTAGCTGGATTTCTTTTTGAATTTCTTTATGAATATTTTTGTTGGATAGATAGACTTTTCATATAGGAGAATATTTTAAATTGTTAATACAGAGGCAAAAATATAATGTCAGTCAGCTTTATTTTGAGGTTTTAATAGGTAAATAGAAAGTTTATATGTGTAAACTAAAGAATTCCTTTATAAGCAGGCATCCTCTAGCCATCTTCTATTCAACTTTGTGTCTCAAGAAAAAAGGTTTTGTTTTGTTTTTTTCTTCACTTTTCAACAGTGTTCAAAATATTTAGATGGAGAATTTCATCTTGGTTTCTTTCTGTCACAGCCTCAGCCTTAAATATATTATGCAGCACTTCAAAACATCTAAGGAAAATGGCAAGGCTCCTCAGATTCACAGACACATAATGTTTTTATTGATTAAGTTGTTATTAATTTAGTTTTATTTGTAATTAAATGGTAGTAAAATTTCAGAAATAATTTTTCAGGTTTAAATAAGAAACATTGTCATTTATTAGAAGAAAAATTCTCATATCTATATAGATTTGGTTGTGATTGTGAGATTTCTGTCACCATTCTTTGTTTTGTTATAATCGCCACAGCATTTGTCACATATATTACTATAATTTGCATCTTGTAAATGCTTAATAAATTCTGATTTTTTTATATAACTGAGTTATATTTCTGATCAGCCTAAAAATGCCCCTTTAATGATATCATACTGTCCCTGAATTAGTAATATGAGAAATCTAGATTTATATTTGGGATCAGCTAAAAATTTAACAACCCAGAGCCTACTTTTATCTATTGAGGATTAGGGTATTATTCATCACTATACAAGTTGAATGTATCATTACATATTTTGCTCTTTTCAAATTGCCTGAGCATTTCAGCAAAAAAACAACAAATCAGTGTATTTCTTAAAGAAACAAAACTGTAAAAATAGTCTTGTCAACTTACCAAGATTCTTTTAAAAAACTCTTTTAAGAGCTAAATTACTGCAAGCTAATTTTATGGTGGATGAAACAGTCACATCAAATGAAGTAAATCATCTTTTTCCTTTGACAGAAATTCCTTTTAAGTTCTTATCTAATGAAAAGATTCCATGAACACAAAGTACATCCATCAGTTCCGCCTTCTGAAAAACTCAACCTAGAGTACTTAGAAAAATCATTTTAAAGATCAGGGATATGTAAGATCAGATTTCAAGAGAATCTCTATTACGCTTGGCACTGAAAGGCAATTGAGTTACTGGTGATATCACTTCTTTGAATAGTTGAAAAGAAATTAGAATTTCCTACTCTCATGATATGTGACAAAAGAGGAATCTAGATCTGATGTACAGCAAGTATGAACCAATACTGGCAGCCTAGGTATTTACAGGTGCTTTGCTTTGGTCAGTGTCTATGCTGGACTAGTTTTTTTTTTTTTTTTTAATACTTTTCATATTACCTCTTCCCAGGGAAAAATTCAAATAAAGTGTTTCTGCTAGATTTTTTTTGCACCTTTATGAGAAATGTTATCTTATTATATGAGAATATGTAGGATTTTTTTTTGCATTTAAGTTTAAACTTTTGGTTTCATGGATTCCATCTTTTCTTGTTTACTCATCTCTTCTTACACAATGTCCAGAGCAATTTCACAAAACCAGTTAGACATCAGAAGTACAAGGGTAATCTTTTCTTAATTGCTATGGGACCATAAGGGTAAAATTATGTTTAAATTATTTAAGTTACATTTATACATTCTCTACCTGCCCAATTACCATGATGTGACCTAAGTACTCTCAAAATCCCAGCTGAAAATGTAGAGCATGTATGGATTATTCATTAGGTCACTTTGCATTCTTTACTAATTTATATAGTGCTCCAGTGTCACCCTCAGGCAATTCCTCTAAAAGACCTAGAAAAGCCAACACAATACTAAAGAAGAGGTGGAGCACTCACTACTGCATTTTAAGATTTATTAGAAAGCTACAGCAATCAAGACAGCATAATATTTGTGAAAGAGTCAACATATATATCAAAGGAACAGACTATAAAGCCCAGAAATAGACTCACACAAATTTCATGAATATAGTCAGCTGGTCTTTGGCAGAGGTGCAAGGCAATTTAAACTGAGAAATCGTCACAATCAAGTAAATCCTAAGCCGACATAATGATTAAATGTGGTTGGTATCTTAGATGGGATCCTGAAACAGAAAAAGGATATTGAGTAAAACCTAAGGAAATCTAAATAAAATATACAATTTAGCCAATAATACTGTGTTAATATTGGTTAGTCAACTTTAACTAAAGTACTATATTAATGCTAAAAATTAATAAAAGGGAAAAGTGTGTTTCGGTTTAGTGGAAAGTCTGTGCTATCTTCACAAATTTTCTCTAAATCTAAAACTGTTTTAAAACATAAAAAGTTTACTTTAAAAACCTGATAAGTACACTAGAAAATCCAGTTTTTATCCTGTGTTCCCTCTATAACCTGTGCTTTAGAGTAAGTTTCTCTTTGTAGAATGATTCCAGTTTTTCAATTAAGTAATATAAAATTAGAATGTACCATTTTGTAACACTTAATGAAACAATAGATTTAATAATTAGTGTCTGTTAATATCTCAGAAAGAGTCCAAATCAATTACTATGTAGCTCCTAATGGAATTACTACCACATAGCATTACTCTTGACTAAACATTGAAAAAAAATCCAATGTCTAAGTAGCAGTTTATAGGCAATAGAGCAGATCCAAGTATCAATTTACAGGGAAAAATATGAAATACATACTTATAATTAAAATATTTATGAAACAAAAATACATATAAAATATAAACGATGCATGCTTGTGTTACATTATAGCATGAAGATGTAATAAAAAGGAAAAAATTCAGATTAGAGGACTCTATGGATAACATGACACAACTACTTCAACAAAAGGCATAAGGAGAAGAAAAGTTGTCAGGGAGGAATCTATGGATAAAAGAAATTTTAGAGATATATCAATCAATTGCCATGTTCAAAGTTTATAGGATTCTGAATCAAATAAACAATTTTTAACCATACATAAGTAAATAAAACAAATAAACATAAATATCAAATAAAAAGTGTACATGCACACATTTATAAAACAATTGAGTAAATTTGAGTACTGACTATGTATTTGATGATATTAAGTTGAACTACAGGTAAAAAATGTTGGCATATCTGAGATTTTATGCCAAATATCCAATTAGTGTTGAATTGTTCTATAAACATCAATTGTTTAGCAGCAGCAATGATATAGCAGCTTGTTTTTAAAAGGTATTGCAGAAAATAATTGCTGAAATTTTATGATGAGTACATATGGATTTGTTATATTATTCTCTATATTTTATGAATGTGTAAACTTTTTCAAAATTATGTTTAAAAAAATAATGAATAAAGTGTAATATTTTGAAAGACCTTTTGATAATTTTACATACATTTTTTATTACTGCTAACTGCCATAGCATAATAATTGACTCTGATTAAAATAGAATCTGACTTCTGTATAAAATGGTTAATAAAAATAGTTTAATGCATTCATAGCATATTTATACACACAGAAGCACATTTATACAAAAGTGGTTTAGAGAAGAAAACATGTTTTTTTATTTTCTCTGATAAATTATGATTCTAGAAAAATAATAACTGTAAATAAGGAAAAATTCTTATAATTTGATGATATTTCTTCAAATATTTGCTTTTGGTCATTTTATCATTTGACTTCTTCTGTGTCGACACATATGAAGCTGTTACCTAGAATCCAATATTATTATTTATTATTAGAAATTATCTTTTCCTAATATTTATTCTTCTCCTCTAGCAGTCTAACTCATGCCTTTTCATTTTCCCTTTTGATGTCTCTTTTTATGTGTTTCTTGAACACTGATGTTCTTCAGCACTCTAGTATCACATCTTTCTTTTTCTCTTTTTAGAGCCTTGTACCCCAGACCCAATATCTATAATTCCCTGTGCTGTAAATAACTACCAATAATTGAATGGGTCCGAAATCCATATCATCAGCACAAATGTTGCTCATGATCTCTAAATTCCCCTAAACAGCATCACCACCTGAGATGCTCTTCGAAGCCAGTCTTAAATGTCTTGTTAGTCTATTGATGGAGAAACCAAAGATACATACTGGGTTGTTGGAAAAGTCATGACGCATGTTTGCAACAGATGGCACTAGTTCATTTTTGGAAGTACTAGAGTCATTCACATCTATGTTATTGCTATGCCATTTGACAGCTGACAGTTCTAGCTTCATTCTAAAAAAAAAATTGAGTGATTTGGCTGAGTTTTGAAGATTTTACAAGTTGAAGATGGAAGACCAACTGTGCATTTTCATCATAGTTTACTATTTTACTTCCATAAAGGGAAGAACATGTGTCAAGCTTGTGAAAAGTTGCATAAAGTTTACAGTGACAATGTTCAACAAGAACGTCAGTGCCAACAATGGTTCATGAAATTCCATGCTGGTGATTTTGATCTCAACGACTCTCCTCAGTCAGTGAGGCCCACCAAGGTTGATGACGACAAAATAAAGGTATTGATGGAGTCAAACCCACATTACATGACATGAGAGATTGCAGAAACATTGAATACCCTTCATTTAAGCATTCACAACCACCTGAAGAAGCTGGGATACGTAAGCAAGCTCAATATTTGGGTTCCACGTGAACTCAAAGAAGTTCATTTCACGGCACGTATAAACATCTGCAATATGCTCATTAAACATGAGGAAAACAATCCTTTTTTGAAGCAACTGATAACTGGTGATGAGAAGTTGATTGTTTGCAACAATGTGGTGCACAAACAGTCTTGCTCCCAACGTGATGATTCGCCTCAAATGACATCGAAAGCAGACATTCATCAGAGGAAGGTTATGCTCTCAGTGTGGTGGGATTTTAAAGGTGTTGTGTTTTTTGAGCTCCTACCAAAGAACCAAACAATCAATTCAAATGTGTACTGTCGGCAGTTGGACAGTTTGAACAAATTTATCATCCATAAATGTCCAGAGCTTGTAATTGTAAAGGAGTTGTGTTCCATCGCGACAATGTGACACCACACACAAGTTTGATCACCCTCAAAAATTATTGGATCTTGGATGGGATGTGTTGCCACACCCACCATACTTGCCTGAACTTGTGCCGTCAGACTTCTACTTGTTTCATTCTCTTCAAAACTCCTTGCGTGGTATAATGTTCAATTCAGATGAGGCTGTAAATCAGCACCTTGTTCAGTTTTTTGCAAATAAAGACAGGTCATCTATGAACGAGGAATTATGAAGCTCACTGAAAGAAGGCAGAAAGTTATCAAACAAAACAGGCAATATATCATTTATCTTTGTTTTTTATATAAATAAATGACCTTTGAAAAACATATACAAAATATGTCTGACTTTTCTGACAACCCTATATATATAAATAGATAGATAGATAGATATCTATATAGATATATATATATATAGATAGATATAGATAGATACATATATAGATATATAGATATAGATATAAATATAAATATCTACATATGTATCTATCTATCTATCTATATAGATATCTATATCTATATATCTATATCTATATTTATATGACAGCTCTGATGGCCATTCTAGAAAAAGCGTTCCAAAATTGCTTTGAAGCGTGGACTAGATGCTGGTGTCAGTGCATGGCTTCCCATGGGGAGTACTTTGAAGGTGACCATAGTGATATTCAGCAATGAGATATGTAGCACTTTCGTTAGGATGAGTTCACAAACTTAATTGTAATATCTTGTATATATTGATTTGACTATTATGTACATTTTAAATGTATTAATTCATGTGATCTATGGGCATGGTATATGTTTTCATTCATTTTTATCTTCTTTCTCTCTTTAGTGTCTTATAATTTTATGAGTACTTGTCTTTTACTTCCTTGGTTAATTTTATTCCTAGGTTTTCTTTTGATATAATTTTAAAACAGCCAGTTTTTCCCTTGGGGGTTAAATAGAGAAGAAAAATGAAAGCAGTATTTTTTTTTAAGAAGCATCATCATGGACTTATAGTGCAATCTTATTTTTTTATTTGATTTCTAATGTAGTTTAATTTATAGTTATGGATATTTGCATATTAGAAGAGAGGTGTTAGAAAAAAATATTATTTTCTAAAACTAGTAGCTTCTGCCTGTTATTGCCATACAATTTCAAGTTTGTCACAAGAAAATTATTTCCCAAAGTTTTCCTCGGTTGTTTCTTTTGCATTTAATCAAATTTTTCCAAATCCTAACATTAGAGGAATGAATGGGAATAAGCCATCAAATTACTGAGATCAGTGAGGATATATATCACATTTCCAAAAAAGTGTAATAAGTTACATTCAAATAGTTTCACATAAAAGCTAGATCAAATAATTTAGTTGAATATAAAATGGTAAAACCAATTTGAAAATCTCATATGAAAAACATAATTTTATTTCTGTTAAAGGAGACACATCCATATCTATGAATAGGTAAAAGCTCTCACAGCATTAAACCCCACAGTAAAAATATTGCTTAAACTGGTACCCTTATGAAATCTGTCATTACTTTTTTTTTCCTTAGAGTTCCCATGGAAACTTGAAGAGAAGGTGATGAAAAGGTACAAGATAAGGAGTGAGAATAGAAAGATAACATTTATAGTATACGGTATATGTTTCAGGTAGATATGGTGGTATCATCTAAATAAGCTATCGTGACTCTATTTCTGGTGACACCTTAAGATTGAGAAAAACCAGAACACCAGGTGGATACAATTTAATAAATAACAACTTATGTTTTTTAGTCTGAGTAGTTTTAAAATGGCAAAACAAGACAAGTGGTTAAATAGAAATAAACCAATAGAATTGACATATTTTCCACAGTAACAATATTTGTTTAAATTTAGATGTAATAATTTTAAGTTGTTAATAACAAAAAAAAATGTTTATCTGCACTTTTTAGATTTGGACCACACTATATTACACATAATTAGAAAACAAGTAAAATAAATATCATTCAATAGTTTTTGAAAATTTCCAAGTTACTTTATCCTTATTATACTTCACATTTTCTAATTCTTACATCATATCGCTTTTACCTTCAACTTCTAATTTCTTCTGTGCCTAAATGGAAGAGTATCCGTTCCTGTCTGTAATGTTTATCTCCACCCAAGCTTTGCCCTTTGTAACTTTATGCTGAGCAGAGAACATGAATGTTTAAATGTAATAATATGAAAGGAGAAAGGCTTCTCTCTCGATCATCAAAACCCTTAAATTTACTTTTGATCTAGAGAGTCCATGTTATATTAATTTTTGGTGTATTCAGAAATATGTTTGTGACATGACAACCAAATGCCAAACATGGTGTTATTTACTGCAGATAGTGTTGCAAGGAATGAGTAAAATGAGTATGCCTTCCCACCCCCACAAGGAGCTTACAGCATAGTGAGGGAGGTGGTTGAACAACAAGTAAGTACACTGATATTTAATTAAAACTACACAAGCTTTTTATCAGGGCAATCTAATTCGCTCTGAAGGAAGACTTGCTTGAAGGAGGAGTATTTGAGCTGTGTCCTGAAGAGTAAATGGGAGTTCGCTAGTGAAGAATGGGGGGAAATGTTTCTTGCCTTTCTGCTTTGTGAAATATGGCATTTTTAATGGAGACCCAACTGAAGATCAGGTATGCACTTCAAATATTCTTGAGAGAGACCTTAAATGCAACTGAGGAATAAATAAGTGATTGATATTTAACATTTTAGGGAGAGAATAAATGGATTTTGTTGGTGGAGGTTGAAGTAAAAGACAGAACCTTAGGATATCAGTTGAAGGAAATAAAAAGAAGGAACATAGCAAGACAAAAGGTGCAGCTATTCAACTGAGATCACTTCAATAAATGCTGAGCTAGACATTGTGTTGACATCACTCACACATCCCATATGGGTTTCTAGTTCTCAGTGTTTTAGGATATATTATGAAGGCTGTACAATAAATACACCTTGTTCATTCAGTAATGGTAAGAGCAAATGAAAAGCACTGAGCAGGATGACCAGAGAATCATAAAAGAGACACTCACAGCTCTTCCCAGGGCTTTAAAAAATGATCCTAGAACTGAGATCTCAGCTGGGTCTTAACCCAAATTCTGGGGGTGGTTATGATGAAATTTGCCTATTTGGGTTTTTCCTAGTATTGATTCAATTCCAATATCTTCTCTCCCTTTAAAAAAAAAACACACACACACTTTCCAGCAGGCGCTGTGGAAATGTAGTCCCTTGGAATAATAAAGAGCTGACTATGTTTAAGAGCATTTGGGCACTTTCTGCTTTTCACCCTGGACTAGCATGTGGTCTTGCTTGTAGTGAGCTTAAGAATCAGGAATGTCTGATATTGGTAAACATTCCCATAAATGGAAGTAGCTAGATTTTTAGTGCAAATTATTTCAAATGGTTGCTATACACGTCAGTGTAAAAGGGCAGTGACTTAGTAAAAAATAGAATTCTTTCTTAATTCTAACAGGAATATGTTTCCATTAACATCAACAGTATAACCTTCAGAAACCATAAGCATTTATTCCTTCCCTCTATGGCAAGTTGGCTTTTATTGAATCTCATATAACAAATTAAATAAATACATTGTTAGTCTGTGTGTTTGTGTGTGGTGGGGGTGGCTCTTCTTCAAAATTTATAACAACTTGTAATCTGAAATTTCATGAACATTATGCATTTGTCCTCTAATCCACATCCATTCATTTAACAAATGTTGACTGGATGACTACTATACACCAAAAACTATTTTGAGTAGCATGACATTGCGATTTATAATAACAAATATATATTTGGTTTTTGTTCCTATTTCTGGCACACCCTTAGAATATCCTAAGAGTTGAGAGTAATAAAGTTGCCTTTCGTTATGTCAAAGAGGTAATTTTTGGAAAATTCTTAGATCACCTAAGGATGTGGGATGGTTGCCGGAAGAACCAACCCTGTGATTGGAGGGTTCCAACATTCAGCCCCCTTTCCACCTCCAGAGTGAGGAGAGGGGCTGGGGATTGAGTTCAGTCACCAACAGGCAATGATTTAACCATTCAAGCCTATGGAAAAAAGCCTCCCTAAAGTCCCAAAAGGACAGGGCTCAGAGAGCTTCCAGGTTGGGGAACCAGAGTGCTTCCAAGTGCCACTAGCCTGGGCTTCAAACTCCAAAACTCTGTGAGGACAGAAGCTCCTTTGTTCTGGATCATGTCCTATGTATCTTTTCATCTGGTTGTTAATTCATATCCTTTAATATTCTTTGTAATAATCTGGAAATCTAGTGAGTAAGTGAGTTTCCTGAATTCTGTGATTTGCTCTAACAAGTTAATCAAATCCAAGGAGGGGCTTGTGGGAACATCTGATTAGAGCCAGTCAGTGAGAAGTACAGGTAACAACCAACCTTGCCACTAGCATGTAAAGTCCAATGAGGGTGTTGTGGGAATCTCCAGTCTGTAGCCAGTAGGTCAGAAGCACAAATTAACAGCCTGGGCTTGTGATTGGTGCCTGAAATGTAGGGTGGTCTTGTGGGACTGAGTCCTTACCATGTAGAATATGATGCTATCTCAGGGTAGACAGTGTTAGAATTGAGTTGAATTGTAGGACACCCAGCTGGTGTGGAAGCATTACTTAATGACATAGGGAACCCCTCCCCACCAAAGTGAAGGTGGCAAAGAAATAGTAAAACATAGTCAATATATGTATACTACCTGGGCTAGGTGAAAAAATACCATACTAAGGGATACAGATGGACAAATATTAACTACAATAGACAGGTGTGATTTTATGATAGTGGAAGTACAGTGTTATTGTAATACTTAGAAAGGCTTACAGCATAAGGGATAAATTCTGTTTTTGTTTGTTTTTTAAGATTTTTATTGGGGAACTGGGGGAATGGGAACAGCGCTGGGGAATTGGGGGAAGGGGAACAGACAAGTTGCTGTCGTTTTTTGTTCTTCAGTCTAGTTGTGGAGGACGTTGCTTCACTGGCCCAAGTTGGCACCATCATTGCGCTCTTCCCGGGCGAGGCAGATCAGTCGCCAGCTTCTGGACGGCCGCTCACTGCGGCTGCTGGCCACTGACGCTGGCTGCTGGCTGCACACGGTAGCCCATAGCAACCCACTGCCACAGGGGCTGCAGCCTACGCTGCCGTCGCAGGCGACCCCAGCTCCAGGTTGAGCTGTTGTTCAGCATCTTAGCTGTAGAGGACAGGGTCACTGGCCCTCATATGTGGGATCCAAACCGGGGCCCTCTGGTGTCCCAAACCAGTTCTTAACCATCGCGCCACTCGGCCGGCCCAGAGATAAATTCTTAAATGAAGTGATATCTAGGCTGGGATTTGAAACAAAATAAAAAAACCATGAGTTACACAGACAAAGATTGCTATGGGAGTCAGAGAAAACGATGCTCTAAATGAAGAAAATATTATGTGCCAAGACCAACAGTGAAAGTGCATAAGACATTAGAAAAATCACAAAAGTCTGGTGAAAAGTTTGTAAAATGCGAGAGCCAGGTATGAAGGAGAGTAAGGAAGAGAGTTAAATAGAATTAAATATCCTCAAAGCCTTGTATTCCACATTAATAAGCTGGAATCCATACTGCAGTAATATGGAGTCATTCAAGTATTTAAAATTAGGAAATGCTACAATCGTATTTAAATTATGAAATTGTGCAATCATATTTAAATTTTACAACCATAACTCTGGCTACAATGTGAAGTATCAGTTGGTCTGGAGAACAAGTTGGCCAGGAGTCCAAATGAAATTTGTTGATGGCCTGAACTGTGGGAAAGTTGTTGCAATAGAGAAAAAAGTTGATTTATATTTCTCATATGCTTTAGGTTTAACTTATCCTTACATGAATTTACATATTTGAGGAGAATATCTATTATGTTTCAGAAATAGTAAAGTTCTTGATAGCCTTGTAACAGCAAACTCTTTCAGGCTCCTTTTCTCAACTGTAAATTGGGATAATGCTACTACTAATAATAATGTAAATAGTACTTGTTTTGTTCTTAATAGATCAGAGAGGAGCTTGCATTTAAATATTTCCTCAAAGTATATCAGACCATGTAAATACCAAGATTAAGGGTAAGGTCTTTTCTGGGAAAAGAAAAAGTGTCAGCATAAATAATATGCATCATTGAATAAATATGAAAGAGGAACTATAATTTAAGAAATATGAATAAAATTAGTGTCACACAGATTAGAAAGGTAAATTGAGATCAGTTTGTAGATAACCTTGATATCAGTCAGAAAATTTTTACTTATTCTTATAGACAATTAGTAACTAGTGGATTTTTTTGAGACAAGTACATAATGTGTTTACTGCAGGAGAAAAGGTTCTCAGCTATACAAGGAGAAAGATGAAGTCAGATTATTTTAAATATTAGAAGTACAATAGTTGTACCTGAAAATATTTTGTGTAGCTTCAGTCTGAGAATTTCTGGAAAATAATGAGAAAGGGATTCGTAAATAAGAATGTCAATGTGTGTCTAAAATATTTGAAAAGGCAGCAATGCTCCTGTTAATATGAACAAAAGAAACTCAGAGATGAGGGAGAAAGTTTGAAACTAGTGTTAAAGATTTTCTAGACAGTTTGGCTGCTGTTCTGGATAATGATGGTGAGAGTGTAGAGGGTGTGGTTTAAATAAAGGGTGTGTGAGCATTGAAAGATATTGTTGAAACTTAATGATTTAACTGTGGTTTGAGAAACACATAGGAAGCAAGGATTTTGCTAAAATTCATTGTTATTCCCTAAGAAATAACAATCATGATCTTTGGGACAGCTAAATACATGAATCTTGTTCTTCACCAGGACATTTCTATGGGACTGTGTCAAAGACTTAGTATTTCACATGAGTAATACTCAAAGAAAACCTGTCCTGGGAACTGTGGATGTCACAAGCAAAGTCAGATACCAAAACAGACAATTGAAAAAAAAAGGAATAAATTCTGCCATGTTCTAAATATACGTGAAAATGGGGGATAAAATCCAAATAACTCCATTATTTCCAACTTATTTAACATTTTTTAAAAAGCCAATACTATGCTGCTTTGATTATTGTAGCTTTGTAGTGTAATTTGGAATCAACAAGTGTGATATCTCTGGCTTTGTTCTTTTTCCTCAGGATTGCTTTGGCTATTCAGGGTCTTTTGGGGCTCCTATATGAGTTAGATGATTTTTTTGCTCTATTTCTTTTTAAAATATGTCATTGGGATGTTGATAGAGATTGCATTAAATCTTATATTGCTTTGGGTAGCATGGCCATTTTACTATAACTATGTTGAATATTCCAGGCCATGACCACTAAATACATTTTCATTTCTCTGTGTCTTCTTCAATTTCTTTTAATAATGTCTTGTAGTTTTCAGACACAGAGACCAATGAAACAGGATTGAAAGCACAAAAATAAACCCACATATATATGGGCAAATAATTTTCAACAAAGGAGCCAAAAACATGCAGTGGAGAAAAGAAAGCCTCTTCAATAAATGGTGGGAAAATTGGAAAGCCACATGCAAAAGAATGAAACTAGATTTTTATTTGTCACCATACACCAAAATTAACTTAAAATAGATCAAAGACCTACAAGACCTGAAACAATAAAATACATAGAAGAAAACATAGGTACTAAACTTATGAACCTTGGTTTTAGAGAGGATGTTATGAATTTGACTTCAGAAGCCAGGGAAGTAAAAGTGAAAATAAATGAATAGGACTATATCAAATTAAGAAGCCTCTGCACAACAAAATAAACCATCAAAAAACAAAAAGGAAACCAACTGAATGTGAGACAATATTGGCAAAAAGAACCTCCAATAAGAGATTAATATCTAAAATATATAAAAAATTTATAGAACTCAACAACAAAAATAACAAATGGTCTAATTAAAAAATGGTCAGAAGACCTAAAGAGACACTTCTCTCAAGAAGACATCCACATAGCCAACAGATATATGAAAAGATGCTCAACTTCACAGCTATTAGGGAAATGCAAATCAAAATCAAAATGAGATAGCACCGCACACCTGTTAGAATGGCTATTATCAATAAGACAAGTTATAGCAAGTGTTGGAGAAGCTGTGGAGAAAAAGGAACACTCATAAACTGCTGGTGGGAATGTAAATTGGTACTATGAAAAACAGTATGGAGGTTCCTCAAAAAATTAAGAATAGGGGCCAGCCCAGTGGCTCAGTTGGTTAAGAGCTCACTCAAGAGTTTGAGCTCTGAGCAACAGCAGTTCGAGTCCCAGCCCGAGCTGAGCAGCCACTGAGCTGCCAACAGGTGGCAGGATGGCTCAGCTAAAAAAAGAATAAAAATAACATGATCCAGCAACCCCTCTTCTGGTATCCACCAAAAAGAAATCTGAAAATATTTTTCCATAAAGGTATATGTACCACCATGTTCATTGCAGACTAATCATGGTGGCCAAGACATGGAAACAACTGAAGTGTCCTTTGATAGATGATTGGATAAAGAAGATGTGAGACAGATACACAATAGAATACTACTCAGCCATAAACAAAAATAAAATACTGCCTTTTGTGACAACATGCATGGATCTTGAGAATATCATGCTAAATGAAATAAGTCAGACAGAGAAAGTCAAGAACCATATGATTTCATTCATATATGAGATATAAAATTGAAAGCAACAAATGAGCAAATAAGACAAATAAACGAAAATTCATAGACACAGACAACAGTATGATGGTTACTAGAGGGAAAAGGGGATGAGAGAAGGTAGAAAAGGGTAAAGGGGGTCAAAAAGAGATTTGACTTTGGGTCATATATACACAATGCAATTTATAAATGATGTATTACAGAATTGTACAGTTGAAACCTATATAAATTTATTACCCAGTGTCACCCAAATAGATTTAATAAAATTATTAAAAAGGAAACAATACAAGTTATAACCATTACATCAAACATCTGGAAATTACATTAAGCTCAGTTTCTTTCTGAGTCTTCAAAATGTGCCCACTATATAGTATATTTTAAATCTGATTGTGATTTGGTGTTGTTTCAATGACTGAATTCTGTAACACTAATTGTATTTATGGTCAATTTGATTTAAATTGAATAAGACATAAAATGCAACTGCTCTTACTCTTGCTTTTACCTTAATAATATATCTGATACCTCATGTATAAATCATTCTAATATTTTCAGCCTTTCCATCATGAAATGGTCTTTATTCTTGCCTCTCTATAACAGTAATATAGATAACACTGTATGATTTAGCAGAAAATATTTGCACCTTCAGATTACAGATATTTTACACTTTTTAAAATATTCAATTTTTGGCATAATTTTTCTAGTTTTTAATAAACTATAAAAACTAATTTTAACAATACAATTTTAAAGTATGAGGCTTAATTAAGGGACATTCTACAATATGTAAGAAAATCTTGAAATATAAAAAAGAAGACAAAAGAAAAAGCTGTATACCTAGAAGAAAGAAAAAAGGTTGCACCAATTGAGCAGACATATGTGTTTTATCTGTTTTTTTCACAATATTTTGCTGAACCCATATTATTTGAGTTTTTATATAAAATACCATATGCTTTCTCTTTTAAAAAGAGTGCCCTATTAAAACCAACAGTAACATATCCTATCAAGATATTGTGAGGTTAGCTTGGCCAACTTTATTCCTCCCTTGGATATTCATAAAAGCACAAAGATACTACTGCCGTTTTTGTTGTCTCCAGTAAGGGTGGAAATAGCCAAAGGGGAGAAAAATTTACAAGAGACACCAAAGTTAGAACATAAACCAGTCCTAAATTTGTGACACCTTAGTAGAGAAATGTGTTACCTTAATTCCAGTAGAAATGCTCATGTAATAATTTACAAATCCAAATATGTCCACCTCAGTCATTCAGCAAATGGGAGATAAAAAGGCAGGCAGCATTTACTCATGACCCCTTTGGCAGCGTTTCTTAAATATTTTTGTGCACAAAGATTACCTAACAAGATTGTGAAATGTAAGTTCTGGTTTCTATCTCCTACACTTGGCATGGATATTGTCCAAGATATAAATTTTAACAAGCTCCCTACTTGATTTTTGACTTGATTCTAGACCAGAGTTAAGAGGCACTGCTGAAAACTGTACAAATAACCATCTTCAACCTTCCTGGACTTCAAAGGCTGTTTCTCAACCTTTTCTTCCTATAAATTGGATCTAGTCTCAGTCAGACTCACCTTAATTTTATAAGGTAATAATAATAATAATAATGGTAACTAAAATGTGTGTGTCTGTGTGTCCAATCCCTGTACCAACTCTAGCCTATAGATTCCATTATTATCATACACACTTAGAAGATAAGTAAATAGAAGCTGAGAGACATCAAATAGTTTGCTGGAAGTCTCACTTTTAGTAAGTGGCAGAGCGAGAATTCCAGCCCAGTTGGTCTGGAACATGAGTTCTGTATCATGTTCCAAAGCAAGTAAAGAAAAAGCAGAAAAGGAGAGAAGAGAAGGTGGCTGGTAATGTGCTTTTCCTGTCTGATATATATTTCCTGCCTCTGCACTCTCCAAATTTCCTTTCCATTGGTCTTCCTGTTACCTTCAGCCAACAGAAGTAATTGTAAGCAATGGCAAGGAGAGTCTACGGTCTCGTCTGATCTCGGAAGCTAAGCAGGGTCGGGTCTGGTTAGTACTTGGATGGGATTCCGCCTGGGAATACTGGGTGCTGCAGGCTTAAAAAAAAAAAAAAAAAAAAAAGAGAAAGAAATGGCAAGGAGAGAGGAACGAAAAGTCAGTGCATTCTATCCCCATTTAGGCAAGCATCTCTAATCTGCTTATCTCACTTCTGTGGTCCAGCTTGGATCTGGTCCTTTTGACCTGGATCAAGCCTATACCAACTTCTGGCCACTGGTAATTCCCTCTAGTCCTTTTGTTTTTCCTTTCCCAGGTTGCAGCTTCCTATGGTTACTTATCACTCTGTTGCCTTACTTTCCCAATTTGATCTTTTTGTTTTTCTAACTGTACCCAGTTCCCTGTATTTGCTCTAATGAAATACCCGGTGTGGGTTTTGTTTTCCTGACTAGAAATGGACTGACTACAAAAGGCAAAATGGTGTAGTAAAAATAAAAATTAAATTAAATTAATGAAATAAAACCTAAAGTAAAAAATATTGATTTAGAAATAATAACAAATGTTCTTTTATATATTTATTTTATCTTGTTTAAAATATAAAAGGTTTTCCTCTTATAATACCTGTCTACCAGTCCACTAAAATAAGTTCTTTGGCATTAAGATAGGAATTAATGGATGCATAAATTAAGAAACATCAATAGTTTAGAAATGAAATAAATGAAAACCCCGTCTCCTCAGTCTCCCTCAAGCTCTTCTCTTCGATCTCAATTAACAATCACTAATATTTTGTTATGTATGTTTATTTATTTAATGAATGTAGAGAGTTCTGGTAAACATAGCTGACAGAACACATGCATTCACAAGGGCCTCTCTTACCCAGACTGCACTAACAATATGTAAAGAATGCAAGATGGTATATGCACAACAGGAGAGGAGAGGTTATAAAAAAGAAGTTTCAATGATTTTGGAGGTTGGAAAATGATTGTTGGAGAGCTATTTTTATTTAACAAAGAAAAACACAAAAAAATAATAATAAGACTACAGTGACAATACAGGGGGAATCCAAGAAGGTACCCAATGTGCCTCTAAAAACACTTGAGAGGCTCTGACCCTGGTGGCACCAGGAGATGAGAGGCTAAATTCTGATAGATTGATGGGGACTCTATTGGAGCCAGCTGGTTCCCCAATTTATCATTTTATGAAGACAATGGACTCCACTACGATTAACTCAGGCAGGAAGTCATAGTTGATAGAGAATTGTACTGGGATGATGTGAAAAAAGAGGAGACTAAAGGGAGTCAGGTGTGAGACTTTTGTTCAAAACATAGGTCTAAGTAGAAATCTGGAAACTGAATTGTGAAATTACTAGCCACTTTCTCTCCTTTGCTCCCAGGTAACCAGCAGTAAGAACTGTATGCCCTAGAGGGTTTTCACTTAATGGTGTATGGGGAATACTTTTGTGAAAAAGTTGGCTTATTATAATAACATTTGCTGAAGCCCACACAAATAAATACTTGAAGGTAAGATCAGAGTGCATACTAAGGTAAGAATAAGTAGAAACATTTTGCTGCATAGCTTTATATTAACCTTCCAAGTTCAACTCACAAACTTGTCCCTCAAACTTATAACCTAGGAGTCAAACCTGTGTGTACTACATCAACAGGTTTCCTTGGCATCTAGTGTGATAAATGAGGATGGGGGACACCATGTGGAAATCAATAGATCGAAGGAAAGGGAAGTAAGTGAATTCCTTTTCCTGGCTCAATCTCATCAGTTGGTTTAGGAGGATTGCATCTCTTTCCCAAAGACTCAATTCTTACAAAGTAGGCCTTTCTAAACAGCTACTCATCCCAGGTACAAGTGATTCTTTCCTCTTCTTGCTCTGGCAGGCCTGGTGTCGTTAAATCACCTACTTTTCTGTGGTGGATACTATGTGGATATTGTGATACTTCACCCAGGTCCCCCTTCAACAAGGGGAATGTTGCCCCCATGTCCGGAGCAGTATAGGTCAGGACAACTCTGAAGAGTCATCCTAGCTCCTGAGTTCCTCATGTTGTCACTGAGGTTGTTTCTGAGCCTGCATTGCAGTGAGACTTTTACTTCTACCCAATACTGATTTCTTCCTCTTTTTTTCACAGGTTTTCATCCTGATCCTGAGGGCACGTCTTAATAAATATTTTGCATGCTAAACTCAACCTCAGAATCGGATTCCCAGAAAATCCCACCTACAAAACTAAGGATAATGCAGTCTATTGTTTGGTTTCCATAAACCCTAACCACACATCTGAAAATAGAGTAAATTATCCAGTTTGAGGGGGTCATCTGTTGTCACTGGGGAATTGGCTGACAGAGCCTTGGAAGACATCATATTCTCTATGAGTAAGATGGAGATCTACTAAACAGTTTTGGACAGAGGGGTGATATGATCAGATTTAAATCAGATGGCTTGACTACTATATGAAGAACATATTATAGGAGAGCAAGGTCAGGAGTAAAATAGGTTAGGAAGCTATTGCAAATATCCAAATAGGAGATGATGGCACCTTAGGCCAGGTTTGAAGCAGTGGTAAGACTAGGCCTGATTTGGAATGTATTTTGAAAGTAGAGCTAATTACCTAAGAGGTAATAAAGCATTCTCCCATTATCCACAGAGGATGCATTTCAAGACCTTCGAGTGGATGCCTGAAACCACAGATTATAATGAAGCATATATATTTTTTTCATATATATATATATATATATTTTTTTTCATATATATATATATATACACACACACACACACACACACACACACACACACACACACACACACACATTTTCACTTAAAGGAAGAACTTTACAGCTTCTCTTTGGCATATCCAAATTGCCAGCATCACTATTCTTGTACTTTGGGGCCATTAATAAGTAAAATAAGATTTACTTGAACACAAGCACTGTGATATCTTGGCAGGTGATCTGATAATGAAGACAGCTAATAAGTGACAGCTAACAGGCAGGTAATGTATACAGTATGGATACACTGGACAAAAGGGTGATTCATGTCCCAAGAGGAATGGAGAAGGGTAGCTCGCGATTTCATCATGTTACTCAGAATGGTACACAATTTAGACCTTGTGAATTGTTAATTTCTGGAATTTTCCATTTAATATTTTCTAAATCCAGTTGACTGTGGGAATCTTAAACCACAGAAAGGGAGACCATGGATAATGGGGGAGTACTGTATGGGAGAAAGAGGCCAATCAAGTATAATTCCATACTATAGAGGACCAGGTAATTGCAATATTGGCATTTTATTTACTATGTATTTACTATGAGATACTATGTATTTATTTATGAGATACTGAGATGATTGCTAGAAGAGCAAATTAGATATGGAAATTACAAGTTCACTTTTGAGTATGCAAAGTCTTAGATGCTTTTGGATACCCAACTGGAAAGTCAACTAGACAATTTTATATACAAGTCTGCAGATCAGGGGGAATATCAGGGCTAGGTATATAAACCTGGAAGTAAGAATATAGGTAATATTTAAAGCCACATAAATAAATAAGAGTGAGAACAGACAGAAAGGAAAAGTTGTTTGAAGGCTGAACCCTGTAGTACTGCAAAATAGTTAGGGAGATTAAAAAGGGCCAGCCAAGAAGATGAAGAAACAGAAGCCAATAATGTAGGAAGTGTACCAAGAAAATGGTGCCAAAGTATTTGGAGGAAGAGGAAGTGAGCAACTGTGCCAAATTCTGCTGGTATATGAAGTAGAAAATTAAACATTTGATGTAACAACATGAAGATCATTGGTGAATTGGCAAATGCTGTTTTGGTGTACTAAATAGGGATGACTTAAGTGAAATAAAGAATGACTGGGAGGTGAAAGTGGAAATAAAAGCTATAGGCAACTATTGTAACAAGTTTGTCCATAAAGAGTCAAAGAAATGTATAAATATATTATTTAGATATAAGGAAAGAAACACCACAAGAGACAGCTCACAAATTTTAAAGTGTTGCCTTTGAAAGTAGAAATTGTAATAAAATACAAGTCTTGGTTCTTTATCGGCAGCCTTTAGGTAACATTTAAATTTTAAAAATGCTCATACATTACATTGATAATAAATTTGAAAATATACTCATATGTGTCATATAGTATTCCAGTTTGTAATCTTAATTTTTACAAATGAACTAAATTAAAACTTCATGAGAGCAAGATATATATATTTTTTCTGTTTTATTCACTGTTATATTCCCAGTCCCTACAACAGTAACCTTGTGCATTGTATGTTATGCCAACTTTTCTACACCTTGTTTTTGAACACTAATAATATATCTTAGAGAATTTTTCATATCAAAACATGCAGAGACAAACCCCATTCACTTCAATGTTTATTTAAAGTTCTAATGTCTAATTAATGCTATTTACAGATAATGTATGTCTCTATTTTTAAACTTCTTTTCAAAATGGAATGCTATTGATTTGTATTATAACAGCTATGTTACTTGGAACTTCAATAAGTAGTTTTTCATTTCCAAATAAATTAAGGAATGAGTATTAAATATGCTTTGGTAACAAATAATTATGAACCTTGAATATCCATGTATAGAATATTTAGTCCCTAATTAATCTGTGAAAATTAAATCTGACATTGCATATATATATATATATTTGTGTTCATGACATTACTGCAAGGTAATTAAGAATAATTGTTAAAGTTTCATTTAAACATTCATGAATCATTCCATACATGTAAAAACTAAGGATATATTTATAGTGTCCTGCACATGTGAATAGAGTTAACTAGCTAAACACAACTGCAATGGCTGACACCAATAAAAACTATTTTAAAACTTGAACAGAGTTGATTTTATTTGTTTTAATTAGAAGATGGTAGGAGAATAAGTTTTGTGAATATTTTTTGTATAAGGGAATTTCATAAGTGGTAGTATCTGCTGATACTTTATTCCCTTTTACTTGGATAACAAATAACAGATAAGTAACAGACTGATATTTTAAATACTGTATCTTGCAAGCTGTTACCATTAATTTGTACTACATGATAACATTTTCCTTTGCCATGCTCCATGTGTTTAACCTCATCCCAATCTTTCTAGGCATATTTTTCCCAGTGATCTGTAAAGTAAAATGCAGCAATCACATTAGTAATAATGTCTTATTACTATTATTTAATGATGAGACTGATCATTCTTAAAAATATTCACCTGTAGATAAAGCAGCACTGCATGAATTTGTTATCTCTATCCTGAGTCAAGCTCTTCTCTTTCTCTAGAGGTCTCTATTCAGAATTTATTGACCGGCAAGAGATTTTTGCAAGATAAAAGCAGGGTAGAAATAATCAAAGCAAAAAGTGCAAAACCAATTCTATAATGTTTCCATTCTATGTATGAACCACCTGTATGTAGGATATGTTTTTCTAAAAATTAGGTCCCTTTCACCTATTTTCCATTTGTTTGAATTGTTATTCAAAATGTGAATAAAAACTTAAAGCCACCTATTTGCTAAATATCTAAATAACTTCATAGACAAGTTCTGTATATTTTTTTCTAGCCATGAAATTCAAAGTAGTTGTGTTATAATTAGCAGGGGTTTTATATGGTTTTACGGAGCTAACATACTTACAAAGATTTTTCAATATTGCAGAGTTATAAGGAATAATAATGATAAAAAAGGTCTTGTTCAGGAACAAAACCTTAAGAAAACTGTGCATTGTAAAAAAATTATTAAATTAGCTTAATATTATATAAATTTCTTAATAGCTAAGTATTTGTGATTTATATACATTATTAGTATCTTATTAGAGCAATATCAAAATAAATGGCACATGAAACTAAGTGTATTTTTATAATATTATTTGATTGCATAGAAATCAGGAAATTCATTGTTATGGCTTCCTCTTACAATAAAAACACTTTGTTCTCCACATGACCACATAACACTTAAGTTCCTTTCACAGAAAGCACTTACACAATATCTAAAGATCATAAGTGAATTGTGGTCAAGTAATAAAGGATACATTTTTAATGACTACATGAAAAAGTTATAAACATTATTTTGAATTTCTACTTATAAATGGAAATAAAATTGGTTTATTTAAGGGAATGTATCTGATTTGAAGTCCCTAAGATCTCAAAGTTTTTGCTCAATCTATTTTGATTTAGTATTATAATTTGGCATTATTTCAAATTTAATCCTGTCTTCATAATTTTTCTATTAAGGTTGAATTTTCTATTACTGTCTACAGATTTGTAAAACAATAAGAATTAGCAGCAGATGTCTTAGCATGTCATAGATTACTTCAAAAATGGTTGCAATCATTCTTCTCCTTTGCAATTTGACTTTGTAGTTCTCATCAAGTGGGAGTTTGTATTATTCCATGACTTTCTTTGGCCAATAGAATGCAACAGAAATGATGATGTACCAGTTCTGAGCTTAGGGCTCAAAAAGTGCTGTGTGATTCTATTTTTTTTCTCACAACACTGTTGCCACCATGTGAATGAGCTTAAGAGAGCTTGCTGGATGAAGACACATGGTTCAGTCATCCCTGTCACTCCAGCTGATTGTCAGGTAATCCCTAACATATGAGGGAAGCCATATTGGACCAGTATTCTGCCAATGGGCTACAAATGCCATCATGAGTGAATCTAGGGGAAATAGCTGAGGCAAGTTCAGATTCACAAATCTGCCTAACTGACTTACAGACTAGTGAGCAATAATAAGGGATTGCTGTTTGAAACCATTAAATTTGGGGTGCTTTGCTATACAGCAAGAGGACACACTTTTTCTCGGTACTTCTGCAGTCTAAACAAAATGGGTCACTGTGAATTCCACACAATGATGAATGTATTACAGAGCTGGGAGAGTATAGTTAACCTGATTGGAGAATTGTAAAATATTTCATTTATTTTGGGAGCTCCCCAAATTTTGGTACCTTGAATTGTAAAACTGAAAACTGAAGAATACATGATAATTCTATTACTGTCCATGGGATGTGGACAAATAACTCTAAAAAGCATTGTAAGGAGCTTGAAGGAGTTAATTTGAAGATAAATTTTAAATAAAATAAAAACAAACTTCCTAGCTAAAAAAGTGGCCAATTATCTTAAAAAGGTGTACAGATAGAAAAGCAGACTTGCTATTTTTATTACTATATTGTTTTGTCTTGTTTTTAGATGACACTGGAGTAAAAAATTTGGATATGTTTCTTTAACATAGAGTTTATTCTCTTCAAAGTTGATTTCAAATTGTCAAATATAGTGTTTTCAAGAGTGAATGAAAATCTGTGCTCTATTTAGGCCCCCTCATTTTAACTCAGTAACATATATTAAAGTCATACTTATCATACTAAAGAACTTTTACTCCTGTTTATTTTAATACTACTGCCTTGGAATTACAATTTGTGTTCATATTCAGTGAAAATCCTAGTACTAACATCTTTTAAATCTCTATCAGTTTTTATAATGTGTTTTCTACAGAAGCCCATCCAATTTCATGAAAGTGTATCAGGATAGTGGAAGTTAGAATGAGGGAGAGGGGCAATGTATGAAGTTTAACCTGTTTCTTTATCCTTTAAATCAGACCACTTCTTTTTTAATTTGTTTGATAATAGGGATCTATATCACATCTCTTGTAAATGTGTTCTGTCGCTATAGAAATATATGAAATTATCTGAATGTTTTTGTGAGGAATATAAGAATGTCCTTGTCTGCTGCTTGCCACAGGCACATATAATTGTGACTGACTTGCAGTTAGGAAACAAGATTCAACAGGAGACATTGTGAAAGAGAAAATTTCCTGGAATCTAGACCTTGCTGTGAACATAGAGAATTACTGCTGAGAAGCAAATTTAAACTAGTGAGCTGAAAACAAACAAACAAAAAAACAAGTGTGCTCTTGGCAATCAAAAACTTTGTGAGCAAAATTATAGGAAATGAAAGGTAAGAGGAAAGGTCCTCTGGTGAAACAGGGGCAGAATGTAATTTTAAAAAGATAGGCTCAACAGTCATAAATTTATTATTTTTAAAAACTGGAAAACAGTGTTTTGAATATAATCTTTAACAGGATTATGTATTCATTTGTGATTGCCATTGAGAAAATACGTTTGTCAATAAAGCCAAAAAGAATTGCACAAAATTAAAAAAATGGAATAAGTTATAAAAAGCAACTGTTTTTATTTATATTGATAAACTGTTTTATTTTCCAAATAATCTAAAAGTAAAGTAAGAAATAGACTACTTAAAATACGGCATTGTGTATAATTCGACCAGATACTTTGTTATTTTATTTTGAGTATTTATGTTTAACTGAGAAGAATATCTCATCAATGTTTTTGGTAATGAGCATCATATCATGTATATCTATTTTACTCCTGTGGCATAACAGTTTGCATTAATGCATATGATACATTTTATGTATAATTCTCATAATCTCTATGTAAAGATATTGTATTGTAAGTTTTCTACAGCTCTTGTTTCAGATCTCCATTCCATATATGATTATTGCAAGCCTCAGTAACTCTGTAGTTAGAAGAAAAGATCTGAATAGAAGATAGTTCCCAAGTATCACAACTCTTCATAAAGAATAATTTCAAGATATATGTGTATTTAATGATAATATTTATTAAAAGTATCCAAAAATGTTAATTTCTCCATCTTGCTTGCTAAAATTTATTCTATGAAATCGATGAACCTAGAAATGCTATAGAACATCCCTCTAAAAAAGGTTTCTGTTTTAATAATTGATAACCCTGGAGGGCAGTCATTATTCAGGAAGGTACTCTACAGCATCTAGGGGTTTAACACGAACTGTGATTAATGTGACTCTGATCAAATACTGTATAATACTGAGATTTCAATTTTAAATTTTAAATTAGCTTACTTTCTCACCATGCCTAAACTCAAACATTAACTGATTAAAGGGAAATAAAAAATAAAGCAATGGGTAAATTTTGAATCAGGATTATATTGATAATAATTTACTTTTAACTTATTAAAATATAATTTTTACTTGAAAAAAGACAAATGAGAAGGATGTAAATACACCTGAAACTTATGCAACTTTACTAAAAATTGTCTGCCCAATAAACTTTAATTAAAAAAATGCATACAACATGCATTTCTTAGGGGGCCAGATGGACCAATGTCGTTTTGGGGAGTCCACTTCATAGTTGATGTAGAGGCCTGACCACCGCATTGTATTTCTGAAACTGATGTTGAATAATACTGTATGTCAACTATAATTATATATACATATAACCTCGGGACATGGAGTAGAGTGCGGAAACGGATTCAATGGAATTGTAATAGATAAGCATGATATCGGGGGTGGGAGGGCAGTGGATGGGGGTAGGGGGGTTGTTACTTTGTGAGGGTGAAACGGGTAACTATTGCATTGTTCTGTACACCTGAAACTAACAATAAAAAAAAATATTAAATACAAAAAAAATAAATAAAAAAAAGAAGAGCAATAAAATAAATATATCTAACGTCAAAAAAAATGCACAACATGACAATTCAGTAGAAATTTTTTAAAGAAAATAATAGCAAAACATCATACAAAAATGTTCTCAAGAAAACTCAATGATGCAATGCTTTTATGCTTCTATTGTAAGAACAACTACAAATTAAAAATAGAGGCTTAATTCTCTCTGTTGAAAATAAGAAAAGAGATTTTCCTCCCCTCCTTTTTCTTTGAGCATTTACTTTAGAAAACGTGTAAGTACTTTCTCTGCTATTTTAAATGTATATTGGTTTTTTTGAAGACTAGCTTGGCCTTCTGTCAGTTTTATGACCCAGGAATGTCTTTCTAAAGAACCTAGGAACATATGTTAAAAATGCAAACTTCAAGAGAGCTAGATTACCTCTATCTTTCAAGTTCTGTGGAAGGGTAATAAGGGCCTACCTCCAGTGAGTATCCTGCTCTGAGTTGCAAAACTGCCTCCTGTCATAAAAACGTAAGTTAGTTTTTCCTATAGATAAAGCCAGTTAACACAGATGGTCAGGCCAAGTACCAGGTAAAGTTAGAATGAATTTCATGTGACAAATAGTGATGTTAAGTCCTCTTACTTGAGTACTAGTTATTATTAAACCAGCAGAGATTATGACTGAGTAAGACAGAGGGCTGCTGGAGTCCCAGGCACTGCTCTTAAAGGGTCTGCACATGAAGTTACTTACTGATGGACTCACTCGCTCTGAGCTCTAGCACTGGAGCAGATGCTTGAAGTAGGGAGGCAGCCAAATAGGGAAACAAAGAAACATGTCCCAAATAAAAGAACAAAACAAAGCTCCAGGAAGACAACTAAACAAAATGGAGACAAGCAATCTACCAGATGCAGAGTTCTAAACAATGGTTACAAGGATGCTCAATGATCTCAGGGAGAACTTCAACAAAGAGATAAGAAACATAAAAATAGAGATAGAAAAACATAACAAGAACCATTCAGAATTGAAGAATACAATAACTGAAATGAAGAACACATCAGAGGGAATCAACAGTAGATTAGATGAAGCAGAGGATCAAATTAGTGGTTTAGAAGATAAGGTAGTAGAAAATGCTCAATCAGAACAGAAAAAGAAAGAAAAGAATCCATAAAAATGAAGATAATTTAAGGGGCATCTATGATAACATCAAGCATATCAACAGTTGCATCATAGAGGTACCAGAAGGAGAAGAAAGAGAGAGCAAGGAATTGAAAATCTATTTGAGGAAATAATGATGGAAAACTTCCCTAACCTGGTGAAGAAAATAGACACACAAGACCAGAAAGCATGAGTCCCAAATAAGATGAACTCAAAGAGGCCCACAACAAGACACATCATAATTATAATGCCAAAGCTTAAAGACAAAGAGAGAATCTTAAAAGCAACAAGAAAAAAGCAGTGAGCTACATACAAAGGAGCTCCCATAAGACTGTAAGCTGATTTCTCAGCAGAAACTTTGCAGGCCAGAAGCGACTGGCAGGAAATAGTCAAAGTGATGAAAAATAAAGACCTACAACCAAGATTATTCTACCCAGCAAAGCTATCATTTAGAATTGAAGGACACAGTGTTTCCCAAAAAAAAAAAAAGTCCATCGCCACCAAACCAGTAATACAAGAAATATAGAGGATTTCTTGAAGGAAGAGGAAGAAAAAGAAGGAGAAAGAGAAGGTGAAGGAGGAGGAGGAGGGGGAGGAGGAGGACAAGGAGAAAATGGCAATAACTATATATTTACCTACAACTACTTTAAATGTAAATGAATTAAATGCTCCACTCAAAAAACGTAGGGTGGGGTCGGCCGAGTGCTCAGCTGGTTAAGAGCTTGCTTAAGAGTTTGACCTCTGAGCAACAGTGGTTCGATGCCTGGCCTGAGCTGAGCTGCCGTTGAGCTGCCAACAGGTGGCAGGATGGCTCAGCTAAAAAAACAAAAACAAACAAACAAACAAACAAACAAACAAACAAAACCGTAGGGTGGCTGAAAAAAAAAAAAAACAAGACCCTTACATATGCTGTCCACAAGAGACTCACTGCAGATGAAAAGACACACACATATTGAAAGTAAAGGATGGAAAAATATATTTCATTAAAATGGACAGGAAAAGAAAAGCTGAAGTAACATCACTTATACCAGACAAAATAGGCTTTAAAACAAAAGCTGTCAAGAGAGAAAGAAGGACCAAGAAAATTCATTTCTGGGTGTTTAGATGAAAAAACCGAAAACACTAGGTTTTAGAAAGAACAAAACAAACTTGCATAACAGAAAGAAACTCATAGATACAGAGAACATTTTGATGGTTGCCAGGTGGGAGGGGGATTGGAGGACTGGGTAAAGGGGGAAAGAAATTAAGAGGTACAAATTGGTAGCTACAAAATATTTATGGGGATGTAAGTATAGCACAGAGACTATAGCCAATAATATTACAATAACTACGTATGGTGTCAGATGGGTACTAGATTCATCAGGGTGACCACCTCATAAATTATATAAATGCCTAATCACCATGTTGTATAGTTGTAACTAATATAATATTGTATGTCAACTGTAATTGAAAAAATTTAAAAATATTTAAAGTATGTTGTTTAACATGGTTATAGTATTACATGTTTATTATAGATAGCCTTATATTTGGGGGGGGGGGGGGGCAAAAAACAACTCCAAAAACTGTATTTAACAATGGCATTTACTAAAATACCATTATTTTGCAAGTTAAAAGTGTATTGAGTTTTCATTTTCCTTCTCTCTCCTAATTTATTCCAACTCTCATCCTCTAAATATAAATCTCAATTTATGAATATGTGATAAGCATATTGTAGGAATTGTAAGTAAAGTAAGCTTTTATCCTATGTTCAAACTCATTTAAAATATTTTATCATAGATTATTTAAAACACTATGTATGTGTCTTTAGTATGAGTTGAATCCTAATTATAGACAGATGACTGAAAGTATAACAGGTAAATATAAAGTGTAGTAGATTTGGTCTAGGAAAAGAATTCGTAATAATTACTAATTGTGTTTTCTTTCATATATTACATTCTTCTACAACTGATGGCTAACACATCTGCATTTTCTTGTTGAACTGACCATGTCTTTACACCAATAAATTTTTGAGATAATTCTAAATTATGCCATGAAGAAGCTGTCCTTATCCTCGGGTCATATGGGAGTGCATGATTTTCTCATAAATTTCAGAATTATCAGATTTCTATTTTAAATGGGCCTACCTTACCATCTCAATTGATTGCTCACTCTGTTCCATGCAGTATATACAAAAGATATCCTGAAACTATATTCTCTTTTCCTTCCATGTCTGAGAGTACAAAATGTTCAGTATGCTAACTACCTTCTAAGATAAAACAATTATTTTAAAGAGATTAAAAATCCTTCTGTTATTGTAATTAGATTTGAGATAAGAAGAATTAGTGACATATTTGTTTTTGAATTCTGCTTTAGGCAATTGCAAATGGAGGAGATATAAGGATTATTTTCTCATGTTGGTCAGAAAGATAAAAGGTCATATTTTAAAAAATCAATAAAAAATCATTTTTTTCACTCAAAACATTCAACAGTCATGATGGTCATTATAATCCAAAACAAAACAACTACAGATAATAATGAAGGAATTGAAGCACTGTGGGGATAAAAAGTAGAAGAAAGAAATTAGTAGAATTCTGTATTTTTATTTGAATATATCTAATAAGGTTTGTTACTACTCTCCCAGCTTTGTACCATCAATCAAGTGCATAATATTTACATAACATGTCCCAGTCATTGCATTTGTCCTCACTTCAAGATCACATTGAGTTGTTAAAAAAATTTATTCTAACTTAGAAATTGCATAACTACTTCAGTGATTTCTTTTGTAAATACAGTTATTCAGGTAAAACAGTCACAATATCAAATCTCAAGCCATAAACTCTTAATATTATACCACTAGGAAATATTTGGAATGTTCTGTGTCTGCTAAATTATATGGTCTACTTAGTTTTAAATGAGAATTTATTCTGAGTAATTATTACATAATACAAAGTAGAATAACAAGGGTTATTTTTAACCATAAAAAATTTATTACAAAACAAATTAACACCTAAACATGCTGCAACTATAAAATATTAAACATCTATATTTACATATAATTTATGTGTAATAGTATTAACACCTTTAATACCAGATATTAAGATCAAAAGCTACTTCTTTAAAGCTTGCACTAAGCATTCTCTACAATCCCTAACTTTCTCCTCACTGTGTCAGATATATACTGTATATACAAGAGTTCCAATTGTGGAGAATAAGTTAGCTTTGGGAGACAGGGTTTCATTCACAACTGTAAGACCAATCTCCTTGGATTTGAATTCTTAAAAGCTAATATCTAAATTTCAAACCAATGGTATAGATAGACATAGATATATAGATGAGATGTTAGATAGATAGATAGATAGATAGATAGATAGATAATAGATAATAGAGAGATGATAGATAGATAAATAGCTATCTAGAGAGAGAGAGAGAAATAGAGAAAGAGAGAAAAGAGAGAATCAAATTATTTCATAGTGAGGATATATAAAATCATGTGATTCACTTCTGACCTTTTAAAATCTGTTAATAGGAAATGATTATAGCTAAAAACCATTAAAACATGCTCATTTATCGTATGCATTCACCTATGAGATTTGACAATTAAGTTCATGAACTTGCCACTGTGCGCTTACATTAACACCACTGTACAAACAGCTTGGTAAGGTTTCATAACCTTGGTATATCAGTGTCTCACAGCTGTGTTCATGTCGACATGTGGCGGTGTCTTGCTGAGTGGCATTCATTATTGTTATTGCACATTTTGTGTGCCATCACGAGAATGTCTGAGCTTGAATTAGAGCAACAATAAACATTAAATTTCTTGTTAAACTTGGCAAGCAGGGAAGTGAAATCAGTGACATGTTAGTCCAAGTTTATGGGGATAATACCATGAAGAAAACAGCAGTGTACAAATGGATTAAACATTTTTCTGAGGGGAGAGAACACTGATGAAGAGAGGTCAGGGTGGCCAGTAACGAGCAGAACTACAAAAACTGAACAAAAATTCATTGAATTGTGTGTCAAAATTGTCGGCTGACTGTGAGAAGCATAGCAGCCCAAGTAAACATCGGTAGAGAAACAGGAAAATCTTAACTGAAAATCTTGGCATGAGAAAGGTGTGTGCAAAAATGGTCCTGAAGTAGCTCACAGTGAACAAAAGCAAAGGAGAGTAGAAGTTTGCCAAGACCATTTGGAGAGAGACAACATGATGTTTTGGGCCATGTTATCACTGGTGATGAAACATGGATGTACCCATATGACCCTGAAACAAAGCGTCAAAGTGCACAATGGGAGTCAGCCAATTCTCCAAAAAAGTTCTGTCAGTCCAAATCAAGAGTCAAAACAATGTTTCTAACCTTTTTTGATATCAGAGGGATTATTCATTATGAGTTTGTATCAACTGGACAAACAGTTAACCAAGTTTACTATTCGGAAATGCTGAAAAGGGTGTGCAAAAAAGTTAGATGAAAACGACCTGAACTTTTCGCCAACAATTCATGGCTCTTGCATCACAACAATGCACCAGCTTACAGGGCACTGTCTGTGAGGGAGTTTTTAGCCAGTAAACAAATAACTGTTTTAGAACACCCTCCCTACTCACCTGATCTGGCCCCCAATGACTTCTTTCTTTACCCAAAGATAAAGGAAATACTGAAAGGAAGACATTTTGATGACATTCAGAACATCAAGGGTAATATAGTGACAGCTCTGATGGTCATTCTAGAAAAAAATTTCCAAAATTGCTTCGAAGGGTGGACTAGATGCTGATGTTGGTGCATAGTTTCCCAAGGGGAGTACTTCAGAGGTGACCGTAGTGATATTCAGCAATGAGCACTGTTTCTAGGATGTGTTCGTGAACCTAATTGTCAGACCTCGTAGAACCCCAATTTCATGAATAGTTGGGTTTTTTTTATTTGTCACACTTTACAGACTCTATTATATCAGAGCAAGAATATTGATTGTATTTAATAAATTAAGATACATAGGATTGGAACTTAAGCTTTCAGTCAAAATTTTTAGAAGGATAAAACAGAGTTGAAGTAAAGCTTGCATTCATCCAAATAAAATTAAAAAATAATGAAATTATTTAAGTTTATAAAGGAAATGATATTAAAAGTCTTAAGGCATTGATATATTTACATGTAGAAATAGTGAAAACATTATTACTTTGTATCTTCACTAAAATTTAGTTTCTGTGATCTGCGAAAGGCCGTTGATCAAGCTGTAGAAAACTATTTGTTAGATAAACACACTACAACAAATATCTCCCAAAACAAAATTTTTTCATTTGGCCTAGTAAAAAAACCTATATACCAGTGGTAGTGTTCTATAGAAGCCTTTATTTTGAAATTGACTATGCATTTGGTAACATTTATGTGTATATATATATATATATATATATATATATATATATATATATATATAGTATTTTATTCATATAATTTATTATGTAATATATAATATACACTATGTATTTTCAATATACTTCAAGCTCTGTTTCGTTTATTTAGCAAGTACATCATATCTCCCAAATAAACTCTCTAAGTAATCAATATTATATTATTACTTTCCAACTGAAGCACATAAAAAAAGGGCAGAGAACAATAAGTCACCAGGGTTAAGCCATAAGTTATATTATATTTGGGCTGAAATGAGGTACTTCTATGAAGCAGTAGGCTCATTTTTTCCCTGTTTGAAACTGTAATGAAATGGAATTCCTTCCACTAAAAATAAATAAATAATAACCCTTCCAGTTACTCTAAAATAATCAGTTATGCTTGACTCCATCATTTCTTTACTGTGTTAACATTAAAAATATTATTTTATATCCCTAAATTTTATTGTGTCAGCAGTAAGTAATACTGAACTTAATATTGGTGTTTCATGGTAATGATGTTTCGTGGTGATGTTGTTGTGAGAAAGAAAAAGTGGAAAGGAGAAGGAGAAAGAGAGAAGGAGGGGAAGGAAGGAAGGAAAATAGGAAAGAAGGAAGGGAGGGAGAAGGAAGAGTCATGTTACCTTGAGGTGCAAAGGAAAATGAATAGCTAGAAGAAAACATTTTTAATAAATAACTCCTTAAAATAATACCAGCATATTCAGTTATTTATAAAATGCAATTTAATAATATTCATCCATATATATATATATATATATATATATATATATATATATATGTGTGTGTGTGTGTGTGTGTATATATGTATGTATATATGTATATTCACATATATATATATGCCAAAAAAATGTATACCAGTGGACACTTTGGTCAACGTTGCTCAAGCAGTAGCTCGCCATCATCAGAAGTGTCTGGACGCTGATGGTAACTACTTTGAGCACCTCTTGTAATTGCAGAAGTCAATGTATTCATCTTTTGTTATCAGTATATATTGAGTATTACAATTTTAATACAATTTTTCTTTCTTAAAGTGTGTATACATATTTTTGGCACACTCTGCACACATTTTAAGAAAGGAAAAACTACGTTAATTGTAATACTCAATATACACCAATAGCAAAAGATGAAGACAAGTCACATTTGACTTCTGCAATTACAAGAGGTGCTCAAAGTGGTTACCGTCAGTGTCCAGACACTTCTGATTATGGCGAACTACTGCTTGAGCAACGTTGACCATCTCTTAAAATGTGTATACATTTTTTGGCACCCCTAGCGCACACACACACACACACACACACACACACACACACACACACATATATATATATATATATATATATATATATATATATATATATATATATATATCAATAATGAGATAAAAGCATTTAATTTGTTAAAAATCTAGGTTGATTAGTTGATGTTCTGAAAGAAACATCATGTCTCCTTAGAGCAAAAAAAAATTTAGCAAATAGATAAAATGAGAAGAGTTTTTAAATCAAATTGTTTTCCAGGTGTATGTAATATCTAAAAGCTCTCTGCTTGATTCGTTTTTTTTTTTTCATAAATAGATGTCTAAGTATAGAAATAAGCATAACATAAAATGTTGACATTGACATATTTTGTACAAATGGAGCTCCATTACCTGCCTTTTAGCACAAAGTGTTGGTGGTTATCTTTAACAGGCCTTTCCTATTATTTTATTTAATCACACCATATCTTTAGGCTTATGTTATACTTTTGCTATTGTGTGTCTGTAGGAAAAGGATGAAATGATTGGAAAATCAGGTTTCTTCCTTGGCCTTATTATTTTTTTTCTTTCATTTATTTCCTGATTCATAGTTTTTCTTTTCCTGTGATCTATTTGTATTCAGAGCAGAATTGACTACCTCTCATCTTGCTAGAAGAGGGACTTTCCATCACATTACCTCTGTATGTAGATAATTACACGGGGTCCCCAAAAAGCAGAGAATTGATTTTTAAGATCTTGGTGTTAACTCTCCAAGTTTACACAGAACAAATCTATCAGTTCCTTTTTACCTTGTTTCTCTTTCTTCTTTATCCTTCCTTGCCAGAACAATTTCATGACTTTTTATGAAATGTTTTGTCTTCATTATGCTGTATTTCCTGTGGCTTTATAGGACCTCAGGCCACATGCATTCGTAGTATTAGCTCTTCTTCTTTTTTAATTACATTTTTAAACTCATGGCAAACAATCTATATCCTGTTTACTCCCTTTGGACATATCTTATCCCCTTTAGGAGCAGTAAGGATCAAGGGCAGCAATCAATGAAGCAGGCTACTGTAATTGTCAGATAGACAAGCTGGTCACAGAAGTCACTACTAGCAGTATGGGCATTATTTCATCCCAGTTCTGTGATTCTTCCTATGAAACACTGACCAACATATAGAAGAGGTGAAGTAACGTGGATAGATAAACCACATAGTCTATTTACAATAGCTGACCACGTTTGTAGGAGATACCACAAATATGTAGGAATTTAAAAAGTATTCTAAGTGTTTGTAATTCCAAGAAAACCACTCCCACTGCAAAAGCAGTTTCATTCTTAGGCATTCCACCCTTTATTTGAATCACCCTCAAGTTCTTTCCAGGACCTCTTTGCAGATAAAATTAGCTATGAATCTTATTTCATATTTACTTATTTTTTTCTAGTTATTATTTAATTAGAAAATACAATTTGAAATCAGTAATCAGGAAAAGAAGAGAAATGATTTTGTCTTTGCTTGTTTGTCCCATCCCCTAAAGTTTTCCAAGTTTATCCCATTTTTATGTCACAGAAAATTAAATATACCCAGCCCTTTCTTGACGATCAGGGAAATTTCAGCTTGATACATATAACTATTTATTTTTTTAAGTATATGTCTCCACCCTTCTCAGCAAAAAAAATTATTATATTATACTACATTAATCATGCTACACAGAATGTGAGACAACACACATGACTGAATTGTCAAATCGAACTAATAAAAATCAACCATCTTGCCTAATATCAAGTTTTACTAATAATTTGCTGCATACAGGTAATCAATAGGCTCCGATAAAGTGGAGAGAAATCTGGGATATCAAGGGTGGCTCCGCAGGTCCTGTTTTCTCACTATAGAAATGTGCTGTTTACCCCAGAATAATAGATGAGGTCTCCAAATGAGGTTATAGCAGGAGGCGTGTATGAGTTTTGAAACACCTCCAGTATGTACCCCTGAGAGTTATACAGTTTCCATTAGCTTCTCCAGGGAGCCTTGCAGCTTCAATCTATGGATCCTAGCTTCTCTTTACTGCACGCAATCCTTAACCTGAGACATTCTGCTAATGGCATTTCAGAGATACAGTAGTCTCTTCCTAGCAAATATCACTTGTCTTTTAACCTAGACGTCAGGTGACAAAGTGATGAGACCTAGTCATCTGCTTTCTTTTCCTCCTTCCCAAGAAGTACCAGGTAAAGAAAATGGATGCACGTCAGTCTGCTTTCTTCACCAGATCTTTACTACTGATTCGAATACAACTGATTTCCCAGGACAATTTGTGTGACCCTATGATATACGAAGATATCATCCTGCTCAGGTTTATAATTTGTCCTCCTTCTCTCTCTGGTTGTAATCCCTGTCACATTCCTCCTTATATGGCATACTTCTTCATACCAAGCCAACTTGCCTCTGCCTCCTGGTGGTTCTTCCCCAGCAGCTATGTTGCCTGTCTGCTTACCTTTGTCCTTGCTCCTTTCTCTGGGAGGAGCACCTTCAACCAGTTTTTCCTGACACACTGCTTCCAGCTTCTCCCCGAAGATTCAACACAGGCGTCACGACGTCGTGAAGTCTTCTATCTGACCCCAATATGAGAAAGGATGACCTTTCCTGTGATCTCTCACCCCATGTCTGTCTTTAATGATACATTTACCCAACTCTACAAACAGTTTTTCAGGATGTGCTTTCTTGTCTTATTTATTGCTACATTCCTAAGATGGAATCTATATTGGCGAAATAAACATTACAATTTTACAAATACACAATGGAAACTTCTAAATTACTAAATAAACACCTGCTTAATGAATGAAGCTGTTAAGACAATCTCCTTGTTTTTCATAAAAAAAAAAAAAAATAAAATAAAAAAAGCACCTTGTAAAGTAATGGAGATGCAACAGCAAATAAGATCGCCAGAACCTTGCTTTCGCCTGACCTCACAGAGTGATGCTTCCCAAGAGGCTCCCTGCTAGTCAACTATATGAGGATCCTTTGGGTGGGCAGGGAACTAATTAAAATACAGATTTCTGTGCCAACCCATGGCCAAAAAATTAGGACCTCTGAGGATAAATCCTAGGAATCTGTATTTTTCTAAGTATTTCCCTGACTAGGTACCATACACACAAGAAGTTTGAGAATCTCTGGTTTACTAGAGATCAGATTCCAAATATAATTCAGTAAACTAGAGACAAACTTTAGGTTAAATTTCACGGTAACAAAGCAACTAGGCTATAACACATGGGATACATCATCTCAGCAATTACAGGATTACTGTATCAGAGTCACAATAAAAATGATCTGTAACTATAAATGGAAACATACACACATATACATATCTTCCTGCAAGCAGCACAAATGTTCAAAATTACAAATATTTCTCCGTACTTGGTAAACCCCAATTACTTACAAAACAAAAAGGACCCTGATTACTCCTGAACTTCTCTCTTTTTTTTTTGTTTTATGTTTCTCAACAGTATCACTCATTATAATCATTACAATATATTAACTTACATTGCTATTAATTATTTCATATATATGTATGTAGGTATATCTATCTATATATATATATATAGATATATTCATATATACATATCTATATATATATCTATATCTATCTATCTCTATATATGTATATGTATATGTATATGTATATCTATCTATTTATCTATCTATCTATCTATCTATCTATCTATCTATCTATCTATCTATTTATCTATCTATCTATATGCTTTTCTTCCCCAAATTTGCTATTCCTTAAAATCAGGGATTGAACATCTTACATAATTCCCATTTCCCATAGCAAAATGAATGAATTAGAGAACACCACAGCCAGTGCAAGAATAATTCAAGGGTAAAATTATTTCTACTATTAAAGAGCAAAATATAATATACAGATGATGAAACATCCAGTTAGGATTTGCTCATTTAATTGGTTTAGAATAGTGTGTTTAGAAATACGCCAATTTATATAAAACATTGGTTCTATATTCATATCATATTTGAAAATTGGAAAAATGCATGTGCAGTGGCTTGAGGACATTAGGCAGACCTGAACATGAGCACTGAGATAATGGAAGAGATGGACGCTGGCTATCAGAAAGAGCAAGAGAGCGTTAATCTGAACTGTTCCCTAAGGTGCAGTTTTATATTTCAGCAGCACATAAGACATATGGATCACCCAACTCAGTGCTGATTGTTTTTCAAAAAGCCTTAAAATTTTGTATTCTTCAAACAATTTTTATGGCAACTGTAATGTCATAATCAGAGGGTTGTGCTATAAGAGTGCCTCAAGTTTCTTAAAAAAAAAACATTTTTAACTGACCTTTCAGCTAGATGCATGAACTCTTGATGCTTTGAGGCTTTACTCAGTCCAATATAATCCTGAGTGTTTGTTTTTTCTAGATGAGTTCAAAATTCACACATTGCTAAACAGGAACAATATTTATAATTAATAAAATAATTTATATTAACATGATGTGTATCAAATATTTCAACATATCTTTATAGTGACAGTCCTTCTGATTTAAAAAAAACTAGATTTATAAAAATATTTCATGTTCTTTATTTATAGTCAACATATGTGTTAAACATGTACTGAATTTCAGGTTTTAAACATGGCATAATAGTGGTAGAAATATGAATAAGGCACATTTTATATACTCAAGGGAGCCCAGATCTTATTAAGTGAATTAGAACTGGTAATCAAATGGTGTTCTAGGAGCAAGAAGGGGTTGACACCAGAATAGAAATTAATATTCATTATGGTATATTAATTTTGGTAAGATATTTAATTTCTTTAAGCCTTAATTTTGTCATTTAAAAATGAAAATAATACTAAAATGGAACAATTGTTTATAAGATTACAGACAATGCACCACAGTGCTACTTGTATTCTATAATATCAATAGGTCCTCAAGAGGTAGGAACTGTTATTACTAGTACTAGAAAACTGAGAACTCTTCATCATAGCAGCAGACTTTTGCCTGGAATTAAAAGAAAAGGAAAGAGAGAAAGAGATGTGATGTTCCCAGTGGGAGCTGAGAGGCAGAGATAGCATTCCAGGTAATCATAGGGATAATATATAGAAAAAGACTTTAAGGGAGTCTTTTTCCATTTCAATAAAAGACTGGGGATAAATTCTTAATAGACAATATCTCTAGTGTGATTTAATAAATGAATATTAAGTTTTTTGGTTCCCTTCACAATTTTTTTTTAAAAAGGTAGCCCCCAAACCATTTCATTTTCCCTTCTATATATTAATGCATTATTTTTCCCTCAAAAGAGAATATGGGATAGACTGACAATATAAATTGGTCAGTAATGCAGGAACTATAAAAGCAAACAGAACAAAACCACCAAAATCCTTAGTAACAACCCATGCATGGAACCTATTGTCCAGGTCTGATGAGATGAACTAATGATATAATGTATAGGTTTAAAAATGTGATTGCCATTACAATATAACCACATCTTTATGGAATGATATATGTGTTGGTTTTCAGGGCAGATATGAGCATCAGAACAGGGAAAGCAGTCCTGTCTGGGAAAGAAGAGAGGGGCATACATTTGTGTTTGCTCCAAACTACACGCAATTTAAATTTTTATCAGTTACACTGGGAATACTGGGACACTTGAGACAAATCTTTTCTTATACTAAAACTCCTCCAAAACGGGAAAAAGTAGTTCTTTGTTTACCTTTTATCACCATAAAACAGTAATATTTCCTACCAATTTGTTTAAACAAAACCAAAAAATATATGAGAATGATTCTTGGTAGAATTCTGCTGTTTAAAATATTCAGCAGAGCTTTTATTGGCAGGTACTTTACTATTAATTGTGCCAAGAAAAACAGCAGGTATTTGTCTTGCCTGTCTTTTGGGGTAGAAATAAGTTCCCTAGTCATTTTATATTTTATCAAAGCTACTGATATTACCATAAAGAAACCCAAAAAATCATATTTTACATTGCTATTTAACCCAGTCTTGAGGGATAATATTTTAGAATTTCATGGATGAAACTCTAAAGTATTCCTGGCTTTCAAGTTAAATTTTTTATCCCCTAGGAGTTAATTTTCACTACTAGATTTTTTTTGCCTTTTTTTTTTTTTAAGGCAACAGTAACGCTTTTTACTGCCAGTTCTTCAGAATTTCAGAATCTCACCATTCGGTTAAATCAGGTGGCCTATGTAATGTTGCTAAAAAACAAAAGTTTAATTCTATTAGATTTTGATTTAAGACAGTGCCTGATTTCACACTAAAAAAGAAATGCAAAGAAATGCAAATTTTTAATAGCATTGAAAATTAGACATGTTACTGAAAGATATGACAAGCTCCAGAAGAAACTTTTATTAAATTAAATTATTTTATTAAATTAAAGCAGGAAAGAGATCTTGAGGAATGTTAATGAAGGCTAAGAATTATAATATACAGGAGGTGATTGTAATCCTTTGTCACATCTGGAGATATACTTTAGGGGCACAAGTTCTTAATTGATTAAAGAGAAAGACATTGTCTCTCACTGAAGAACATGACTTTCTGAGACATAGCCCTACTACCAGCATTCCCATTATAACTATCAAACAGGAGAACTTAGGTACAGACTGTGATTGATACTCACATAAGAAACAAAAATCTAACATTTACCTTGTGGATAGTGAGAGGTTCCAGGGTGATTCCAGCATGGAAGACTGCATAAAATGTAAAATAAATAAATTAATTATTTATATACATTATTCTTTTAATTAAACAAACATGGAAATATGAAAAATTCAAAAGGATAAGTTAAGGAAACTGTTGCTTTTGAAAAGCAGAAGAAAGTCCTATCTTAAAATAAGTTTTAGAAACAATGACTGAAGAACACTTTAAAATTACTTGATTTTATTAATAACTAATTAAAGCAATATTTTTTTAATTTTTAAAGAAAAAAATAAAAAATAATAAGGTCCAAGTCAATCCAAGTCAAGCAGATCCAAGATACTCAATCCAAGTCAAGCAGAGAAACATGAAAAAAATCATAATTAAAATGCTTAAAACCAATGATAAAGAGAAAGTTTTAAAAGTAGCCAGAGGGGAGAAGAAAGATATACATTATATACAGATAAAGATGACAGCAGATTGCTCATCAGAAACAATTCAATTGAGAAGATAGCTAAAATTCTTTAAAGTACTGAAAGAGAAAAAAGGAAATATTTTTCAAATACAAAGACAAAATTATTTTTAGATATACAAATGGTAAAACAATTCGTATGAATTGAGACATAGAAAAGCTAAAGCAATCCATCAGACCCACACGACAAGCAACGTCAGGAAGAAGAAAACATACACGAGATGCAAAGAAATGGATACCACAAGGAATAAAATGTGGCAGAAATGGTAACTGCAGGAGTAAATGTATGACTGCCTTTATTATTATTAAAATCTCTTTCAGATATTGTTCAAACAAATGTTAAAATATTGTTTAAATAAAAGTAATAATAATGTAATGTGTGATTATAATATACATACAAGTGAAATGTATGACATCAATAATACAAAGATCAGAAGGGGAAAATTTGATTCTGCCAATATCTCTAATTAAAATATTCCATTCCCTAAATAAAATTTCCTTTTCTTTTTAGCCAGTAACTTCCTCCAAAATACTCACCCCAATGCATTCAACCCAAATGATACAACACTGTTTAAAATAAACCAAATCTATCTGATAATTATAATATCTCAAGTTCCCAAAACTTGAAAACGTTGTTTAGATATTAGTACCCAAAGAGATAGTCTATATTACAGTATTAGAAATAACGTTATGTAGCAATGCGCGTTGTTGTTTTTTTAGTTCATTATTTTTGCTATTTTTTTTTAATCATTTGATATTCCTGAATTCTGGCATGTATCTTAGTGTTTGTCTTTTCTAACAGCGTTTTTACTTTTTCACAGTAACGCAACTTGCATGTTAAAATGTTCAAATATTCTTCACGTTTACTAAGAACAACGATTACTTCCATTTATCTGAATCACATGGACCACTGGCCTTTTAATTTTTTTCACTTTTAATAGAGACATGAGTTAGAAAAACTTCCTTTTATATTTACAATTAAGTAATAGAAACTCTGTTACAAATGGTAGCTGACATCTCAAATTTGGAGACGATAAGAGTAGGAAGAACTGTGGCAGAAGAGAATGCCCACTCAGCCTGTTTCAGCAAAATATTTTCATGTCAGATTGCTGGCCTGTCATTTTCTTATATTTTTTCTTCCAAGAGAAGCTGGAAATATTTTTAAATGTGAATTCCCATGAATGTGTATATGTTGATAATTAATGTTGCTGTTAAAATTAATATGCTATAGGCCAAAATACTGCAGGTCAAACACAGATATACATAATATATCTGATATATGAACACATAATAAAACACACAAAAAGCATGCATACATATGTACAAACACTTATACACACACATACACGCACATATACACACTTATACACAAAACTGGGAGTATATTGGGAACCTGGGTTTGTAGGTTATTACAACAAAAAATGATTGCTTTTTTCTAAGTTGATCATTAGGCTTTCCTGCTTTGGATTATAAATATTTGTATATACATTTATTATCAATATAAATTTACTTATTTATTTATATATCTATTTGAAAAAATACTTTTGAGATAGTGTTACTACAAAAGAAAGTCAACATGAGTAGATAATCTAATAAAACTGATTTAGCACTGGAGGTTTTTTTCACTTCTCCATATTTGTTATTTTTTTATCGTCACAACCCTTGAATTGACCTGGCCCTTCAGTGTTGTTGTTGTTATTTTTCTTAATCTACTCTTTTGAAAAGACCTTTGAAATTTACTTTCTCTTTATTGCCTGTCACAGGACTTGTATCATGGACTTGCAATGAAACTTTCTGCCTCACTGAACCACTTTCACAGACCCTGAATTAAAAGGGAATGGAATGGTCTCTTTCTTCCCTTCTTCCTTTCCTTAACCCTTTCCACATGAGAACAAAGAACTCCTTTGAAGGGAGCCCACAGATCTCAACATCTCATGAAAGTGAATTGATTGTGCTTTTCTTTTTTCCACAAGCCCCATAAAGCATGAAGTTGTTACCAGTATCATTATTTTGTGTCAGTTGTGTACAAATTTGAAACTTAGGTTGGCCAGAGTATGACTCCAAAAAAAGAAACCATCTAGATTGCCTGTGCTTTACAGAAAGCTAAGATCTTAAATTTGAAGTTCTCAATAATACACTTTCATTGCTTCTTCTGTTTTTTTAAATTGTCTTTGGGCAAACAAATAGTAAACAGTAAGTTCAACAAAATATCAATAAATGTTGTGATTTGAAGTAATGTTTTTCACATTTAAAGTTGATGATAAGAAGGATATGATATAAACATATATCAATTATATTACATATAACTTTGGTTTACAATTCTCAGGTAAGGATACAACCTAAATCAACTGAAAGAATAAAAGCTACAAGGGTTTCATGTTTATCGTGAAGTAGTGGACTTTTAGAAGATACTACAAAAGATTATTTCCCTTAATTTTTTCTTTTATTAAGATAAATATTTAAATCATTAAACCAGGTACTAATGTACTCCTCTCATTAAAGATATATAAAGAGGTATGGACCCATCTATTTATATCTTGTGATAGAGATAGAGACAAATCTTCAGCACTCTAGTGATCAGTCTGAACTGAGATTATTTATAGAAGAAAAAATTCTGAAGACAAATAGAATAAAAAAATGCTCACTTAGAAAATTCAATAGCAAGTTAGAAGCAGTTATACACACATTCAGTGAGAAAGGGAAAAATGGGTACTTTTGTAAGTAAAAAAATTGTTGAGCACCCAAACCTCAATTTAGTCTATTAAGCCTTAATTTTATAAACCATCAATAGGAAATTAAATCCTAAAACAACTGAGCAGAGATTTCAACTTCATGGTAGAGCAGTGTATAGAGACGAACACTCTCACCAAGATCAATTATTAAACCTAGAAAAATACACAAAGCAGACAACATTTAAGGAGTGAAAAATTCTTGCGGTAAGGGAATCATACTGAGCTGAGTGAGCACTCTAGTCACTTCAGTTTTTCTCTTGAATGATTTTTCCAAATCAAAACAAGGAAAGTAGAGGCTCAGGGAAATGGACACCCAGGTCTTGTTGCAATTGAACTGAGTTATCAATAATGAAGTTATACTTTGAAACTGCCAAATGGACTGAGACATAAGGGGAAAAAGACAATTGCAGAATATGAGACTAAAATTCTTTTCAGATGTGTTCATAAAGCATGTATTACTTTGCTAGAGCTGCCATAACAAAATACCACACAGAGTGGCTTGAGCAACAGAAATTTGTATTCTCACAGTTTTGGAGGCTGGAAGTTTAAGAGTAAAGTTTGGATTCCCCTGAACCCTGTCTGTCTCTTCAGATTTTGAAGGTCACCTTTTTGCTGTCTCTTCACATGGTCATCCTCTGTGCACCCACAGCCCTGGTGCCTCTCTCTTTTTATAAGCAAACCATTCATATTGGATGAGAGTCCCACCCTTAGGGACTCACTTTAACTTAATCCCTTCTTTAAAGATCTTATCTCCAAATAAGGTTACATTCTGAGGTACTGGGGATTAGGACTTCAACATATGAATTTGGAGAACACAATTCAGCCCACAATAAGGTATTCACTGACTTGTAAATTGCATATGCAAATAGTGATACACACAAGCAGAAAGCAGTAGTTATGTGACTGAAGTATTCCACAAAAATTTAGCAGTCTTGCAATGCTAAGGTTGAAATTCAGATCTCACAGCTTAACAAACATCTTTATCTGGATCAAGGCGATCTAAAAGTTCTCTGACTACTTTCTAGAAAAAAATTAAATCCTTCTAAAAGGAAGAAAACATAAGGTAGAGCCCTCTCAATTTTATTTAAAAATACCTGACATTCAATAAAAGATCACAGATATTCCAAGTGATCAAATGAGCCAAATCAAACCAAACCAAAAACAACAAAACAATGTAAAAAGACCCACAAGTCAATTTATTGTTCCTACTAAAAGACATTGAGGAATTCTGGCTTCATTTCTAAAATAAAAACAGCTTAGGTGACATTACTCCCATATTCACAACACACAAAACTTAAACGGAGAACTAACAGTTTTCTTTGCTCTATTACAGAACTGAAGTTGCAAGACTAAGTGCTGCTCCCAAATCTGACGACATCAGTGAATCTAGAGTCACAGTTTAGATCTGCTTACCTGGAGCAGAAGGCACTGAACCACAAACACTGGTAGGAACATTTAAATGGTGACTGAGATTTATTGCTAAAGGCTAGTATAGATTAGCTTGAGAATGGGAAATTCTTGGTGCTGCAGCCTTAGGGTGACACAGTTTAGTGAGTTTTTACCTCAAGGAAACATACCAGGTTCTCAAGGTCAAGGTCCAAGAAAGATTACTTCATGACTGGCAGCAGGAAGGCTAAAATAGTCATTACAGAATACACGAGTATTCTCTAAAACAAAGGCCTAGTCTGAAGAGGAAAAGACTTTATCAGAGCCTCATCCTACCTGGAGAAAAAGTGTTGCTCACATACAAACCCCCTCTAGTCTTACTGTTTCTCCCTTTTGTTCTAAGGGGAAAGAATACCATACCACTGGAGAAATATTTCACCAGGGTAGATCCCAGAGACACAGGACCAATAAAAGACTAAGATTTATTCATAAGATTATGGAATGCCTCCCTTCACCCACATCTTATCACAGAGCCAACAGGGCTACAATTAAAATATAACATAAAATGGACATTAGGTAAGGAAATCTGAATAAAGCATAGACTTTTACATTAATAATAATGTATTAATATCAGTTCATTAAGTTTAATAAACACTATATTCATGTAAGATGTTAATTATAGAAACTGGGTGCTAGGTATATGAGAAGTTTCTGTATTATCTCTACATTTTTACTGTAAATTTAAAAGTGTGTTAAGATACAAAAGTTCATTTAAAATTTTATATTGTAGAGATTTTTAAAATGACTCATGGGTGAACTAGATATTAGAGATATTAGGGGGAATTTAAGTAATAATGATTAGTTAAAGGGTAAAGAAAAATATCATAGACAGCTACAGTCTATAAAACAGTTAATAGAAACTCCAAAATTGAAATAATACCAGAAATATAATTAAGATATGTTAATAATACAGTCAACATCACAATAAAGAAGATTAAATAAGCAGGAAGCTAATTTAGGAAAAAATATCCCAATTGAAACACAGAGAGTAAAAGGGCTGGAAATTCAAAAGGAGTTAAAAGACATATGGATCTAATATTATGAAAATTAAAATCTCATAAACAGAGAAGAGAGATAATAGATAAAATTCACCAAGTCAATTATTCAGTAAGCTCTATAAAATCCACAAAGAAATAATTTCTATTTATTTCCCATTCATATAGTAGACATGTTATAGAAAGACTTCTAAAAACAGAAGAGAAAGGGCAATCCTAAATATATCAGAAAGATAAGAGGCATCACCTCCAAAGAAGCAACAATAAGAATGAGAAAAGAGTTTCAACAGAGACTTTGTAAGAAATAAAAAGTCTTAACTTTTCATAAGGGGGAAAAACTGTCCATCTAGTACTCTGTCCACTTAGAATTCTATGATCAATGAAAATATCCTTCAGGAATTAAGGCAAAATCAGACATTTTCAAATGAACAAAAACTGTATTTGTCACTAGCAGACCTACATTACATTATATATAAAATATTCAGGTTCAAGAGAAAGGACTTGAGAGTGAAACTTGCATCTTGAGAAATGAAAGAAAATCATCATTTATGGAAGGAAAATAACAGGAAAAACAAAAAACATGATTTTTCTTTATTTAGGTCAGTTAAAGTGTCTATGATAGTAAAGAAAAATTTAAAATATTATTTTATATTTTTTAGAATGTAGTTGAAATTCATATGCTGAAATAACATAAATGTAAGAAGGAAATAGCCTGTATGATTTCAACATTTTTAGCTGTAACTTGAAATGGTACAGTCTTAACTGTAAGCTGACTGAATATTTAAGAACGCACACTGTAACATGGATAGGTATAAATGCCAATAGATACATTAAAATGGAATTTTAATAAACAACCAATTTTATAAGAGGGCATGAGAGAACAGAGAAATCAAAACCAGAATGAAAATGGGAAAACTAAAATGGTAAAAAAAATTCAACAATATCAATAGTTAACATTGCATACTAATGTGCGAAACATCCCAATTAAGAGGCAAAGATTATCAGAATGAATAAATAAGCAATACTGCCTGTAAGAAAACACACTTTAAATAAAAAGACAAGTTGAAAGTAAATGAAAGGAAAAAGATAGATCTTGCAAATTGTTGACTGAAATAGATGACCTTCCTAGTTTAGTATCAAATCAAAGAAGCTTAACACAAAGAGTACTCCCAGAGGTAAAGAGGGTCATTTCAAAATGATAATAAGAACAATTCATCAGGAAGACCTAAAATTATAAACATATTACAGTATATAATGCACAGCTTTAAAAAACATGAAATAGGGCTGGCCGAGTGGCGCGTTGGTTAAGAACTGGCTTGGGATGCCAGAAGGCCCCAGTTCAGATCCCACATGTGAGGGCCAGTGACACTGCCCTCCACAAAAAACAAACAAACAAACAAACAAACAAACAAACAAACAAACAAACAAAAAAACAAAAAATGAAATAAAATTTGACAAAATTAAAGAAAAACAAATCCAAAATCATAGTAGGAGATATTAATATTTGTGTTTTGACAGTAGATAAAATGTATAGTCAAGAAATTAGTAGAGATATAGAAAACCTAAAATATTACCAAAAATATTGTTTTACTGAATATTTGTATAGAACATTATACCCAATAACCCCACACCAAATTCTCTTCAAGTGTACCTTTATAAAGAAAGCTCATGCTGAGTCATAAAACACTATTAATAAATGTAAAAGGCAGAGCATCTTCTCTGACCACAGTAAAATTAGAAACCAATAGAAATAGACATATAGTAAAACTCAAAATATTTGAACGTTATACACTAAATATTCCCTGGGTCAATGGCATAATCATAAAGAAAATTTAAATATTTGGAATGAATGGTACTGAAAATATAATACATAAAAATCTGCAGAATGCAATGAAGTTGTAAAAGAAAAGAAATAAAGAGGAAAACACGGATGAATGAAGGGTGAAAGAAAGAAAAGGAGAGAAAGGGAGTGAGGAAGACAGAGAAGCAAAGAGGGAATAAGTAAGAAAGAATGGGGAGGTTCACGTTTTAGCTTGGCGACTCAAGTTCTCCAGCTGCACCATTTGGTATAAACAATGGATTTTCACACGATGCGCTTCAGGTGCCTCAGTGTCAGGTACCACTTTAACTTTGTAAAGCAATTAGAAACAAAACAAGCAAAACAGAGCAGTATGGGTAGACTCTTGAACCAACTGTGTAAGGCCAACAGGATAGCCATACTTAAAAGTGTATGCTAAATTTAAAGGCTTAAAATCTATTAAAAAATGGCCAAAATCTTATGTTTGGAGTAGAAAAGGCATTTGTGAATCAAAAAGCATGTGTTATGTTTGAAATTTTCATATTTATTAATAATAACCTGAAAGCATACAGGGGGTTTCTGGAGCAGAAAAGATTATTATTATTCACGTAATAATAGTTGCACTGACACTCCTTTGCCTTAATTCTTGCCCTTAGGACAATGTGATAAGGACCAGACATCATCTATATGTAATGGGGTCTGTATAATAGGCGAGAATCATGAAAAATAATGAATCTGTGTATTTATATACACAATGTCTTTCTCCCCATGGAGTGTGGGTATAAACTTTGCTCCTTGGAAAGATTTTGATTCCTTATTATCTTTTGGAATGTAAATAAATATCTCCTGGGGAAAGATACGAATATTGTCTTCAACTTTACAAACCAGGGATATTTCCATGTCCCAGGTCTCAGCACTCTTTGAAAAGTAAATGCACACTTCCAAAGTTAGGTAAATCTCTCCAGGGTTATCACAGTTGCAAATTAACTTCTAACACTTGCTCTTTTAGGCTAGGTCCCAAACTTCAGTAATATTTTTGTCAGCACTGTACAGGAACATGAAAATATATTACCTACAACTCCATATCATGAAAATTGATAACATTTGGTAATTAAAAAATAAAAAAAAAATTCTTCCATCAGAAGAATAGGCAAGTAACCTGTAATTATATAATTTTTACTATATAATGTTGCTATTGTTTCAAAAAACCTATTGCTTATTATTTTGACTTTTGAAATTATTTATAATTATCTTTATTGAAAAATATCATATTGAAAACTCTACAATGGTAGCTCATTTTCAAAACTTGAGTTATAGGAAAAAATTAAAATATTTTCAAAGTTAATGTCCAAATGAGAACTGATTATTTCAGTAAACTTGCCATCCCTATAGTGGATAAAACAAAAGGAAAACTTAGAGGAATGGTTTCTCAAACTGAGCGGCACATTAGGTTTTTTGGAGAGCTTTTCAAAAACAGTAATGCCCGTTTATTTCACCCAGAGTTACCAGGTTAATTTTGACTGGGTATGGGTGGACTCTGGTATATTTAAATACTCCACAAACCATCCCAATCTTGTTAAAATGAGATACTACAACTAAGGACTAAGTCTAGCTGCATGCAAGAGAAATTTCAAATAATAGTGACTTAAACAAGGTTGAGGCTTATTTTATTTATTTATTTTTTTAATTTTATTGGGGAATTGGGGGAAGAGGAACAGACAAGTTGCTGTCATTTTGGTCTTCAGTCGAGTTGTGGAGGGCGTTGCTTCACTGGCCCAAGTTGGCACCATCATTGCGCTCTTCCCGGGTGAGGCAGATCAGTCGCCGGCTTCTGGACAGCCGCTCACTGCGGCTGCTGGCCGCTCACGCTGGCTGCCGGCCACACACGGTAGCCCATGGCAATCCACTGCCACAGGGGCTGCAGCCCACGCCATCGCCTTCGACTCACAGCAGCCCAGCTCCAGGTCGAGCTGTTGTTCAGCATCTTAGCTGTGGAGGGCAGCGTCACTGGCCCTCATATGTGGGATCCGAACCGGGGCCCTCTGGTGTCCCAAGCCAGTTCTTAACCATTGGGCCACTCGGCCGGCCCGAGGTTTATTTTTTTTTCCCTCAAGTAACCAGAGGAATGGAAATATGTAGTCCCAGTCTAAAGTAGTAGCACAAAGATCTCTGGGCAGAAATCACTGTGAACGTGTCCTTTCTTTTGTGGTCAGTTTTTAGATGGCAGCTAAATTCAGTTATGATCTTAATATTGTAGCCAGGAAGAAAAAAGTAACGTCAAAACCAGAAGTACCAGCCAACTGAATCTACCTTCTGAAACTTTCAGGAAGGCTCAGGCACCAATTGTTGTTTATATCATGCTGGCCAGTGTTGTGTCCACGATCACCCTTTCCTTCAGGTGGTGCTATGGAATACTGAATTTCAGCAGGATATAGTGCCACCTCCAATAACATTTAGATTCTGTTAATAAGGATGAAAGTTCATAGGTTTTCAGCTTACTACTCCTATAGTAATATTCTATGTCTGAAGTTATATTTAAAATATAGCAACAAATGAAGTAATAAAGAAAAAAAGCAATATAAAGTTGCACTCATATTCACGTATATAAATAGAAATATTTATAAGACAGTCCATGCATAAATAAAAATGTGCAAATTTTATACAATTTTATTCCTCATGATAGAGAAAATGCCTACACATTTGAAAATGTAAACAAATAGCTGAGAACAATATTTTAATTTGAAGACCATTACGAAAATTAATGTTATTAAAAGAACAAAAGGACCTGAAGTTGGAGTTGCAGTTTCTTCACTGTCAAACCTCTTTATTAATGGATTCACTAGCTCTACCAAGATAAATTTTTGAAGTGAAACAACCTTGGTTCCCAATGTATAAAACTTGTACTTGATATGAAGTGATAAAATGAAATCAACAATTAAGGAAGTCATTTTGACCTACAGAACCCTGGAGAAGGCAATGTTACAACTGTTTATAACTCAAGACAACAGTGGCCTGATATTTGAAAGAAAGTACATCCTCTGTGTTCCATTAGTTTATGCTGATCACAGTCCAATTTAAAGTAGTATCCCTTATAAAATTTTCTGTATCAGCATACCTTAAAAGTTAGGAAGTTTTGTAATTATCTCCCAACAGAGTGGAATTAATTCAGAGCAAACTATTCAGAGCTGCTAATGGCTGCATGATCAGGTAATCTTATTGTTTTAGCAAACAATGATAGCATGCATTTAAATTTTATTTAACTTTGCTTTGACTAATGTGTATCTAATAGAAAAAAGTCTTCACTCTCTAGAAGGTTATTAGTTTTTATTTTCTTTGGTAGAATTTTAGTTTTATAAGTGCTGCTACATTCCATAAATAATGAATAATTTACTTTGTATAATCCAAAGCTTTCTATATAACATGATATTATTAAATTTTCTGGGAACAAACTCTTTTATATTTAAAAAAATTAAAATGGATCAGATTACATTTTTAAATTGCCCCGTTAAGTTATAAAATATAGGAATTTTGTTATCCTTTGAAACTAATCTATTCATTGTTGTTATAAAATTCTCTAATTTGAGGTAATTTTTCAGCAACAGTTAATGCATAATTTCATAAAATGCTACATTATATTTAATAAATGAGAGGATACTGTACCCACAAGGAATACATTAAAAGGTGTTTTACTATAGTTTGTGCCATGCATAATGTTATATTATTCTATTGCTTGATAATATGGAAAACATGTTCATTAATCAAAGAGATCTTTGAGAATGTAAGTTGGCTATTATTTCAAGACATAATAAAAAACAACATTACTTTGAAAAGTTGAATCCAACATGAGCAATCAGAAAATAACTAAAATGTAATAGGAAATGAATTATTACATTTCAACATAATTTTCCTGACCATAAAGACTAGAACAAATGAATTTTATGTCTAGTTTATTCTTTACTAAAGTGCACTGGAGAAAACTCAATTTTTTAGAGATTACAATAAAGTAGAGACCATCCACTTTCTAATGAAAATCTATTTCAGGGCTGTGGGCTGAACACATTCATTTATCTCCTCTCCTATGATATCATAACAAAATTACAGTAGAGGTTTAGAAAAGGCTAACTCACAGAAATAAAAAGGAAATTTTCTAGGTGATATAAATCAAGAGGAGGAGTGGTGCCTGATGAATCAGAGAAAAGGAAATGATATGATAAAATCAATGATTAAGGAAGTCATTTTGACCTGCAGAACCCTGGAGAAGGCAAGAACCCCCAAAAAAGCAAATGCAAGCCAGAAGTGTGGCTGAAACAAAGAATCAATTGAAAGCCTGCATTCAGAGAAAGACAAATACTGTATAATATTACTTACATGTGGAATCTAAAAAAGCTGAACTCATAAAAACAGAGAGTAGAATGGTAATTACCAGAGGCTGGGGAATTGAAGAATTAGGGAGATGCTGTTTAAGGATACAATCTTGAAACTAATGGAAAATTCCTGGAGATCTAATGCACAGCATAGTGATTATAGATGACAATACTGTATTATACACTTTAAATTTGCTGCGAACTAGATCTTAATTTGCTCTACTGCAAAAAAAAAAAAAAAAGAAGAGAAAAGAAAAAGAAATGATAAAAAGTGACATCAGAGACATGATAAAATGAAGCAACCCATTTTCACCTCCCCTTAAAGCTACAACTAGCCAGTCATCTATAACTCAACAAAATTTTTTCTGTTGAACACACGAAGATGCCTGAGAGATCCACACATCCACAAGTCTAAAGGTGGGTATATTGGAATGTGTAGGGGAGGCAAAACAGGAGCGAGAGAGAAGCACAGGCATGATCCCCACAGACCTGGTCCTCCAGCTGCCACAGCTAAGCCTCATCAAACCTGGTGGAAATGGAGGAATCAGAAAGTGGCACCCACACCACAGCCCAAACAAGGGTAAGAGGGGCAGCAGCAGTGTTGACACATGAGAATCTGACTCCCTAAATAAAAATCTGTTGTGTTTCTATTCCCTGTCCACAAAATATAAGACAGAGAAATTAAGAAAACAATCACATTTATAATCACAAAAAAAGAACAAAATATGTAGGCATAAACTTAGCAAAGGAGGTATAAGACACGTACACTAAAAACTACAAGACATTATTGAAGGAAATTAAAGAAAACAAAAAGAAATGGAAAGATTCTGTGTTCATGGATTGAAAGAATTAACATTGTATTAAATCGTCCATAACACCTAAATCAATCACAGATTCAATGCAATCGCTATCAAAATCCCTATGGCATTTTTCACAGAAATAAAACAAAAAGTCCTGAAATTGGTATGGAACCACAAAATAGCCAAAGTAAATCTGAGAAAATAGAACATAACTGGAGGTATCCTACTCCTTGATTTCAAACTATATTACACAATTGTAGTAATCAAAACAGTATAGTATTGGCAGAAAAGCAGACACGGAACAATGAAACAGAATTGAAAACCCAGAAATAATTAAAGGAAAATATGTAATATCAGAAAATTGTAGATCTAACAAAGAACAGCAATGTTGGGAAATTCCAGGATCAAAATGGATTCCAAATAACTTCACAGTGTTATTTGAGGTTCACGATAACAACAAATGTCTGGTGTCGATCATATGGGTAGGCATGTTCTATATCATATGAATAAAATTAGGTTCTAAAGCTTGTAGTGTGAGTGTAAAAAAAGGATGAGCAGAAGTGAGTATGTAAATTTCTTACCAAAAAGCAACAAACTGTCTAGCATCTTAACTTATAGCAGTAAAATTCTATGGTAGAATAAAAATAAATAAAATCTAATTTCTGAGGAAAAATTATTTTTAATGCAAGATTTAATATGCAGCTAAAATATTATTCAAGTGGAAGTGAAGAATGGAAACTTTTCAGAAACAAACAAATTTCAGTACTCAGAAATGTTATTTCTGCTGCACATTTTCTTAAAAACTATTTAAAGATTACTTTGTCAAAATAATTAAAGGAAAATATATAATATCAAAAAAGTGTAGATCTGGGCCGGCCGAATGGCACGATGGTTAAGAACTGGCTTGGAATGCCAGAGGGCCCCGGTTCAGATCCCACATATGAGGGCCAGTGACACTGCCCTCTACAGCTAAGATGCTGAACAACAGCTCAACCTGGAGCTGGGCTGCTGTGAGTTGCCAGCGATGGCATAGGCTTCAGTCCCTGTGGCAGTGGGTTGCCATGGGCTACCGTATGTAGCCAGCAGCCAGCGTGAGCGGCCAGCAGCCAGCGTGAGCGGCCAGCAGCCGCAGTGAGTGGCCGTCCAGAAGCCGGCAAATGATGTGCCTCACCCGGGAAGAGCACAATGATGGTGCCAACTTGGGCCAGTGAAGCAACGTCCTCCACAACTAGACTGAAGAACAAAATGACAGCAACTTGTCTGTTCTCCTTCCCCCAATTCCCCAGCGCTGTTCCCATCCCCCCAATTCCCCAATTAAAAAAAAAATCTTAAAAGAAAGTGTAGGTCTAACAAAGTACAGCAATGTTAGGAAATTCCAGGATCAAAGATCCCTGATCTATAAAACAGTCATACCAAATTAGAGCAAGATGACCAAGCCTTGAGGAGGAAGTTGGAGGGAAATCTTTGGGGAAAAAAATTTCAAACCCTTACATAATAAGTGTTTGAATAATTTTCTTCATAGTGCCTATGAAGAAAATTAAAACTACAATGGCATTGCATTCAGAGTAAAAAAGAGAACCCTTTGAAACTTGACTCTAGGGTTATTGTTCAATGATTAAAAAAAATTACAGCTATAGAACAAAATGTTAACTTTATCCCCCTTGAAAATATGAAAGTAAACCTGCAAACAAAAGAGGTGAAATATTAAAAGTGGAAAGAAAAGAGAGGAAAGGATGGAAATATTTTTATAATTATCTTTTAAAAAATAAAGTGATATTATATATGATTAATAAAAAGCTGAATATATAATACCATTTTGTTTGAAGGCCGAGGTGACCAGTAGAAGATCTGAGAATACTGATATAAATATATCCATCTGCTTTACTCAATCTACCTATTCAAATGCTATCTCATCTAAAACCACTCACAAACTCATCCAGAGTAATTCTTAACCACATACCTGGGTACTCCATGACTCAATCAAGTTGACACAGAAAATAACCATCACATTCCTCAGATTTATCTGATGAATTCCAAAACTAAACATTTGTTGACACTGAGCATTATTCAAAATAGATTCCAAATATCTGTTAATGAAGTTAAAAGTGATTTAGTTAAAACACTAATAATAAAAAATAAGAATTAAAAGTTTTTAAAATTTATTACTTAATCTCAAAATATTTTACAGTATCTTGAAATATATTTTAAAGTAGCAACAAAGCGAAAGTGAAAAACAAATAGAAAATAATAAAAACAATGGTATTAACACATTCTACAGCACAGATTTAAAATCTAGTATTATGGACTAAGTCAGAAGTTTATTGCAAGATTTAAGTGTGTGAATGATACTTTCCCAATTGTTACTGATTTATCTGATGAAGAATATCTTTGAGACAATCAGTCTTTATATAACTATTACTGATAGGGCTGATGATTTTGGAAAGATCTTATAACATTTTGCTATCATCACAAAACCAGCATGTAACAAACAACTACAAAACCACACTGGCTTAGTACAATACATGTTTATTTTTTTACAAGTCTAGTATCAGCAAAAGTTGACTGATCTCGGCCAGGTGTATTCTTGTGCCAGTAGGTCAGCTGACTCAGTGTAGTCTAGGACATCTCTACTTTATTTTGCTCTTATTCTTCTTCTGAGACCAGCAGTCAATCTGAGCATGCCCTTCTCATTGTGATGTAAAAGTACATAAGAAACAAAACTCAATCATAGAAATGTTTTCAATATTCTCCTTGCATCAGACCTGCTAATATCCCACTGGCTAAAACATGGCTGAGCTCAGGGACAGGGCGTTATGTATATCCACAAAAGAAGAGCAAGGCAAATTTACATGGCAAAAGTCAAAGGTAGAGGAATTAGTGGAGATATTGCTCCAATGCTGAAATCAACTAGATATCTAAGGGTAGGGTTCCATTTTGAAAAAATCATTGTGACATAAAGGGATTTCACAATAATTCAAATGTATTATGCTCTTGAAAAACTACAAAGTTTTCTAAACAAGTTATGGTAGTGAGTGGTATTATTGTCATTGTGGCTGTAATTCTGACAGTAATACATAGATGTGCCCATTGTTTGAGTAAAAGTATGGTGATGCATGGAAGTAAAATAAAGGAAATGAGTAAAATAGCTCAAATAATACAAACTGAAGAGTAGCAAGGAAATGAAAAATGAATTAGTAAAAATATTTATACTATAGAGGAAAATAATGAGATTTTTTTTTTTATTTGAAAAATACATGAGTTGTAAGCCATGATATAAATTCAGGACAATGGAATTCAATTATAGTTGAGATGAAAGTAACCTGAATTTGGCTAACTTTATACTTAAAACATTTTACTAAAAGACATTTCTCAAATTTTCACATTTTAGATATTATAAAATGTGATTATGGAGAGAAAACTTTAAAGAAATTACTTTAGCCACCATTTAATTAAAGTCATTAAGTGAGTTCTACTTGGATGCTTATAAATGTACTGAATGATTTCTAATTTTTTTCTGGATTATTAACTTAATGAATTAAAATATATTGCCACTTATTCATAATCTCCTAGAAAATAAATGCGTAAACTCTTTTTACCAATTTTATTTGTTTATATATGTATTTTAAGTTAAATTTATTGGGGTGACATTGGTTAATAAAATTATATAGGTTTCAAGTGTACAATTCTATAATAGATCATCTATATATTACATTACGTGTTCACAACCCAAGGTTAAATCTCCTTCCGTCACCATGTACTTGACCCCCTTTACCCTCTCTTTTATTAATTTTAAAAGTGTTATGAAAACCAATCAGTAAATACACTTTGTTTAGGGTTAAACAAATACTGTTGATAAAAAAAAATCATGAAATGTAATCTTAAATACAAATTATATTACAAAATTTTCACAAATTTAAAAAAATGTATTTTATTTATGGCAAGTGAACCATCTTTGTGCCATAGAAAAAGGCTCTACATAAATCTTTCAGCACACTTTATTTTAGCTATTGTATATTATCAACTGTAGTGTTCTTAATTATTTAAAACTACATTGAACAAATTAAGAATCTGAGAAGCATATAGAAATACATTTCCTAATTTTGTAAATTTGATTAATAAAGCAAGAAAATTAATCACTATTAAGAGAATGAAGTTTTTAATCCATCAGACAGAAGTTGTTGAAACATGAGTCAAGAAAGCTTCATAAATTCAGGTTCACACAGGATTTTCTTAAGAGAGAGAGAGAGAGAGAGTGTGTGTGTGTGTATGTGTGTGTGTGTGTGTGTGTGTCAATAGATAGATATCATAAATATGAGGCACCTATATAAACCTATGCAGTCAAACCTATTAAATATGGGCAAATGTTTATAAATAAATATTCATAAAAATATACAAAGACTTTCTTGTAAGAAACTATTTCTCCTGATGGTGGTTAAAATGAAACTTGGGAATTAAGAGAGAAAATGTGTTATCAAAACTAGCCTTGCAAAGGACCAAAATTGCCGTTTAAGAGAGAATAAAAAGTCTTCAAGTCTTAGACAAATTCCCTTCTTAATCCAAAAGTAAATTAAAACAAACAAAATCACAGAAATTTTGATCCAAAATGGAGCTTAGAGAAAATTTTGTCAAATTATCTGATGAGAAAGTGAATTTTATTCAAAGTTGCAGTGATAAGGTCTTATATCAGACCCAAGGCCAGAATCCAAGCTCCTTGTTCCCCAACTTTATGTCCTTTCTGCAACTTCATACTAACCTTGAGAGGAAAGGATCTTACTAGTAGTCAATTAATTTTTCTGTTGCTAACTCTTTGGGCTTTAAATCTGAAAGGATGGGGGTGTGGGAACTGATGTCACAGCTGATTGGAAAAATCTGACAAAATATATGCACATTTTTTTGTGAATTATTTCCAGAGTAATTATTTTTACAGAGAATTTTTTATACTAATGTGTAGTTTGAATGTCAGGATGTGGCAAGCACCCAGATTGTCACTCCCTGAAAATAGCAGTGTCAACGCATTTCGATTTTCTCTATAATTAAAGAGATTTAGTCTATTAACTACCTGAATGCCCAATGCACAAATGATATATTCATAAGGCAGCACCTGTAGTAATAAATGAATTCTGAAAAATTACTTTTTAAAATGAAGCAAACTGTTCAATAAGTACAGGGTTTCTTCCAAAAGCACTTTTCAGAGAGTTCCTACCAATACCAGAACAAATTCTGGATCAATTTAATTAAGTGAACCAAACACCTGTCATTCCTGGGGAAAATAAAGTAACTGTTTGAACTAACTGAATATTTTCTGACTCAGAGTTGTTAATGCAAACATTCTGTTATCTAATCAAAAAAGATTTTCTCCATAATTTAGAATATGTTTGTTGCATTTTTCTTACTGCAAAAGTAGTGTACATATATTTCCAGATATAACAAAAATACAAAAAGTGAAAAAAATAAAAAGCTAACATTTTAATATATATGTTTCCAAGATTTTTTTCTCACATACACATGAGTTACACTGTATGTACTGTTTTGTAATCTAAAAAATAAAATGTAATCTAAATTATCTTCCTATCATTAACTTTCCAAAAACAAGTTTAATGTCTTCATGTTATGAATACAAATGATTTAATCAATCCCATGCCTTTATACATGTATGTAATTTATTTTGAGATTAAAAAATGGATTATGTTTTTAAAAATGTATTTATATATATAGATATAGATATAGATATAGATAGGTAGATATATATATATATATATATATATAGGTATATATATCTATATCTATATCTATATGAAATAACCCTTCCAATAATAAAAAATTAGTGTCCTAGATTGTCTAAAAGAAAAAAGGTATAGATGATAACATTTAACTCAATTGATTTTAGTTGTAATATTTTAATAGCTAACCTTGAATAAATAATTTTACGAGGTGGCTTGTAGCCAAGTGGCATGTCCTTGTTAAAAGCTATATATTCCATGGCAGTAAACAATTTAATGGGCCTCCTTATCTATGGGAGAACATTCCTTTCGGGTAATACGGACCCATCCCTCCCTGGGTGAACTGGTGGTCACTGATAGCAACTTGCTTCTTAAGATGGCATATATCACATCAAGCACTAGAAACCATTTTCCCTAACAAGGATATTGGTTGAAAAGTTTTCAAGTTTGAAAGGAAAGCATTTTATGGTCTTAATTTTCTAAGATATTTTTTTCATGAAAGAGAGTTTAGGACTCATGAAAATTATAGCTAATAGTGCATAATTGAAAACAGCAGAGGTAGAATTGTAATGAAAATAGTCTCACTAGGAACATACAGATCTTGTGTCCTGAAACAGATATGTTTTTTATATAAAGTTAAAATATATAATTTTTATGCAATGGGGACTTTAATGAAGCAATTTCGTTTACCTTTTGGGTCAACTTGATGAGACAAATATTATCACATTATTGCTACTGTTATACAGATCCAGAGGCCACAGCTGTTAACATGAAGTAAACTTGATGGCATACAGCTAATAAGAAAAGAAATTAGGATTCAAATTATTGAATCTGAATTTCTGTAATTATCAATTCCATACTGAGAGAAACTTAAAGCAATTGTCTGATTATTTCTCAAATTTGTATCTTCTAAATATGGTAGTTATCAGGACTCATTCCTTGAACCTCTTTTGTACCTAAAATTGCCCCTCTTCTAGTTTTAGTGACAGGTTAGAGTTATTAAGACTTTTTTATGTGGTCCTCCCAAATATGATTTATCTTGAGGAACATTCCGTGTATTTCTAACTACAGAATACACATCTTCTGTAATTGAATGGAGTATTCTATAAATGACAATTAGGTCAAGTTGGTTGATGTGTTGTTCAAATCTTCTATCTTACTGATATTATCTACTTGCATCAAGTACTGAGAGACAGGAGTGTCAAAATCTCTAATATAATTTTAGATTTGTCTATTCTTCCTTCCAGTTCTATGAGTTTTTGTTCATGTATTTTGAAACATTGTTATTAAATATATATATTTTAATATATATATATATGTTTAATATTGTGTCCTCTTAATGAATTACTCTCTTTATCATTTATGAAATGATCCTCTTTACATCTGGTAATATTCTTTGTTCTGCAATCTACTTTTCTGATACTAATATAGCCACTCTAGTTTTGTGTTGATTAATGTTAGCATGATGCCTATTTTGCCATTATTTAACCTTTATTATATTTGCATCTTGGTATTTAAAGTGGGTTTCTTATAGGCAGTATAGAGTCTTGGTTTTTAATCAACTTGACAATCTATGCCTTTTAATTAGGTGATTTAGATCATCTACAGTTGATGTGATTATTGATTTTGATCAACCATCTTGCAATACATTTCTATTTTCTGATGTTTTCAGTTCTTTACTTTATTTATTGTTGTTTTCTTTTTCTCCTGAGTTGAGTAGTTTTATAATTCTATTTTTTCCCTTCTTGATCTAACTAGCATTAACTTGAAGCTGTTGTTGTTATTGTTGTTTTGATTGCTTTAAGGTTTATAGTATACATCTTTAACTTAACACATTTCATCTGCCACTGATACTATTTAAAGCATCATCTAATAATATTACAACAGAACATCTTCACCTTTCCCTCTGGTCTTTTGCTATGTATATAACATATTTAACTTCTGTGTATATTACAAACACCAGTATCTCTTCATTTTGAAATTTCAGCAATGCAATTAAAATAATGGTTTATTTTTACTAGAATATCTAGAAATTTTGTAGTAAGAGATGGTTTCATGGTATGTGTAGTGTATTCCCAAGAAATACAAATAAAAAACCCTTAACCATATATGAAAAATAAGAAAATGTGATACTCTAATCAATGCCAGTAGTCTTTGATTAAACACAAACAAAAAAGGGGAAGTAGTAGAATGTCTTTCATGGTTAAGTGCAGTTCCAGTTTTCAAAAAGAGAAACATGGAGACCACACATTGAATTTAAAAGCACACTATCAGTCTCACAACAAGAATTCAAATAATAATTTGAATGTCCAGGGAAGTGAATTTATGCTGTTTTCCTTCTCTTTATTAAAAAAATAAAACAAACAAAAAAACCTCCTCAAAACAAAAACAGTACTTTAACATGACCCTTCCATCTTATTAAATTGCATTTTCATCTTTCCAGTTGGAAACAAGAAAACACTTGCAGTCATCTCTGAATTTTCTTTTTCTCACAATCCATGTTTGGTTCATCAAGAATTTCTTTAAGGTCTATGTTCAATATTCAAGTCTTCAATTCCCCCCATTCTTTTATTTTTTGAATCCATGTCAGTCTGTCTTTTGCTAGTATTATTCCACCAAAATTGCTTTTACAAGTCTGCCAAGGACCATATATATTCAATAATCTTATGATGAATTCTGATTTATTACCCTATTTGACCTAACAGAAGCATTTAACATAGTTGCCCACTTTTTTTTATTATTTTTAACTCATCTCTTGGACTACAATTCATCACTCTTGATTTTCCTGATTCTCCTCCAAAATCATCTATTCTTTTTTTCCCCTTTTTGTCTGATTATTTCTCAAATTTGTATCTTCTAAATATGGTAGTTACCAGGACTCATTCCTTGAACCTCTTTAGTAGCTATATTGTTTATTCTCCTAGCTTTTAATACTATTTATAGCAATTAAATATTTTTATTTTCAGTTCAGGCTGCAAATCTGAACTCCAGACTCATCTATTCAACTGCCTCTCTACTATTCTGCTTGAATATTTAAAGGTGTTTCCAATGTAACATTTCTAAAACCCAAATCATGTTTCTTCTCCCACTTCTATCTTTCCAACCTGCTCCTGCCACAGTCTTCACCAAATTCTCTCTTTATCTTATACTGGGTTGTCAATTTGCAAATCCTACAGGCTTGAATTCAAATATATTCTGAATCAGACCAGTTTCTCCCATTTCTGTAGCTAAAATTCTTGTCAAATTACTATTATTAATTCTGTCAATTATTGCAGTAGTTTCCTTACTGGTATCTGTACTTCCCCCAGTGCTTACCTAAAGACTATTCTCAATAGAGTAGTCACCATACATTCTTTTAAACCATAGAACATATCATGGTATCTTTCTGTTCAAAGCGCTCCTATGGATTAAAATTTCACTCAGAATAAAAGTTAAAATCTTTACAAAAACCTATGATCTAGACCCCAACTCTATCTCTGTTGCTAGCTGCTATGCCTCCATCCTTTGCTTCACCTTTTCCACTACAGTGATCTGTTTTTTTTTAACTTGTTAAGTACATTTCAGCTGCATTAGTCTTAGCATTTGGAATTTCCTCTGCTTGGAATACTTTTCTCAATATTTTCAGGTCCCACTCATTTAGTTTTTTTTTTTTTTTTTACATTTTGATCAAATGTCACCTACCTAATTACATCTATAAAATAGACTTTATCTTTTGCCCTGTATTTCCAATTTATATTTTTTATTTTTTGATATGACACCAAAAGCACAGATAACGAAATAAAAAATAAACAAGTGGGACTACAAAAAACTAAAAGTCTTCTGCACAGCAAAAGAAAAAGTCAACAAAATGAAAAGGGTACCTATTATACATAATGGAAGGAAATATTTGCAAATTATATAGCTGATAAGAGGTTAATATCCAAAATGTAGAAGTAACTCACACAATTCAGTAGCAAAAAACAACAACAACAAAGAAATAAAAACAAATCAAAATAAAACAGAAGAAAAGAAAGAAAAGAAAATAAGAAAAACCCAAACAATCCAATTAAAAAATGGGTGAAGTATCTGAATAGGTATTTTCCCAAAGACATACAGATGTCCAACAGGTACATGAAAAGGTGCTCAACATCACTAATCATCAGAAAAAATGCAAATCAAACCATAATAAGATATTACTTCACACCTTTTTGAATGACTATTATCAAAAACACAAGAAATAACAAGTGTTAGAGAGACTGTGGAGAAAAGAGAACCCTGTGCACTGTTGGTAGAAATGTAAATTGATGCAGTTACTATAGAAAATAATATGGATTTCTTAAAAAAATTAAAAATCAAACTATCATCTGATATAGAATTCCATTTCTGGGTATTTATCCAAAGAAAATAAAAGTATTATTTTGAAGAGGTATATGTACCCTCTACGTTCATGACAGCGTTATTTACAATAGCCAAGACATGGAAAAAACCTAAGTGTCTATCAACAAATAAATGGGTAAAGAAAATATAGGCTATGTATATGAAAGCACATTATTTAGCCATAAAAATGGAAATCCTGCCATTTGCAATAACATGGATGTAACTTCAGGACATTGTGCTGAGATAAGTGAGACAGAGAAAGCAAATATTTATGATCTCACTTATATGTGGAATCTAAAAAAAAAAAAACTTATAGAAACAGAGAACAGATTGGTTGCCAGTTGTGGGGGGTGGGGAGTGTGTAAAATGGGTGAAGGTAGTTAAAAGGTACAAACTTCCAGATCTAAGATAAATAAGTTCTGAGGACATAAGGTATGATACAGTGACTATGGTTAACAATAGTATATTGTACATTTGAAAGTTGCTGAGAGAGTGGATCCTAAAAGTCTCAGCATAAGAAAAATATTGTCAACTATGTGAAGTAATGGATGTTAACTAAACTTACTGTGGTAATCATTTCACAATGTATTTATATTTTTATATATCAACATATTTATATATACATGTATAAAATCATGTTCAATTTAAATTAATGCAATATTATATGTCAATTGTATTTCAATAATACTGGAAAAAACATATAAATATAATAAATGTATTAGTATCTGAAAATCCAAATGCTGCTAAGTGTAAATTTCACTGCCATGTTAACTTTATAAATCCAATATAAATAAAAATCCTTATAAAAAGTTTGATAAATCGCATGACTACAAATAAAGCAAAGAAAATACTAGATATTAAGGAAATCCATTACATTGGAAACTTTTTCTTCAAGGGATATGAGCATTTATTACTTGAATAGATATTGTTGATATAGTCTCCCAAATGATGTTCTTGTTAAACCGGGCATGTGATTATCTATTTTCTCCACACACTAAATAAAACAAAATAAAACAAAAAACTGGGCTATTAGGTGAAAAATGGTATTAGGTTTGAGTTATATTTCTTTCATTATGAGACAATTTGACAAAAATTCTATGAAACAAATGAGTCTTTACTTGGAAAAATCTTCAAGATATATTTTTCAGTGAAACAATTAAGGTGTCAAATCACCTATGTAACGTACAAATGATTTGGTGTAAGTAATATATGGACTTATTAAATTATATGTAAATTATCTAGAAAAGCATTAGAATTAATTAATAATATTTTCATGCAGAAAATGTGACTGAGTTTAGAAGATGGGAAAAAACCTTCACCTTTTATTTTATACTCTTCTTTGGTATACTCTTCTTTGATGATTTTATAATTTGTAATTATATAAGTATTATGTTTATAATTATTATCAATGATAATAGAAGAATAATGTTGTGTTCACATTTTTTAAAAAAGCATTTATTGCTAAGTTTGACATGCATTTACTAATAACAAGAGACACCAAACTAACTATATTGTTATCTCCAAAGAGTATCTAAATGGGTACATCAGGAATATGTGGTGGACACAGCACGTTAGTATTTAAGTAAAAATCTGACAAATTATTGGTGATAATCTTGTAAATCAGATCAATAAATATGGACTGATATATTGGAGAATCATAACTAGTCAAATATCTCAAGGGGGATGATTAATGCATTGATGTCAATATACATGGAAATTTTCAGGAGCATTGTGTTCTATATTTTCCACTGGCTTATTCCATTAATAAATTAGCAAATTTCAATTACTTTAAAGTTTTCTTCTTGAGATCAAGAATACAACAAGGGTATCTGCTATTACTAATTATATTCAACATTATACCAGTATTCCTACTGAATGATTTAAGGCAAACAAAGAAATGAAAGAGGTAAATTAGAAAGGAAAATCAAGGGCCGGCCGAGTGGCGCGATGGTTAAGAACTCGCTTGGGATGCCAGAGAGCCCCGGTTCGGATCCCACATATGAGGGCCAGTGACACTGCCCTCCACAGCTAAGATGCTGAACAACAGCTCAACCTGGAGCTGGGCTGCCATGAGTCGCCGGCGACGGCGTAGGCTGCAGTCCCTGTGGCAGTGGGTTGCCATGGGCTACCGTATGTAGCCAGCAGCCAGCGTGAGCGGCCAGCAGCCGCAGTGAGCGGCCGTCCAGAAGCCGGCGACTGATCTGCCTCGCCAGAGAAGAGCGCAATGATGGTGCCAACTTGGGCCAGTGAAGCAACATCCTCCACAACTAGATTGAAGAACAAAAACGACAGCAACCAGTCTGTTCCCCTTCCCCCAATTCCCCCAGCAATGTTCCCATCCCCCCAATTCCCCAATAAAAATCTTTAAAAAAAAAAAAAAAAAAAAAAAAAAGAAAGGAAAATCAATAACTATCATTGTCTGTAGTTGACATTATGTATGCAGCATGTAGAAAATCCAAAGTAGTTTGCAAACTAGTAGAATTAATAACTGAATTTAGCAATATTACTGGACTCAAGGTTAGGATAAAAATTAATATATATATATATATATATATATATATATATATATGTATATAATCTCAGCAATTTAGAATTGTCAGTTTGTTCTGGGCTAGGCTGAGAAGATCTTTGGTCTTGGCTGGGCTACTCCATGTGTTGGCTATCATCTGTGGGTTTGTTAAGTGGCTTTGCTGATTTGGGATGGACTCTCTCAAGTCTCTGGCACCTTGATTGAGACAAATGAGTTGACTCTACTCTGGTTTATACAGTCTTTCATACTCCAGCAGGATAAATGTGGCTTGTTCACATAAGAGAGGGCTTCCGAAAGCCTGAGTGGAATGTCACAAGACCTCAAGAGGCCTATGTTCAGGTTTGGCATACTGTTATTTCTGTCACATTTTATTGGCAAGTCAACTCACAAGGAAAGGGCATATAGACTCTATATTTTGATGAAAGGAACTGCAGTCACATTGCAGAGGCCTTGGGTACAGCATAAGTAAAATACTTGGCAACAGATAGAGTTATCAGAGGGCATCGCTTGAACAAAAGAATGAACTCATAAGTGAAAATGGCTTCTATTTTAATCAACCAGATTATTTCCATGTGTAACATCATTATTTTATAGCAGAATGTAGTCACAAGACATTCTAAAGATCTAGAATGTAAGGGCCGTTTGGGAACTCTAATCTTTGTAGATGAGAAATTCATTGTTTCCAGGTTTCTTTAATCATAAACTACACCAAATGTACAGCAAGTATGAGTATAGATATAAACACGTTTTAGAAAAGGAGAAACTATAAAGCTCTAAGGAGGTCAACAAGTTCACCTGGAAGGCAAAGGGAATATTTCTCCTTTCTTGTATTGGTAAAACAATAGGCTTTGAGAGCTGTTTTCCTAAAAAAAATAAATAAATAAACAAACAAATTGCTGACAAGACTCATCTTTGAGAGATAGAGACAATTAAAAATAAGAAATGTGCATTTGGTTGAGCAAACATGAAATTTTGTCAAAGAGGCAATAAGTAGAAAATGATTAGAAGGTGTTTTATGTCTGTGTTTCGAAAGTTATCAGCCGGAATTTAATATGAGATGAGTTATTGTAACATGGTCAACAAAAAGAGGCAACCTTCACTCTATAAGTTGCTACCTCTGCCATAAAGGGGGGATGTGTTTTGAAATTTAGGAGATGTGTTATGCAGTATGTGGAAATAGCCTCAGAGAGACGACTCTAAGAACAAAGAAAAGGAAGCCTCTACCATCACAGCAGCTCACCACTGAATATATGAAGTTGGGCAAACTCTTTGTCTTCTACTTTAAAGTTTTTAATGAGCAACTGGATATTGGTTTTACTCATTAATTTACATGAATAGTTCTAAAGCAACTCATTTCTCAAGAGAACATCAGGTAAAAATGTATTTTAGTCAAGGACTCAAAATCTCAAAGCTCTGAAAATGATTTATTTGAGAATGAAGATGCTTCTATAGCTGTCTGTAGCTCAGGATTCAGGTCTAAGCCTGAATTAAATGTAATAGGGACTAGCCTTTGATGCCTTTCTGTCTAGCCATTTTTCACAATAGCAAAGCATGTTCAGAAGGGCAAACATTCATGAAATTATAGTTAACCTCGTGATTTGAGGGTAATCCTCACTCGGGAAGAAGGCAGGCATTGCTCTCCTACAGATCAATGCTGTCCTAAAGAAAGCATTTAGGGTAACATAACTGTTGTAATTTTAAAAGACTGTGGTTCTGTGGACTAAACATGAAATAAAATTATAGAACCCCTTTTAATGCAAATATTAACAAGGAGGCTAGTATAAGAGCATTGATATGCTGAATAAAAGATGGAATATCCAGGAAACTATTTTCTCAATTCTCAGAAGTATGAATCACCTTAGAGAATTCTAATCTAAAATCTTGGGGAAATTAATATGAAGAGAACATAAAAGCAGACCACAAGGTTGATTGATTTACATGGAAAATAAGGTATCATGCTACTACTTAGGGGACATGGATTTCATAATAACATGCAAGTGAGTACTTTCATGGGAAAAGAAGATTTTATCACAATTACTGTCTACATGTGTGGTACAAATCCATGTTTCTTTAATGAGATGTTTGCTTTTTCATGATACTATATGGAAAGGTTATTAGGAAAATTTGTGAAGTATTGTAGTAGAATTTGGCATTATCTTAACTGAATGAATATATTGAATAAATATAAATTTATTAGATGTTGAGAACAAAAATGGACAATTAGAGAAGAAAGAATCTTATGTGTTGTGGTTTTTTAAAGAGGAGATTCTGAGACATCAGTTAAGTCAGAATCACCAACATTACTATTAAGGAGAGAATGCTAATTTGACTCTATCTATAGTAAATAGATTACGTAACTAAACTTAAAAAAACGTTTGCATTGTATTAATAAATAGAATTATTTCTGTACATTTATATCAATCTATAATAGTATCACCTATCCCTGAAAAAAGAAACTACAAGAACAAAATGTGCTAAAACCTGGGCAGACTTTTAAGAAACCAAAGCCTTCAAGCTCTGGGATAGTGAGCCACTAGTCTTAGATACCATTTTTGTATGCTAAATACATAAGTATTAATCTGGTTTCCTGATAGTAATGGAGATAATGGAAGATAAATGTTAATAAAATTCCCCCAAGCTGTCCTAAAGGAAAAAGCATTAGTTGTACATTTGGGACATTATTCCAATCAAGGGTTGAACTTTGGAGAGGATTTTGAATATATAGTTGATTGTTTTCTTTTGTTGTTTTTTTTTGTTTTTTTAATTAAATGTGGTTCTTTCTTCCCAGAAAATCTGCAGGTCATTCATTAAGAAACTAAAAATCCTACCTATTTACCATTCTGTATTTCTACCTCTATAAATTCTCTGTTCACTTACTGAATTTTCAAAGCTTTCAATTGATAAAACCATTAACTTTACTTTTAATAAGTTCCCTTTTCATGTCAATTTTTGCAAATACTGATTAGCTTCCAGAATAAATTCAGTTCATGGCTTGGTCTGCCAAACAATACAGGTGGATCATAATTTTTCTTAAATTTTAGAAAGTAAAACAGAATAAAATGCAGCCAACACCACCTCCAGAGCAATTTCAGAGGCATTTTCTGTATTTAAGTGTTTATGAAAAAACACTTTCCATTTACTCAGCTATTTTCTCCTTTATTTTGTTTGCAGATATAATTGCATGTCCCAGGTATTAGTGCAATAAAGTCTGCTGATATTCTTCACAGTATATTCATCACGGAGCATCTGGCAAGTGATCCCTAGAATTGTTGAGATCCAGTTTTAGGGCTAGGATCTTCTGTGGGCTACTGTTCCTCTCTTTTGTGATGTTTTCTAATTACAAAGATCTATATATAATGCAAGTGGGTTGATATCTGCCATCTAGGATTATAAAATGTTAAATAATCTCAATTAAAATCTTGAATATTTTCTAAGTCTTCTCAGAGAGCAGTGCACCTTTTTACTAAATTCATGAAATCACAGGTGTCTACATAAAGTATATTATGTATTAGAGCAATAACATGCTTAACCAGGCAAGAGAGTTCTCTTGAAGATATTTGCATGATTGCAGAGCTTGGAGGTTATAGTCTGGCTTTAAACTGTAGATGGCAATTGAAGATAATATAAATTGAAAGCAGCAATAAAAAAGAAAAGTGGCAGATATCCTCCATATGAGAACTAGTCAACTCATTCAGGAATGCTTAGGCTTGAAGAACAAGTCAATGAAACACCTCCAACTTGGCTTATATATTGGTGTCATTCTTATCAGGTGAAGGAATTGAATTTAAAATTATTGATTTATAAATAAATGTATAGAGGACCAGCATGATATAGATGATAAATTTAAATAAATAATATACCCTTATAAAATTTTCAAGTATCTGTTAATGATCCAGTTTGTTTGCCATTAGCCTAATCAAGTATAGTCATAGGACCAAGTCTGTTAGTAAAAACTTATGGCTTGGATCCCACAAATTGGGGAGGAAGAAACTCCAAACCAAAAAACGGTGGTATACTGGTATATGTTTGACAACCAGCTCCCCAAAAACAAACAAAAAAACAAAAACAAAAGCAAAACAAGGAAACAAAAAAATCAAAATATTTACACCATTCCCATGGTATAAATACTCCCTTCAAAGCCAATTTCAATCTATCAGTAGACCATAACTAAAACCTAAGTTGTGAGGAGAGATGCACTATTGGGTTGTATGAGGTGCCTTCAAAACACTACTGGGAGACTTATGGTGAGCAAAGAACCCCGAAAGTATCTATTATGGATAATAGTGGCTAGGTTACTGACTATCTTGACCATTGAAAATTGGTTCTCATATATATGTGCTCAACAAATAGTTGTTAAATAAATAGGTATCTCAAATGAGTTACAATAACTTCTGAGATAGTTAAATCACAATTAGAATACTTTAGTCACTTCTGGATTGTACACTGTAATGGAAATTTAGACAAAATGGAAAATATATCAGAGGATGTTTATAAAAGTATTGGTGCATAGTAACAGTATATACTAACAGAAATATCTGAAAAAAACAGAAGATTTTGTTTATAGAAATTTAGAGGTTAGATGATAATCTTCTTCAAATATTTAAAGTGCCATCTTGAAAGTTATATTTGATTTTCCTATGTATGGCTTTAAGAAATAGAAACAAAAAGGAAATATAAGCAGATTGGCTTACTATAAAGATCTTTTTGCATTAATTTGAACCCTTCAAAGACATAATAATAAAAAAAAACTATAACAATTAAGAATCTATTAACATTAGATCAAGAAAAGGAAGAAACTGTTGAAAATCTTATTCTGGAAATTCAAATGTCTAATAGAAGGTTAGTTTGATTACAGGTTAACTAGAAACAAAGATTTTTTTTCCATTTAAAAAAAACTTAGTTTTATCTGTATTCCTGTATTTAAAGCTGATGGGTCCTGGAAAAGCACAATGTTCCCCTTCCCCAATTCCCCAACACAGTTCCCCTCCCACAATTCCCCAATTAAAAAACAAAACAAAAACAAAAACAAAACAAACAAAAAAAAAAACCCTCACAAGTTTTATAGAGCTTGTAGGCCAAAAAAAATTCAGCTTAAATTCATTTTTCCAATTTCACTTACTTTAACTTGTCCAGTGATACTCAGAGATTATGAGAATAATTTACATTTTATCATAAAAGCACCTGGTGAGGGAAGATTGATGAGGTCAGAATAGAATGAAATTTAAAAAAAAAAATTTTTTTGCAATGTAATTAGAACTAGTTGGGAAAGAACCCAGTGGAAACATATGTCTATATGAATCAAGAAATAAGATTACCAAGTTAAAATTTAGTTAGAAAAATGAGATTGAAAATGAAGGATTTCAGGTGGTATTTAAAACCCGTAGCACTATGACTGCATTGGAGATGTAATGTATGAAAACATGTTTTCAGTAATACCCATCAATATGCTGCAAGAAAGTCTCCCCATTATACTTCTCTAAAAGGCCCTCATCTTTCCACGTGCAAACACAGTTGTTTCTAATATAATTTAATTGGCTTTATGTATGAAAAGTACATATAAATCTGTTTTACTCAGGGTGGAAGTAGAAAAGATAATAAATTATCCATGTTTAAAGATAGTATTCAAGCCAGGTAATTTCTTGAAATATTTCTGAAAACAAAGAGTAATCAATGAAAAAAGAGAGTCCTATAAATTCAATTGCTGACATAGAGGTTTTATGTCTAACTTTAGGTTCCTTTTCAGTACTCTTTGCTGAAGGAATATTCACTATATTTATAATAAAATAATGCAATGTTAGAGTAATTATAAGAGAAAACTAAAAATTTGCATTTGTAATCCATGAAATTATATTATGTCCAAATAAATTTCTTATAAGATATTTTTGATAATTCAATAATATAAAGAGCAACTTTGAAGGAAGTTTTAGTAGTGATTGGTACCTAAGCATAGCATCATAGTTCACTGGTATAGAAAATTCTTAGAAAGATAATTAGATAGAACCACACCTTTTGGATCACTCAATTTACCACCATCGGCTTGTTGTAGAAAGTTTCCTGTCACAAATATCTATGCAGTAGGGCAACCACAGTTTATTATTTTAGATGTCAAAGCATAGTTCACATCTTTTCATGAAGCTTCAAAATATAGGCCATGAATAAACAATCTCAAAAATACAAATATTAAGCACTTTTGACCCATCAGAAAACACATATGTATCTGCATTTTGAAAGGACATTGGAGTATTCCTAATAGGCCAAATCATGAATTTTCTGTAAAATGATAAACAAAAACAACACAAAATAGAAAATATAATAAGGACTCTTTCAAAGCAACAGTAAACAAAAGCTAAATGGTAAGAGGTACGTTTCGTTTTAGAAAAAAGATATATATATGTGTATATATGTGTATCAGCATATAAAATTGATTGTCTAGCAATAACTTTAAGAATTTGGCCTCACCTGTGCCCATATTCACTTGCCCTGATATTCTTTTTAATCATTTTTTTAAATTATCACATTAAGTAGTAATGGCTTAAATATCTGTTATAAAATATAACCCTTTTTTAACATTAATTATAAAATATTTTGAGTTCTGAGACTAGTTTTTTCAATTATGTAAATTCAATTAAATATTATGTTCTGCTTTTTTTATTATTAAAGTTCAGAACCTAAGGAATTTAATATTTGTCATTTAACAACAATGAAGACCGTGGCACTGACAGAAAGCACAAGACTATTATTAGGTAAGGGTAAATTCAGGTTGAATGAGAAGAGCTGCTACAAATAATGAGAACAGTATCAAAAAGAAGGAAAATATTTTTTTATGCTGAACAACTTTCAGGACATTCCAACACTAAAGGTGTACCATAAGCTTCACTGATCACTAAATGTTGAACTGGTTAGAATTCAAGTAGAAGCAACAGCTTGCATTAAATCTGGCAGCCACTTTCAGCAGGGTCTCTTCAAACATGTTATTACTGCCAAATCATTCTGAATCCACTTCACATTCACTTTAGCTTTCCATGAAAGCAGAACATAGATTAAAGTAAAACCAGCCTAGTTTTACTTGTTCAGAATTAATCCTAAGGTGAGCTCATCTTCTGGGGGAAGTAAAAAATTTCTCTCCCTCTCTCTCAAATACACACACACACACATGCACAAAGTCAAGGGCCTCCTAGCCTGGGGTATTTATAGTAATATATTAAGTAATTAGCAAATTTAGGTGTAGATGGAGAGGAATTCCCTATAACAGCACACTGTAAGAAACATAGGACAGGTCATGAGGAAAGAGAAGATTCATTTTCTGAATGTATAATACAATTCTACAAAAAAAAAAAAATGGGGATCTGGTCAAGATGGCAGAGTAGATAAATGTTGTGCTTACTCCCTCTTATAACCTCATCAAAATTACAACTAAACTGTACAATAACTATCATTGAGAATTGCCTGAAGTCTAGCTGAATAGAAATCTTACAACTGAGGACTTAAGGAACAAATAACCTCAACACTGGTAGAGGGGGTGGAGACAGAGAATGAGCTGGTACCACACCTGTGTGTGGCAGTTAAAAATCAGGAGGGATATCTCAGCTGTAAAGGTCTTGCTGGAGGAGAAAGGGGTCTTACTCTCACTCTAGGCTCCCCAGCCTAGGGTTCCAGTGTCAGAAAGAGAAGTCCCCACAACTTCTGGATGTGAAAACCAGCAGAGACTGTGGCTGAGTGAGAAGGAGGGAGGGTGGCAGGAGTCCCAGGAACTCCTCTTAAAGAGCACCTGCATGGATTTTACTCACTGATGGCCTCACTCACTCTGAGCTTTAGCGCTGGGGCAGCAACTGGAAAGGTGCCAGGGACATATGGGAAGGAATTGAATTTTCTGGCTTCAGGGCAAGGGCTGGGGGGGGGGGGGGCAACTCTTTTCCCAGACAGAAGTGCTGGCAGAATCCACTATTCCTTTGTTGAGCCCTTCCTCTTCCCAATGTGCAGATACAGGTGGCTGCTATAGCTGAGTCTCCATCAACCTGGTTAATACCATTCTCCCACCCTGGTGATTCCCTGAGACCCACTCCACCCAACTTGCAGTCCCACCCAAACCACTTCCAGTGGTTTTTCCATACAAATAGCTTGTCCTGGCTCATGCTGAAGACGCTCCTAAAATCTCTGAAAGGTTCACAAACTCTAAACAAGCAGCACCTGGCTTCAGCGTGCCCTGTACCTCTTGCTGAGCATCCCCAAGCCCATCCCTGGTGGCAGCCAGTCTTGGTTCATGGCTTGACCCTTAAGGCACAGGTGGCTGCCATTGCAGATTGCTTTGTGGCTCATGACAGGTGGCTCTGGGCAAGACACAGACAGCAGCTGAACTTCATCTGTGGCAGGGCCCATCACGGGAGGTTACGGGGCCAGCATACCTGGTGACCAGCTTTGGACCAAGCCAGCAATCCACCCAGCGGCCTCCATAAGTGACACACCCAAAGCAGAGACTGCACAGGCAACAGAAGCCTGGTAAAATGAATTCTGCTCCATAGGGTGAACCCCTGCAAATAAAGAGAGTGCAAAAAAAATGTGTACACATTTTAAGAGAGGAAAAAACTGTATTAAAATTATAATACAATGAATGGTGCTAACATTGATTTGATTAATGCCATGTTTTGAGCGAAAGTCATACTACACATTGCTGCCATAATTCAATTCAACTTTGAAAATTAATACATAGATAACATCTCTTAAAATGTGTACATTTTTATGGCATCCCTGGTAAATCCTCCACTGTAGCCATGGTCAGTCCTTACTATCCCTCCCATCAATGTGCAAACAGCAACCAAGGCTCAACTATAACAGGAGGACACACACAACTCACACAAGAAACACATCTGCCACACCCAGCTCTGGTCACCAGGGAAACTGTGCCACTGCCCCCACAGGACACCTACTACATAAGATAACTCTACTAAGACCAGGAGACATAGCAGCTCTACATAATGTACAGAAACAAACACAGGCAGTCAAAATGGGGAGGTAAAGAAACATGTCTCAAATGAAAGAACAGAACAAAACTCTAGAAAAATAACTAAAGAAAATGAAAACAAGCAATTTACCAATGCAGAGTTCAAAATAGTGGTTATAGGGATGCTCAATGATCTAAGTGAGAACTTCAACAAAGAGATAGAAAACATAAAAATAAAGATAGAAAAAGATAAATAGAATCAGTCAGAAATGAAGAATATAATAACTAAAATAAAGAAGACAATAGAGGGAATTAACAATAGATTACATAAAGCACAGGGTTGAATCAACAATTTGGAAGATAAGGTAACAGAAAACACCCAGTCAGAACAGGGGGAAAAATGAGGATAGTTTAAGGGGCCTCTGGGACAACATCAAGCATATTAACATTCATATCATAGGAGTACCAGAAGAAGAAGAGAGAAAGAAAGGAGTTGAAAACCTATTTGAAGAAATAATGACAGAAAACTTCCCTAACCTGATGAAGGAAATAGACATACAAGCCCAGGATATGCAGACAGTCCCAAACAAGATGAACCCAAAGAGGCCCACACCAAGACACATCATAATTAAAATAAAAAGGTTAAAGAGATTCTTAAAAGCAACATGAGAAAAGCAGTTAGTTACCTGTAAGGGAGTCCGTCTACTGTCAGCTGATTTCTTAACAGAAACTTTGGTAGGCCAGAAGACATTGGCACAAAATAGTCAAAGTCATGAAAAGTAAGCACCTACAACTAAGATTACTCTACCCAGCAAAGCTATTATTTAAAATTGAAAAACAGATAAAGAACTTCCCAGGCAAGAAAAACCTAAAGGAATTCATCACCACCAAACCAGTATTACAAGAAATATAGAGGGACTTCTTGAAGAAGAAGGAGAAGACGGAGAAGAGGAGGAGGAGGAGGAGGAGATAACTATTAATATATATCTATCAATAATTACTTTCAGTGTAACTGGATTAAATGCTCCAATCAAAAGACATAGTGTTGTGGGCCGGCCTAGTGGCTCAGTTGATTAAGAGTTAGCTTAAGAGCAGGAGCTCTGAGCAACAAGTTGCCGGTTTGATTTTTCACAAGGGCCAGTGAGCTGCGCCCGAGCTGAGCTGCTGCTGAGCTGCCAACAGGTGGCAGGATGGCTCAGCTGGTGGAAGCACATGCTCTTAATAACAAGACTGCCTGTTCGGTGGCGGGCTATGCCCGTCTGCAACTAAGATTGAACTTGGCACCTTGAACTGAGCTGCCACCCAGATGGCTCACTGGATAAGCATGCACTCTTAACAACAAGGCTGCTGGTTGGACTCCTGCCTGGGATGGTGGCTATGCCTACCCACAACTAAGATTGTAACACAGCACCTTGAGCTTTTTTATAATACTGGGGGTGTCAAAAAAATGTACACATTTTAAGATATGTTATCTATGTATTACTTTTTGAAGTTGAATTGAATTACAGTATTAATGTATAGTATGACGTTCGCTCAAAAGATGGCATTAGTCAAATGAATGCTGGTGTCATTCATTGTATTACAATTTTAATACAGTTTTTTTTCTTAAAATGTGTATACAATTTTGGGGTACCCTCTGTGTATTCTATATTTAACCAGCACTTTATCATTCAAATGTAATATTTTTATTGGTTGCCAAATGTGTTGCCTTTTATTAATATTGATGGAATTCTAAGTTTGGTTGATCATTATTCTGATTTCTTACTCTGAGTATTAATTTTTCACTTTTATGGTATTGGCAATTACGCCCTAAGTAATATCAGATGCCTAGGTGATGGTCTTCTTATTACTATTGGTAACTTTTATATTTGCCACCACTTAATAAAATTCTTATTTGATGCTGTGCCAGTAATCATTTTTCTTAGATATAGTCATACAATCAATGTGGTATAGGACTGGTGATGTCTAAATTATAATTGATATAGATTGTTGAGTCCTAAAAGATAAGAAAAAAAAATAACAAAAGTCAGTTCTGCAGACAATTGAACCAATAAAAGGAAAAATAAATATATCGAGCCCTAAGTGTCAGATAAGAACAAAGTGGTCAGATAAAAACAAAAAGGATAAAGAAAAAATAAACTCATGAATTCTCAGAGAAAGAATTGGGAGAAAATGATCATAGGTGGAGATGTGAACAGCTGGATAAATCATCTAAATTGAGGTTACAGATAGATCCTCAGACTGGATTTAGAGAAGATGTATTGTTATATTAGTGAGAATAATTTCAGAGGAAAGGAAAGATGAAAATTTTATTTTAAAGAATGTGAGTCAAAGTAAAAAATGAGAATATATATGTGTGCAAGTGAGTGCGTGTATATGTAAATATTTGTAAATTTATCTCCAATTTTTTCAGCCATTTTAATAAGCTCCCTCCAAATTGATTGAGACCCAATCTCTTAGTGATATAAATCAGGTAAATGATGGTTGCAGTGACTTCACTCAAAGTTAAATGTTGGCCATAATTTCACATATTTTTTATGAGGTGATCTGGATACTTCTCTTCTGATGATCTGTTCTCTGTTCCATTTCTACATGTTAGTGGTAGTGTTTTAAGTGAAGGGAAATGTAGGCTGTCATCACAATCTCATAGTCTCTGAACCACATAAGGCTCTGTCTTCTACTATCAGGAAGGTCTGTGACACCTGATACTGAAAATTCTCTTACTTCCATTAGATCAGAGCTCCACACATATATCCACACACTACCAACCACAACAAATCTCCTATTTTAGTTCTTCTTGGATAGATGTTTGGAGAAATGAATCTGAAAAACAAATTCATATTATGGAAAAATCAATCACTTTTATCTTTTTTAAACTTTGTGGGAGAGGAATTTTTTAGCAAAGAATATTTCAGGTCTTTTGAATCCATATCAAGCTATTTTTCTATTACCCTTAAGTCTGGCTCTAAAAGACTCTTAAATGATAGGTCCTAGAAAGCAGTGTGCTCTATACAATTTTAATAGTTCAGTTATTAAATAATAAGTTCCAGATTATCTTAGTCCAAGACTTATATACATGCTAACTTAGAGCTGTAGGTTTCCTTAACATGTATAGCAGTAAAGAAAAAAAAAATCTCTGAGTGTTAGTTCAGTTTTTCACTATGAAAAACTGGCATTAAGCAAAATTTTTTGAGATACCAGATCTCCAAAAGATTAAATGAAAAGAGATTATTTTAAAAAAATGAAATGATGTTGTCAATGCAGTCTTGCAAGCTGCCCTTGTGAAATTCATTTTTGTTACAGACAGCACAAAAAAAAAAGCATATTTCTATCTCTGAGTTAAGAACTATGTGTTAGTGATTTCAGGTTACCTGTCAAAATACAAACCTTTCCAATTGTGATCCAAACCTTCATCTAGAATTTCTATCAAGGAATCATCTAAACCACCTTTATTTGTAATAGGTTTCCAGGACCTGACCTCAACCTCAGTTACAAATACTTGTACCATGAGAATCAAGTCTATTGCTAGTGTTCAGCAAATCCCTTCACTAGCACCTCCACCACCATTTTATAATATAGAATTTATTTGCCTTTCTTTTTATTTTAAGATTTTATTGGGTAAATGGGGAAGGGGAACACCGTTGGGGAATCGGGGAAGGGAAACAGACAAGTTGCTGTCCTTTTGTTCTTCAGTCTAGTTGTGGAGGATGTTGCTTCACTGGCCCAAGTCGGCACCATCATTGCGCTCTTCCCAGGTGAGGCAGTCGCTCGCAGGCCATTGGACAGCTGCTCACTGAGGCTCACGGCTGACGCCTGCTGCGCCAGTGGGCTCCAGTAGGCTCTAGTCCCACTATATCCTACACCATCGCTGGCAACTCATGGCAACCCAGCTCCAGGTAGAGCTGTTGTTCACCACCTTAGCGGTAGAGGGCACAGCATCACTGGCCCTCATGTGGGATCTGAACCGGGGCCCTGCTGCTCAGAGCTGGTGTCCCAACACAACTCTTAACCAATGCACCACTCGGCCGGCCCTGTTTGCCTTTGTTTTGATCAAGAATTCATTCAGATTTGGTAACACAGTAAACAGTCCACAAACAGAATCATCTCTATATTTCAACCAGTTTCAATTACATGTGTGAAAACATTCAAAATTATTTTATGAAGGGGTCTAGAAAATATTTTATTTCTTCTTTATAGAGTCTTAGAATACTCACTTGAGCTATACAAAGGCAAAGGCATCTTGATTTCATAGTCCTTTTTAATGACTGCAGTTACTCATCTGTAGTTATTCTGTTTTTCTCACAAATATATACATGTCTAGCATTGTGCTCAGAGTTATTCCAATTGATTAAAACTACAAACCGATGGCAGTCGTGTTATAACATATTTCCATGTGAACCAATTCCCTTGTAAAAATTTGTGAAATTCCAATCCTTTCACTAAGAAGGAAGCCTGATACCACCTGAATTCATGTAGAACTAAACCAAGTACAGTAATCAATGCTGGTCATTAGAGAGCTAATTGTGATGGATCAATTGATGGTAGCATTTCTAAGAAAACACAAACCTTGACAAAAGAGTGTATTATGTGCAGTCATTTTTTCATTCACTGAGGCAATATAGTCTCCTTGTGAAAGGATAGGACAAAACTCATGGGGAATAAAAGCCAGATGCTACCCAGGTCTACATAGAAGTACTTCTAGATTAGAAAACCTCCGCTTAGAAAATACTTTCTTATGTATTTAATCTGGCTTGTAGTATGGGAAATTATAATCATTATATTGAAACATGAAAAGAAAGAAGATAATCATTACGAATTATTTCATTTAATCCTTTAAACAGCTTTGTGTTTTTACCACTATTGTATAACTAAGAAATAAAAGGCTAAAAAGATGTATTACAATTTGTATGAAGTCATAGAATGAGTTAGAGTAGAGATTTGAATCCACATTTATTTGGTCTCAGAATAAATTCTTTCTCATCTATGACAATACAATAACCTCATATAATTAAACAGAATATTTGGGTAACAAACTGTTTCCTCAGTGTATAATTGCATATCAATACCTGGAGAGACTCAACATTACTAAAAAATATTTGAATCTATAATGCACAGGCCCGGGTGAATAGATGAGAATAATATAAATAGTATACACATTCATTGTTTGAACTCTTATAAAATAAGCTTATATGAAAAGCCCAGTAGTCAATCAATTCAATTGCTGAACTATATGCTCAACACTTTCTTTGCACTCTAAAAGAAACACAGGAATATAAATCTGATTAATCTTCTTTAGTAGGTAACAATCTACAACCGTGAGGAACTTAGGTATAAAAAAAAAATAAGAGCAAAATGGCATTAGCGATAAGTTTAATACAAAGATTAACATTCATTTGAAGAATATTGTGCACTGTATTAGTTAATATTTTGAAAATATTAAGTACAATCATCTTACATGAAATAAAAATATTAATACACAAATTAAAGAATGATAATACAAAAATTCATTCTTACACAAAATATAGTTTGAAAAGTACTTTCACAATAGTTTCTAGTTTTAGAAAAAAATTCACTTTTGTTAACATATATATCTAGTAAGACAATTACATGTAAACTATTCTTTCACTTTTCTGATTGTTATTTAATTTTGACAGGAAATAAATATGAAAATTTTAAAAATGGAAAATAAAAAGATGTTGGACAAGTCTTCCTAAAAAGCATTCTTTTTGTTTTTTAATAAAATATATTTAAAACAGTTTAGGCTTTCCATCATAGCAGACAGACATAGCAAGGTGCATGGGTTAGTAAATGCCATGAAGAGCATTCATAAATGCATGAAATCAGCAAAACCAAAATGCATAATAAATAGCCCCTGAAAAAATGCAAACGATGCTCTTTTTAATGAATATAATTTTTCAGCAGTAAATACTGAGAACATTCATTCCCTGTCTTCCATTCCAGGTTGCCAATCATATATGAGCTTTTCCCTTTATATCCAAAGTTCCCAGAATATAGACTTTAAATTCTTCTCAGGCTCAAATCCTTTAAAATAGTTTTCCAGAGGCAAGGGAGAGAGTAGGAGACACTGTGAGAATTATGGGAGGATAGAGAAAAGCTAAAAGACACAAGGTAGAGGCTAAAAGTTATAAGCAATAGTTCCTAGAGATTTGAGCAAAGGGTTAGACAACAAAAACATTCAACAGAAAACTCAAAATACTCATTCCCTTTACTATGCAAAACTGATGTATTTTCACATTGTATGATTTATATGCAGCCTAAATAATTAATGCTAAAATGTTGAAGCATTCTTGTATAACTGATACAAAACCTGGTACTGAAAAATGCCTAAGAAAAAGGGATAGGCAAGTAATGAGTAAATTAATTGAAATTTAGGGACATTCTTACATTTTCACTATTGTGATCTTAAGACTTGCTATTTTACTTCCTCTGGGAGAATTTGGATATTAAAGTAAGCTAGAAAACTTTTCTTAGCCTTGTCAATTAACAACAGAGAGTCGCTCCAAATCCTGTTTGCAATTGGCAGAATACAGATAGGTAAATTAGCTCAGCAGTTATCTATATAAGAAAAAACTTACATAGGCTAACTTGATGGTAGATATAAAAATCCATCATTTGTTTCAAAGCTTGTCTAATGACTTCAACGGGAACTTGTAATTTATTCAATATATAGAAAGAAGTAGGTGTTAAGAAAATTAGCTAAATAAAATTAGAGACAAATGTAGTCACACAGAATTATATGTTCCCATAGAGATTTTTATTTGGATCTATTTAACCCATTGTATGATCAGGCCTTAAAATCAGAAAGAATAAGAAAGAAAAAAGCTCAGCAATCTTTACCCCCTATGAAAAATCTCTTCATATTTTAATCCCATACTCATGCAAGACACTATGATAATATATCCTGGTTTCTCCAGAACATGCAAAAGATGATTTCTTTTCTCATGGTTTTTCTAGAAGTGGATGATCAGATATCAGAATGTGTTATTTTATAAATTCAATAAAATTAGCCTTTGCTTTTAAGATCTTGATAATTGGTATAATATTTAACAATTTTCTGTTATTCCTCAAAGTCATTTTATTCTAAATATTCTTTGTAGTATATTTATAATAATATTTTCGTTATATTCTAAAATAGGAATTCCTGGGGCTGGCCGAGTGGCTCGTTGATTGAGTTAGCTTGGGAGTGTGAGCTCTGAGCAGCAAGGCCACCAGTTTGTATCCCACATGGGCCAGTGACACTGCACCCTCTACAACTAGGATGGTGAACGACCTGGAACTGAGCTGCCGTGAGTCGCTGGCGATGGCATAGGCTACAGTGGGGCTGCAGTGGGCTGCCATAAGCTACCAGGAGTGGCTGGCAGCCAGCATGAGTGGCCCGCAGTCGGTGTGAGTTGCTGTGAGCTGCTGTGAATGGCCGTCCAATGGCTGGTGACCAATCTGCCTCACCCAGGATAATACCAACATGCGCCAGTGAAGCGACATCCTCCACAACTAGACTGCAGAACAAAAGGACAGCAACTTGTCTGTTCTCTTTCCCCAACTCCCCAAAGCTGTTCCCTTTCCCAATTCCCCAATAAAATAAATAATAATAATAATAATAAAATAGGAATTTCTGTATTATAAAATAGGTATTGTTCATAAACATTCTAAGTCAAAGTAAATTGACCCTGATTACATGTGGACCACATGATATTTCTCTCCATGTTCTATTCCTACAGTTAATACTATATCTGAAATATAAATTTCAAATCTTAGAGTATGAACAGAAAACGCAAACATTTCTTCTTGAAGTTTAATGTAAGCCTAATTTTTAATCATGAATAACAGGCTGTAGGGTGAAAGTTGTTATCTTAAACACTAATAGAAAATTGAGAGCCATATGACTTCACTGATGTGTGGGACATAAAACTGAAAGCAACAAAGCAAGAAGATAAACAAATAAACAAAAACTCATAAACACAGACTATAGTTTAGTGGTAACCAGAGGGTAAGTGGGGAGGAGGGTGGTAGATGAGGGTAAATGGGGTCAAATATATGGTGATGGAAGGAGAACTGACTCTGGGTGATGAACATACAATGTGATATATACATGATGTATTACAGAATTGCACACTTGAAACTTACATAATTTTACTAACCATTGTCACCTCAATAAATTTTAATTAAGAAAATATATATTAATTTAAAAAAAGAAAAAAAAGAAAATCCATATCTAAACCTCAACCAAAGGCACTGAAAATATTATGCTCTTTTATTTAGCAATCTATTTTCCTGAGAAACATCATAAGAAATTACTCATTTATATAAAAAGACCAGTTTTAATACTGTAAATAATTCAAAAATGAAATATAAATAATATTTAATATCAATTAATTTACTACTGTAAATAACATAAGTATTTTAACTAATGTAAATATTAAATATAGAATTATGATTAAGAGCAAAAATTGGGGATTAACTAAATATTCAATCAGTAGAAAATAGTTTAGTAAATTAGGAAATAGTCATAGGGAAATTTAAGCATGTAAAGTCTTTGTGCAAAAATAATGTTCATTATGTTTAATATCACTAAATAACTATAACAATATGTGCATGGGAGCAAACTAACAAAAATATGAAAAGAGTAATTTTGTAAGAATAGTGCTAATCTGCACACAGATATATATTTATTATATGGTTTTAACAATGAAAACTGATAAAACTAATACTATTATAAGAGGTGAAAATAATTGTTATCATGTTTTGTATTATACAACTCATAATCTATATGCCAAATAAGAAATATACAATTATTGATTCACTTTGGATTTAAGTAAGTCTTTGTCAGGCCAGAGCACAATTATTTTAATCCATTATCTTTCTTATTGGGAGATAAATCATCATTTTCTTAAAAATTACATATTCAGTAAACTTCCACCTTCTATTCTGGATTTTGCAACTCCCATTTCATAAATCCCAATTTTTATATTACCTAAATAGTGCTAGAAAGAAATGTGGACTGCATGTCTTATAAATGCTCAACTGTTTCTGTTTCTGCAGTTTTCTATATATGAAAGATAGTAGGTTATGCTATTATGGAAGCGGCATTTATGACCGCAGGCTTTCAGTATTAGGTAATCATAGCATGCACTGTGATATAGTAAACGTAAGGTTAGAAAGAACAGGCAGGCTATACTTAAAGTCAACAAGAGGCCATCAACCAGGAAGTAAAAACAGTGACTATGGCATGAATTATGACACATCAGACTATGTGAGTAGGCTCTATCAACCACAACCATTAGCAGCTTGTGAAAATACCATTAAAGGATTCATTTCAAAATGGTAATGTTTATCAAGTATAGACAGATTTATATAGTGTTCATCAGATTTGGAACAGTGTTGCTGGAATTTCATTAACTGTTGTGAAACAGCGCTGAACCACAAAGGCTTTTGGAACTTCTCTCTCCATGCCCTCTTTAATTTTATATTTTAGTTTGATATTTTGTCATGAGTGCTGAATATAATAAAGAACATTGAGTTTTAAGTCTGATTTGTCTCCTATTTGCTCACGACATTTAACTTATCAAGATCTCAATTTTCTCATCTAGGAAACAAAGAGATTAAAGAAAGATATTTATAGCATCTTTTAATAGGTAATGTTTTAACTAGGATATCTCTTGTTTTTCATATCTTGTTAGCATTTCCCTAAACTTTTTTGTGGCTATTGTTGTTGTTTGAGACTTTATGCATTTATGTTTGCTTCCACTTTGTTTAGCAACTATCCTAAAAATAGAAATAGGGAATTGGAGAAATATCAGAAATGTGTGTGTATGCAATACATGGGATCTCTAAGGTGAGGTTAGAAGAAATGAAGAAAAGCTAAAATTAAATAAGTCAATAAGAATTTATGAATTTTTATACTATAGGAACTGGAGTTCTCAGGGTTTTCCAGTCACATGTCAAAGCAGAACATAGTCAAAGGAAATAAAGACTAGTATTTTGGAAAGTAAACAATAATTGACCACCATACACCATGCCCATGTCTATACTATGTAATAAATCCAGATCATCTATATTGAAGATAGTCATTCTTGACCTGTATCAATTAGCGATAACCTAACTAAAGGACTTTTTTGCAAGAGAAAAAGTATTCTAATTTGGACTACACTAAGATACCTCCTACCTCTGTTCCCAACACTATTTCATTGGGAAGGATTCGTTCCCTGAAGAAAACTAGAGTTGTTGTATCTTCTGGAATTCCTTTAAAAACAGGAAATGTCCACCTAGGGTTAGGACTAGCTGAGAGCCCATGAAGGATAGGGAGAAAAATGGCCCCCCACAAAGGATGTCAATAGCCTAAAGCTTCAGAACCTGTGCATATGTTAGGTTACATGGCAGGAAAGAATTAGGAATCAATTAGGTTTCAGATGGTTGCTAGTTAAATGATTTTAAAATAGATTATTGTGGATTATTCAGGTGGGTCCAACATAATCACAAGGATTTTTTAAATATGACAGAATGTTAGAGTGTTGAATGTAAGAAAGACTAGATTGATTGTTGCTTTTCAGAAAAGAATGCAGCCCTGCTGACATCTTGCTGCCTCCAGAATGGTAAAATAATAAATGTGTGTTCTTTTAGGCCTCTACATTTGTGCTAATTTGTTGCATCAAGAATAGGAAACGAATACAAAAGCTTTAAAGCCTCCAAAAAAAATAGCCCATTTATGTGGTACAACTTCCTCATGGAAGTAGCTGTTCTCATATTTCTTGAGCAAAAGCTAACCTTGCTGAAGACAAAGACCAGACCTGCCTTTCCCTAAGTGGACATCTAGCTCACATTCCAACTCTATCCACTAAGACTTTTACCTGTAGGTAAGCTAGAGTTTACATTTTTAACTGATTATTTAGACTATTAACTTTTTTTTTTAGCTGAGCCATCCTGCCACCTGTTGGCAGCTCAGCGGCAGCTCAGGTCGGGCCGGGCATCAAACCACTTGTTGCTCAGAGCTCAAACTCTTGAGCGAGCTCTTAACCAACTGAGCCACTTAGCTGGCCTAGACTATTAGCTTTTACTGTAAGTAACCTTGCCTATATCATAACGATGTTGTGAGAATTATAAATGTGATTCAGAAGAGTTTTCCATGCTTTAAAATCAGAAAGACATAAAGCTACCAAATTTAAAAAAAATATTTTACCAAAAGAGTTTTCTCTGATGATAATATAAATTCTGGAAAGAACATAAAGAATGAGTTCAAAAAAATAAATCATAACTCATATATCTACTTTCTCCCTCATCTCTAAATTTTTTTAAAAAAAGTTCATTGGATCTCTCAGATGTTTCATTTGAAATGTTGCTGTATTTTTGTTGATTTGGCTGGTTAATTTTAGATAAACATGAAGGAAAAATGCCAAATCTCCTGAGAATTTGGTGTTTTTTATCTCCCATTTTAAGTGTCTCACTTGAATCCTCAACTGCCTAACATTATTTCTTTGAATGACTTTCAGCTTTTTTTTGAAAAGACAATTTTATCCAGAGGTTTTTCTAAAATCCTATATTGCTACTGTAAACTTATGCTTTGCATCTAGTATTTCCTAGAAAGGAAATCTTGCTTCCTTGTATCCTCTGAACTTAATCCTAAAGGATTTATCTCTTTGCACTCAAAGAACATAAAAAAAAATTGCTTTATTCCATTTCACTTGGCTTTAAAAGATTTCAAATCAAAACAGCAATTATGTGTGTCTTCATCTTTTCTACAAACTGCCTCTAAAGATATGTCTACATGAGGACAGTAACTTAACCAATGAGGCAACAGCTTATCAGTTAAGTAAAGTAATATAGAATTTGCCTTTTTTTCATTGAAACTAATTAAATAAGTATACAAGTTCTGACAACTACGTTCACGAAATTGCCACTGTGCGCTTACATTGGCAGCACTGTACAAACAGCTTGGTAAGGTTTCATCAGCTTGATATATCAGTGTCTCACAGCTGTGTTTGTGTGGTGTCTTACTGAGTGGCATTCATTATTGTTGTTGCGTGTTTTTTTGTGCCGTCATGAGAATGTCTGAGCTTGAATTAGGGCAACAAACAAACATTAAATTTCTTGTTAAACTTGGCAAGAGTGAAGGTGAAATCAGGGACATCTTAGTCCAAGTTTGTGGGGATAATGCCATGAAGAAAATGGCAGTGTACAAATGGATTAAATGTTTTTTCGAGGGGAGAGAACGCATCACTGATAAAGAGAGGTCAGGATGGCCAATAACGAGCAGAACTCATGAAAATATTGCAAAAATTCATTGAATTGTGTGTCAAAATCATTGACTGACTGTGAGAAGCATAGCAGACCAAGAAAACATCAATAGAGAAACAGTTAGGAAAATCTTCACTGAAAATCTTGGCTTGAGAAAGGTTGAGTGCAAAAATGGTCCTGAAGGAGCTCACCAATGAACAAAAAGCAAAGAAGAATCAAAGTTTTGCCAAGACCTTTTGGAGAGGCAAGATGATGTTTTGGTCCATATTATCACTGGTGGTGAAACATGGGTGTACCATACAACCCTGAAGCAAAGTGTCAAAGTGCACAATGAAAGTCAGCCAATTCTCCATGGCCAAAAATTTTCATCGGTCCAAATCAAGAGTCAAAATGATGTTGCTAACTTTTTTTGACATCAGAGGGATTATTCATTATGAATTTGTACCAACTAGGTGAATAGTTAACCAAGTTTACTATTTGGAAGTTCTGAAAAAGCTGTGTGAAAAAGTTAGAGAAAAACGGCCTGAACTTTTTGCCAACAATTCATGGCTCTTGCATCATGACAATGCACCATCTCACATGGCACTGTCTGTGAGGGAGTTTTTAGCCAGTAAACAAATAACTTTTTGTTGTTGTTGATACACCCTCCCTACTCACCTGATCTGGTCCCCAATGACTTCTTTCTTTACCCAAAGATAAAGTAAATATTGAAAGGAAGACATTTTGATGGCATTCAGGATATCAAGGATAATAAGACGACAGCTCTAATAGCCATTCCAGAAAAAGAGTTCCAAAATTGCTTTGAAGGGTGGACTAGGTGCTGACATCAGTGCATAGTTTCCCAAGGGGAATACTTCGAAAGTAACCATAGTGATATTCAGCAATGAGGCATGTAGCCCTTTTTCTAGGATGAGTTCACAAACCTAATTGTCAAATCTGTAAAACCTTTGAAGGATAGAATTTGACTCTCAATTCTGTTAAGAAGAAACTTAGCAATCCCTTGTTACTTAACTATTTTTTAAATGTTTAAATATAGTTAAGCTGCTTAAAGCTCTTTGTTTACAAGAGAATATAAACTTGCCTTTTATACTTACATATGTGTACAGCAGAATAACAAAAGGATTTAAATGGTTTTGTTTGATTTAAAAGCTCCTGAATATCTTGCCTTCAGTTGAAATCAACTGTCCTTCCAGCTTTTATAACTGAGCAGCTGTATTTTGACTCCCAAGTGACTCTGGTCTCTATTCTAAGCTGCCAAGCTGAGATATGTCATAAGTAAAGCCACAAAGTTTCAGTTCAACAAAGGAATTGTTGGTCCAAGTTAACCAAATACCTTTAGTGGTTCTTTATGCCCTATAGGATTTCAATGTACTTAACAAGAAGGCTTTAATGTTCCCTCAGCTCGACTAAATTTAGATAGGTTTCTTTCTGACTCTAGGTTCCTGACATCGCTTTTATTTGAGCATTTACTTTAGAAAAATTGTGATTGTAAATTTCCTCCATCCTTTTGAGATATGAATACTTTAAAAAGCTTCTTGCCAGTGTTAACACCCAGGATGTCTTTCTCAAGGACCTATGGGTTGTCTTTTTAAAATGTAATCATGAAGGAAGATCTCCCAGTTTCTGTGGGAGGGTATGAGTCTAACTTCAATTAGCAAACACAGAAGGTCTAATCACAGAGAAAAACATTTCTAAACCCAGGAATAACTCAAGGTGCTGGAAAAATCCCTTTGATCAACTTATCATCCTCCTGAATGTCTTCCAGTATTCTTCAACTAGATCACACCCGTGCATAAAAACTCTCCTTTCCTTTGTCTCAGCGGAGTTGAATTTCCTCCCGAAGCAATATACTTGAATAAGGTTACTTGCAGGTTTAATTTTGTCCAATACATTTTTTCTTTGACATTACCTAAAACTTCCGCTTAATGTGTTTAATTTCCTGCTGTTATAATCCTTCTTGTGAGCAACATTTTGGGGGGATTAACAAAGCTCTTTTAGTTCTTATTCTGACAAAGATACACCCCAACAGAGTCTTACATTGTAATAGTGCTTTGAACTCCTAACAGTGATTTCCTTATTTCCAGAATACTCTGAGGTGACCAAAAAAAATTGAGATCTTCCTACTGCAGTCTCAGAGCCAGTGAAGTTACAGATATGTACCCAGGCTGAGTCTAATAGTGGATTATGTGTTAAAAGCATAGACCGATTTACATTTTCACTGAAAGCTCAGAGTTGACCTCCAAAGAGTCTGAGAATACCTCAGGTCTAAGAAGTGAACTTCAAAATATTGTCACTGGAAAACAAACAAACAAACAAAAAAAAACATATAAAAGAAGGGGGCTCTAACACTTCTTTGAGGTAAATTTATTGATTCCTTTCTAAATCTACCCTAAGGTGAAATAAACGTCCTGTGTTGGTAAATAGAACAATTCAGAAAATTGGTAATTTTTTAATCAAGGAAAAGTGACTGCCTCTGAGTATTTTCTAGTCCACCTTAATATATTCAATTAGTAAAAAATGTGGGTCAAGAGGAAGAGTCAAAACAGAGATTGAATATGAAATGATCCACAGGCAGAGTAAGGTGAACAAAATGGGGATGGAGAAAGGCGTCAAGATAATTAGGAGAGCATCATGATTGTGATTAAGACTCTGATAGATGGAAAAAAAAAAGACTCTGATAGTTGGGTTTTTTTTTTTTTTGGCTCCTTTCAAAATCTTCAGATTTTATCTTTTTTCCAGTTCTTTAAAAAATAATTCCATTTGGATTCCTCATGTTTTACTTTAAAGATAGTGACCTAAGGAGCCAGTTACCAAAGCCATTATGCAGAAAACACCTTGCCTCAACTATTTGATCAGTAGAAGCATAGCTGTGTATTTGTTCTCACTCACTTGGTTTCATTACTAAGGAACTAGACAAATAATATCAGGTGTGAAGAAGAAACGCTGGGGCAAATAAAAGGGAATGCTAGTCATACTGAAATCATAGCCATGGTCTCAACTACTGTTTTATTTTATTTTAAATGTCACTTGCTTCTGCTAAAATGTTGGGGCTTATTATAAAGCATTTTCTTTATTCATAAAATTATATTAGAAATTTAAAGACATGTTTTAAATTTGGGAAAAAAAGTATAATTTTTCACTATTGACAAGCAGACTGGATATTTTAATATAAAAAATATAAATCTTCTCGATGTCCTTTCACAAATACAAAGGTTGAAAATGTTTTTCTCTCCCTCCCAACCAACAACCCCACGCCATTATCACATGGAGGATAAACTTTAATAAAGGTGAGGTTATAACAAATGGCTATTTATACCTGACATTCATAATTTCAAATATTAGATTATTACCTGGTGAAAAACCATGCTTGACCTTACAATGTGGACATGAGTCAGTTGCGGGATATGAAATGACATGTAACTGATTATATTTAATGTAAAAGGAAATATTTCCATTCATCTTTCTTTAATACTTGCTCAATCTTAGGGTGATGTAAATCATCTCACTCAGTACTAGCTCTTCACATTTTTTTTTTTTAGCTGAGTCATCCTGCCACCTGTTGGCAACTCAGCGGCAGCTCAGCTCAGGCCAGGACTCGAACCACTGTTGCTCAAAGCTCGCACTCTTGATTAACCCCCTAAGCAACTGAGCCACTCGGCCAGCCCTTTACATTTTTAGAGTAGATAACAGTGGATATAGTGAGCTCTAAAGGTCCATGATAAAATATACCAAGAAAAGATTCTTAATCTTTTTTAAGCAATATAACTTCTGTTGAAATGTGAATTATTTTCTTAGATCAACTCTTCTCACCTCAGCAGGTCCATGAGTGATTGGTTAAAAGGACAACTAAAAGGCTTTAAGCAAAGCATAAATATCCATCACAAGGCTTACACAAGAAAAGGCACATGGCCAAAGAATTTAATTCAAGCAATTATCAGTTTCACAAATGAGTCTTCTGCTATACCCTCTTAGCAGTAGCAGTAGCAGTTACTAATACAGATTTAAAGATAGTAAATTAAATATATGTAAGTATTTAGCTCTTTAGATAAATACTCTGGTGACTTTCTGGACTAAGTAACCAACCACGTCAATCCATTAATCAGCTGGTAACTTTAGACTTCACTGAATTATCTCTACTGGCCTAGGAATTAAAAAAAAACAAACAAACAAAAAAAAAAACCTTAGCTTTTGGCCCAGCTCTACATATAAGTAATTATGCAACATTAGAAGAGTCATCTAATCTTTACAAGTTTCTGTTTCTTTCTCTGTAAAACAAGAGCCATTATTTGTACCTTTTCATTTTTAACATGCCAATGGAATTTCAGAATATTATCTTTATTAAAAGATAGAAAAAATCTAAGGGGATATTGATTACAACTAATTATACATGACAAAGACCTTAATTAATGAATTCATTTATAACTCATGCTTGTGATGAACCATAAGATCACATTTTTTTATTAGTTTCAGGTGTACAAAGCAACGTGGTGATTAGATATTTATATACCTCACAAAGTAATAACCCCAATAAGCTTATTACCAATCTGACACTGTGTAGTTATTAGAAGATTACTGACTATATTCCCTATGTTGTACCTTGTATTCCTGTGACTAGTTTTTTAAATTACAATTGACATTAAATAATATTTTACATTAGTTTCAGGTATACAGTTTAGTGGTTAGACATTTGTATAATTTATGAAGTGATTCTGCCCAGTAAATCTAGGACCCATTTAACACTTGTGTGGGCCTGTTTTGTTTCATCTTGTTTGGGATTCTGCACTTCCTGGGCTTGTATGTCTATTTCTGTTGCCAAGTTAGGGAAGTTTTCAGGCATTATTTCTGTCTTAGTGTAGAATTAACCTCTGGTTGTTGACAGAATGTAAAAGCATTTACGAGTCTCTACAAGAGTATCAAGAAAAAATGTTTATTGGAAGTCAAAGAGAGAGAGAGAAAGAGTGGCAAAAGTTTAGCCAGGGCAGAGTCCAATGCAGGACAGCTGCCCCATGAGAAGGAGTGTTAGGGTTTTATATTTTTCCAAGCAGGATGTAGGGTGCTTGTCAATTTGCAGGGGGGCTGCTGTGACAATTGTCTTTTCCTGGAAACTGTCCTGTTTCTATCTATGATGGATGTCAGCTTGCAGGGGGTTGCTATTGTGATCGGGAACCATTCTGTTCCCATTTATGATGGGTGATTGTTAGTTTATAGGGTGTTGCCGTTGAGATTAGAAACTATTTTGTTCCCACCTATGGTGGATGTAAGGTACTTACTTGTCAGCCTGCAGGGTCAGTGCTGGCCAGGGGAGTCAGAGCATAGAGATTCATGTTTAAGCTCGTTCCTGTTAGCCCACAAGCTCACTCCTGTTAACTCTATACTAGTCTCATCAATTTCTTTGAATAGGTTCTCGAGCCCTTGCTCACTCTCTCTTTTCTTTCTGGTACTTCTACAATACTTACGTTGTTATGTCTGATGTTGTCCCAAATGTCCCTTACACTATATTTTTTTAAATTATTTTTCTTTCTGTTTTTCCTTTGGGTGTTTTCTGCTTCTTTGTCTTCTGTCTAAATCACTGATTAGATCCTCTGCTTCATCTAATTCCTTCTAGTGCAGGGGATGGCAAACTGCAGCTCATGAGCCACATGCAGCTCTTTTGGTACATTCCGTCTCAAAAGTTTGCTAACTCCTGGAAGAGCCAATTCTGTCCCTCACGACAATTTAAAAATTATTCAAGAGCCATAAATACATTTTTACATAATCACCATTATGTGAGTAATATCCTTTAAAAATTGTATAAATGAAACTATGGTAGTTTTATTTTCATTTTTAATTTTACTTCAGAGCCTGTGGCTCACAAGCTGCAGTTTGCTGACTCCTGGCGGTTCTTCCATCTCAAAAGTTTGCTGACCCCTGTTCCAGTGTAGTCTTCATTTCAGTTATTGTGTTCTTTATTTCTGACTGTTTTTTTAAATTTTTTTATGGTTTCTATGTCTTTCTTGATGCTTACTATTTCTTTGTTGAAGTCTCACTAAGTTCCTTAAGCATTCTTATAACCAATGTTTCAAACTCTGTGTCTGATAGGTTGGTTACCTCTATTTCATTTAGTTCTTTTTCAAGAGTTTTCTTCTGTTCTTTTATTTGGGACATGTTTCTTCAATTCCTCATTCTACTTGCTTCTTTGTGTTTGCTTCTATGTGTTAGGTAGAAGTTCTATGTCTCTCAGTCTTTGTCTGGTGGCCTTATATAGTAGGTTTCTTGTGTGGTCCAGTGGCACAGTCTCCCTGATCACCTTTGCATTTGTTCCAGGAGTGTCCCATGTGTGTGATGTGTTTTGTGTGTTGTGTGTATTCTCATGTTGTAGTTGAGGTTTGATTGCTTTTGGCATGTCAGTTGTAAGGGTTGATTTTCAGGCTGACTGGCTGTGAGGAGTGGCTACACCTACAGCATATGAGCTCCTGTGTGGGGCTGGCCCCTCAGAGGGGGATTCAACTGAGTGGGCTTCTTTTTTGTTGAGAACACCCTTTGTGTGTGCCACTTGTGTGCCTAATAGGATAGTGTTCTGGTATGGTCTGAAGCCAGCTTCTAGTTTTGTTTTTTGTGCTTCTTGAGAGGTGTCCCGTGTAAGCCAATTTCAACCTTGCTTGTGGCCAGCCTGGGACTTCCTGGTAGTAATTAAAGCTATATGCAATTGTTTGCTGCTCATGTAGGACCTGGTGGAAGGTAGGGGTGGCCTCACTGTGAACCAAGGCCCAGTGCAATGAGAATCAGTCCTGGGGTAGTTAAGCAAAAGACCCAGAGTTCTCCTAAGCCAATTGCCACATTCCAGCTTCCCATGAGTTTCAGGCACTGAAAAAGCCTTCTTGGGTGCATGGATTAGGCTGGTTAACCTGGTGTTGACAGTGCCCACAGCGATGCCACTCAAATTGGGTGGCACTGGGTCCCGGGGAGAAACTTGGAATGGCTGATGATTTTTACAAAATTAATGCAGGTTTAGTCTTGCACCACTGCTGAGCCTGTGGCCACTCCACAAAATGCCCAGAGAATACCACAGCCAGCCACTGCTCGCCTAGGGCCAGCAGATCCCTGAGACCTGCCCAAGAAGGGCTGCAGAGCAAGCTAGATTTGACTGCCTGCCACCAAAATTTTCTTAGGCTGCTGTGGTCTATCTACTGCTGTACAAGCCTTCTGCAGCTTGCGGGGCAGGGCTGGCTCTTCAAAAGCTGAGATTGCCTTGGGCAACGCCTCACCATCTGGGGCCAAAGGAATTACCAAGATGGTGTGCACATGCATGGATTTTACCACAAGTGGGGTCTCAGATGCAGCTTTTTGAGGGTGGTCTTAACACAGGAAAGATGGCACCCTCCTGTAGGTTACAGGTGAGATATGCTCCACACGAGGATAATGGCAGCTTTGTCTCTAGCCCTAATCTTGAGGCCATACAACTCAGGCTTTCCCTGTATGTCTCTAGCACCTCTTGAGTTGCCACCCCTCTGCTGGAGCCCAGGGTGAGTGCTTGCAAGTGAATGAGTCTGTACACAGGTCTTTTGTAAGGACCCGTGGGTTTCTAGTCTTCCTCCATCTCACTGAGATGGACAGACAAAATCTTTGCTGATTTTCACTGCCAGATGTTGTGGGAAATTTTCTTCCTGGCACAGGACCCCTGGGCTGGGAAGCCCACTGTGAGGCTGGGGTATCTCACTCTTCAAGGGTGACCTCCCATGAAGTTGTCCCTCCCAGTGCTCCACCACTACCTGTGAGTTTGTGGTCAGCCCATTTTGTGTCTGCACTCCTCCTACTTGTCTTGATATGGCCTCTTCTTTATATCCTTAGTTATAGGGGTTTTGTTCAGCTAGTCTTCAGGTGTGTCTCAACATTGATTATTCTATAATTTAGTTGTAATATTAGTGTGATGTGGGACATGGCAGACATAGCATTTACCTATTCTGCCACCTTGGATCTTCTCCCATAAGCTCACATTTTTAATATAGGAACAAAAAAAGATGTCTGTATGAGCTTTTTAAAAAATAATCAGTTTTACAATAACTAATATTTTAATATTAATCTGTTAAGAAAAAACCCCACAAAACTTACAACTAATGTTATGAATATATATTTATTGACACAGTCCAAAATTTCCAGACACTAAAATTACCAGTCTGGATTTTTACATTCATCACAGAAGCCAATGAGTGAATTTTAGTTATTTCCCCCCTTATTCTCACTGCTAGAGTCAGCCATGTTTATCTATAAAAAATACCACATTAACTTAGATAGGACACACTCATTGATAAAGCACTGGAGGTGTGAATCAAAGCAAAGTCCTGGGAAGAGTTAACCAGTCAAGGAAGACTTTATTCAAGGCTATTGCAATGGGGGATAGAGGTCAGAACTTAGCCTGAGCTCAACTCTACTGAAATAAAAAGGATACAGAGTTTTTAAGAGCTGGAACAGGGGGATCATAAGCCATCTGTGCTTACTAATTGGTAACATTAATAAACATTCTGCTATCTTCATTACAGAGGGTGATTTTACAATTGAGAGCAATGCACTGACCTTCTCACAGAAAATGGAATGTACGGGTGCTGTCTTCGTTGATGATTGCATTTCAAAGAGATGACTCTTAGGTCCTTGAAAACACAATTTTGGATTATAAAACTGTCAAAACATTTTTTTAAAGATTTACATCTCAAAGGAATAGGGAGAAAATTTATAAGTGTTCTAAAGTAAACATGAAGAAAAAAAAAAGGGGTTTGGGGCCTAGAGTTAGGAAATAGCCTTCCTATAATTCAGTCAAACTAAAGGGAACATTAAGGCAATCTTGGTTGGGTGATTCTGATTTGGCAGAAAAATATAGTACTTTAGAATCTATCAAGAACAGTAGGTTCTTACTCTATACAGCTATACTTTTGGAAAATAAGATTTGATTCATCAGTCATCAAACATTATTTTAAATCATCATAGCTGCATTTGTACCTCATCTTGTACTTTTACTTTACAGCATGTCCTTGAACAACATTTTGTTCAATGTTGTTTTGTTATAACATTGATGAAATATCATAGAAATTTAACTCTCTCGTTTATATCAATTAGCCTATGATACAATTGGTTTTGTTTTATGTTGTTTAACTTAAGGCCACAGAACCTATCAATGATGTTAAGTGAGTAATTATTGTGTTCACTTCCATTATGTGTTTAATTTCATGCCATTTTTCTATTTTCTCATAATAGCGAAGAAGGGGTAAGTAAGTTAGAAAACATTAACCCCATTAATTTACAGGTGACAGTGCTGGGGTTAAATCAAGTCAACCAACTGGTTTAAGCCACACATTTTTAACAGAATGAGACTATAAGCCATGATTCTTCTCTCAGTATAAAGTGCTCCCCAACATGGCCCATTGCTTGACAGTCATGTACTGTGTGTATGACTGTGTATGTGTGTTATGTATATAAGCAAAATATTCAAATAATATCAATTTGTAATTGATAGGAAACCAAGTAATTTCCCAGGAAATATGATGACAGAAAACTTAAAGACAAATTTTATAATTTATTTATTTTGTGGAGGCAAATATTTTTTGCCTTACTTTTCAAGATAGTGTAGTCAATATAAGAGAAAAATACATTGCTTTATAAGAGATAAAATAGTAAGAATTTATTTAAAAATATCATCATGTGATAATACCATGATGGGAAAATACTACTATGTTTGATTGAAGAGAAAACCCATAGTCATTTAGCTAATCAATGACAGCCCAGAAGTTTCTTCAATTTGAAAATATTCTTTGTTTTTCTAACTGAATACCTATGATCACCAACAGAGAGCTTGTTTGTAAGATTTGAATTCTGTTTTTAAAAAATTAATTTACTTTGACCAGTTAAATATCTTGAGCCATTAAACTACTTTGCTGTCAAACCCTTTTTTGCCATGCTAATAGTCTCAGTATTTGGGATGGTTGAGCAAAAAAATGATGAAATTATATATGACTAGAGATAGAAAGGAAAGGTATATGGGAACACCTTCATTTTCTACTTCATAACAGGATTATAAATTTTAGGCTACCCTAAAGAGAAATGCTGGCTGTGCTAGAGAGAATCTGTCAGTATAATAGACAGAAGTTCTATAAACTTCCTGCTCACTGGCAGTTTAACTTGCTCTAGGTTTGAAAATCCTTAACTCCAGTGACAGCTCCATCTCTCTTTGAAGACAAATCAAAGTTGTGGAATGAGAACAAATGACAACATGAAATTCATTTTTCTTACATTTGAGATAATACATTTATGAGTGCTAATAATATAAGTGCTATGAACTTTTTATCTACCAATGATGAAACCACCAAACAATAGAAAATTAAAGCCCAAAGAACTTTATTTTTGGAAGAAAAATTCACTGGATGTGGAATTTTTTTTGCAGATTTTTCTTTCTTTACAATAAAGCTTGAGGTGATATTCCTTTTCCAAAATGTTTCGAAAATGAAAACAATACTTTTGAGGTTAAAATTATATCATAATTTTATAAGATTTCTGAATCTTATTCAACTTACTATAAAGGCATCAATGCACAAAAATAAGTTTACTTGGCATTTAAGTCTGTTCTTTCACTGGATAGATTGAGTAATCAATTTATAATGTAAATGTGGAGGATATAATATCATATTTGTAAAAATGAGTAGTTTAGATGCACTTCTATATATTTTTCCAGCGTATGAAACATTTTACAGTTAAATGATAAAAAGCAGGGTCAATTGACATTACCTTGTGATCCATACAGCCTGAGCTAATTCCCTGCTGATAAACATTGTTTCAATTAACAGCAATATTTGGGAAAGGCAGCCTACATATTATGTTTGTATCAATTGAAACTACATATGATAGTTTGTTAGTAGGGGTCAATAGAAAAGCTAAATGAAATGGAAGGATTCCAACAATTATATGGATAATTCAAACAAAATGAAGAAATCACATTTGTTTTTCAAAAGTAAAATAAGGGTGGAGAAGGAGAGAACGGAAGGGAATGTTTATCTGATCCACTTTCTCTTCATATTCTTTTAAAACCATTGGCTGCTTTTTCAACGATCTCACCGTTCCATGTATTTGTTCATCTGAAGTGTGATACTTGCAACTCTTTTTTGTTTGATACTATAAGAATTACATTAGTACTACATTTAGTTTTGGACTTATGATCAAAACACTTTTATTACATATCCAATATTGAAATGTTTCCCAAGTGCTAAAACAGTCTATACTAGGTTAATCAATATTTTTCTCTATTGAATATAAAGAAATATAAAAATGTAACCATTTTACTGGTGATGTGAAATAAATATTAATTGATAGTTATAAGCAGCTGTAATATCTAACCAATTAATTATTATGGTGAATTTTAGATTTTATAATTTTGTTTATCCCAAATATTTTTTTCTTTTAAAATTAGATAACAGAAAATTTCTATATAATTATTACATACTTTTATTAAAGAAAACTTATTTTTATTATATAAAAATATATTGCATATTTACTCAGGAAATGATAATTCTCTTTTCTCCTCACCATCACACAATAACAGTCCACAAAAATCCTCCTGTTAGCTCTACGTGAAAAGTTGTGTACAGTATAATAAAAGTCCTCTGGAAAAATGATGTCTATTTGTCAACAAGTTATAAACCACTTTGAAAAAGCACATATATATAGAAAAGGAGAAGTGAGCAAGTAAAACAGATTTATAGATTTTTGTAAATAATTTTTATAAAAATTTATCATATATTTTATTCAACAATGATGCCCTCATTCTGATATATGACTCAGAAAAACTCTAAATAAAAAACATCAAGTAGTATTTGAATAGGATCTAAACTTTTCAATATGTTTTTAATAACTTTATATGTTACTGATACTTTCAGATTTACAAAAATCTTTTTCACAAAATTACACAAGCATCATGAAATAATTATTAGTTGTTTCTTAAAAATTTAAATATATGTACATATATACATTTAAACTTTTAAGGAATAATTAATATATGTATGTATACATATATGTGTACATATATATTCTTATTTAATTATCAAAATTTAATTATTAGTTTCAATTATGTTGTAAAATTTCTGCTAAATTTTGTAAACTAATAGGAGTAGGTAAAGTTGGGGTGATAAGGGTCATGTCTGGTATGACTGTATATTGAAAGGCAATAGGAGAGAAAATTAATAATATACACAACAATTTTATTGATTGGAACATGGAAAAGAGTTGTCTGGAAGAAGTAAAGAATGCCGAGGAGTGACTCAAAAAGGATGCTGCTAAAGAGACTCCCCCACAGTGGGCTTTACAAGCCACATCAGAGAATGGACTTTTTGTTAAGGGCAATGGAATACTACTGAAGTGTTAAGGAGGTCAAATAAATGAGCATAGTCTATCTTGGGAGTAATCATCCTGGCCACAGCATTAGGAATGGATTTATGGAAGCAATAAGAAAAGTGTGGAGGCTTCTTTAATATACAAGAGATATGATAGTGGTCTCGTAACAGTGGCCTGAAAGTAAACACATAAAAAAATTTAGAAAATATAATAGGATAGACGGTACCTAATGAGAGAATATATGTAGGGGCTAAGAAAATATCAAGACAGCAGTTACATTGACATTTTACCACTCTCTAAGAATTGAGAGTAGAGAAATGTGTTCAGATTTGGAAAAAGATAGTATCAGAAGGCGGCCTGTTTTATTCCTGTGGGACCTTGAACTATGCAATTAGACATGAATTAAAAGCACAAGATATTTGTAGTGGAAATAAAGGTTTTGAAACAAACACCACATGGCCACCAAAAAAAAAAAAAAGAGGAGTAATCAGGGAAAGTAGGTGAGAAAAAATGTGATGTCAGTTGTCATGTCTCCTCTTTCATTTCTGAGGTGAGCTATTTGAGTCCTTTGTTTGTTGGTTGGTTTGTTTTGTGTCTTGGTTAATCTAACAAAGGAGTTGTCAATTTTGTTGATCTTTAAAAAAAAAAACTACTCAGTTTTGTTGAATTTTTTTCTTGTTTTATATTCTTTATCTCTTTATTTCTGCTCTGATCTCTATTATTTCCTTTCTTCTGCTAACTTTTGTTTTAGTTTTTGTTTTTATGTTTCAGGTTCCCTGAGGTGTAAAGATAGGCTGTTGATTTGAGATTCTTCTGTTTTTTGTTTGTTTGTTTGTTTGTTTTTAATGTATTACATTCAACATTCAGTATTTGTTTATATATTTACCTTTACTGGTGAGTTTTACATTTTCATGCGCTTTTGTGTTACCATCTAGCGTCCTTTCATCTCAACTTGCAGGATACCCTTTAGCACGTGTTGTAACGTAGACCTGGTGGTAACGAACTCCTTCAGCTTTGTTTTTGTTTTTTTTTTAATCTGTCAAAGTCTTTATTTCTCCTTAATTTTTTTCATTTACATGTTGTAGTAAGATGCACATATAAAATTCACCATTTTAACCAGCTTTTCGTGTATATTCAGTGACATTAAGTACTTTCATATAATTCAATCATCACCACCATTTATCTCCAGAACTCTTTTCATCTTGCAAAGTGAACTCTGTATCTATTAAATAATAATTCTCCATCCCCCCTGTCCCCAGCCCCTGGAAATGTTCTACTTTCTGTCTCTGTGATTTTGACTACTCTAACTAACTCATATAAGTGTAATCATAAGTATTTGTCCTTTTGCAACTGGCTTATTTCACTTAACATTATGTCCTGAAGGCTAATCCATGTTGTAGCATATGTCAGAATTTCTTTTCTATTTAAAGCTGAATAATATTTCATAGTACAGTAGTCCCTCAGTATCTGCAGGGGGTTGGTTCCAGGAACCCCCTCAGACACCCATACCTACAGAGGCTGAAGTCCCTTTTCAAGCCACTAAGTTTTTGGTAATTTGATATGTAGTGATAAAAACTAATATATGTCTGTATTTCTCTATCTTTCTTCTTTCATTCTTTTGAACTTTAGGTGTAGTGAGATTACCTTAAGCAAATTTTCTCAAATTGATGTTTTTTTTACTTGGTTTTCATTCTCCTTCAACTAATCAAGTCAAAAGTTATGCAATATAAATTCTTGTGATATACATTTTGGAGAAATTATATGTTTTATCACAGTTTTCAAACTTGATAAAAATCCAGCCATATGGATGGGGAAGGGGAGAAAAAGACAAAAATTCACCAATATCAGAAAGAAAAGAGCAGGCATCACTACAAATCCTCCAGACATTAAAGCAACTTCTCTAGTATACATAGTGTAAAGTCTTTGGTTAAATATGTAGTAACAAAGAGAGTGTAGGATTGATCTATATGCATGGACATAGAGACCCATTGAACAGAATAGGGAGTCGAGAAATATACTACACATATATTTTTAATTCATTTTTGACAAACCAACTGGATATCCAAAGCAAAAAGGAAGGTCTTTTCAACAATGGCACTGAAACAATTGGATACTCACATGGGAAAAAAGAATAAACATTGATCCTTTGTGTACACTATATACAGATAAATACATATACATTATTACATACACTATAAACATTAACTTGAAATTTATCATTTACCTAAATGCATAAGGCAAAACTAAAAATCCCAGAAGAAAATATATGGAAATGTCTGTAACCTTGAGTTAAGCAAAATTTTCATATGTAGGACACAAAAATTTGAAATCATAGAAGAAAAAAATTGATAAATTGGGTTTAATAAAAAAATTAAAAATTTACTCTTCAAAAGACAATGAAGAAAATTTTTCAAAAGGAAAGAAAAAGACTGGAAGAAAATAATTTCATCATGTTTTATCATAAATTTACATTCAGAATATATAAGAATTCTTATAACTCAATAATGAGAAAACAAAAAGCTCAATTAAAAATGGGCAACAAAATTGTCTAGAGGCTTTAAGAAAGAAGTTATATAAGTGTTATATACTCATATGAAAACATGGTAAACATGATTACTCTGCAGGAAATACAAATTAACAACTATAATGAGATACTGGTACATACTCACTAGAATGGCTAAAATTAAAATGAGTGACAATATCAAATGTTGAAGAAAATGTGAAACAACTGAAACTTTAACATATTGTGGATAATAATGCAAAATGATTCAGTAATTTTGAAAAATAGTTTGACAGTTTTGTTTAAAGTTAAATGTACACTTACCACAGAACTCACCAATTCTACTTTTAGGTATTTACTCAAGAAAAATGAAAATCTTTATCTGCCAAAAGTCTTTTACATGAATGTTTATAGTCACTTGATATATTTTACTCCTCTTCCCAATTGGAAACATTGCAAATGTCCATCAACTACTGAATGATTCCACAAATTATGTATACCATAATAAAGATTACTCTTCAAAAGTATGAAGTAACTATGAAGTATTGGGAAATCTGAACACAGCCTAGATATTCAATTATATAAAAAAATACTTTTGTATTTTAGGTTTCATAAAGAGAAAAAATAAATTTGTGAATGGACTAACATAATATCTAAAGTTTTCTTTGAAATAACCACATACATTGGGCATCAAGATGTAACAACGTGACTATAAGTTAATAATTGTGGAAGTTGCATATACTGGATTCATTATACATTCTTTCTACTTTTGCAAATGTGTAACCTTTTCCATAATAAAATGTAAAATAAATAAAGTTTATTACATTCTATATAAAAATAATTATTTTAAAATATTAGATGAGAATATTTGTTTCAATGTATCCTCACTAGAATGAACTACTTGTTTATTTTTTGCCAATATTATTATTAAAAATAAAATTTATTGTATTAATTTGTAATTGATTACATTTACTGTACATTTTATTTTCTCATTTATGATTTATCTCTTCATGCCAACAGACCTTGATTCTTTTCTCATTTTTGATTTCTTCATTTACCATCTTCCCAAGTTCTGATGCAAAAAAAACCAATAACATTACTAGGTAATATTTATTGTGTGCTATCAACAAAAGATTTTGTCAAAGAAATTATGCCTTAGCTCAAAGCAATAGAGAAATCCTATGAGTTGGGCTTCACTGCTATCTACATTTTTTTACAGGTGAGGAAACAGAGGTTCAGCACGAGTGTGTAATGTACTGAAGGTCATAGAGCTAAAAAAGGAGCCAAGGCTTTAAATTTTGCCTGACTCTAATCAGAAATCTTGACAATTCTATGCTTCCTTTTTAAAACAGTTTTACTTTTTTTTAATTTTCTCTATGCTCACTTTAATATCACAGGTTAAGATCTAATTCTTTTTCATGGAAAGAAAGCCTCTTTCTCTCACTTTATGCCTTTGATTTTGCTTTCCTCTATGCCTGATTTTGTATTCATTACAAAGTGTGAAATCACAGTTCACATGCAATTCCCTTTATAAACTTGTATCGTGTAGTGATTAATATCACACATTGTGCAGTCATTATCTGGATTTAAATATTGAATGTGTCATTCGTGAAATATATGCCTTTGGACAAATTACTAAATATGTCTCTTTTAATTTTTCTTATCTATAAAATGGGATAATGAAACCCAAATTACATTGTTTTTTGAAGGCTAAATTAGATGAGTTAAACAATGTTTTGAGTTTAGTGATTAACACTAAAGTAATTATTAAGTATAGAAATTCTTTCCAAGAACTATTAGAAGTATAATTCATTATCATGGAGAAAAAATAATTATCTTTATCAAATAACTTCTCTAAGCTTCTGTGGCAAGCAGCTTCTAAGATGCCCTCACATTATATTCACTCCTTATTATCAACAGCCTTATGTAATATCTCCCTTTGTGTAACTTCCTTCTAAACAATAAAATTTGGCAACATTAAGAGGATGAAACTACCATGATTAAATTACAAGAAATTTTTATTTTTACTTTGCAGTAAGTCTCTTCCCCTCCATCTCTCATTGGCTTTGATGAAGCAAGCTACATGGCAAGAAATTAGAGAAGTCTTCCTTTAACAGCCCTAAGCATTAAAGTCCTCAGAAGAACTATAAAGGAACCGAATCCTGCCAACAACCAAGTAAATAAGATTGAAAGATCATCCCCCAGCTCTGGATAACATCTTGACAATCTAATGAGAGACCATGAAACAGACAGCCAACCTAAACTGGCCCCAGATTTCTGACACAGAAGCTGTGAGATAATAAATATGTGTTGTTTTAAGTCAAATTTTAAGAAAATTTATTGTGCTGTAATAGATAACTAAACAACTTTAAATTTTCAGACTTGTTATTAAGCTACTTGGCATGTAGTCTTACAAGCCTGTAAATAATTAAAGTATATTATCTATGATTCATTTTTATTTAGGTCAACATTTTTTATTCCATTAATATTTCTTTGATGGATATTTTGAAGAATGCCTGAATAAATGTTATAATACTGGTTTAATCTACCTTCACTTGAAGTAACTAAACTACCCCCAGATCTATCATAAAGTTCAATTTCCAGAGCGTTTTCCATTAGCATGATGCCACATCTCTTATGGAGTCACATTCTGGAAAATGTTTCCTATTTACATTGGTTGAATGCACACTGAACAAGATGTAGTGATCCAGATGGCATGTGACTTAACTTGAATCGATATACTTCTTCCTTTAGTGTGTCTTAAATATTTTTGTTCAATAGTAATTAAGTCCTGCTACTATTGCACAAAATCTCCCATACATAGGGTTTTGCTACATTAAATCTCACTTGTTATAGCATTGGCTAAGGATAGAAAATCATAAGCTCAGCTATTCAAAATTTGCTTGATAAACATAAATTATTTTTGATAAAACAATTCCACATATAATTTGAATTGCAGTTTAAAATTTTGACATTCTTGAGTCATTTGGTTCAATACCCTGATGGAAAAATTAGGTTTACCAATAGCTATAGCACTTAGCATATTGGGCACTCAGTATGTATCTGTTGAATTCAACTAAATTGATTTATCTTCTTTCAGAAATTCTTCTTTGAATAATATTTCCTCATGACAGAATAAGCCATTTCACTGAAGCATTATGTGTAGCAAATTGCCCTAATAAGACATAAGAAACATTTCTATTTAAAAAATAGTGACATATATAACATTATATTTTAGTACAGATACTAAGAAGAAAACATTTCATCAGTGAATATAAAAAAGCAATTTTTTAAAAATATCTATAAATTAACAAATATAACAGGCCAAACGAGTAACGTCCTACCAAAAACATAGAATCACTTACGAATATAAGATTTTTAGCTTATCAATGATTAGAAACTTCTGTTAATTAGTACTGATTGTAAATTTAAATGTACTTCTTATTTATATTTGGCTACATTGGTAGGCAACTTTGGCCCAAGAGTCCCAATGTTTTAACAATCACCAGGCATGCCTTCCTTGCTTCCAATGTTTTGGGTTGAGATTTCTCCAAGTTCTTCACACCCTTACATAGACTAAAATGGAATTCACCTTTAAACCACTTTCTAAGTTATTAAACAAATAATAACATCAGGATCAAATACAAGGAAATGCTGTGCCCCACTTGAGCAAATTTGGCTTTTAAGTAACAAACGACTAGCCCCATGCCAAGCCCCTGGCCAATGTATCTTCATGTGTCGCTACTTAAATTTGCCTTTTCTCTCGAATCCCTAATATTAAAGTTATTGATTATTTTCGTTAGGAGTTAGAGATTTAGCTCCTCTTATTTCTCTCCCTGTGTTATTTGCCAGTGCTATATAGAAAAACATACTTCATTTTGCAGACATCATCAATTTGGCTCCCTGTGGAAAAATTACCGTTTCTGGTTGAAGTCTTTCCTTTTCCATTTGCACTTTGTGGGATGTTTGTTTGTAGCTATGAAGGGCTTGTAGATGCCTCACAGAGAACAATGTTCTATGTCAGGATAGAGTTAGGACATTGGTTCCTGGTACTAGAACTGACTAAAATTTACTAATATAAACAAGTTTTACCAAATAACATAAAACTTCATAATTCAAAACCTAACAAGTTATCATTTACTTCATCCACCATTGCAGGCAAATGATGTCATTGTAATTTTTACCTATGAAACAGTCAGTGCGAACTTGTGAAAAACAGCAGCAAACAGTATATATGAATACTACCTGATCCAATTTCCTAGAAACCATAGTAAATGTTCTGTTGAAGACTGGATATGACTAAACTTTATTAGACTTGAACTGTATTCTGGGTAATTGTCCAGTAATAACCTTTGCTAAATTATACGAAGTCTTTACCTAACAGAGAACACAGACTCCCCAGCCTCTAATATTATCATCATTCAAGATAATGAGCAACACAAAGCATTCTATTACCAATCTAAAAGCAATAAATGTCAAAGTAAAGAAGTATGCAATATTCCGGCCTGAAAGAACAAAGGACAAAAGTAATGATAATACCTCTTTATATTTGCAGTCTATTATATCATGCATAACAAATGATGCCATAATTGTAGACAGTGTTATTTTAACAGTTTATAAGAAGATAGTGGGGGAGGTGAGAGTGTGTTTTGACTATTGCTGTGAAAAATGCGTCACGCTTCTTAATTTAAAATATACAGCAAGAAGAGAATATCATTTTTAGAGTGCGTTTGATTTTAGTTCTTCTTTGAATCATATAAGCTGAAGATTTCAGTGTTTGATTAACCATCCAATTCACTCCATTGGTGAATTGAAGGTAATTGGAACACAGGGACGAGTGCAATATATTTCTTTCCAACTAAATCATCACCAGAATGAACAGGGAGCAGATAAATAGTTTCTTAACTGGTCATTTCAAGCTATGTAGTGGAAACCAATGTTGGAAAGGCAAATGTGTGTTAAGCAAACAAAACCCTGTCTCCCTAGTGAATGTTGAACAGTAAAAATGATGTCCTGTCTCACAACATTACAGCTCATATGTGTGTCTGTGTCTTTGTGATATCCTTAGGTTTCAAGACTGCAGGGAAAGGCCAAAAACAAGTAGATCTTGACTGATATATAGAACTATTTGTTAAATATATTTTTCAATTGGAAAGAGACTTGAAGATCTGATAGTCCATATAAATTCCATAAAATACAAGAATAGCTGCAAAGTTCCAACTTATTTGAAGTTTTTCACACAAGTTTTGCTCTTTAAACTTATCCTCCAAATTTATCCAGCGATATGGGGTAATGTGTAGGTCTTTTGTAAATAAAGTTTATTGATATTTTTGGGGGAAAGGGGTAGTCACTTTGAAGGGTAAAAAGTATAACTATTGCAATGTGTTGTATACCTGAAACTAATTTTTTAAACAGTTTATTGATATTTGATGGATATCTCCACTTTTTATGAGGGCTTCAGCGGCATTCTGTAGTGACAATATTGTCAGCCTCTGCTTCTTTAGGTTCGGCTCCACCTCTGGACCACACATCACTGATGATTGGGACAACATAATCCTGTAAGTGCAAGGTCATCTGGAGAGGTTGAAATTCTTTCTCAATGCTGTTTTTGTTTTGTTTTGTTTTCTTTTCTTTTGTCTTTTCTCTATGAACATAATTATCTTTGTAATCTGTGCCCATAATGAACAGCATCCATAAACTATTTTTGATAGCAGTAAAATATATTTTCCTTTCAGAATATATACAAGTGGTCATAATTTACATGAGAGTGATTCAATTTAGCTTGTAAATAAATCACTGATTGTAACTGGAAAACTCACTAACAGAATGGAGACATTTCACTTTATAGTAACTGCATTTGCTTCACCCGATGTATGTTGATTGTTTTAGGTACCTTCCCAGATGCATTAGTATATGAATTCATGCCTCACAACTTCATAAGTGCTCTATGTTGTCAGTTAGCCAGTCCCTGCCTGCCTTGTTCCAAATGCTTCCTTGTACTGGTTGCTGGTGATATTTTTGTACTTCTTTGTGCATCAATCTCATCTTCTGCAGAAGTAGTACTTTCTTTAAAATCGTAAGTGAATACGTCTTCATAGAATTAGTATACAAATATATATATATATATATATATATATATATATATATATATATATATATATATTTACATATATACAGAGAATTCCAAAAAAATGTATACACATTTTAAGAATGGAAAAAAACTATTAAAATTGCAACATTCAATATATACCGATAACAAAAGATGAATACAAGTCACGTTTGACTTCTGCAATTACAAGAGGTGCTCCAAGTGTCCAATCCAGACACTTCTGATTATGGCAAACTACTGCTTAAGCAATGTTGACCTAAGAGTCCACTTGTTTACCTTTTTTTGGCACCCCCGGTACATATTCAGAACAATATAGTTGCTACATAGGAAATACTTTTCCTCAGTGAATTTTGTTTCAGAATTAATGGGATAATTTCTTTTTTTCTCTTAGAAGCACAATGATCTATATAGATCAGAAGCTTCTAAAGTAAAATAGCTATGAATATAATATTGTTTTTATTTTTATTTCAGCCAATAGTTGATGTAATTTTTCAGGACTAGCAAAATTTAAAGGTGTCTTTGGAGGACATAATTATTTGCTGATTGGATTTGCTACAAAATTCAATATCTTTGCTTTCCCCTTCTTTTACTCCTTTTAAGAAAAATGTTTACTTTGAGTAATCTGGAAGAAGATTTTTAGGAGTGTGCAGCTCTGGCAAGCAGTCTGAATTTAACCAGATGATATTTACCTTTGATGTGATCAGATTCTTATTTAGTCGTCTATGGGGTTTTGTCTAAACACCTTTTCATTTAACTGTCATTTAAAAACAATATGATAAACTTGTTTAGAGATTAATGATTGAAATACTGTTTAATGTTTTTATAAAACTAAATTTGGTAAATGACATTTCAGCAAATATCCTCCTAAATTATAAAGGTTTTATAACTCCATCTTCTTAGAAAATCATCTTTCTGGTAGAATTTTTTAGCACTAAATAGAAGTCTGCAAGGTATTTTGGGATGCAGATAGGATGATTCCCTTTTTAGGACCTGAAAATTATACCACATACACAGCCTACTCAGAATATAACTTGCTTTTTACTGGATATTTTTCACTTGACTCTAAGTTCATTAATGGCAAGAATCTGCATATTTTACATATTGTATCTAATAATTGGAACTCATAAATATTCTATATATATTTCTCTATATGGCAAAAATGAAGGAAAATTTTAGTCATTCAAGTCACTCATGGACAGGCAGATTAGCAATTCAAAAACAAACAAAATATGTTTGGTTCTAGGGATTTTGTAGTGTTTAATTCAATTTTAGGCAGTAAAGCTGGACCTGAAATAATTAAGAAAACAAAATATTACAGACACACTCAGTTAAACCAGTAATATTTTACCCAACTTTATAATAAAACTATTAATTCATAATCTCTGCAATCACAAAGGGCCAAATTCTTATATATTCAGGTAAAATTATCTGTGATTACTACAGGAGTTCAGAATAAGTTCTTGACAGTAAATTTTAGCCTGGTGAATTTAATTAAAATTAACAACCCATTATAGCACAGTCATTATTTGGAAGGATGGAGGTAAGATTACAGATCCAGACTTTAGTAAGATAGTCAAAATGAGAGGGGAATAGGCTTGGTAATAAAATGATCCACTGATAATGCTGCTTTAAGTGATTTTTAAATTCACTTTTAATGTTTTTAAAGAAAATAGAATAAGTTAGTACATTATGTCCTACCTGAAGCTACCAATTAATATGGCACTTGCATTTTGAATTAGCACAAACCTTCCCCATTACAATTTCAAAAAAACATTAAAGTTTAAAGCAATTTAAAACATATTCTTAAAAACTATGTCTCAGGTACTTATTACTGTCCTTTCTATTTGCGTTTAGATTTTGTTACAAAAGTAAAAAAAAATAATTACATTTGAATAGTTAGATTAATTCTATGGTTTTTATGACATATGCAAAAATGTATTTGCTTCAGGCCATTAAAGAAAAAAAAAAGATTTTTAAAACAAACACCAGTTTCCATTTATTCCTTCAGAAAATACAATGTATGTTTTGAAAAAAATGAGCAATTTGTTGGGAAAAACTAACATGTGTGTTATTTCTAAATCAACATAAACAAAACAGCTAAATATTTATTTGTTATTTTTAGCAGAGTAATAACAGCTGTAATGTATGAGATATGTACTTGGTGCTAGAGAATTACTATACACAAAACCTGGAAACATAGGAACTACTTTTCCTGTTTTACAGATGACGAAACTGAGACTCAAATATATATTTGGCCAAGTGGCTCAGTGGCTCAGTTGGGTAAGAATGCTAGCTCTGAGCAAGAGTCACCAGTTCGATTCCCACATGGGCCACTGAGCTGAGCTCTAGCTGAGCTGCTGCTCAGCTGCCAACAGGTGGCAGGATGGCTCAGCTGGTGAGAGCACGTGCTTCTAACAACGTTTCCAGTTCAACTCTTGCATGGGATAGTAGGCCATGCCCATCCACAACTAAGTTTGAACACGATACCTTGAGTTGAGCTTCCCTGAGCTGCCAACAGGGAGCCAGATGGCGACTGGACGTGGAGCTGAGTTAGCTGTGCCTTCCACAACTAAGATTGAAGTACAATAACTTGGCTGTTCCCCTTCCTCAATTCCCCAATAAAATCTTAAAAAAAAAAAAAATATATATATATATATATATATATATATATATATATATATTTATATTTATATTGCTCAAGGTCAGACACTCAACATAAAACCCAGTTTTGTGGAAAGTCAGCTTCTCCTTCTAAGCATGAAACCACACTGCCTCAGACCATGTTACCTACAATTTGTTTACAGTCTTTAAAGGTGTAAGTCCACAGATCTGGAGAGAGCACAATGACTCAGGAGTCAAAATCCCTAAGGGAAAGATGTCCTAACAAATTACCTCAAATAGATGTAAATTGACTTTAGAATATTATGCGAGACTCCATTGAGAGGAAGAAGAAATAGTGTGTGTGTGTGTGTGTGTGTGTGTGTGTGTGTGTGTGTGTGTGTGTGTGTTTCCCTTCTTTGTTTGGTAGAATGTGGATCCAGACTGGTTTTTCTTGAAGTTAAAAGCCATTGAGCATTTTCCAGTAAATGAAAGAAATAATATCTTTAATAATAATTTTTAAAAAGTTAAGAATATATTTTTCCTAGTAAAATGCAAATAATATATAGGCTTCTTCTGAATATTATGCAGGAGAGTGCTGGCATCAACCTAACTGATATTATTTTAAACTTCGTGAGCTGATGATCTCTTTCCAAAAATGAAATTGCACGTGCCATTGTACCAATATGTACAATTTCAAGCAGTTTTGTTTGGTGGGCTGCGAAACTACCATCTCTCTCCAATGATTGAGGCATAAGAATGTCTCCACAGAATCACTTGGTGCTTCACAAAAGAATTGTTTAAGAATCTTTGAGCCAGATTTTCAAAATGCAAACTTTCAATATCCTGAGGGTGTGTCAGTCACACTTTAATTTACTCTATAATGCAAAAAATAAAAATGACTAAGATAGCGAAGCTAAACTTCTGTGTTCTATAAAAATTTATGAAGGCCAAGTCTTCATTAGGCATATTATGTTCAATATTTAGTACGTAGAGGCTGTCAATTGTATGTTTTTGGCTGCTTTGTCAAAAATCATTTGTCCATATCTATTTGGGTTTATTTCTGGGCTTTCAATTCTATTCCATTGGTCTGTGTGTCTGTTTTTATGCCAGTACCATACTGTTTTGATTAGTGTTGCTCTGTAGTACAAGTTGAAGTCAGGGAGTGTGATACCTCCAGCATTATTCTTTTTTCTTAGGTTTGTGCACCACATTGTTGCAAACAATCCACTTCTCATCACCAGTTATCAGTCACTTCAAAAAAAGATAGTTTTCCTCACATTTAATGAGCATATTGCAGATGTTTATATGCGCTGTCAAATGAACTTTGAGTTCATGCAGAACCCAAATACTAAGCTTGCTTACATATCCCAACTTCTTCAGGTGGTTGTGAACACTTGGATGATGGATGTTCAATGTTACTGCAATCTCTCATGTTGTGTAATGTGGGTTTGACTCAATCAATGCCTTTATTTGGTCGTCATCAATCTCAGTGGGCCTCCCTGTCCGAGGAGTGTTGTTGAGATCAAAATCACTGGCACAGAATTTCATGAACCATCGTTGGCATTGACGTTCTTGTAAAGCAATGTCACCGTAAACTTTATGCAACTTTTTACAAGCTTGTTGAGCATTCTTCCCTTTGTGGAAGTAAAAGAGTAAAATATGATGAAAATGCACAGTTTGGTCTTTCATCTTCAACTTGTAAAATCTCCAAAACTCAACCAAATCACTCAATTTGTTTTTACAATGAAGCTAGAACTGTCAGCTGTCAAATGACATAGCAATAACATAGATGTGAATGACTCTAGTACTTCCAAAAATGAACTACTGCCATCTGTTGCAAACATGCTTTATGACTTTTCTGAAGACCCAATAAAGAGCTGACTACATCTCACTATAAGAAACAGCAATGAAAAAGCAAATGGTGAGTGTGTGTGTTACACACACACTCAAAAACTAATTACATAAAAAAAAATACATATATATATATATATATATATATATATATATATATATATATATTGCCGACTGCATGGGCAATTCAAATAATAATAGATTTTATTGTGTTCAAATTAGCAAGGAGGGCATTATAAGGACAAGCATAGATAAAAGATGCTTACAGCTACAAATATTAAAAAACAACAACAAAAAACTGGATGGACTTAAATGATATCAATTTTTGCTTGCTCCAGTGACTAGAGGCCTAAGGGCAAGGGTCACTACAGAACATTTTACTTGTTCTATCTGATGCCTATTCCTATCGTTCTTTTTAGGGCTGGACTGGAATGAAGATACCTGCAGGATTTCTAGCTTTGTGTCTCATACAACAGCACCAGAAGCAGTAAAAGTAAGATGCTTCCAGGTGATTTTTGAAGAGAGAAAGGAAGAAATTGCCCAGAGACAACAACTAGAATTTCATCAGTCTGAATTGTTTCAAGTGCCCAGTCATGAACAATAGTTAACAAGGTGTTTGGTATGATCCTGATGTACAGGCTGACTGCTGTGGCTAGAAGCTAAATCAGCCTCCTCTGCCGCATGAGCTATATCGTGCAGTAGCGCACATCTGAGTAGTCAGGCATCTATTATTAGTGAGATAAAGGGACGAGGAAATAAATTCTATACAGTTATCCCAAAAAACCCACTATGAGAGTCTCACAAATGGGAGTTTTGCCGACGAAGTCACTTGTAAGAAAGCTTATTTAAAAAGAAGAAAGAGGAGGAGGAGAAGGAGAAGGAGAGAGAAGGGGGGGGGGAGAGAGAGAGAGAATAAAATTTTGATTGAATAGTCCAGTTGTATTAGGCAATAGGTAGAAAAAGTTAGTAAGTGACTTTTATAATGGGTTTTAAAATCTTGAGGGAAATTCTCTATTATTCAGTTTTGAAATAGGACATAACTTGACTTTTGTAGAATGGTTAAATTCATTAACTGATGCAATTAATTACAATTTTTGAGCAGAAAAATCTTTCTCTTCATCTAAGCCCAAGACCTCCATTAGATTTTTTTTAAAGATGTTACATCTTGGCATCCACAATATTCTGCCACATTTCCCAGCATTCTAGTCTTTATCCACTGACGTCAATTTTCATGTTTTTCTTGAGGGAATTTCCTTCACTCTCATATATTAAATAGCCTTTGCATGCTTAATTGCCTAACCTGATTATCTTCAGCTTCATTCTTTCACTTTTACTTCAAACACATCTATTAAAACACATGCTGGAATTTTCCTCCTTCCTGAGATACGGGCACATCAAATTCAAAGTGACCAAATTTGGACACATCATCTCTCTCAGCTTGTTTTTAGTGTATTTTGTATCTCAGTGTTATCATCTTCTACCCAGACTCTGAAGATATGTGTCTGAAAATCTCAACTTCACCTATTTTTCCTCAAACACATACCTAATCAACCTTAAAATTCTGAATAATATATCCTCTACATTATTTTAATTTGTTCATCATTTTCTAATCCTACTACCACAACCTGAGTTTATTTCCTCATGGAGATTTCTTGGACTGCTATAACAAACCCCATCATTGGTTTCTCTGCTTCAATGTTTGTCTTCCTTAAACCTTTTTTCTCTCCAAATTTCACATTGTTCTGTGTCACTTCCATATTTAATCTGTCCAAAGACTTCCTCTCATCTGCAGAATAAAAAGCAGGAAAGTTAATATGATTTTCAAGTCAACTGCTTACACAGCCACTATCATTCTTCCTGATCTTTACTTCACACCACCCACTCCAAGCAAGTTATTTTCCTTGCTAGCATGCCTTAGTATCCCTTCCTCCCAGAGAGCCTTTCTTCTTCCCAACTGCATTTGGCCTGGCTAACTCTTGTTCATCCTTTATGACTCAAGCCAAATACCAGGTCCTAGATGATGGCTTTTTCATTACCACCCCCCAACACACACACACACACACACACACACACACACACACACACACACACACACTTTTCCAGGCATGATCATGTATTTTTTTTCTTGCTCTCCTTAATGTCCCATACAAATGAATAAATTTTCCTTTCAGAAGTAAGTCTATCTGTTAATTTATCTTTCTAGACAAGATTGAAATCTTTGAGGATAGAGAATGTGGCATTAGTTTTTTCATCCACCCAGTACCTGGTGCATGTAATAGTGTGATAATTAAATAATGAATGTTGGATGAAAGAATGTCTTAATGAATAAATAGTAAGAGCAGAAGTGATAATATATCATTTAAAGGCTTAAATTGACTATATTTATAGACTGAAACTATCTGAAAATGAGTCCCACAACTCTAATTAAGATTGTATCTGTAACTATAATATGTTTTTATGAACTTTCTTTTTTAAAGTGATTCAACATAGCAGGGTATTTTTAATGTGGTGCCAAAATACAAATGGAGTAATATAACTTTTGTGATATATGAACATTTCTATTTAAGTTAGTTTTCATAAAAGTAAAATAAATTCTACATTTTATTTTAACTGTATTTCATTCTCTAGCTTAACTTGAGGATTAAATATTGTCTTTCAAGTTATGTTCTTTTGATTCAAAACCTTGCCTTTCCACCTATAAGTCATGTGTTCTTGACAATTTACTTAACTTTTATTAATATTTATTTTCTAATCTATAAATAGGAATGTTAATAAACCTTCTACAAAGAGTTGCTCCAGTGGTTGAAGATAACTTGACTCAAAATCTTTTAACAGACCAAAAAGCAAATGTGCCTGACATCTTATAAATGTTAACTATTATTATGATTCCTGTTATTATCATAATAGGGATTTAATGAATTTGATTATTTAAAATATGTATTGGTCACATAAATTAGTATATACTTTGTTAAATTAAGTGATATCTTAGGGCCTTTGAAGGTATAAAATTGAAAATTCCTTACTTTCTCTTAAAGTCTCTTATTTATTTTTAATTAATATCTTAGTTTTCTACTTTTATTTTAGTCTCCAGCTGTCATTTCTTGCTATTGTCAATATCCTAAATTCTAACATCATGTTCTGTCAATGAGTGTATGTAGATAGAGTTAAACAGTTAAACAATATCGTCTGACGGTATGTCTGCTTGACCAAAGAAGGAAACAACAGGGAAGGAGTAGATTACATCAAGGTGTCCTGTGGTTTGTTGAATGGCTGTGTAGTTCACCTAATTTAGGATATAGTCTGATAATATTTGAGGCAGAGGCCACAATAAAATAAAAAAGGCTTTAGTAAATGTAAAATTTAAATCCATGTCACTCCTTAATTTATTTATATGCACTAAATATTACATTACATACACTTAGGTATATGTATATGTGTATGTGTGTTGTATCATTAATTTTTTTTTATCTATGTCATCCTTACCCAATGTCAAGCTTAATAAAGTGAAGTAGAAACTTTTAGAAAAAAATGGAGTCCACTTCAATTTCCTCAAGTTCTGACTTGTCTCAAGAATTGATCTATTTCTGGAAATGATATTCCTTCACCTGTGTTTTTCACCATTCTCAAAATTGGAATGGACATCAAGACAGCAGCTTAGTGGTGCTCTGTGCCTGAGAATTCTCCCTAGTAGTCACCTACCATGGGAACCCGCTTGGCAGGTGCAATCTAGCTTCACAGTCGTTTCATTTTTCTTCTTCCTATTCCTGCTAACCTTAGGCTGCTAACAGCCATTTCAATAGTGAAGGAAGAGAAGCAGAAAAGAAAGTGAGAAGAAAGTTTTATTTTTTGGCTTATTAGTCTTGTTAATAAAAACTTTTTCGGTAAAGTACACTAAAATTTATAATTAATCTTATTTTAGTATTTTTAAATTTAATTTAATTTAATTATTAGTTTCAGGTATACAAAACAACATAACAATGAGACATTTACATCCTTCACAAAGTGATAAATAACCCTCCCAAGTCTACTACCCTTCTAACATCATAATTGCTATTACAATATCATTGGCTATATTCCTATGCTGTACTTTACATCCTATGACCATAGATACATATATATTTAATTATAGTTGACATTCAATATTATTTTATATTAGTTTCAGGTGCACATTGCAGTGATTAGGCATTTATATAAGTTATGAGATAATCTTCCCGGTAAGGTACCCATCTGACACCCTACATAGTCTTTACAACTTTATAATCTAAACTAGCACTTTATTTATTGTTATCATCTATTCTTTAGCAACAGGACTAACATTTTAAAAAGAAATGAAAAAAAAAACCCTAGTATTTTCTAGCAATGTCAATTTTTAATTTTTTACAATGACTCAGATTATATAGTATTTAATATTCTACTTAACAAGATTTTAAATATTTGGGACATTACAATCGTAATTTACTTTTATCTATGGAAATTTAGGAGCTGACACCTTTTGAAACATGTTTAGGAAAACAAGCTTTTTTCTATAGTTATGCTTTTTGTTCTTTTTCTTTCTTTATCTCTTCTTAACACTTAATTTGTGTTTATACATTTCTATGACACAGGAAATCAATAAATGAAGGATGAAATATAGTTAATGTTGATATTTTCTTGGCCTACATGAAGTTAACCACCTTCTTTTATGGATGTTTTTTCACTGTATTAAGTCATTCTTCTGGTAGGGAGTGAACATAATCAATAAGTATATATAGGCTGGAATTATGTTCTTCTTTTGTAAGTTTACATTCCTCCCAGATAGCTATGCATAACCACCTTAAACTTGTAACACGTTTCTAAATAACCTCTTAATCACTGTAGGGCTACACACATAAAAACAACATAATTCAAAGAGGGGATTTTTTTTTATCTTTTCCGATATCAGTCTCTAAATGATCTAACAAGTACATTTTTTTATTTGCAAATTATCACAAGGTTTTGTATTTTGCCTATCTATAATAGGAAATTCATGTGAGAACATTACTTGAAAAGAAATATGTTTTACAGGAAGTGGCTGACTTTATTTTTACACATCAGAATGGTGTTGATGATCATTTCACAAAGTTTGAAGCATGGTAGTCACTGGAAAAAATTAAAAAAGGATGAAGACAGAGTAATATTTAGGTAATGAAAAATAATGCAATTAGAAAATGGAAAAAATTTTAGATTATAAACATTAACCAAGGCAGTTCATCACACTTAGGTGATAAATTTGTTTTATAGAAATCCATAAGATTAAAAGAAATAGAAAATAGCTTACTCAACCATGTAACCTTGGAAAATACAGGTTCAGCGCCATATAAATAAATACATAATGAAATAATAAGGTAATTGATTAAATAGCTTACTTTTGAATGAAGCAAGCACCATTTTAACTTAATGATTTGGTATGCTTTAATATTCTATTTTCTTTTCTCATTGTTCATTATTAAACCATTGTCTCTCAGTTCCAAATCCACTCTACTGTATTTTGCTTTCTCAGGCACAAGGTGAGAACCATAGAAAGGCCAATTCTTCTTTGCCACTTGGCTTTCTATTATATTCTGCTAATAAAGGGCACCTGAGAAAGATTGGCAATCAGGGAAGGGGAATTTCTGTATTTCTGCTTGCTCTCTGCAAAGTGTAACTTTATCAGAGTTTCAGTAGTTTCTCAAAGCTTCCAGCATTTTTTGGCACACTCACAACCAGCTTCCTTGGGCCTACAGGATGCCTGTGGTGAGTACGTCATAGTCTACTAATCAGCCTGCACTCCAGCTGCTTTGCTCCCCATGCCTATGGGTGAAAGCTTTTTGGGGTTAATAATTCTGGGTATAATAAAAAGCCGGAAAGTAAGATGCTCTTTGCTCTTTCATCTTTATATAGTTAGGTAAATGTCTCTGTATGCATTTTCTCTATTTATATATCTAGTGCACTTTTTGGTCTTCTGACTAGACACTATCTAATATAAGAATCATGTTTTTTATGGTCTGACCTACATATATATTTTCTGTTTAATTTTATTTTTTTCATTTATTATACACAAGATAATCAGAATTGGATTAAACATAATCCTTGGTTCTTTATATACTCTCATTTATGGTTCCATTCATAGCCTATTTTCATTTACTTGATTTTTAAATTTCATTGTTTTTGACATGATCAGCACTTACCATTCACTACCCAAAACAAAAGGCAGTACAGTGCAGTGGGGAAATGGCTGGTCTTTTCAATGAATGGTACCCCATCAGGTGGATAGTCCTGTGGACAAAAATATATCTTGACCCTTACCTCACAGCATACAAAATTGCAGATATGTCTAAGGTAAAAAGTAATATTTTTTTTAAAAAATCATAGCAAATTATAATTTTGGAGGAGTAAAAGATTTCTTAAACAAAAAAAGAGATCAATAACCATATACAAGAAAATTTTGCAAATTGGTCTATAGTAAAAATAAGATATTTTATTGCTAAAAACACCATTAAAAGTGTCAACAGACAACACATGGAGTACAAGTATTTGCAACACATACAAGCGGCAAACTATTTGCATCTGATACAGAAATGAACAAAAAAAAAGACAGAAACCCAATAGAAAAATGGCATAAGATTTGCATATGTGTTCTCAAAGGTTATATCAAATGGGCAATAAACATATGTAAAGAAATTCAACTTTATTAGTGACAAGGAGAATGCAAATTTAACCATAAAGTGTTAAAAAATGTGGAAACTAATAAATGTTGGCACAGATATGGTGTATGATATTAATGATAGTGGAGCATGATAGCATAAATTCCTACAATTTTGGAAAATTATTTAGCAGGATCTACTACAGCTTAACATATGCAGACCCTGTGACAGCAATTGCTTTCCTAGGTACATGTTCACCTTACATGCATATACACGTTTACCAAAAACAGATGCTAGTATTATTTGTACAGACATTATTTGTAATAGCCTCAAATTGGAAACAAAATAAAGGCCTATTGACAGTAGAGCAGACAAATTTTGATATATCCTCACAAAGAAACTGTACAGCACGAATTAACCCTTTACAAAAAAAGACAAATACCATGTGATTTCACTTATATGTGAGATCTAAGCAACAAAATAAATGAGCAAACAAAGCAGAGATAAACTCATAGATACAGAGAACAAACTGATGGTTGCTAGGTGGAAGGGGGGTTGGAGGGCTGGATGAGAAAGATGAAAGGGTTAAAAAGTACAAATGGCTGTTACAAAATAGTAATGGGGGTGTAAAGTACCGCATAGGGAATAAAGTAAAAAGTATTGTAATAACTATGTATGGTGTCAGAGGGGGTACTAGACTTATTGGGGTGATCATTTAGTAAGTTATATAAATGTTTAACCACTATGCTGTACATCTGAAACTAACAATATTGAATGTCAACTGTAATTGAAAAAAAATTCAAAGAATTAACCCTTAAAACTACACCTCAAAAAAATGGTGGATTCATCTTACAAACTTAATGTTGAGCAGAAAAAAAACAAAACAAAACAAAAAACAGACACTAGAGTACATGCTGTCTGATTTCAGCAATATTACAAAAACAAGCTTTAGAAAGTAATCTATGATGTTAGCACTTGGGGTAAGTGCTTACTCTTGAGGGGAGTGGGTGATAATGAAAATGAAAGGGGGTTTTCTAGTTAAGTCTTAATGTTCTATTTCTTGACCTGAATGTTAGTTATAAGGGTGTGTTTGTTCTGTAAAAACTTTCTGGCTATACATTTATGAACAGTGTACTTTTCTATAAATATTTTATATTTTGATGCAAAGTTGAAGGAAATAAAGAAAGCTAGGACTTGGTCAAACTTATATCTAACCACATAGTATATACACCCAACCTACTTTTCTACTTCTCACCAGCTGACATATTCATCATCCAGAATTCGAAGTCACCATTCTGTTTTATGGAGTTTGATTTGCATTTATATGTATTCCTAAACTTTTAACTATGTATTCCTAAACTTTTAGGAATACATAGAATTATTAGTTGTTTTTAACTTTATAAAAGGGTGCTATTTTGTGGATGTAATGGCTGTTGAGATTTATTTTCTTTTCCCATATGGTATTATATTGTTGTGATTCAGATTTGAGTACTAAAAATGGCAGTACACAGTGCCTATGCATGTGTATGCGTAAATAAACACATGAGTTTATCTAAATATTTAGATTATTTCTGAGTTAAATTCAATCCCTGTGCTTTGCTATCTTACTTCTTAGGTGGATTGTTCAATGACATTATTTGAAAACTGGTTGTTCACATAGGAAAGGTGATATGCTCTCTATCTCACTTCTGTTCAAATTTAGCTACATATCAACATTAGTTAAAAGAAATAAAATAGTTTTAAATGTAAAAACCTATAGTTTCCCATTTTTGCTAGCATTACTTTTGCATCATAAACACTAACATACACAGGCAGAAAAAAAACATTCATTTTCTATGCCATAATACTGAGACTTTTATTGATTATAATCACTAGATGTATTGAGAGACATAATTTGTCTTAAGAGGTCAGACAATTAAGTTTGCGAACTCATCCTAGAAAAAGCACTACATATCTCGTTGCTGAATATCACTATGGTCACCTTCAAAGTACTCCCCCTTAGAAGCTATGCACCAATGCCAGCGCTTAGTCCACTCTTCAAAGCAATTTTGGAACTCTTTTTCTGCAATAGCCATCAGAGCTGTAGTCATATTACACTTGATGTCCTGAATGTCATCAAAATGCCTTCCTTTCAATATTTCCTTTATCTTCAGGTAAAGAAGGAAGTCATTGGGGGACAGATCAGGTGAGTAGGGAAGGTGTTCCAATACAGTTGTTTGTTTACTGGCTAAAAACTCCCTCACAGACAGTGCCCTGTGAGCTGGTGCATTGTCATGATGCAAAAGCCATGAATTGTTGGTGAAAAGTTCAGGTCATTTTCGTCTAACTTTTTCATTACAGCCTTTTCAGCACTTCCAAATAGTAAACTTGGTTAACTCTTTCTCCAACTGGTACAAATTTATAAGGAATAATCCCTCTGATATCAAAAACGGTTAGCAACACCATTGGAAGAAGTTCACAAGCTTAATTTTCAGAACGCGTAAATGAATTAAAGCAGTGCCCAAAATGTCTCAATAGGTTTTAGGACGTACAAATATTGAAGCTAGTTTCTTAAGTAATTACAGCATCTAAAGAAAGTCCTGCACTTTCTTTCTATGAGTGCTTACTGATGCATTCTGAGCATAATTTCTGAATAAGTGCAACATTCTTCTTATTATTTTTTAGTCACATGAGGATAATAAGCTAAAAGCATTATTAAAATGAAATATCTCTTTCTTTAAAAAGAAAAGGAAGAGTTAACTTAAGCACAGAAACACAAAATTCATAGATGGGAAAATGATATATTTTAATTTGCCTTTGACATAATGGGTCCTGAATGAGGCCCTTAGAATCATAGAAATATTCTGTATTAGCAGTAACATTTTCAAGGCTGGTTGGAATTGGAAATATTTTCATTTGTTGGAAAATAGTGTTTCTTGGAAGATTTTTACACCTGCAGAAGAAGAAAACATATTTACTCCTGTGGGAGTTTGTCTAAAATACTAGACTCATGAGGAAATATCTGAATGAAACATGGTGTATTTCACAGACTTTCATTTTTATACTGAATTTAAAGTAGAAAAAAGCTCTTCACAGTTTGTAGAACATAAACCCAAAAATTGGTATGAGAGTTTTAATATTTTCTTAAAATTTGTTCAAACCTACATTAGCAAGACTCCTATTTATGTGTTTTTTTTATAAAACTTCTATTAAGCCCTTCATAAAAATTCATATAAAATAATTTACTTAAAAATAAAGATGAAATTTTACTGTTCGGTAAAGTTTTTCTTAAGTAGATTTTTTTCTTCTTCTGTTTTTGTATCCTGTTGATAATTAGTTCTTTTAACAAGGAGGAAAACTATTAAAATACGTTTCTTTGAATTGTAGTTCAATTTTCTTCAAACACATATATAGAGAAGATACATGTCATTTGAAGTATAGCCAGAGACCTGCTTTCTAACATATTTGGGTTTCTAAAAAAACTTTAATTTTTTTATTAGAGACATGTCTTTAAATAACATTTCTGTTTTTAGAATGATAATAATATATGGTATCATGATGCATTAATAAGCATTTTACTTATCATGTTTGTATGTGGTCAAATTTTATAACATCCTGTTTTGATTCTTGGTTGGCAACTCTGGAGATGGTTTGACTTATATCCTGGAAAGGAACTCTATTCAGACTGCTGAGATAACACAAAGGATCAGGTTGGCAAATCAGACTTATAAGAAGTGGCAATCGAGGCGACCAGTTAGCTCAGTTGGTTAGAGCACAGTGCTCATTACACCAAGGTTGCCGGTTCGATCCCGAAATGGGACACGGAGCTGTGCCCTCCACAACTAGATTGAAACAACTACTTGACTTAGAGCTGATAGGTCCTGGAAAAACCCACTGTTCCCCAATAAAACATATATGTGTTTTTTAAAAAGAAGCAGTAGCAATCTTACCCAGTATCAACATTACTAATACTTCAGTGATACAAATGACCATGGGGCACAAAAAAAAGCAGGGCAAGGTCTGGGATAACCAGTGTAGTCTTGTCCTTTCTTGCCTCATCAGAATCCAGCTCAGATTAACAAGGAAAAATCCGAAGTAATTATGTAGCTGAACTATTTACACAGACGGGAGCCATTTCGGCATGAAATATATTTCATACTCCAGTTCCATAACTTATGTGACATATTCAATAAAGCCCTGCTCTATAAACTCATAAGTTCCAACTTTGTTTAAAATAAGCAACCCCAGCACCGGCCGGGTGGCTCAGTTGGTTATAGCACAAGCTTTGAGCAACAGGGTCACCAGTTCGATTCCCACATGGGTCAGTGAGCTGCGCCCGAGCTGAGCTGCCCGCTGAGCTGCTAATGGGCAGGATGGCTCAGCTGGTGAGAGTGCATGCTCTGAACAACAAGGTTGGTTGTTCGACTCCTGCATGGCATGATGGGCTGCATTAACCCCCACCTCCACCCCTGCAACTAGATTGAAAGTGGCAACTGGACTTGAGCTGATCTTGTGCCCTGCACAACTAAGATTGAAGGACAATAACTTACTTGGAACTGATGGGTCCTGGAAAAACACAATGTTCCCCTTCCCTAATTCTCCAACACTATCCCCTTCCCCAATTTCCCAATAAAATTTAAAAAAAAAAAATAGCAGCCCCAGACTAGGCACATCCCACTAAAAGGTACTTCCTGCTAAGAGTATTACATACCTAAAGACTGTGGCTAACAAATTCCACTAGTTTTCAAGGCAGTCTCTCTTTAGAAGGTTTACAGTGGGTTGGGGGTACTCAAAGGCCTCCTTCCTTCTGTCTTTGCTGGGAGCACCTGCCCTTGAAAAGGACAGAATGAATTGAATGCCTATTGCTTATCATTTCCTCTGAAACATTATTGAATGGGGAAGAGAACCAGCTGAAGTAATAGAAGACAGTGGTAAATAGAGAAGTAGTTTGCCTAGGAGATGATACACCAAAATGAGAAATAAGGGTTTGGAAAAGAAAAAGGAAGTTGCTTAGGAGAGTTATTTTTATTTAGCAAATCTGTTAATATCTACCCCAGATATATTATACAGATATTATATTTTATATATCTCTATAAAAACATGATAGTGTCACCTTCCTGTGAAGAGTTTTTCAGTGGCATACTTTGTTTCATTATTGAAATTGTTCTAATTTGTTGTGTTGTTTTCTCAATGAGTATTACTTAGAACTTCAAATATTATATTAGGGTATGGGTACTAAAAAACAATGGAAATTCTGTGCAAAATGAATATATTTTGTTATGTTTTGCTGGGTTAGTAGCCGCTGAAATGATTGAGAAGATTCTGTTATCACTCTGTTGAGAAATGATATTGATTTTAATTCTTGTAAAAAATAAAACAAAACAATTAAAACAAAAATTACACAGTTATAAAATACAAATTACACCTAAAATCATTAGGTTAACATACTTTATGTGCGTGGGTGTCCTACATGGTATTAATATCTTGTCACATAAAATCAAAACAGTAAAGAAATAGCATTGCTGAGTATAACATGACTCTTGAATTGCCCCTAAGAACAAAATAATGGTGTTTGAAAGAGAAAATACAATCAGTTTTCATAAGATTGGTCTATACATGTAGACTGTCTAAATATATTTTCACCATGCCCCAAATGATAATGTAAAATACCTCTGCCAAATATAAATCATCTCCTCCCTATCTCAATAACATATCAGAAGAATATTACTAAATGCCAATTAATTGGGGGAAATCTCTATTGAAGCTGCCTGAAAAGCAGGAACTATGAGAAACACTTTTTATTTGTAACTGGTCCAGAACATAATAATGTATGTTTGTGTATTCAATAACCGATTAATTTAATAAATGTCTCAGCATTTCCCATTAAAAGTTATACGATCTTATGTGGGCATTATGTTGTGTTTCATTTTGAAGATATTGAAGAATTTATAAAACTATAATTGAGTTAGCCTCTATGACTTCCATTTATGGTGAGTACTTGATTCTTCATATATGTCTAATGTCTTTATATAAAGTATTTCTAAATCTCTCTTTCTTACAACATTTTTGTCAGATTGTACCTGGCCACATAGTCTTTCTTGATTCTGCGGTTTCCCATAAACTGGATAGCTGCTCAAAAATCACATCTTCTTATTTGCAATGCAGGAAAATAAAATCTATAGTTCATTCTCAAATGCCAAATACTGAAACACAAGGTCACTGAGCAAGATGAGAGCTCAACATTTTGTAAAAGGATTTGAAAAATAATGACAGAAATAACACATGCATCTCAGAATTAAAATGCTATTATTCCTTTTGGGTGAAAGTAAATCAGAGTAATATTCTTATAAATACCTTAATCATACTTTATTAGATAAGACCATTGGATAATACTTTGAATAAGTAATGAATATGCCTTATTAATTGACATTGATTGATTAATAATGATGAAGGGAATAATTAAAGTCACAATAAGTAACTCACATCAAAGTAGATATGTAAAGTTAATAATAAACTTATAATGATAATAAGACAGGCATTCTTATCAAGTTCTTCTCAAGTTAAAAATAAATAAATGCTACTAAAATTGAATATTACTAATTTTTATAATCACCACTCCTGTCACTGGCAGAGTCAACTATACTTTAAGTTATATTTTGGTATCCTTATCTTATGCCAGAAATAGACTAAGGGATGGAAATTTGCATGCAGGTGGTTTATTAAGGGGGGCTCTTGGGATAAACACCAGTGAGTGAGTGAGGTAAGCAGGGTTGGGTATAGGGAGAAGTTGAACTGTAAAATATTTGCAACAAAAGCCTCAGGCAATCCATGAGCAGCTTTCCAGCTAGAACGTGCCTTTTGAGCTGCCTGTTCCCACCCTTGAGGCAAGGGGCCTGGTTTTAGTAGTCCTATTTTAACCAAATTTGGATGCAAAATGTCTTGAAAGGGGGCATACACATGGGTAAAGCTGCTCTCAATCTTAAAATTATTTCTGGGTAGAGACTTAATAGTGAGCTGACTGCAGTCTGCATTTCTAACAGCTTAAAAGACTACTGCCTTGTTCCTGAAAGTGGGGGATGGATCCAGGAAGCATAACTTTCACTTCACTCCTTTATTACAATAAATAATATTTTTAAAAATCCATCATAAAACACTAGTTATTTATAACCACAAATACTGTTTCATAACAGTTATTCATGTAAAACCTACTTACCAGGGGAATCTGTGAACTTTGGTCATATAATGAAGTCATTTGGAACATCGCAAATATATTTTCTTATCACTGTTTTTCATGTTGAATTCTGGTTGCAATTTAAGACTAGAGGAAAGAGAATGTTTACTTAATATGATGCTTAATTTTAAGGATCAACTTGGAAGATGTTGTTTTGGGATGAGATTAACATTTAAGTCAGTAAACTTTGGTTAAAGCAGATTGCCTTCCATAATGTGAGTGGGCCTCATCCAATCAGTTGAAGATGTGAATATAACAAATACCAACTCCCCTGAAGGGACCCTTGAGCAGACTTCCTTTGGACTGGAAATGAATCATTAACTCTCCTGGGTCTCCAGGCTGCCAGCCCACACTACTGATCTGGACTTGCCAACCTACATAATCACAGCGTCAATTACTTATAATAAATTTCCCTTTATGAGGTCTGACAATTAAGTTCACGAACTTCTTGCAATGATGTTGCTAACCATTTTTAATATCAGAAGGATTATTCAATATAAATTTGTAGCAACTGGACAGTTAATCAAGAACCAAGTTTACGATTTGGAAGTGCTGAAAATGCTGCAATGAAAAAGCTAGAAAACATGAACTTTTTGCCAACCATTAATGGCTCTTACACCACGACAATGCACCAACTCACACGGCACTGTCTGTGAGGGAGTTTTTAGCCTGTAAGCAAATAACTGTATTGGAATCCCCACTACTCACCTGATCTGGCCCTCAATGACTTCTTTCTTTACCCAAAGATAAAGGGAACATTAAAAGGAAGACATTTTGATACATTCAGACCATCAAGGGTAATATGACGACAGCTCTGATGGTCATCCCAGAAAAAGAGTTCCAAAATTGCTTTGAAGGGTGGACTAGGCGCTGGCGCCAGTGCATAGCTTCCCAAGGGAGTACTTCGAAGGTGACCTTAGTGATATTCAGCAATGAGGCATGTAGCACTTGTTCTAGGATAATTTTGTGAACTTAATTGTCAATATCGTATATTAGATTTTAAAAAGTGAAAAAATTATTTTTCTTTGTCTGAAATTTCCATATAAAAACACCAATTCTCAGTGCAATTTATATGTCCATGAAAGATGTAGGAAAGGGTCAAGCAACAACGAAGTATTGGAAGAAAAGCACACTTACACATATTTCAAGATGACATTCCTCATTACATTACACTAAACATATTTTAAATGCACTTTGAAATGAAACTGATTGAGCCACCCATTATACCAACAATTCCTATTAGGCATATGTTGAAGTATATACACATATAATTTTTAATCTTGTGCCACAGCTTAACAATATCTCTGCCATCATTTATTTGTACCAAAAAGGGTTTGATCTATGGAAAGACTTTACCTTTAACTCTACATAATTTTATCACATTAGATTCATTCCTTTGCCACAGCTTTTGTGATTATTGTGAATTCTTATTCCAATTTATCCGGGGCACTGTGACAATGTACCACTACTAGGTGTCTTAAATAATAGAAATCTATTGTCTCACAATTTTGGAGGAAAGACGTTCCAGATCAAAGTGTTGTTGGGCAGGTTGTTTTCCGGGAGGTCTGTGGGGCGGAAATCTGTTTCATGCCTGACTCCTAGCTTCTGGGGTTTTGCTGGCAACATGTGGTGTCTGCATCACTCTGATCTCAGCCTTCATCATTACATAGTGTTCCCTGTGTGTGTCTGTGTCCAAATTTCCCCGTTTTATAAGGACACCAGTCATATTGGCTCACCCCACTCCAGTATGACCTCATCTTAATGAATTAAGAGTACTTCTGCTACAACTCTGCTTCCAAGTAAGGTCACATTGTGAGGTACTAAGGGTCAAGGCTTCAGCATATGAATTTGGGGGGACACAATTCAATGTACAACAGGCAACAAACATATTATCTGTTTCTTACAGCTTCCTTTTACCTGATTATGTATACTTTTTAATACCTTCCCACTGCAATTTGAATAAAATCAAATATATCAATATATTCCGCAAAAATCCTGTTTCATCTGACCCTTGCCCTATATCTCCAATTACTTTTAAAATCACTCTTTGCCCTTTATGATCTATTTATGCTTATTTTCTTGAATTTTTCAAGAATGATCTTGGCATCAGAATAGCTTCACTGCCTAGAATGTACTCCACTACAGTTATTTCCTTATTCACTTAGCTAAAACTACGTATCTTCTAAGCACATCTTAAATCATCATTCCCTCATGCAAATGTTTCCTCGCCTAAACTCTAGTCTAAGCTAGTATTTTCATTTGTATGGTCCAGTGGATACTTTTGTAGCATATGCCACTTAAAATTATACATATTGTGTCTTCTCTGCTGATTGTAAATTGCATGACAGCAAGAAATATGCCTGTTTGCTCCTCAGTATATTCCCTGTGCGGTGGCAAGGCATTTGGCACATGGTTAATGCTCCAAAATTAATTGCATGAATATGACAAGTCATATAAGCCAGTAGACAGCCTACAATGAAGCTGTTCAACCAGTTGTTAATCCACAAAATGGCATAATAATCACATTCATATTTCTCCCTTATGTCCAATATATTCCATGAGACTTTAATAAATAACTTATGGCATCTAAATTCAAATAACATTAATGAATGTCAGTGCCTAACACATTTCCCTGGTCTACCAGAATAACAATCCTGAAAGAAAAAAACAAGAAAATTTAAAGCTAACGTGGCTTGTTTTAATGGAACCCACTGGTGATCATTCTTTTCATTTCGAATACCCATAAACCAGAGTGTAATAAATATCTGAGAAATGTGTGTCTCATATATGTTAAATTTGCCATTCTTTATTTTACAGAATGTAATTAGGTCTATTTTTGAAAACTAAAACTGTGCATTTCAAATCATTTTGTAGGATATTTCAACTATTACAAAGAACGGTTTGAAGGTAATTAATTATAAATTAACAAGGCTTCTGTAAAGTCAGGATATTTTACCTAATTTTAGAACAATTCATTGCTATCATGAAATCTGTACTACACAATTAATATTCAATAATTTAGCGATGTTAAGCATTATGTTGTTCTCTGTGTAAATTAGTCTTAAAGCCCCTTCCAGAATAAAACCCCTTTAAGAGTAGAAACCATAGGTGCATATCTATGTTCCCTACAGAGTTGGTACACACAGTGTGTTTATATGGCCTGAATAGCACCTCTTGGGCATCAGGTCCTATCCGTCTCCTCTTTCCACCCTCTGCGCCAGCCACAGTGACTCTCCCGCTATCGCTTGTATATGACAAGTATGATCCTTTCTTGGGGCCACTGCTCTTATTCTTTTCTCTGTTTAAGAGAGTCTTTCCCAAAATATCCACATGGTTTGTAGGTGTCTACTGAAACACGATGTTATCAGAGCGGCCTCCCTGACTATCCTTTCTAAAATTGCTTAATATATATTCAGCCTTGTTTCTATTCATGATAGTTTTCACCCCCATAGCTTACGGTATGTTTACTATCTGTTTATTCTGTGTTTCTCCCAACTAGAATGAAAGCTCCAGGAGGACAAGAATCTGCGCTGTTTTGTTACTGTTCTGTCCTCAGTGCCTAGTACAGTGACCGGCCTGCCACAGCAGGCACTCAATAAGCATATGTTGAATAAATGAATGATAAATGAATAAGTGGATGTATTGAATGATTCCAAGATTTCATCAGTTAATCCTGAGTCAATGTTTAATTGCTCAGTTAAGCAACTTTGGTCAAACTGTTGATGGATACAATGATATGAGATTTGTAGTCTAGTTACTTTGCACATTATCACTGCAAATAACTCTTCACTAAGATACTGCAGTACAACACACGACATACGGCCTGTGATGGCATACCAGACTTCCATGTCTGTCTAAAATCCTAGCCGTTGATCATTTCCTGGGTCATGAGAATGATCATGAGCAGTTCATTTTTCACAATAACTCAGATTAAATCTCTTTCAAGAAACCACTGGGTCCTGATACTGGTAGTAACTCATTCACAGCTTTTATACAAGCCAATTTAGTGTTATCTACATAACTATTAGCAAGAAAATCATGGAGTTCATTTTGCTAATATAATGTGGCTTCAGAACATTAGAAAAATGGTAGAATTGTGAGTAGTCAAACCAAAATGGATTTTAAAAAATGCTTTCTGGGAGGCTTAAAGGTTGCCATATTTTCCCAGTCATAGATGGGTTTTATACAGTGCACACAGGGCCTTCAATAATATTGACCATCTTTTTGTCATTATATAGATGCAAAATCTAGTTGTATTTTACATGGACTCTTTCAATTTAAAATGATTTTAGTAACAGCACATAGAAATAACTCATACCAAATAAAACTCTGCTTCATTTCCATTTTTTTTGTTTTTTTATTAAATAAGACTCATAAGACATCAAGAAAATATGACTTCTATAGTGCAGAAATGAAAATGCTATTAAAGATATCATTATAGCTTTTGGTGCATTAAAAACATTTTGCAAACATAAAAACTTGATGGCTTAAGTGTAAATGAATCAGAATAGCTGAAATGAGATTTTTCTTACAGTGTTTAGTAACAAAGGGTTGTGATAATAGATAAAATATTTACTCATGATTTGGGTAAGTGTTCCCCTATAATTGGAAACATAAATACACATTTTAAAGTTTGCTGTTCAGCAAAAGATAATCCAATAAGTTCTTTTCTGTGTGTTTCTCTTTTCAAGATCGAAAGTAATATGTTCTATAAAGTTTCTCATAAAATATCATCCAGTTTGAAACTAGGACAGGGAATCACCTCATAAGAAATAATTTTACATGAATGGTTGAGTTGGCCTCAGGAAACTCCCTATTACTTTATTAAAAGTCTATGTTATCAATTCATGTCTCTTAAACATAATGATGCCTCAAAGAAAACTGCATTTGATAGTTAGCTATCAGACTCCAATTTCAGGCAATATTTTACATGAGGAAGATTACCTCCACTCATTACAAAAGAAGGCTTCATTCATAGCTAATATTAATTGCATTATGTGCATTTGATAAGCTTTTTAAAAACTGTCTTCAACAATTTTATTGGGGGCGGTAATTAATATTTAGGCTTATACTTGGATATCCTCTCCAGTCCATTTATTTTATAAAAATAAATTTTATTTTTGTCTGCTTCTTGTTATGGTTGAAAATATTACTGAAAATTTTACTGTGTGTAGTTAGAGAAAATGTGATTCAAGCAATCAGAATTCATAGAGCACCATTCTTCATTCTTTCTGCCCTCTTCCCAGAAGCAAATACTCTATTGCCCACTAACTATTGCATAGCTGTCCAATCAACAGTTCTAAAGCATCTGAGCTTGGTATCAAATTGATATTTACTATAAACTATAAGGAAATTAAAAACAGAATGCTTCATCATCAGTTGTTAATAATTGGAATTTCAGAGTCTTAGAAGTTATAAGGCACATGTCTTGCCAAAATTCAAGTATTATTTCCATTTGCATGTCTTCCTCCTAACCCTATAGGTTTGGCAAGTACAGTGTTGGAAAGAAAAAAATTAAGTAGAGATTCAAGAACTATATGTTTGCTTTTTTTTCTCTCCTTTTTACTTCTTAAGTAACTCCCAGTGATTTAATTGGAAATAGAAATGGATTGAATCTAAGCTCTTCCTTTTATTAACCAATTAATCTTGAATTGTAGTTGAAATATGTCTCAAATAAATCCAATATCCAAAAAATACCTTGTCCCCCTTCCTGCTCTTTTATTTGTTTTCTTGAATCCACATAATTAAAGAAGAGAACAGTTTCTGTTCCTCGTTTCCTTAAATCTCAAGTTTCTTTTCTACTTTGAGCCTGAAATACCATAAGGAACCATGGAAAACTAGAAAGTGAAAAAAAAATGTAATACTAGCTAAAATAGGAAACAGAAGCAACTAGAGAAAGAATGAATACATTTTGATACAAAAACCATTAAATTAGTATTTACTATTCTTCCTATGGGTCATAACATTATAAATTATTAAAACTTAAGGGTTTCAAAAATTTCCTACTTTGAGCCTTTTTATTTTTGCAAGTGAAGAAACTGAAGAAGTCATTTATTTATGTATTTCTTCATAGTGGTCATTGAAAAATCACTTATTAAATGCATGCTGCATGTCTGCCGTGCTATAAATGTTTAGGACCCCTCAAAATTCATATGTTGAATTCCTAATACACAATGTGATGGTATTAGTAGGTGGGGACTTTGGCGACGAAGTCATGAGAGTGGAGCCCTCATGAATGGGATTAGTGCTCTTCTAAAGAGTCCTTAGCGGTCCCTATTTCTTACACAATGTGAAACTACAAGGAAAAGTCTGCAACCCAGAAGAAGGCGCTCACTCAACCATGTTGCCACCCTTGGATTTCTAGTCTTAAGAACTGTGAGAAATACATTGTTGTTGCTTATAAGCCATCCAGTCTATTGTATTTTGTTATTTCAGTCTGAATTAAGACAATGTGGAATGCTGTCCTAGGGATTCAACATGAAATACATATGTCATCCTCCTCTCATGTCCAAATGAAATGAGTATTCTTTAGCAGGAGTCCATCATGATAAGTTTTTGAGTAAAAAAGGAATTAAGCTAGTGAAAACTGGTGCACTCTGACTTTGCACATTTTTAAAATCATTTGCTCAAACTATAAACTGCACCACATTTCTGTTTAGCTCTGACAACAAATGGCAGTGGTGTTTCCATTGTGCCTCTTTGTTAGGTGCTCTGTGCCCTTGGGACACATTAACCTCCGACTCTAGGTGCCTTGCTCAGACTGCAGTTTTCCTCCCTCAAAGGTGGTATTCCTGCCAGGCTCTCCTTGATTTTCTTCAGAGCTGATTAGACCACATTGGAGGCCAGGAGACCAGCTGGAAGTCGGCTGCAATAAGCAACATAATAAATGATGGAGGGTAGAATTGAGTCAGTACTGGTGGTCAAAGAGGGAATGTCAAATGCTGTCAGTATTAAGAAAGAGGTATTTGTAAGCCTCAGACATCCCCCCACCTCTACCCGCCCCCCCCCCCGCCCCCCCCCACACACACACACACACTCTCTAACTGACAGCACAGATGAGTCTTCAGGGTTAAGGTACCTCAGGTGAGTGGCTATAGAGGCCAGGAATCAAAAGAACAAGCCACCAGTTTGCCGGCCCCATGGCTTGCCCAGTAAGTTGGTATCCTTAGGAATCAGTAATCTATAGTTGCTTCTAACGGCAATAAAATTTTTAGAGGACTCTTGCATTGTACACAACTGAATAAGTCCTTTAAGAAAAGCTGAGAGTCCCCAGATAACATTCTCTTTTCCTGCTGTCATAATTGATAATCCATTCAGAAAACCTGCAATAAATCTGTTTTAAAAGAATAATAAATTCAGATAATTAAGGGGCTTGGGTGAGTTTTGAATTAGCAGATGTAATTATAACCAGCTTGCAGCGTAACGAAGTGCCTATAATGTAGCACAAAGGAGACACTGTCCCGTGGGTCTAAATGGACAGCTATTCAAAAATTTGTGAAATAGTGGTGATTTTCGTCTTGTCTGCTCCCTGCAGACGATATTAAATGCCTATGCAGTACTTTGGGCGAGCATAATAAGATATAATAACCCTTTAAACAAATATCAGTGTGTGAGTGGGTGCTAGACGAGCACGCATTTACAAGTAAAATAAATCTGTTTACCACTTATTTGATACCCTTTTCAAGGATCTCAAAAGTGATGCCATTACCCCACAGATGACTTGTTCTGGGCACTGTATCATTTATGTAAAAGAGATGGCACTTCTCCCTTAACAGCACGTCTGGTAGGTGTGGATAGCTTTCAGCTGACAAAAGTTTGACAATAAATTTCAGATGGTCTGCATGAAAAAGACTGGTGGTGTCTCTTGGCAGCTGTAATAGAGGCATCTGCTGCTTTGTTTAAGTCTGCCTTTTCTTCCCTTTTCTGCTTTTTTATTATAATCACCATGGTAAGTCTCAATTAACCAATCATATAAATATTATTATTATTGTTATGGGTATGATTATGATTATTTAGAACTTGTCCCTCTGGTCTATAAATTGGTGATTTTGTTGATTTGAAAGTCTGTATTTGTATTGTAAATCTCACCTCAGCCATCACTCACAGATCCAAACAAGGTTCAGTGAAGCTTACAGCAGCATTCCTAACTAATTATGGTAAGACTGAAAAGAATCTTGAATCTACTTGTGCTTACAAAGGAAACTTTAGAGTTTTATCCTCTTATTGTTATGTATAAAGTCTTATCTGTTAAACACTTAAAAGGGAATTCCCTCCACAATACTTGCCTTCCAGCTGAATCAGTATCACAGGATTTTGGATTTGAACTTGCACTGTCCAATGTTCAAAATAGTAGACATGTGAATTAAGTTTGGAATGTACAAAATGGGTAAACAGGAAATATATTGAGCAACATAATTAGGATCTAGAAATATAGACAATATCTGGAATAATGGGTCTTTTGTATGAAGAGAACATTTTAAATGAAAACTATATTTGAAAAATAATACACCCAAAATTTACATGACGATTTAGTCACAACTAAGAAGGGGAACACATGCAAAGTCCCGATAGTAGAACAATGTGTTCTCCACAAAAACCAATGCCATTTAGACTGCATTTAGGAAAAAAAAGAATGATAGTTGTGACTTCTCTTTGTGCAGTAATAATTGGTAAACTTTATGGAACACTTTATAAGTGGCAAGCACTATATTAAGTTCTCTATATCTGCTATTTTATTTAAATAAAATACAGATAGAATTAAAGATGTAGGCACTCCAATTACTACAGCTGTCATTAGGGAAACTGAGTCAATGAGCGGTTGAAAAAAGTACTCATCAGGTTATATTTGACCTATTATTAAAAAGGACAAGGCTCTCAAGGTCTGGGAAGTTCTTACTACATGCCATTCTTGCTAAATGCTAAAATGTAGCACCGTATTTTGCAGACGCAGCTGCAATGGGAATGAGCTTGACCAGGACCACAAAGGATACGTTTAGCCAACTGCTAAGAAGAAATCAACGTGTAACTAACCAAATGTTGCATATAAGTAGTGGCTAAGCCTTCCTTTGGGGAGACATCTTTGGATGTGAATCCCCATCCAAATTTATTTACTTGTTGCAAGTAAAAAAAAAACCTACTTAACGACAACCATGTCTCCTTCTTGAATAGAACACCCCAAGTGGTGAACCCCTCGAGTTCAGTATTGCATCACTTTGGGAATTACAATTGCAAAGAAATGCGGTAGAAGTTGAGTTTATTCAGAGAAGTGAGGTCAAGATATTAAAGCTTAAGAAAAAAGATTCAGTTACTTGTTTATTTGTTGATGGCCTGCATCCTCTACTAAATGCTAAGTTCATGCGCGCAGGCCAGTATCTGTCCAGTTTAAGACTACCACAAATGCCTGGCACAGAGTAGGTACTCAATAAATTCTCCAATACACTTAATAAAATTAAAATTTTCTGCTCTATACAATACTTTGGGATCCAAGATAGCTGTCCTGAAATAACTTAAGAGCTGTTGTGTGAAAAATTAGATTTATTCTATATGCTAGCGGTAGGAAGAAAACAGGAAAATAGAGTAGGTGGAGTGCTGTTATTTCACAGTCACTAAATGTTCCAGCATGATCTGAATATAACTTCTGAAGGGTAGTGAAAAGTATTTTACTCGTAAAATGATAATAGTGTCCTAGGCGTTAAGGTTATTCATAGACAATTCCCTGGTTTCAGTTTGCATTCCAGAAAGGAAGAAAATATCTAAAAGCTTATCAAATCTTCTAGAAATTGTTTGATCGCATTTTGAGTTTAAGTTAGAACTACTTTTATTTGTAACTATTACATTACTCAGAAAACATTATCATAGTGAAATAATTCAGTAACAAAGTAAACTAGATCATTGAATAGTGTGGCATAAGTGATTATTTATATGAAAATGATTTAAACACATAGTTCAGGAATTGTCAGATAAACATTAGTGTATTTGCTACAAAATTGCTAACTGTATCTAATTAGCGACTGAAGCTATATGTGAATGTTTGGTTTTTATATGGACCATACAATTCTAAACCAAATTTATACTCTTTTGCCTCTAGGTACACATTATATAAACACAGACACATATACATTATTAGAGTCTACCAATATATTTTAGTATATTATATAGCTTAGATATTATAAGCATTTCTATTTCCAGAAGGAATTAAAGACGAAAATGAAGATATGTGTTGTTGAATACTGAAAACATTCCTTGATAGGCAGGGTTCATAGCTGGCAAAGGATTTATGAGATATACTTTTTTGTAGCATGAGGATTTGTGGTGTTTTATGCAAAGCTTTTAAAAAATAAAAACAGTAAGAATTACAGTTGCTGAGAATTCCAAATTGTAACAAGTAATGTAAAGAATATGGGAAAAATTTTATAAGGCTTAGAGACTCAATCCACAAGAATATTTAAAAAATTAGATGACTAACTGATTATTATATTTCTATAGGTCAGCGACTATATTTTACCTAAAATTTACATTTTACATTATTCCAACACAACATCTTACAATTTAACCTAAATTGTTAAACCCTAGTATGGGTTTATGTATTTAGAGAATGTAGTGATTCCACAAAAGTCACCAAAAAAACTCCATCAAGTTTCCTTAACTGTATTTTCAGGGCCAATGGGAATTTAGTCATTGTTTCATGAAATATATATTAAGCTCCTGGTAATTGTCAGCAACTTTGTAAATGCAAAGGATGCATAAATGAGTAAGGCAAAAAAGTCCAGGCCTTTAAAGGTTTCATAGTCTCCTGGGAACCAGAGACAGGGTGTCCAAAAAGTATATTACAAACGACAACTGTTATAATGAAAACAAAAACCAGTGATCAAGATTTCCATAAAAAGAATGACTTTATTTGCTAATGAGGCACGCAACAGAGTTGGTTAGAAAGAATGAAGGTGACATTTGAGTTTCAAATGATCTAAAAAGTAAGCAGAAATTGGGAAGGGAGGTAATACAAGAGCATGAAAGTGTGTATCTTGTTCAAAAAACACTAGGGACACCAATTTCCAAGAAGCATATGAAACCTAGGGCAACTTTATTGCTATACAATGTGGTTAGAGCCATGAAACCTAGGGCAACTTTATTACTACACAACGTGGTTAGCGCCAAATTGTGAATATACTTATATGTAATGATGACTATGGATATTAACCCACAGAGTATTTAATGAAAGAATAAAAAAAACTTTTATTTAGAAGAATTCAAATTGATTTAATTATTTTGAAAGCTAATTCTGGTCATTCTAGAGGTGGCTGAGAGTGGAGGAACAGTAGAAACAAGAAGGCCAGAAAGCAGGATGGTGATGTATTGTAGTTTTGAATGATTATAAGATACTTATTATGGGTGAGGCCATACTTCAAAAGTCATGCCCCTTGGAGTGTGATGGTTTTGAATCAGTCTAGTTAAGTAGAAATAACATTTTCCAGAATTCATTTTTCTGTGTCATTCCATATTTGGTTAGCCATAAAGAAATTTCCATGAGATTTAAAAGAAAAAAGCATTATGCTTTTTTGGTTAGTATAGGGTACAAAAGGCTGTTTCTGCTCATGTATGTTGTCATTACCCTTCACATTTACATTCTCTACCTGGTCCCAAAGCCAATGCCACATGTTTTAAGTTTCTTTTAAGGTAGAACTTCAGTTTTGAAATCAAACCATTGTCTGGCAAGCTATTCCTGAGTAGCAAGCCACCACAATAGTTAATGGTGTAAAATAACCATTTTATTGTGTTCACTGATTTATGGTTCAGGAGTTTAGGCCAGGCTCAGCAGAGATAGCTTGTCTTCACACTATGATGATTGGGACTCAGGTGAAGTAGCACAAATGGATAGATATGGCTAGGATGCTTGAACCTTGTATGTTTTGGACCTTGATTCTGTCTGTCATCTATATTCCACAGTTCTCCATATCATCGTTGCTGGACTGGAATATTCCAAAGAGCCTCTTTACACATTTGTTTAATACCTGGGCTAGAATGGATGTCAAAGCTGATGGCTGGCGGGGCTTCTTTCTCTCTGGTCTTTTCTCTTTCCATACAGCCTCTACATGTGGGCTTCCTCATTACTTAGTAGTCAGATGATAGACTTTGTACATGGTAGCTGGCTTGACCTATATAGCAAGCATGCCAACGGACCTGGGTAGAGGCTGCAAAGCTCCTAATGACCTAGCCACAGAGGTCCCAGAATATCACTTACAATAGATTCATTGGTTAAACTGACTAAAGCCAGTCCAGACAGGGAGAAACTCTGCCTCTCAATGAGAGGAATAGCAAAAAATTTCAGCCATCTTCAATCTATCAAGGAGCAAATGATATGTAGAAAAGGTAAAGGCAAGTGAAGAGCCAGGAATAACTGAAATTTTCAAACTAGATGGAATGATTACCTCATTAATGGGCAATGAGGATAATGCTGGTTTCTGTGAGCTGAGCTTGAGTTCTAGTACATAACTTTAAGTAAATGCATAGAGCTCAAACACTAGCTACCAACAAGTTTAGATTGCAAAAACCTTCACCACTCCCACATATAAGATATAGGACAAGAGAAAATGCAAGTTTTAATTTCATGAGGACCATTAGAGGATTACTTAATATAAGAAAGAGAAACAATTTAACATACATTTTATTATAACTTTCCAGAATTGAGGCCAGATTTCTTTCTGGGACAGTTCCTGCCTGGAGATAGATTTGGAGATCTCACTTACGTAGGTATCTGCAGGACATAAAAGCAAATGACCGACATGGATATGTTGAAAGGCTGAGAGTCTCAGTATCACATGTTAGAATGAGAAACTGCTTGTGTCTTTTGTCTGCATTGTGAAAGTTGTGATGGGCACGGGTAGAGGGAGTGGGAACGCTGCTGATGAAGCAATTCTGTGATGTTACCCCTTAGATTTCCCAGTTTCTGGAAGCTACTGCAGTTGTAAAAGCAAAATAAGTCATATAGCATATGAATCATCTGCTTAAAACAAGAAATGTGGTGGAAGTAGTTAGACTTGAGGGGGAGTAAAGAAAAGGGTCTCATTGCTGGAAGGAATAGGAATGAAATCAAAAGAAATGCAGATTCTAGTCCTTGCTCACCTTCCTGAGTCTTTCCTTCCTCCCCTATGAAGTTGATCTTTAATATTCCGCCCAATTCTGAAAGTCTGTAGATGACTTCAGGAAATATTAGATGTTAATTCCTTGCTAACCTAAATGTGAAAATGTCAATGCAACATATGTCATGTGTCCATATAATTGCATGACTTAGTTTATCTAGGTGACTTTTACCTCTTCTTATTTAAAATAACCATTTAAAAATTATATAAAAAATAAAAATAAAATAGTCATAAACCTGGAATTTTCTGGAACAACTTTATTTTAAAAATTCTAGGGCCGGCCAAGTGGCTCAGCTGGTTAAGAGTTAGCTTAAGAGTGTGAGCTCTGAGCAAAAGGGACACCGGTTCAATTCCCACATGGGCCATTGATGCTGTGCCTGAGCTGAGCTGCCACTGAGCTGCCAACAGGTGGCAGGATGACTCAGCTGGTGGGAGCACATGCTCTTAATAACAAGAGTGACTGTTTGATGGTGGGCTATGCCCGCCTGCAACTAAGACTGAACTCAGCACCTTGAGCTAAGCTGCCACCCAGATGGCTCAGTAGATAGAGCATGAGTCCTTAACAACAAGGCTGATGGTTCAACTTCCGCATGGGATGGTGGCTACGTCCACCTGCATCTAAGATTGAACACAGCACCTTGAGCTTAGAGGCCATGAGCTGCCACCTGGCAGCCAGATGGCAACTGGCGCCCTCCACAACTAAGATTGAAGAACAACGACTTTGCTGATCCCCTTCCCCAATTCCCCAACACTCTTCCCCTCCCCCAATTCCCAAATTTAAAAAATAAAAATAAAAAAATTAAATAAAAATTCTAATTATGCCTCCTTATTCTTCAGACCACGTATCTGAGCATAAAGTGTAAATCTTGGTCACTATAAAGACACATGTTTACCAAGACTCCATATTCCAAGGGGACAAGCCTCCAAGATGTGAAACATTTGTCTTTAGCCAAAGTTATATGAGAAGCTGTGCTGTAGTCTAATGCCAAAATAAAATGAGATGTATATAATAGAGAGAAACAAGGAATTGGGAAAAAAAAGTGTGTGTGAAATACCAAATACAAAAAAGACTTTATACTAATAAATGACTTTGAAAATTTATTTCAATCTATAAAAGCTAGTGATGTAAGATATTTTACTCTGCAATGTTTGTGAAAAGTACCACTTTCGCTTTTTGGAAATGTTACAGAATAAGATATCCCATTTCCCACATGCTGACAGTCTTTTTTCTCCAAAATGTTGAATTATTCCCTAAAAGTTTATAGGCTGGGAGTGTATAGCTCAATGTCAACATGTTTTATGTAAATTTAACAGAAGTAAATATTGTCAATTTTGAGACAGAAAAAAAAAAACAAGCAAGGGACTAAGTGATTTTTCATGATCACTGATAAAGAATCCTTGATGTGTAATATTATATTTTTACAAATATTTTTTGTACAGTTTTGATTACATAATCTTGTCAAAAACTGTCATTCTTAGCTAATGAAAATGTGACTACAAATCCTTCTGAAGCCATGCTAATTTTTGCCCTTATGTGAGACCCGCAGCTGGTTTTGATAAAGGTTGCAAAAGGAAGGGTTTGGGAGCAGTTCTGCTGCCAACAGTGTAGCTAAAATAAGACTCATATTTTCCTGTTGAACAATCCAGACATTTAATCCCAGTATAGTAGATGTTAAAGTAGATACAGTGATGATCAGGACAGGGAGGGAAAAAAAAACAAAAAACATAATATCCACTGACTCTGTGAAATGTCAGTATCACAAGGTTTAGTATGAGATCTTCAAAACCAAATGATAAATGTGTACCTTTGTCAAGTTGTTATGGGTTATGGTCAAGGTCTCTCTGGTCATTTCTTTAAAAGTCAGGTTTCTTTTTTAGAATGAAAGGTTGAAGAATCATCTTCTTCTTTGGGGAATTTTAAGAAAAGACTATTTTAAAGGATGGTTGGTTGCAGTTAAGTTTGTTCAGTATCTAAAAGAATAAGCTATAGAAATTCCCAAAGTCTCATCTAGCCTTATAATATAATAATGTGACAGTATGTGTAATTATATATGTATAATGTGACACAATGAGAACATTTTGTAATGGATAAAAAAGGAATAGATTAATAGGCAATTGAGTCATAAATTCTAAGGCAAAATTATCAAAGTCATAATAAAAGTAAATTGGAGAAATAATAATAATATAATTCTGTCAACAAAGATGAACCTCTAGACAAGTTAACACAGATAACCATCTATATAAGTAAGTCAAGGCAAAGAATTATTCTTTTTAACTAAAATAAAATACGTTCTTTGAATTAACAAAACCATTACCACCCATTCCAATGTGTTGTTGCTAAAACTCAAACATATTTGTTTTTATAATATTTGAAGTAAGGATGAAAGAAACAGAAAACAAAGGGGGAAAAGAAAATATTGAACAATTAAGAGTTTATCCCTGACCAAACTTTTTGTGATGGTAGCATAAAATCCAGGATCATTTTCAACACTATTCCCTTCATCTATGTCAAAGCTCCCTCAACTATAACTTTTTCCTTCTTTATATTGAAAATGAATACTGACACCATAGAATACTATTAAAATTGAGACAGGTGTCTGAAATGAAAAAATCCCTGTTTTGAGGGTGAAATAAAGAATGTTCTCGAAGGTCTGAAATAAATTATTTGCTGGGACTGTGTTTACATGAGCATAATAGCCTTTTCTCAGCAACAGACAGAAAAGCTTGCCAGGCTCATAAATCTGAGGAAACAAAAGGGGAACAACACCTCAGAAAAACCAGCCCCCACCAAATCAAAGAATGAACACTCTTTCTCTAATTTGGAACAGAAACATAATGTGAATAACAATATTACATGTAAAAAAGTGCATGAAAACCTCTGCTAGCTTAGAGAATTGGATTCAACTTTAGAGCTTTTTTTGTCTCTATTTTTATTGTTTCAGACAGTTGTAAAAATCAAGGTGATTCTAGGCTTAACACTTTTCAAAGCCCCCTAAAAGCCAAGACAGAATTCTATCAATATTAAAAACATGGATATTCTACATGAATAAAAATATGTATGTAGTATATGTTATGTGTCAATGCCCTGCAGACAAAGACCACCAAGAATATCCCTGTAGTTAAGTGAGGCAGGTCACACACCATGGGGAACCCGGATGTCTCAGAAAGAGGGTTTTAGACAGGACTTACTGCTGGTTTTTGTGCTTAGGTTAGATGATTTGAGGGAAGGTTAGAAGAAGCAGAAGTTCACTCTGGAGTGGGTGATGTCAGGAAGCAGGGAGAATTCCATGATTGCGTATTATAATAAATCTTAACTAGAAGGAGGGAAGACCGGAGTGAGGCTAAAGCTGTAATGTGTAAAGAAGCAGTGGTCACTCATGTTACATGGGGGCAGGCAGAAGGTATTGGGTGTATTAGGGAGTACTTAGACAAAATCGTGAAACCATCTTCTTTTTTGTCTTATTTCACCAATATCACAGAGTGGCCTTGTGTGAGTTTGATGTTCTGTGGAATCATTTATGTCCAACAGAACTGGACAACATCATGACCTAGCAGCTTTAAGTACCAGGTGAGTTCCCAGCTGTCGAGGAAACTTTTCTTATTCTCAGGTATATATTTAGTTACCCATAAGGTAATAAATAAAAGTGGTATGAAAAGCACAGACACGTATACAAATTAGGTGAATTACTTAATAGACTAAAAAAATAAATGTACACAATTATTTTATTTCATAGAACCCTTACATAGTATATGTTTTTGGCCAGGAACTTTCTAAATACGAATTCATTTAGTCTTCATAAAGTAGATACTGTTTCTACTCAGTCTAAAATATTAGGAAACTGAGGCACAGAAAGATTAAGCAATTTCCCCAAAGATATGTACCTAGTACTTAGTAAAGTTGAAATTTAAACCCAGGCAGCTGGCTTCAGAGTTTAAACTCCCATGCTGTGCTACAACTAAAAACTAACTCGACTCATCTAGACTGTAGTTATGCATGTGAAATTATTAGAAAAAAATTGGAATCTGACATATCCAAACTTTGCTTTCCTTAACATTGAACCATACCCACCTCCTGTTCATTGTTGATGTTGTAAACCTTAACGCCTTAAAACCTTTGGAGCTGCTTGATCAGGAAGGAGATGGAGCAGGCTACTCTAGGTTTAGTTGTTGCATGTAAGGGCTATTTATTACTCAGCCCAGAGGGCTGATTAATAGGGGTAGGCCATGCAGAGGACAGAACAGAAACAGAACCAAGAGATCCACCTTGACCTAGACCCATTAGAACAAAAATCTGGATGACTTAATTACTTTTACTTCTCAATTTCTACTGTTTTTGTTTGTTTCTTTGTTTTAACTTAAAGTTGCAGTACAGTTAGTGTGCCTTGGCCTATCACACACCATTAGATGACTATTCCAGTGTTTCCAAACATCTCTATAGCTCTCAATGATGTTTATTATGTGATTTGACTAAGAAAATAAAATTGAGGCTTGGGTAATGAGTCGGTGCTACTGTTTCAGCTGCTGCTTCTATAGAGCCATTCTACCTGCTCTGCCCTGAGTGTGCCAATACTCACCTTTGTAAACATTAGTTATTTATTAGCAATTATGATCTACACAACTTGTCCACAATGGTAATCCATTAGCGTTTCCCTTAAATATAATTTTAGATTCCCCATACAGTGAGACCAATGCATTCTGGGAATGTATGCATTTCATAGGAAGGAGTAAGGTCCTTCAGGTCGTGATACATCTACAAGCTGCTCGCATTAGTTCTTAACTTTGCAGTCCCCATTCCTATCACAAAGTTACTAAAACTGAGCTTCACTAAATATTTATTTTCTCAAGGGAGTCATGAATTGAAGATTATTAATATCAATTACTGTACATCATAGTAGATCACTATCATTTCAGACATATTTCTAGACACTAAAAATAAAACAGGACACAAAGTAAACAAAAATCCCAACCCTTAAGTTTACGTTTTACTGAGAGACTATATTCACTAGCGTAGGCAACCACTGAAATAAATAAACCCAACATATATAATAGCTCAAATAAAATAAGAAGTTAATCCTCATACAGAAAAATAGTCAAAACTGTTCCTCTGGGTCAGGGTGGAGGTGGGACTGCCTTGCCCCACACGTCCATTCAACATGTGGCTTTAAGATAGTGATGGGATGCAATATCCAGCAGACAGAAAGAGAAAAATAATAATTAATTAGGAGTGCATGTGGAATCTTTGCACATCATTTTATTCCAGAGCTGGAAGTAGGGCTATTCACTTCTGATATATTTCATTATCTAGAACAAGTACTGCCCTTAGATAGGGACATGTGGGGACTCTGTCTCAGGCCCTGTGCTTCAGGGGGCACATGTTTTTAGGGTGCCTATTTGTAATATTTTTAGTTCTCTTATTACGGTGACCCTATACCTTCTATTTTGAGATTTAAACCTCTGATGTATTAATAATTCGATTTGACAGTGGTTTGGCGGGGACTTTTTGAAAGTTTTTTTTTTCTTTGCTCTTCTCCAGTCAAAAAAAATGTAATGACTCTGTTTACTGTACGTTTACAATGCACACCCACCAGTTCCAATGGTTCTCTTTATTTCGGGCAAGCAGAGTGCATGCCTGGCCCTGTGAAGTGGGAGAGGTTTTTGCCTCTGTATGGGATCCACTTGTGACTCTGAGGCACGTCAGACTCTAAGAAGCGTTCTCCCCTGGAGTAGCCTGACCAGATTCTCCATTTTCTTTGTTCTGCCCCTCTTTGCATGCCTATAAAACCTTGGTGGTATTAACAGTGGGAAGGCAGTCTTTGTGACAAGGAGTCCACTGTCTTCCCTTAATGCTGGCATTTTGGAATAAACCTGCTTTCCTTTCCACCAACCTCTCCTCTCAAGGTTTGGCTTTCGTGCCGCGAGCAGCCGGGCCTTTTGCACAATAACGTTCCAGATGCCTGGTGCTTGCCAGGAGTACTTTCCAGGTAGGACGCCTGCGTGCCAGACTATGTGCTGTGTGGACCCTTATCCCCATCTCTCACCGTGGGTTACTTTGTGACCTTCTACCTCATGGGAGGGTCAACTAGATACTGCAAGGATCTCTAGAACTGAAGTCTGTTGGGTCACCCTGAGACCCTGCACTTGGCTTTAGGTTCCAGGAGGATGGCCTGAGGAGCAAATCACTCCCACTGTTTGGTATGGTGTTTTTCTGTCAGGGTTGCCTGAGATTAGGGTGCCTACGTCGGTTGGCATGCTGATGTTGAGTTACTCACTCATGTTGGACATGTGTTGAGTTTAGAGATGTAGGTCTCCTATAACTAACACTGCCGCTCAGGCCTGACTCACAGGTATGGGCCCCTGCATTGGCTGTTTCTCATCATCAGCTTTCACTGGTCACGCACTGACTGTGGTGCTGACTCTGGACTGCAGCACCCACAGGCAGAAGGTGTCTTTTATTCTGTGAGCCCCCTCCTGCTGGTACCTACTAGCACACACCAGGCCATCCTCCCAGAGTGGCAACATCTCTGCCTTTCAAAGGATTTTGAGATTATTGCTTGACAATGACCAAGTTTCCTCAGATTGGTGTCTTCTTGCCACCAATAGATATGGTAGCACTGTACTCATCCAAGTCAGTCTTAAGCCATGAGAGAGGACAGATGGACATTTCTTATAAAGATGCAACTGCTCTTTTTTGGTCCACCCACGGGACTCTTATCTGTCCTCTCCATGGAAAGTGGTGTGTGGAAGGCAGTGACACATTTGACATGGAAAGAGATCACGTTTCAAGAGTAGAGTGCTTACGGCTTGAAGAGTTCAAGAGAGGATATGGTTGGAAGATGTACTATTACATTTTCCAAATGGAAGCTTTAAGGTGTGATCAGAAGATGAATCATCTTTCACACGCTTCTGCATTCTCGGGATAATGCTGGCATTTGTGGTCATCACCAATGAAGCATAGTTAGATTCTCTGAGAAAGTCACTGAAAGCTGGTAATCTCAGATAGCACGATGGATAATGCAGTGTCTTGAGTAATGATGCAATCAGCATTAAATAAATGGTATTAGGACCTGCAGAGGTAAGAGGATATGTAGGGTTTAAATACAAAGAAGTTTCAAAAAGCCATGCCATTGTTAGTAATAGCTACTTATCTCTCACAATGGGAGATAAGAAATTAGCCAGAAATCTCATATTTGACGATAAAAAACCCAGAGAGGTTTCTTAATCTTAATAGGAAGAAATGGTACCTAGACACCATAGGGAATATTTGTGTATGTTTATAAGACAATAAATCAATATATAAGTAACTCTTCTCAGCCATTATTTTAAATTTTCATTTATATAATAGAGATAAATCATAGAGATAAATCACTGTGTCTCACATTGGCCAACGAATTTTGTAATACATTTTTAATCAAATCATTTAAATAAATGAGGGTCCCACAAAAAATATTTTCGTGGGTCTCTGCACACCCCAAGGTTGGCCATGACTAGAACATATTCACATGGACACACCTAATTACAAAGGAGATTAGAAAATGTAGTCTAGCTCTAAGTCAAGCAAGAATAGAAAGTGTGTGTGTGTGTGTGTGTGTGTGTGTGTATGTGTGTGTACACACTAGCAATCCTGTCACAGAGTCAGACAATGAAAATGAATATGTAAGTTATGAAGTATACTCACGTATAGAATGTGCTATGGAGAAAAACAAAGTTGAGAAGAGAAACAAAAAATGTCTAGTCCATGATAGACAGTTAACACTGGGAGCAAAACCCTGTTGACCATGTTGCTAGTTTTGATCTTGGTTTTGTGCATAAGAAACTACTTTCTTATCTCTATATAAATACATGTCTATAGTGGAATTTCTTTCTCTTTGCTTACCTAAATTTAATTCATTGTTTAAAGCCCAGATCAATTAGCACTTATTCAATTAACCTTTCCCTTCTCATTGATCATTTCCTCCTCTAGTTTTTCTGAGCATTTTGTTCATGCTTCAGCTATGCCACCTATCTCATTCTACACTTACACTAAATATTGCATTTTATTTGAAGGCAAGATCCATCACTTTTTTTTTATCTTTGAATTTCATAATGCTTATCATTGTCTTAAGTATAAGAAGTCCTCTACAAATGTTTGTTGAATGATGACCTTTAGACCTGTTCACCTTGGAAAGCTACAGAGGCTAAACTGCTACTAAATTTTGTATCTTAAGAAAATTAATTCAGCAGAGTTTGAGATGTTTCATTGTCAAAACATAAAATATTTAGGGTGAATTGATTTCACATATTTACTAATTGTCTGCTACCATAGGAATTAACCAAGAAATATTATTTCTTACCATGTTTTTCAAAGACCCTTGTATTTAGAATTACACTGAATGTGGAGGAGGAAAACAATAATGAAAAAATACAACAATGGTTTATTAAAATAGACATTTTCTTGAGATTAGTACATAAAGATATATTATCAGCCTAGCCCATTACTTTGTCACTAAATATCCATTAATATTTTAATAAAATAATTTCTCCCTGTCACCTACAAATAAAATTGCCTGAAGATTCATAAAGGTGCTTGAACCCCCATTTAGAAATACCGATTTCAAAATGTCAAAATGATTGATCACAATTCTCACTACAATACTTGGAGATACAGAAATGGGGTTGAGAGCCCATAATGTGAACAAGAAAGGAATGTCAGGTAAAAAAACTAGAAAGGAAGCTCGTTTCCAAACCCTTTTGTCTGGACTAATCAGAGCAGCATGGCGGAGGCTCAAGGGACATCGGACAGCCAGGAAGTGTGATCCATACCCTTTTCCTCACTTTTCCCCATGAGCTTCACATTGGTGAAAGGAAAGGGGAATCGGTACCTAATCTGTTGTTCTGGATGTCACAGAGTACATAATAACTGCCACATAGCGTGGTTTTTCCCAAGATGAAACCTCTAGTTTCCAAGCTAAAGTCACCAAACATCAGTTCCCACTGAATCAGAGCACGTCCAAGGATTTACTCAGAGCAATATGCACAGCCCTTTTAATTTTAGAAAAAAAACATTTGACAGAGTATTTGGTGACAGAAAGTCAGTAATATTTTGGTCCATTGGTGGTCTAAGATCACTTTTACCATACAGCAGCACCATCTTTTTTCTAGACTAACGTGTACATTTACTATATTTTGCACAAATTATCATTAATTATATATATATATATATATATATATATATATATATATATATTTTTTTTTTAATTTTATTGGGGGATTGGGGCACTGGGGAATTGGAGAAAGGGGAACAGACAAGTTGCTGTTGTTTTGTTCTTCAGTCTAGTTGTGGAGAATGTTGCTTTACTGGCCTAAGCTGACACCATCATAGCGCTCTTCCCAGGTGAGGCAGATCAGTCACCAGCTTCTGGACTGCCACTCACTGCGGCTGCTAGCTGCTCACGCTGGCTGCCAGCTACACATGGTAGCTTATGGCAACCCACTGCAGCAGGGGCTGCAGCCTCCACCATCGCTGGCAACTCACGGCAGCCCAGCTCCAGGTTGAGCTGTTGTTCGGCATCTTAACTGTAGAGGGCAGTGTCACTGGCCCTCATATGTGGGATCCAAACTGGGGCCCTCTGGCATCCCAAGCCAGCTCTTAACCAATGCGCCACTCGGCAGGCCCCATTAATTATATTATTAATTTATTAGCCTTGGATGGGGGGAGAACTAAAATATTACTACCATGCTATTCCTTTCTTGATGGAGACAACAAAATGCCTTTTTCCCTCTTTCATCTTTAAATTGTTGGCTATAGAGTGGCTACAAACGTGGGTACTGATGCCAATCTTCTTTATTACTTGGGAATCCTTTAATGTTCCATACTCATTAGAATGTTTGATACTCCAAATAGCAATCAGTCCTAGGCCTCACTGCTAACTGCCAAGCTGAACTCCTTCATTGTCCGTGCTTAACATTTGGTTTCTCAGCTTGGTGCTATGTGCCTGGCATTTGTTTCTTTCCTTTTATAGCTGTATGAATTTTATATGCATACCCAGAGACCTGTTAGCCACAGACCTTTCTGAAAGAAAAATAGAGTAAATAAATTCACTTTGAGTTCTTTATATCATACTCAATGTGCAGGCTTAATGTTGATACAGGAGCAAAATCACAGACAGGTAACCTTCTGAATCTTATGTTTACGAGAAACAAAGACTATTGTTTTAGTGGGGGTGATAAAGTAGGTGAAAGGAGGGGAACCTGAGAAATGAGCAGGCTATTTAAGAAGGTTGCACTAGGGGAGGACTTGGAGAACATGCTGGTGAGCTGGAGTATGAGGCCGAATGAGAGGAGGCTGTGGCTTTTAGGGCAGCAGGGGACTAGAGAAAAGACTAGCTTACCTACAGAATGCCTGTGGTTGCACACCAGCTAGCAAGGAAATCTAACCCTTAAAACTGTATTTCCTGGACTGAGAAAAGCAGAAGAGATACAGAAAATCTTTCCGAGTAAAATATTCCCATTTTCTTTAGTGGGAACAATCAATATATTACAAAGAGCAGAAATATTCACAATAAGTAAATCAATTAATTGCGCTAGTGGGGATTTTAAATGCATATTTGCATTCATGTAGATTAACAAAGTTTAGTTACTTTCCAGAAAAATATCATAGTCTGGACCAGATAGACTGTTTTACATTACATGTGTTGTATCCATTTACTTTCAAATATATCTTTTACCTACTATTGTTACTAAGAGCTGGGCTTAGAAATGCAATATCATTTAATATCTAATAAAATAATTCTCCTCTCTACATGGTTACCTTTCAATGATGTTTTACTAGGAAATTGTATCTACAAGTGCACTTCTGGGAGACATGATTAATTCAATTGCATCTGTTTCAGGTTATGGTCCTTTCTAACTGGAAATTCCTAAAAAAAATGAATGTGTGGCATATTGTTTACTATATTTTAATATTAATGTAATAGAGTTAAAATAAAATATATTATCAAATTTGGATGCCAGATCTGTGGTTTTAACTCATGCCAATCTATTGTTATTTTCTATTTTTCATTTCTATATACTACTAAATGTATAATTGAGTATGTATTTCAAAAATAAGTCTTTCATTTAATACTTAATAAATCCATACTATTTTTGCTACTAGATGTTTAGAAAAATTATACTTATAATTTAATTTATATATAAATATACAATATGCAAATTATATATGAAATATATTTAATTATATATAATGTATATACAAATATATAAATATATATACATATATAATACGAAGTCTGACAATTAAGTTTGTGCTTACATTGGCAGCAATGTACAAACAGCTCGGTAAGGTTTCATAACCTTGGCATATCAGTGTCTCACAGTTGTGTTCGTGTCGATGTGTGTCAGTGTCTTGCTGAGTGGTGCTCATTATTTTTGCATGTTTTTGTGTGCCGTCGTGAGAATGTCTGAGCTTGAATTAGAGCAATGAACAAACATTAAATTTCGTGAAAACTTAGCAAGTGTGGAAGTGAAATCAGGGACATGTTAGTCCAAGTTTATAGGAATAATGCCATGAAGAAAATGGCAGTGTACAAATGGATTAAACATTTTTCTGAGGGGAGAGAATGCATCACTGGTGAAGAGAGGTCACGGCAGCCAGTAATAAGCAGAACTGATGAAAACATGGCAAAAATTCATCGAATTGTGTGTCAAAATCGTCAGCTGACTATGAGGAGCATAGCAGACCAAGTAAACATCAATAGAGAAACAGTTAGGAAAATCTTCACTGAAAATCTTGGCATGAAAAAGATGTGTGAAAAAACGGTCCTGAAGGAGCTCACTGATGAACAAAAGCAAAGGAGAGTCAAAGATTGCCAAACCCTTTTGGAGAGGCAAGAGGATGTTTTGGGCTGTGTTATCACTGGTGATGAAACATGGGTGTACCAATATGACACTGAAACAAAGCATCAAAATGCACAATGAAAGTCAGCAAATTCTCCATGACCAAAAAAATTCTATTAGTCCAAATCAAGAGTCAAAACGATGTTGTTATTTTTTTTTTATATCAGAGGGATTATTCATTGTGAATTTGTACCAACTGGGCAAACAGTTAACCAAGTTTACTATTTGGAAGTGCTGAGGAGGCTGCATGAAAAAGTTAGACAAAAACGACCTGAACTTTTCACCAACAATTCATGGTTCTTGCATCATGACAATGCACCAGCTCATTCAACACTGTCTGTGAGGGAGTTTTTAGCCAGTAAACAAAGAACTGTATTGGAAGACCCTCCTTACTCATCTGATCTAGCCCTCGATGACTTCTTTCTTTACCCAAAGATAAAGGAAATATTGAAAGGAAAACATCTTGATGACATTGAGGACATCAAGGGTAATACAATGACAGCTCTAATGGCCATTCCAGAAATTTCTTTGAAGGGTGGACTGGGCACTGGTGTTGGTGCATAGCTTCTCAAGGGGAATACTTCAAAGGTGACCACAGTGATATTCAGCAGTGAGGCATGTAGCACTTTTTCTAGGAAGAGTTTGCAAATTTAATCATCACATCTTTATTAGGTAGAGCTGCTATTTCTCCTCGTCTTGGTAGACAGACCTTGTGTAGTAGGAGCCTTGTGGGTCACAGTGGCCAGTCTCTCTTGTCACCTCAGCTGGGTGCTCCAGGTGTGTCCCTTATATGGATTGTGTCTGCCCTCCTATTGTAGTTGAGCATTTGTTGCTGTTTCCACATCAATAGGAGGGATAGAACCTTGGGCTGATTGGTTGTAAGGACTGACCACAGCTACAATGGAAAAGCTGTTGTGCAGGGACTGACATTATGGAACAGGTGAATCTTGTTGCGTAGGTGAATCCTGTTCCATATTTGGGTGCCTCCCAAGTACGCCCTTTGGGTGTGTCATTTGTGAAGGCAGCCTGGCTGTGCTCCAGCTCAGTCTGTAGCTGGTTACCAGGTGTGCCCACCACAAGACCTCCTAGTAGGGACCCTGCCATAGGTCAAGTTCAGCTTCTGCCTATGCCCTCCCCTGGACCACCTGGAATGAGCCACAAAGCAATCAGCAGATGGTCACCACCTGAGGTGGGTTTGGCATTGCCTGGGAGAGGCCAAGCCTTGAATTGGGACTTGCTGCCACTGGTGCCCAGCTTGGTGCTGCCTAGTGAGAGGTATGGGACACACCAAGGCCAAATGCTACTCATCTAGTATTTGTGAATCTTTGAGAGATTTTAGGAAAGCCCACAGCATGAGCCAAGACAGGTCATTTGTATGGAAATGACCACTGGAAGTGGCTTAGCTAGGTCCACAAATTGGGTGGGGTGGGGTCTCAGAAAATTGCCAGAGCAGGGCAAACAGCGTTAGCTAAGTTGATGAAGTCTCTGGTATGGTGGCTGCCTAAGTCTACATGCTGGGAGGGGAAGAGCTCAACAAAAGAACAGTGGCTTCTGCCATTACCTCTGTCTGGGGGAAAGTTGCCCCTACAGCCCTTGTCCTGAAGCCAGACAGTTCAGGTTCTCTCTGTAAGTCCCTGGCACCTTTCATACTGTTGCCCCAGTGCTGGAACTCAGAGCAAGTGAGTCCGTCAGTTTGTAAATCCATATACAGACATTTTATGAGGAATGCCTGGGATTCCAGCAGCCCTCTGTCTCGCTTACCTATAGTCTCTGCTGGTTTTCACTGCCATATATTATAGGGATTTCTCTTATCAGTACTGGAACCCTGGGTTGAGGAGCCTGGCTGTGTGGCTGGGACCGCTTGCTCCTCAGGGGGAACCTCCACAGCTGAGATATACCTCCTGACTTTTAACCACCACATGTGGGAGTGGGAGCAACCCATTCTGTGTCCCTGCCCCACCACACCAGCCTCTACATGGCTTCTGTATGTCCTTAGATGTAGGACTTCTGTTCAGCTTGACTTAAGGTGATTCTCAGTGATGGTTGTTATGTAGTATATTTGTAATTTTGAAGTGGTCATGAGAGGAGGCAAGCACAGCATTTACTTATCCTACTATTTTGAGTGGAACCATCCTATGTTCTACTTTTTTAAATGACATGAGTAATAAAGAAATAATTGTTTTTCCTCACATACTTTACATCACATTTTAAATGATCACAAAATTTTAGAGAAGACACCCTTTAATCTCCATAATTTTCACTGAATAGCTAAATATTAAAACTACTATTGCAAAAAGTTATAAAAAGTACTTATCATGTAACAAAGCAATAAGGTATTTCTATGAATCCAAGTAATTTCCTTTTGCCTATTTTGATTCATTCCCTTAGATGGTTTTCTATTCTTTTGTAAGTAATATATTGAAGAAAAATCTATGTAATAGTTTCATGTTTTGTAGTTAATAGTGATAGCTTAGAAAATAATCGACAAAACTATTGGTCATAATTTCTTCCCAAGCTGTGGGGTAGTTCTAGGACAAGAATCAGAGAAACCAGGAAACTTAAAATAATCAATAATAATGACATTAAAGAAAGTATTTGGGGGAAATAATATTAAGATAATAAGCACTGATTAATTTGAAAAGTGCCTCTAGCTGAACTTCTAAGGATAAGTCTTTAATTACAATTTTTCTTACATCAGCTCTATAGTAATGTTGCACAGTTTTAGAGTCTAGTACATTGCATATGGCCAAAGGAGTGAGACTGTCACCATTATTCCCACAACACATGTGGGCACTCATGTGCACACTCACACACATCCACACAAACATATGTCACACATATTTTATACATGTTTCCATCAAGACCCTCAATGTCCTCCCCTTAGTGAAGACCACTGGCTGTCTTTATAAAATTAAATCTAGAGCCTCTAAATTTGCCTATAGTCATGTAGGGAGAGAACTCTGGACCTTACATACTAGCCCTGTGCAAAAGAATTTTCTGTGATGATGGAAATACTATATCTATATCTATATCTATATCTATATCTATATCTATATCTATATCTATCTATCTATATATATATATATAATCTGTGTGTGTGCTGTTTAAGACTATAGCCACTTGTTTCATGTGGCTATCAAGTATATGGAATGTGGCCATTATGACTGATAGAATTTTAAATTTAGTTTAACTACCCTTAATTTAAACGAAAATTTATACAGTGGCATGTAATTAGTAACTACCATAATGACAGAATAATGTAGACTCTAGGCTTTCGTTCCTTGTGATTTCCCCTGGAGTGTGTCTGGCTTTACTGCTCTATCACAGTTGTACTTAACTCTGTCTACACACTAGATTAGCTCAGGGAGTTTTAAAAATATCAACTTTTTAACTTCAGTTTGCTGATTTTATTGTAAATCCAAGGTTCAAAATAACAGCTGCAGCCCAAGTATAGACTTGCAAATCTTTCCTTATCTTATTAGTACTGGTAAAACCATTTAAACCAGAAGTTATTCAAAGCTTTGTGATAACAGAATGAGAATAAGCTCAGAGGATACATCCATCCCAATCTGTGATTCTCAAAATTCATGTTCAATGGGGCCCTAGATCCATAGGATGCTAGTAAGAGTTTTGTTATCAGTTAGTCTGGGGTATTTGAAATAAAAGAAGTAAAATAATTTTCTTTATTGTAGGATTTTTAAGAGAGTTTAAATGCTAATATATTGGGCATTTATAAGAAGGATAAAGTGTACCAAAGTTACTTTTTCCCCATAATTTACTTGGCCAGGATTCATTGAGGGCCATTCTTCTAGAGCAGTGTTTTGCCAATTATACTCTGAAAAATAAAGATATTGATGATGTGACTTACGAAGTAAAGATTCTCTTTTACTTATTTCCAAACTGAGATGACCAAACTTGATCTTACTGAGGAAAATGTCAAGTTTACTCACTGCATTTATGCTAGTTTCTTATTAGCTGGCTCCCTCAGTAGACATTGTGTGATACTCAGATTCTTGGTTTCAAGTCAGGACCCTAGAGTCAGGTGGCCCAAATTTTAATATTGCTTCTACCATGTTCAAGAATTGCGAAGGATCTGAAAGTTTACCCTGCTTATAAGCTAACAAGTTAGCCTGTCACAGTGTCATAGACACTGGCAGAAGACATGAAACCCTTGATTCAGATACAAAGGATTTACGCAAAGCACAGTAGGCATCATGAACTTCATGTTCATATCTGTTCCTCTTGACCTCAAGTCCCATAGGTGCCATGCTGACAGGCACAAGCAATGTTATGTGAGCAACAGGTTTGTGTTGCAGAAATTCAGAGCTTAGAAGCTCATATGTTGTGAGTGATTGTTGTCAAACTTGCCCTACCTTTGCCCTGTAAAGAGGCATTAGCTTTATTTTCCTGATCTGAAAACAAATCTGCCTTCTGCTCTGGAAGAAAACACTATTTCTATCTTCCAAGGCTGTTTGCTATTCCAACATCCTTGGATAAATAGCCTGGCACAAAAACTATCAATGTCTCTCTACAAAAAGTGCAGAAATTCAGAAGACCCATGGAGAATTATTTTCCAACACTACTCACTAACTGCATTACGTATCTGTTACAATGCAAATAACAGTTGAAATACAAATCACAGCTGCTTTGTAGAATTCATCAGTGAGTTAAAAAAAAGTGTTCCAGTGCTGCTAAATAAGACTCAGCTCAGGAAAACAATTACATTTCTATAAAATTCTATAAGGGAGCCTAGTTCTCAGTCTTCCAATTTTACTCAATAATATTAATTTACTTATCAAATAATTATTTATATTATTTATGTTATATTTATTATTAAAGATAAACTTATTTTCCTGTAGCATTAAAAACTCAATCAGAAACCCTACTGTCATCCTCTTTTCTTTCCATCTTTTCCAGGCATGACCCAAGACCCTGGGACATGACATGTGGCTCTCACATCAGAAAGATGTTTTTGGCTCCATCAGATATCATCCAATATGGTTTTACCTGTTTGTGAAATCCTCACCTGTTCTTTGATATCAAAACTTATTGCGCATGGATCTGTGATAAGATGTTGGTATGTCCCTTCTGATCGCTTTGAAATTGATCCTTGAAATTTTAGAATTAAAAATAACAACAAGAAAATAAAAAAGAGTAAAGAAAACTTCTTTTTTTTCCTCAAACACTTCAGTAACAGCATTTTCTGCTATGATTTCAAGAACATGCATTGAAATTTCAACTCAAAGCTTCAACACTTAAATTGTGTTTTCTTGACTCATCCAAAAGAGGATGTAGGAGCTCCTTAAGGGGTCCTGAAAGAGAATGATCATAAGAAGGGTGTAAGAAATATACCTCAGTTAATATCTCAAAATGTCTTGTGTTGCATATGAAAAGGACCCTGAGATGGGGAGATTATCTTGTAGTATTTCAGTAGAACAAACATAATCAATCATAAGGGTCCTTATAAGAGGCAGGCGAGAGGGTCAATGCTATAAAAGGCAAGACAATTACAGAAGCATAGAGAGAAACAGATTGGAAGACACTCCACTGCTAGCTTTGAACATGCAAAATGGAGCCATGAGCCAAGGAATCCAGGTGGCCTCCAGGAACTTTAAAAAAAGGCAAGAAATGGATTTTCCATTAGAGCTTCCAGAAGAAATATAACCAGCCCCGTTGATACTTTGATTATAAGACTTCTGACCTCTGGAACTTTATGATGATAAATTTGTATTGTTTTAAGCTATTGTTTGAAGTTTATGGAAACTTGTTAGAGCAGCCATAGGAAATTGATATAGCATGTTTGCTTATAAGCCCCGGACATAATAATACTATGGTAGCTGGGCTTTAAGAAAAATGTTTCCCAACTCTGTTTCTTGTTTCATTTTACATTCCCTATTCTGTAGAAAGAGAAATTAGAAAAAAGCAAGGAATTCAAATATTTTAATCTTAAAACTCTGTTGTGGAAGACAGGAAGATGGAACAAACAGGTCTTATTTAAGATAAGATTAGTGGTAAGGGATGTTCCCCTGGCACAAGGTAGCAGCCCAATTGTTCACATATTCTCTGGTGGTGTGCTGGGTTGGCCTGATGGAGGAAAGGACTACCTTGGCCAGTGCCATGATTTAGACATTGGAAACATACAAGGTAAACAATAGACATAAGGAATGAGGAATGGATGTTGTTACTAAATTGCTTTCATTCTGTAGATAGATAATGAAAGGTTGAAGGCAAGTTAACTAAGAAACAGAAATTTAGTTGACAACCAGAGTCTCTGAAAATACAAAGAAGTCTCATCTCATGTAGCAGAAAAACAGACAAAGATAAAGGTCTGCATAAGATTCAATAGTCAAAGCAGCCAAACACTAAAGGCTGTTGAATGTTAAACAGAGGTAAATCTTTTATCCCAAAGTCATAACCCTAGTTGGGAAAACCTAGGACATTGATACCTGGTTTAGGGACATCCCTGTGAATGTCTCTGAAATTTTTTGACTCCTGATTTGTCTGAACCACTTGAGCCTAAAGAAGTAGCCTATCTTCCCCCACCCCTGTTACTTCAGGAAAAAAACACATAGACCTTTCCTCACAAGGCCCTAGTTGCTACCTTCTGAGATGCCCCCACCTTCTGTCTTGCAGGCCTACAATTAGAGTTAAGTAGCTACTAACCCATCCGTGACATGTTGGAACTAATAGGAGAGCAAAGAGATTATGCCTTAAAGTAACTGCTAGAATGGAAAAACATTTACCACTAGGAATAGTGAGACAGGAATTTGAGGGTGCTTGATCAAAGGAGCTGGAACATAGACCTGGAAATATGGCAGTTTATCGATGTGGGGTACAATCTCAATATGTACATAGGATTTCACATTCTGGTAAGACCCCCAGGGCATGGTGCAAACTTGCTGCTAGGACTGAAGCTAGAAGCTTCAAAAACATAATGGCCACAGTGAGTGAGATTAAAATGCCTAAATTGCTAGAGCAGATAATAAGGGGATTGAAGGCCAAAGACAATGGGCATATTGGAATGGCTATATTAAGTGAAACCTAAAGATGACATGAGGTCACTCAAAGAATTATGAAAACATCCACAGAATTATGTTCTATGACTTCGAAGACACACCATTTACCCAAGGCTGTCAGAAATACACGAGTGAGAAAAATGCTTAGTGGCAGGCATCATTAAGAACTTCAGCTGTGGCTCTCCTGTGAGTCAGGGCTGATGACAGAGAGGCTGTCATAGTTCTTGGCTTGCTGAGAGCACTGGGAATGATGATATGGCCCCAAAGGAGTAGGAGGCAGGTGGCAGTGTTGAACCGCCAGAAGCAAAGGGGTTGTAATTATCATGACAGACAAATTTGGACTAGCCCCCTTGGCTAAGGACACCTGATACATAGACTGTCATGAAGATGTTTCAAAGACCCGGGCATCCCTAAGAGTCAAATAAATGACAGCTAATAAAGGTACCACTAAATTGCAGATGATGAACACAAAGCTGAGAGCAGTCACTCCAATAAAAAGCATCATACATTTTTCAGTGACCAAATCTGAGCGGGTTTTCAAACGTGAGCCAGGACCTCCTGCCTGAACAGATGACCTGGTGCCCTGAGGAAGGACCCTGAAATACCACAGCCAGCGTATATGCTGTAATGATTCTCCCAGTCCTTCCTCAAAGCCACCTATGGCTACTTACTTGAATGATTGTGCACTGGGTTAAGAGGAATACACAGACATTTCAAAGATCACTGGACACAGGATTCAGTGAACATTGATACTTGTCAACTTCAAGCATTATCATAGGCCCCTCTTAGAGTGGGAGCATGTGAAAAATAACAAAAAAAATAGTCTTGGCCCAATTCCAGCTTACAGTTGGTCACACAGTTCTATAAATCCAAGCATTGCTCCTTTGTGTGGTTTCCAGGTACATTTTTTTAGATTGGCATAGTTGGCAGTTGTAGTAATGTCCACAGTGGATCCTTGGACAATGGGGTAAGAGCTATCATGGTGCAGGCCAAGTGGGTGCCTCTGCTACTGCCTGCCCATCCAGTCGAGATAGAACAGTATCGCCTTTTGGGGGTGAGAGGAAAAGGGGAGGTGAATGCTACTCCTTACGATCTCAAGCATGCAAGGGAAGTGATTTTTATTATATTTCTATTTTGTTCACCACTCTGGCCTCTGCCAAAATTGAATACACCTTGGAGAATCAGTTTAGACTAGCACAAGATCAATTAATAATAGGCCAAGTCACAACAGCCAGACCTGACATAGTATTGTTCCTATGGCAAACTAATATGGCATCAGGGGCCTAACATGCAGCCAGTGATTTAGGATTTCCTAGTCTATCCCAATCAGGACAGAAAATCAGAAAGAGTTCACATTCACAGAGAAGGCACCACAACATTAATTTATTTTTTTCACCTTGGCTAACCATTCTATCCTCTATCTTAATGTATCCCAAAAACATATAGGCTATCTCAATGTTTCACAGGCTATCATTTGATTCATTACAATGATGGCATCATGCTGATTAGGCAAGATGAACAAGAGGTAGCTATGTGATTTTGTTAAATTCGTGTGCTTCAAAGGGTGGGAGGCAAACCCCGTTAAGAATTGGGAATCTGATACTTCAGCAAAAGCATTTAGAGGTCCAATGGCCAATACTTCCCCTTCAAAGCAAAAGACAAATTGTATCTTCCAGCCCATATTATCAAAAAAGGAACTCAATGCTAGGAAAGCTTCTTAAGTTCTACAGATAACATATACCACACCAGAGAATGCTATTCTGGCCCCAGACACAGGGTGGTATTGGAGGCTACCAGCTTGAATGAGACCTGGAGTTAGGAAGGTCTTGGCATTAGGTTCATGCTGCAGTGCAAGCATTTCTGCCACTCTGATGATCCAGCATACCATACTGTGTTGGATACTTAATGGGAGAAAAATATGCAATGTGGACTTTATGACAGGCATCAGTGGAAATATCACCAGCCCTTCGGTTTCTGAAGTAAGGCCATGTCATCTGTAGCAGAAAAGTACATATGCTTTGTAGAACAGCTACTGGCATTTTGCTGGGCCCTGGTCAAGATGGAATGTTTGACCATAAATAAGCAGGGTGCCTACTTTACAGTGAAGAGCCTGTGGAAAGAGTCCCATGAATAAGGAACCCACAGGTTATATTCACCATCAACAAGATGGAAGCCTGTTAGAACATTAGAATTGCCTGGTGTAGGTGCAGCTGAAGTAACCTCTCAGAGTCAGTACCAGAATAGACTGGGTAAGCATTTACAACTATGAATGGACAAGTAAGCAACTCTGGCCTGAAAAAGATATGGTTACCAAGAGCTCACAGTCTGAAGGAACAAGAGTTTGGGTGATAGTGTGAGATAACCCACCAAGACCAGCAGAGGTGATACCTGAGGGCAAGGGAAATTTATTGTGGATAGTAATGAATACCAGTTGCAGTCACGAGGACAACTGCAGGGAGGCCTCTGACCTCCATCTTCCAAGTTTATCCTTAGGAAGAGGCCCCACCAATGCTTGAAAGAGCGGCTGCCTGAAGCTATGTGGTGAAGTGAAACTACATGGTCCAACAGTGGACTGTGCAGACATGGAGATGAGCCATGTAGATCCTTCTTCAAGAGAGAACTTGCTGCCCACTTGTGATGAGTGTGATTAGCTGAAAGCCTCTCCCTGTTAACTTATTCAACATCCACTTAAGATTTCAAGGCAAAGCCTTTCTATTTCAGGGTGGCCTTCAACCAATAATTATGGAAGGTGGTGGGAAGTAGCACAGCCATTTTCTCCCTACACAGGACTCCTCTAATGGGCAGTCTTCGCTCTGTTGCTACACGTTGGTCTAGCAAAGACTGTAGGGTCAGCAACAAGGTCTGACAACTACCCCTATCTGATCCTGCTTCCTCACCTTTCCTCCTGTAGGTATTTCTCACCAGTAAGTTTTACACACTTACCTTCATCTTAGCAACTGCTTCCCAGAGAACCCAGCCTGCTAATCTCCATCCATTCTCTGATGTAACTAAGGAAAGGTCTTTCAGAGGATTATACTAATATATTATCTTGCAACTACATTAGAAGGAAGCCATGATTTTAGTATACAAAAAAATACATATATATAAAATATATACATATATATATATATATATATATATATATATAATTTCTCTCCTATATATATGAGAGAAAGATGATAACATAAAATAGTTTAGTCAGTCTCATGATATATTACCATATTATCAACAGAGGATAAAACATATCAAAAGGAATATTTATGATTGAATTAAGCTATTAGTTTTTAACTTGCTAGGTAAAAGAGTCAATATCTCATAACCTTTATTAATAGCTATCTTCTAGTACAGAATAGAAAAAAATAATATTCATGATTAACACCTACAAATTGAAAGATATAAATTTAAAATACAATAAAGACAGAAGAAATATATTTGAGTCTTTAGCTCAAAGCCATGAGTCATTTGGAACAGAAATTTATAATTTCCAAATAATTGAAATACATATACAAAAATTATTTTCTAAGATAATAAAAGTGCCTTCATGTTGATTATTAGACAATAGAAAATTGAAATGAAATATGCCAGGACCAAGTGCTGATTCTTCATATAAAAAGAAAATATAATTATTTTATCCTCCCATAGTTATAATGAGAGTATAATTTATTATGCTCAGAAAGAGCACATGTTCATAGAAACTATGTTCTTTGTAACTTTTTTTGGCATTTTATTACATACTGTTAGTGTTATTTATCATTTCAGGGACATTTGGCAGTTGATAAGGTTCAAACATTAAAATTTTAATTTATCTGTAGACTTATTACAGAAATTAGCTATACACAACATTGATTCTCTATTGCATCTTCCCTTGAGCAACTATCAACTTCCACATGTAACTATCGTTTATGGTTTTACCTCTTCTTGAGAATGTGTATTTGTCATTTGGTTATTCCAATAGATTTTATTTGAAAAATTAGAGCAGTAGATGTTGATATTATCAAAGAAGTGAATTAAATCAGGTTTGGAACACATGTTTAGTCAAATTATTTCTAGGACAATCAAGAATTTTGTCCCTTATCACATTAAAAAATGACTACAATCCAGTGTGAGACAAAATTGTACCAATATAAAAAATTACTTTTCTTTACTCAAGTGTGTTCTGTAATCAGTAGTTTTTAACTTTCTAGAACTTGACAATTTTTACATTAGAAATGTAAATTTTAAATGATTGGCTTCCTATGAGTAAACTATTTTGTCCATCAGCTACCTATTGGTTCATTTTACCTTGCATTTATGACAAAGAATTAAAAGTGTTGGGACTCTTTAATTAGAATCAGAAAAAATAAAGCAAAGCAATAATTTACTTAATAATTAAACTCGAGTAGAAAAAGGTTATTTAAAGAGGCCATTGGTCAGATTACTCTTCACATTGGAGAAGACAGACACATTAATATACAGTAGTTTGGTGGACTCAGGAAGTAATTAAATCCTGGAAATGGGGAAGAAAAGTGGTAGAATTTCTCTCCTTAGAAATCTTTAAGGCTAGAGTAGACATTTTTCTTCGGTTACCTTTTAAGCTCTACAATTCTTTGGATTTTTTTTGTGGTGTTTATTTATTTATTTATTTTACAGTTGACATCCAACATTATTTTATATTAGTTTCGGTGTACACTATAGTGATTAGACATTTATATAATTTAAGAAGTGATCTTCCTGACTATTCTAATACCCACTTGGCTCTATACATAGTTATTACCATATTACTGACTGTTATTCTTATGCTTTACTTTACATCCCCATGACTATTTTGTAATTACCCATTTGTATTTCTTATTTCTTGAAGATCACTTCAGCAGTTGCCATCTACTGTGTTTAACAAAAGTGCTTCACATATGCTACTTTTAAAAATCAATCAGTAGATACATTTTTCAGAAAAGTTTTAGGTTTACAGGAAAAATTAAGCAGAAAGTACAGAGCTCCATATACCCCCTTCTCCTCTCCACCTATTGCAGTTTCCTATATAATTAACATCTTGCGTTAGTGTGGTGCATTTGTTACAACTGATAAACCAATATTCGTTCATTATTTTTAACTGAGGTCCACAGTTTCCATTACAGTTCAGTGAAATGGGTGTTGAAAAAAACATATCATGTATCCACCATATATATAATGGTTTCACTAACCTAAAAATCCTCTGTGCTTCTCCTATGCTCTCTCCCTGGTAACCACTGATCATTTTACACTCTCCACAGGTTTTCCTTTTCCAGAATGTCATATAATTGAAATCATACCATACTAGCATTTTCAGACTGGTGCTTCCTTTTTAACACTGGATCGTCATCCCTTCTTTGGACATCAGTGTGCCTCTCAAAATAGAAAATCAAGAGTCGTAGAGAGCATGTGCCTTATTACATGTGATACTTACATTTAAGAACCTACTTTAATAGGCTTTATCCAAGGTTACTAATGACAATAAATAACATTAGGTTCTATCTAGATGATCAAATATGAGTTTATTTTTAATTACAGCCTCCATCAAGATATGCCTTTTTATGTTAATACACATATGTACTTGGTATATTTAAGCTACTAAGGATTGCTTTTATCTTTCTTAGTACTTACCATCTGTAGGAAAGCATATTTTTTCTATTGAATTTATATACAACCTGAAGCAAAATATTGCCATGTCATCTACATTGTTTATGAACTTTCTCAATTTTGCTGTTAGTAGTGAACCACATCATCTAATTATTGTCAAGGTTGCTAATTTTTTCTTTTCTTTTTTTCCTTTGATTTTTTTCTTTCAATAGTTTAAAATACTCCATTGCCCCTCTATTTTTGAATATGATGGTTATGTGAGACCATGACTATAATGACTACATAAACAAAACACTATTTTTATGTTTTACTCTGTTCATGAGACCAGAAGAAATCTTCCATTATTACCAGAAATTCAAATTATCTGTTTCATTTTATTAAATGTAGCACAACGAGAGTTATATCTTTTTTAATACTTAAAAAACAGTGTAGTCTACAAGATACAGAAGGTTGTGCGTGCTAATTTACATTTCTGCTGGTTAAATGGAATAGTTTCAGAGAGGCAGAACAATATTTTTTCCCTCACGTTCATTCCTGAAAGGGTTTTCCAGAAATTATGGAGATTTGAGACAAAAAATGAAAGCTCTTTTGAATAAATTATCCTGTACACCCTGGTCTAATTTTCTCTCCCATTTTGTTATAGAACTAGAAGACAGATTTTCTTTATGGCTACAATAGGTAGAGTGTTGTATGATTCATGGATAGAAGAATAAGAACTGGCCAGTAATTTCTAATATAGAGAAGAATAAAAACCAGTTAATAATTTTTAAAGTCACTAGTTATATTTTCAGGATCATCATGTCTACATATATTGCCTTATTTTTAATCTTTATATAAACTTATAAAGAAGATCCTAGGGCCGGCCGAGTGGCGCGTTAGTTAAGAGCTGGCTTGGGATGACAGAGGGCCCCCGGTTCAGATCCCACATATGAGGGCCAGTGACACTGCCCTCTACAGCTAAGATGCTGAACAACAGCTCAACCTGGAGCTGGGCTGCCGTGAGTCTCTGGTGATGGTGTAGGCTGCAGCCCCTGTGGCAGTGGGTTGCCATGGGTTACCGTGTGTAGCCAGCAGCCAGCTTGAGCAGCCAGCAGCTGCAATGAGCAGCCATCCAGAAGCCAGCGACTGATCTGTCTCACCTGGGAAGAGTGCAATGATGGTGCCAACTTGGGCCAGTGAAGCAACGTCCTCCACAACTAGAATGAAGAACAAAAGGACACAACTTGTCTGTTCCCCTTCCCCGATTCTCCAACGCTATTCCCATTCCCCCAATTCCCCAATAAAAATCTTAAAAAAAAGAAGAAGACCCTAGTTTTATACCTATTTTATAGATGTGGAAACTGACAAACAGGTTTCTATTTTGCAGAGACATCCTGAAAGAGTAATATTCAGACTAAAGCAGGTAACACACTTAAGCTCTACAACATTGCTTATCTGCTTGACTTATTTTCTTCATTAAATAGATAAATATATTATAGAGAGATGTATTTAAAACAAATATGAATCTTTTAAAAGAGTATTACAGAAGTTGTTTCATTTCAAAGCCGATGAGGCCAATTGATAACAAAGGATTAATATATACTTTTAGAATGCAGGTCTTATTGATTACACTTCACATTTTTATAGGTCCTCTTCTTTAGAAGATTAATAAAGCTTCCATTTTGCTCATCATAAATTCATTCTTTATTTAAGGCCATTAGTTAGTCACATAATGTTTAAAAATTAAATGGTTGTACGTTTTGTTAACTGCCTGCCTACTCCAAGGTAGTGATTTATAAAAATCTATTTAATTTATATTTGTACAAGGATAAAATTTAAATGAGAAATAACCCTTGGAGGGTCCTTGACATCTCAAACTGAGATTCTTATAAGAATGTTTCTTGTTTCTGTTTTTTTCTGCAGAATTTATCATTCTCCCTCTTCCCTTTTCTGGATCTTACAAATGTTAGAAAGCTTTGTGATCTATACAAAATTTATAATCACAGGTAAAAGTTATTGTAATGTACTGTGCCAGATCTTCAAAGAGATACAGAGATCCATGTCTGGTTCCTGCCTTCAATGAGCTTATCATTTATTTAGTGAGACAATATACATGTAAGTGAAAATGGAAATGACAACAAAAGGCATATATACGAAATAAGCCTTTATTCATAGTTAGAGTCTGTAATTTTTTTCTGCCAAGTTTCATACATTAAATAGTTTAGGGGTTATGGGCCTTATACCGTCTTTTTTATACATTCAACTTTTCTTTTTTATATCTCTTTAAAAATATAAAAATCATTATTAACTCTCAGGATATAAAAAACAGGTGGCAGGCAGACCAGACTTGGCCTGTGGGCCATAATGTTGTCAATTGCTGATCTGTAGCAATATGTTCATAACACAATGTATTTTCACTATTAACAATTGAGTTACAATAACCTGACTAATAATGTTTTTTTTATTTATATACAACACATGAAACATATACTCGTATATTAATAATAAAATGTTCTCCAACTGGAGTTCGGCTACAGCCAATCTGAACTCTCTGATATACTCTCTTGAAATAAAAAAGTGAATAAAGTCTCTGAGTGTACACACACACACACACACACACACACAAAACCTGTTACAAAACCTCAGGACAAAAGCTTTCTCTTTGCCTCATAGGAAACACTCCATGACTCCTGCTCATATATTTTCACTCACTAGTATAGCTCCTTTGTGATTTTGTTCTGATTTCTCACCCTACCCTCCATTAGAAGTAATAAACTAGAAATTATAGAAAATCTCTAATAAATAGGCCTCTTACAAAATTGACAAAGGAGAGCAGACTAGAAACAGAGAAAAAAAAAAGTATCATAAATGTAAATAAAACTAGGCTACAAATAACAGTAATGTAAAATAGTGAATATGCATATATTGGTGACTCTATTCTAAAGCAAAATTATGTTCAATAGCCTCTTTGTAAAGATAGGAAAGGGTCAAATAATTTTTAGAAAGACTGCCATTGAAATACTTGGAATTGTGACATTTGAAGTTGCAATAAATCCAGGTATAATCTTTGAATCCTTATCTCTCTACGTTCATTTAGTCAAATGTGCTTCCCAATATACATTTTCGAATTCATCATCTTTTCTCCATTTCCACCACCACATTCTAGATTCTCTTTTGTTGGAACAGTTATGACTGTTTCCTAATTGGTTTGTCTGGCTCGAGTCTCTCTCAGACTCTAATACATCTACCACTCAGCTATCAGAATTAAAGTTCTAAAACAAATTTCTGATCCTGTTGTTACTCACCTTAAATACTTTCAATGGCTATGCATTTCCTACACAGTCAACTTCAATGTTCCCACTGCTGCATTCAATACATTGTGCAACCCATCTTCTCAGTTGGTCCCCATCAAATTTCGTATACAAGCTATGCTTCGAGCAGCTCCAGTACTTCCCACAAATACACCCCTACTTTGTGTGCTAAATTTCACCCCCTACTTCCTTGTGTACAATCCATCTAGTAAATCTTTCAAAACACAGCTAATTGTACTCTTATAAGTTTTGAAAACTTGGACAACCCAAGATCGAAACCATTACTGCTTCCTTTCTGTGCCTATAGTAGTTTGTTTATACAGATAGTGCAGCTCTTGTCAAACTGTGTTGTATTTACTTGGATATATATCTTTCTTGCCAGACTATGAGGTCTTTTATGAGATTACCTGCTTTTACCTCTAGATGCCTAACACAGTCCTGGCACAAAATAAGCACTTAATTAGCATTATTAAATTGAATTAATTGATATGAAAGGGTGCCAATGTCTGGATACTTATAAGCAGGACAAACTGTAGTCCATGGAGAACAGAAAACTGATTATGTGTTAGACTTATGGACCAAGAGAAAGGTTATTACTCAAAATAATCATTCTCCACTGATCAAGTAAAATGGAAAGTACATATTCAGAATTTAATCATTTTAGGTTTGAAGCTTTGTATCATTTAAATATAAATCCCCCAAAGAGTGGAGTGAAATATTAAACTGCTATTAGGAATTTAGTCCAGAGAATTAGTCATAGATCTGGGAGCAGATTGGAGACAAAGATAAAAATAAAAGATTGGGAGAGGCCTAGCCTTCTTTCTAAGTGGAAATGGTTACTTTTATGTGCTAACTTGGTTAGGCCACTGTACCCAGCCAGATATTTGGTCAAAAACCAGTCTTGATGTTTCTGTGAAAGTATTTTTTAGATGAGATTAACATTTAAAGCAGTGGGTTTTGAGTAAAGCAGATTGCACTCCATAATGTAGGAGTGCCTTATCCAATCAGTTTAAGGTCTTAAGAGGAAAAAGACTGAGGTGCCCTGAGAAACTGGGAGTTTTGTCTCCAGTTTTTGTCTCCTTCGGACCAGAGCAGCAACATCAACTCTTCCCTGGTCCTACCCTGCAGATTTTGGACTTGCCATCCTCCACAGCTGCCTGAGCTAATTCCTTAAAATCTCGCACTTTATACATACATACACACACATATACATATGTACATATATCAACATAAGAATGTCCAAACATGTAGAGAATATTTATAAAAATTTATGTGAGCAAACAGGATACACCTGGAAGCAAGATCTCAACACACTGAAATAAATGCTTTGGAGAATAACAGTTGCAGTTTCTTTGTATGCACTTGAGAATAAGGAGGGAATGGAAGAAAGATTACATGAAGGTGGGATGAAGCAACAAGGGGATAAGATTATAGGGTAGTTAAGATTACATTATGTGCTCTCTTGAGGGGTTTGAAAGGGTGGTCAGGTAATAGAAAGAGGGGTCTGAAAGAGGGCATTTCAAATAAAAAATATTGTATTAACCTAGATTCACAGAAACAACAGACAAAGAAAGATAAGCCTTTTAGTAAAGAAGTTGTATGCTTGCTGGCATGAGTACCCACATTAACCTACTCAGTTAGGGATTTATGATCACATCACTGTGAGGTTACTTTCCATAGAACCCCCTTTTTCATGTATATATGCCCTATCATTATGTTTCTCTAAAGAATCCTAACACAATAAAAAAAGGGGGGGGGGTGGAGAAGTAGGTTACTGGATACGCAAACAATTTTTAAAAAAATGTTCACTACTGAAGCTGGTCACGCACAAACCTGATTTCCAATATAAGGCTTATGAAAGCAAATGCAAACCTGGGAATTCAAAATAAAGCACTGTCAAGTATCATAATATAAATCTCAAATAACACATTTTACTTTGTTTTACAGTTTCTCTTCTCAGCAATTGACTTCCATGTGTTATCTAATTTTTCTCACAAGTGAAATTTTTGATGTTGTTATGTGGTCAATTTACAATACTGAAGGAAGAATTACACATTTTATAAGCTGTATTCTCAAGCAGGCTAGGTGGCATCCTGTTGCTAATATCATCCACATGTATTACTTTCTTCCTAATATGTTACAAATCTCTTAGTTTTCAGTGTTTTTAAAATGTTTTTTATATTTTTCTGGTAACTGTTTTAGAAGGAACTAGTTTCTAAGAACTTAATTTTTTTAACCAAAATCATCCAAAATGAGATGATTTCTCAGAACCAGTGATGTCAGGTATAAATTTTTATCACAAAATAAGAATGTCTATATTTTAATACTAGTATCAAGTTAGTTTCACTATAAGAAGAAATAAAAAATTAGATCTAACTAGAGGAATATAACACTTTTCCTGCTTTTCTCATGGCTACTTCTTCTGGAAGACTTGTGCTCTTCATATATCATATAATTCCCTGTAGCCTTCTTAGAGCTAAAATAGTTTCATTACTGAAATAATTTATATTTTCCTTTTCAGTCTATTTCCATCATTCAACAATTTTATAATCAAAGTTCCTCTTAGCATTACCCAGCTTATTCTCCTAGTTTCCACACTCTAGTAATGAAATCATTCAAAACTCTGACAACTCATGTCACTTTGGAATTATTGAAGAGCAAGGATTTTCAAAGCTAGATATATTTTGATACCATCAACCTAATAACCCTATACATTTCTGGAGCATGAGATGACATGTATGTGTGTGGATATTTACACATTACAAATATACACATTAAATTTGTTAACTTGTTACAGATTTAACAGATCAAAATGGAAATTATTGTTAATAATTCAGTTTTGATTTTTGCCATTTTTAATAAAAAAACTCGTTGCCTAATGGGCTTTGGTCAAAATGGTGGAGTTGGTAAGTGCTGTGCTCACCTCCTCCCATGACCACTTTAAAACTATGACTAAACCACAGAATAACCATCATAGAGAATCACCTGAAGTATAACTGAACAGAAGTCCTATAACTAGGAATATGGTGAAGAAGCCATGACATGATGAGACTGGGAGGAGAGGCAGAGACACAGAACAGGCTGGTCACACACCCACTTCTGACAGTTAAAAAATCAGGAGGGTTGTTTGGATAAAGAGGTTCCCCCACCCTGAGGAATGAGGGGTCCCATCCCCAGGCCAGGCTCCCCAGCCAGCCCGTGGTTCCAGTGCCTGTAAGAGAAGTCCCAGTAACTTCTGGCTATTGAAACTGGCAGAAGTTGTGGTTGAGTGAGACAGAAGGCTGCTGGAGTCCCTGGTGTTCCTCTTAAAGGGCCTGTGCATAGACTTACTCACTCACAGTCTCACTTGCTCTGAGTTTGAGCAAATGGGGAGCAACTTGAGAGGTACCAGGGACATATGGAGAGGAACTGTGTTGTTTGATTTCAGGATGAGGGCTGGAGGGACAACGTTCTCTCAGATAAAAGTGCTGGCAGAAGTTACTGTTTCTTCCTTGATTCTTTTCCTCACCCCTATCCTACAGGCACAGGTGCAGGCAGCTGCGATATCTGAATCTCCATCAACCTGGTCACCACCATTTACCCTGCCCTTGTGATTCCCTGAGACCACCTTCCTCCCAACATGCAGATCCACCCAAGCTATTTCTAGTGTTTTTTCCATATAAACAGCTTATCTTAGCTTATGCAATAGACTTTCCAAAAATCTCTTAAAAGTACCCAGACAAATAGCATCTGGCCTTGGCATGCCCCACTCCTCTTGCTAAGCAGCCCCAAGCATGGCACTAGGACTGGCCAGCCTCAGTTTCCACCTTAGCCTCTTCCAGGCACCCCCAAACCCAGGACAAGTGACACTCATCTTCAGGTCACTTTGTAGCTCATTCCAAGTGGCCCCAGGCAGGGCATAAGCAACAGTTGATCTTAGCCTGCACTAGAACCCCTCCTAAGAGGCCATATAACCAACATACCTGGTGGCCACATTCAGAACACACCAGAACACAACCACACAATCCAACCACCTTCACAAATAATACACTCAAAGGGTGGATTCCACAGGCACCAGAACCCTGCTAAATTGAATTTTGCTCTGTAAGTTAAGCCCCTGCAAAACAGCTCCTCCACTGTAGTCACAGCCAGTCCTCAAAACCAGTCAGCTCAAGGGTCAATCCCTCCCAAAGACATACCAACAGCAATCAAGGCTCAACTATAAGAAGGAACACACAACCCACACCAAAAATACAACTGCAGCACCCAGGTCAGGTGACTGGGGAGACTGTGCCACTGGGCCCCACAGAACATCTATATATAAGGCCACTCTACCAAGATTGGGAGACATAGCATACCTACCTACTATATAGAAAAAAAACACAAGGAGGCAGCCAAAATGAGGAGACAAAAAAACATGTCCCAAATAAAAGAACAAAACTAAGCTCCAGAAAAAGAACTAAACAAACAAACAAAAAAAGACAAGCAAGCTACCAGAGGCAAAGTTCAAAACACTGGTTATAAGGATGCTCAGTAACTTCAGGGAGAATTTAAACAAAGAAATAAGAAACATAAAAATGGAGAAAGAAGACATAAAAAAGAACCAGCCATAAATGAAGAATACAATAACTGAAATAATAAAGACAGTGGAGGGAATCAACAGTAAATTAAATGGAGCAGAGGATCAAATCAGCAATTTGGAAGATAAGGTATCATAAAACACCCAATCAGAACAGCAAAACGAAAACAAAATCCAAAACACTGAGGATAGTTTAAGAGGCCTCTGGGACAACATCAAGCATACTAACATTGATGTCATAGGAGTATCAGAAGAAGAGAGAGAGAAAGGAATTGAAAACCTATTTGAAAAAATAATGATAGAAAACATCCAGAACCTGGTAAAGGAAATAAACATACAAGCCAAAAAATTAGAGAGGGTCCCAAACAAGATGAACCAAAAGAGGTCCACACCAAGACACACCATAATTGAAGTGCCAAGTGTTAAAGCAAAGAAAAATTTAAAAGCAGCAAGAGAAAAGCAGTTAGTTTGCCTACAAGGGAGCTCCCATAAGATTGTCAGATAATTTCTCAACAGGAACTTTGCAGGCCAGAAGAGATTAGCATGAAATATTTAAAGTGATCAAAAACAAGGATCTACAACTAAGATTACTCTAACCAGCAAGACTATCATGTAGAATTGAAAGATAGATAGAGAGCTTTCCAGAAAAGAAAAAGCTAAAGGAGTTCACCACCACCACACCAGTATTATAAAAAATGTTAGAGGGACTTCTTTAAGGAAAAGAAAAGAAAATATGAATAAAATGGCAATAACTGCATATCTGTCAACAATCACTTTAAATGTAAATAGATTAAATGCTTCACTCAAAAGACACAGGAGGGCTGAATGGACTAAAAATGAAGACCCTCACATGTACTGCCTACACGAGACTCACTTCAGGTAGAGTAACACACAGACTGAAAATAAAGGCATGGAAAAAGATATTTCATGAAAATGGAAACAAAGAAAGAAAAGAAGCTGGGTCACTGATATGTGGGATATAAAACTGAAAGCAAAAAAGGAACAAGACAAACAAACAAACAAAAATTTATAGACACAGACAACAGTTTAGTGGTTACCAGAGGGTAAGGGGGCAGGGAGGTGACAGATGAGGGTAAATGGGATCAAGCATTTGGTGATGGAAGGAGAGCTACTCTGGGTGGTGAACACACAATGTGATATATAGATGGTGTATTACAGAATTGTATGTAACTTTACTAACCATTGTCACCCCAATAAACTTTAATTAAAAAAAAAGAAGCTGTAGTAGCAGTGCTTATATCAGACAAAATAGACTTTAAAACAAAGGCTATAACAACAGACAAAGAAGGACCCAGTAATTTCACTTCTGGGTATTTATCCAAAGAAACCCAAAACCCTAATTTGAAAAGACACATGCATCTATATGTTCGTTGCAGCATTATTTACAATAGCCAAGATATGGAAGCAACGTATGTGTCCATCAATAGATGAATGAATAAAGAAGTGGTACATATATACAATGGAATATTACTCGCCCATGAAAATGAATGAAATATTGCCATCTGCAACAATATGGATGGACTTAAAGAATATTACGTTGAGTGAAATTTGTCAGACAGAGAAAAACAGATACCATATGATTTCACTTATATGTGAAATCTACAAAACAAAACAAACAAACAAACAAGACAGAAACAAACTCATAGATACAGAGAGCATTTTGATGGTAGCCAAATGGGAGAGGTGTTGGAGGGCTAGAGGAAATGGGGGAAGGGATTAAAAGGTAGAAATTGGTAGTTACAAAATAGTCATGGGTATGTAAAGTGCAGCATAGGGAATATCATCAGTAATGCTGTAAAACTATGTATGGCATCATATTGGTACTAGATTTATCAGAGTGATCACTTTGAAAGTTATATAAATGTCTAATCACTATGCTGTACACCTGAATCTAAAACAATATTGTATGTCAACTGAATTTAAAAAAATAAAAATGATTTTTAAAAAAATCATTGCCTCACAGTAAAGTTAAAATGTTGAATAGTTTTTAGTTTTAAGAAGTCATTGCATATACTAAGAATAGCAGTTTAATCACTTCCCCCCAACATTGGACCAATCCAAAATTTCATCTTCCACCACTGTAGTTTTCTTGAATTAATTCACCATAACCACACAGGTTTATACTGAAATTATTTAAAATTCCTAAGCAAATTATTTTGAAAATCATTTCAAATTGATGTCAGATTTCTATGCATAATTCAGGCCTTCTATCCTTCTTCATTGGATTTCAGGATTTTTATTTTTACTCCCATTGCCAATTTATGTCAGATTATCTACCAAGTATGGACTCTATCCTAATCATAGATCTGTAGTGCTCTCCCTTGATTAGCATATTAGTCAGGGTTCATTTTTTAGGAAATAGAACACATTCTAGGTATTTTTAAAAGAAAGAAATATAATAGAGTATTGAGTAATTAAAAATTATTAGAAGAGCTAGAGCATAAATTTTAGGCTAGTCTTATAAAACAATAAAACATTATTTTTTGCTCCTACAAAGCCCACTGTATGCCATGGAGATTCTCCTGGGCTGCTGTTTATGAGATGTCTCATAGCTGCATCTCTATAAATATGGGCTTGTGTGAGTACCATGGCAGGGGGAAAAACCAGATAGAAAATTGTTCTGTGGTCCTTAAATACTTTCGCTCAAAAATTACATATGCTAATTTTGCTTGATTTTCATCAGCAAAGCAAGTCACATGGCCGCCTATAACTTTGAGTGGGCAGGAAAGTTTATTCATATCTTGGGTCTAAAAGGAGAATAATCAGCAATGTTGGTGAGCACTATTAATGACTATCGTAGTATGTCCTTTTAATGCTCTCACATCCCATCTAATTGTAGCAATTAGTTCAATGTCAAAGACTTCTTGGTGTTTAAGATCATCTCTCTATCAGGTCTAGACATGGTAGCTCTTGATCGAGATATCTATAAACTAACGAGACAGATTATATGCCCCAACATCCCATTTATAGGCATGGACAGGATTATTGCAATGAACACATCCATTTTGAGAGGAGAAGAATGGGACAAACATAGAAGACACTGGTCTGTAGCAATTCAGAATTTTCAAGGGCTATCTACTCTGGAGGTGGGGAATATTCCTTCATTATGCCTTTTCACTACTCAGGTCCCTGAGAAATTCTTCCTTGGGTACATAAGAACTGGGAATGAGGGAATTTTTCCTTTTTTGTGGATGAGCAGGTTTCTCACATCAATTCCTGCTTTATATAGGTTTGGGAGCCAAAGTTTCAGTTAGAGATTACTTTTAGTTTAGTCTTTGTTTCCTTTAGTAGAAAAACTCTTGAAAAATTTAGTAGATGTTTTATTTGATTCTAATCAACAATTCACGCTAACAGCCAAATGCACAGTTCTTTTCAAGACATTGTATTCAAAATTTGCAATATTTATTTAGTTTTTGTCTCACCACCATCTGTTTTGACCCACTTGTGATTCTATGTACTTGAATTGTGGCAGTTCTGTGATTGAGATATAACTTAATCTCTTTTCCATGAGACATTTTAACTAATTAAAAGGTTTACTTAGCCATAGTCTTAATTGAGTCTTAAATCTGAGATAGTTCAATCCATTCAGAGACTATACTGACTAACAGATGTGATGGTCATTCCCTTAATTTGATTCTTGTCATTCAAAACCTTCTTTAGTTTTTACATGTACAGTGAGTGGTTGAGAAATAGCTGCATCTTCCAACACTAGGAATTCCTAAGTTTCTAGTTTATTTATTTTCCTGTTTATTATTGTTTTTTAAATGGTCCAATTCTTTTCTGACCTTACTTCTTTCATATAATACTTTCCAACTACAGTCAATAGTAATCAATACACACTCTTCATGTTCACTTTGCTATCTTCTTCCTCTAGAACTACAAGGTCATTAAGTACATAGTCTTCCATGTTCTCTCAGAAGTCCATTTTATAATCTGCTTGCCAATGAATAGCATGGACTATCAGTTTTCACATTCAAATGATAGTTTCCTCATCACTTCTGTCAATTCAATGTTACATATTTTAGGCTTTGTTACCTACAAGGGAGCTCCCATAAGATTGTCAGCTGATTTCTCAACAGGAACTTTGCAGGCCAGAATGGACTGGCATGAAATATTCAAAGTGAGGGTAAATGGGATCAGGTATATGGTGATGGAAGGAGAACTGACTCTGGGTGGTAAACACACAATGTGATATATAGGTGGTTTATTACAGAACTGTACACTTGAAACCTATGTATCTTTACTAACCATTGTCACTCCAGCATTTCAGGAGCTCTGTGCCAGGAATAGAATAAAATGAACTATATATTTCTTATTATAAATCACACTACATCTGGTTACTTCAAGACGTGTAGTCTCATTTCAGTAGTCAAAATATCCAATCACATATAATACTTAAAAGATCACATAAGGTATAACATTCTCCCTTCCCTTGTTTATTGACAGGTCAGGCATGGAAATCCTAGAAAGGTGTGGAATAACAACGAGTTCTAGGGAAAGTAACCTCACAAGGTGATCTAACTAGGCAGGTCCTGATGGGTAGTCATGTCCCAGGTATGTAACTTTTTTAGTAATAGGTTTATTTTCCCTTTAAGCAAGACTGTCCATTGTTTTTGTACATCTAGGTTATCATACCTTTGAAACAAGCATAACCACCCTGGGGAAAGCACATAATCTTGTTAACTTTCCTGTAATCCAATTCCAGCCTTGCTTTCTCCCACCCTCATGTAATCTTCCTTACACTTCCTCCTTAAATTCAAATGCATAAAAGAAACCGTGAAACCATACTCTCCGGAGCATTTGAGATTTTGTTTCCCAGCAATTGTCATCAGTTTGACTCAAATAAACTCATAAAAATTCCTTACAGGTTTAGATGTGTCTTATGTCGACAAAGAGAAAAGGGGTGGGAGGGCTATAATACTCACTTTTAGATTCCACCTCCTCCATCATCACCTCTCACTAGGCTGCTTTTTAGCATCTTTGGAGCTGGAGAAAAAGAGGGGAGAAGACAGATTTAAGGGTCAGGACAGATCCTATTTGCCTGATATCAAGCTATCCCTGGCCAGGCTGTTCTTCATACTTGAACCTCCCTGGAAATTTAGACCTGAGTGTCTGCTTCCATGACTGTAGAGAATCCCTCATTGGGAATCTCTTTCCTGCAGTCTCCTAATGCAAACACTTCCTCTGAGTGACAAAGTGCAACACCTTCCTCAGCCCTAGTTTTCTGCAGTCTCCCCTATATGGCTGTATCTGTTGGGATCCCATTGCTCTTCTAATCAGACCTGTTAGTCAAAGCTACTTTGATACAACCCAAAGCTGTTTATTTGCCCAAATGACCCATATCTGGACTATGAGAAACCCTCACTTCCTTGACAAATTCTGGGAGGGCTGGTGATTCGCAACATTGTTCCCTTTCCTAAATCGATAGGCAGAGCAACTAGTTAGCTCTCGGTTCACACTAATATGTAGATCTCATACTAGTATTTAGCTGACAAAGACTCCAAGAGATATAGGAAAAGCTCTCCAAGTGGTCACTTTTGAGCTTCTATTGCTGGGCATAGGTGAGAAGAAACAAGTATAGACAGGGCCAGGCCAGGAAACTAAGGATTCATCAGTGGAGAACGAGGCAGGGTCCTCATTCTCAGAGTTCGGAGAAGAACTCCATGCTTGAGTGCCTTGAATCATATATAGTCTCCTGTAGACTCTGACTGCAGGATTCCACACATTCTGCCTTTGTTTTTGTTAGTTTGTTTGTTTGTTTTTAAATAATCTCTTTCAATTGTTATTTGTATGTCTAACTATGGTCAGAATATTCTTGATACATGTTTACAGACTTATTCTAGAAAAAGTCATATTTTTTTAAACTTTTCATCACCTTCAAGCTACCAATCAGCTATTTTTTGCTGATTAGAATGGAATAAACAGGATTCTTTTCCTATATTGCTTCTTCTACATTCCAACAGGAAAATTCCAGTGAGCTAAAAAATATATATAACAAATGATATGTTTAAAATATGATGAAACTTCTAGGTCAAAATAGGATATTTGGAGCTCACCTCCTCAATCATTATATGATCTGTATAAATAATTACTGAGGGAAATATCTTTTATTTATTCAATATGACCAGCCTGTCTACATCAGGCTTCTCAAAGTGACAGTGCATAATGAAATAAGGAGCTTGTGTCAGAATGTAATTCAATTTGCTGCTTCCTTCATTGATAAAGTCTAGTTATAAAAAACAAATGTTTGCTGGCTGACCTACACAGTACGCTCAATTACTTAGGTGATTTTCATTCTGGCATAAACTCCTATCTTGTTCACAGGTAACAAATAGCTTGTGGATTATTTGCTGTGCCCAGTCACACTATGAGAAGCACCATTCTAGAGAGAAGATCAGTGACTTAATATCACTGTCATTTAATTTTTCTTTACTCTTACCAACAAGGTCAATTAAATGGATTCCTAGAGATAAACATGCATAAAACTATGAATATGTTCCCAGTGTCCTTATAGGACATGTTATAGGAATTTCAGGAACTTTAAGAGCTACTCACTTCTTGAGGACCAACCACAAAAACAAATTTTTAGACCATTAATGAAGATCATCAATGCCTGAAGCAATGTTTATGCTTATATAATAGAAAGTAAGTTTTATGAAGATCAACACATCTCTTGCTCTAAATTAATTCCTACTTGCCCTTGGATTTAAAACATCATAAAAATAAATTTAGTTTAAAATAAATTTAGTTTAAAAATAATTAAATTTATTTTTTAGTGGGAAGATGTGCTTAAATTTGTTTCAATAACATAAAAATTGTTTTTTTTACTAAATTGGTTTCAACTTCATAAAAAGCCTAGATATTCAGGTAATGAGCTAAAAATGAACCTAATAAGTTCAGTCTTCAAGATTTGTGTTCTAAGTACCTTATGACTAAGAAAATATCAGTTATTACAAATTATTCTGATTTTAAAGATTTAAACAGCAGTGAGGAAAACATGAGTCACTTCATTATTAGACATATTCACTTATTTAACCTTAAAAATGTCATACTGTTTTGAGAAAATAGAGGTAAACAAATCTCAGGTGAAAATTGTTAAGATATTTATTTTTTAATGTTGATTATGCAGAGGCTGACCTGAGTCACCATCAGCCTTAACTCTAAACCAGCCTTTAGGACTATGGGACTATAATCTGGTACGTTCCTTAGAGGAAAATTTTAATGGAGGCATGTTTTCTCTGACAGGCATTAAAACCCCACTCTTATTCAGGTTACACCAAAGACTAAGGTTTGGTTAAAATAAATTGAAAATGGGAACACAATATGAATTAGGAGACAACTTAAGTAGAAGACTGTGTAAGAAAGCCAGAGAAAATGAAGGGAGACAGGTTGCCTGGAAGCAATCAATTTCTAATTTTATAAAGCTAAGAGTCTAGGAGAGTAATTAGCATCAAAGCCAGATCAATTTTTCTAGACAAAGTGTTTTATTAGATTGCTACATGACAGCATGCTAATTAGAACTGATTGGTCTAATTAGAATCCCATTAATAAGCAGAAAGGCAATGACATACTTGTATGCATTACTACATACATTCACAACACCTTGACTCATCAAATGCTTCAAAATTTAAGCAGTTGCAAATGTAGTTGCTTTTTTATAATATTTTATACTATATATATATACAAATATACATATATACATATATATATGTATATATGTATATATATATATATAAATAAAATGTATTATTATTTTTTTTTAGAGAGGAAGAGAATAAACCTGGTAACCTGGTGAGGGGGATGGGGGTGGTGAGGACAGGAAGCTCCTCAGTACTCTGGTGTGCATACCTTCAAAAAGCAATTAGTAAAGATCAAACACTAGAGAAAGCTTTAATAAATTATCACTTCATTTCAGAAACTCAGGCTGAAGTAAGAACATAAGCTAATTAAAAACTTGTAGACAATAATGAATTTTTGATGTAATTATGAAATAAGCTACCTGTTTTCCTTTCTTACCTAAATACCATAGTAAAAAAGCAAAGATAAAATTAGAGCAGTTTTATTTTTTTGGTCATAATTGTAATAATATAACCATAATTTTGTATTAATTATTATGTGTGTCTAACCTTGAAAAAAATGCTTTAGCTCTGTTGTTTCTTAACATCAATACACCTCTCCCCCCACCACACACACACACACACACACACACACACACACACACACACACACACTACATATATTATAATACACCATGAGAAGCTAAGGCATATCAACAGAGTATATTTATTATTTATTGAATAAATATTATTGAGTAGCTTTCCTGTGCCAGACACTATTCCAGGTGACCAATTTGACCTGTCAAATTTCTTTTCATAGGAGGAGCAACAGTGAAAGAAAAGTAGTGACCAATCAAAGAAACTATATATGTAAACACTTACTCTTGACTAGACTATTCCAGCAGTCTCCAAAGAGCACTTGCATGTCCTCAAGCTCCTGTACCCCTACACACTTATCTTGCAGTCTATTATATGAACTATCATGACTTGAACATAGTTACATATGGGCTATTCCTCAGGATCCAGGCATTTCCACACCCTCACTGAGAAGTAACTTTTCACATCCCTTGTCAGTTCTGCCCATGTATCTTGAGTACCTAGGAATCTTAGGCACTAACATTTTTGGGACTTCCTGAGTTTTACAATGGTCATATAATAGATTTGGTCTACATGACATACTCTGTTTCTGTCCTACTTATTTTTAATGCAGAAATAATTTCTTTTTTTTTTCTAAAGATTTTTATTGGGGAATTGGGGGGATGGGAACAGTGCTAGGGAATTGGGGGAAGGGGAACAGACAAGTTGCTGTCATTTTGTTCTTCAGTCTAGTTGTGGAGGACGTTGCTTCACTGGCCCAAGTTGGCACCATCATTGCGCTCTTCCCGGGTGAGGAAGATCAGTCGCCGGCTTCTGGACGGCCGCTCACTGCGGCTGCTGGCTACATACGGTAGCCCATGGCAACCCACTGCCACAGGGAGTGCAGCCTATGCCATCACCGGCGACTCATGGCAGCCCAGCTCCAGGTTGAGCTGTTGTTCAGCATCTTAGCTGTGGAGGGCAGTGTCACTGGCCCTCATATGTGGGATCCGAACCGGGGCCCTCTGGCATCCCAAGCGAGTTCTTAACCATCTCGCCATTCGGCCGGCCCAGAAATAATTTCTTTTTGCATAGAGCACTGTAACTGTGTTCTAATCCATCATTGAATAATGAATAATGCTACATTATTCTATGAATTTCAAAAGCTCAATCTAGATCTTGTGTGTGTGTGTGTGTGTGTGTGTGTGTGTGTGTGTGTGTGTGTGTGTGTGTGTGTGTTTGTCCCTAATTATACTAGGTCTTCAGGATAGGAAGAGTGAGAATATTTTAAATTTACTCCTAAATAATTATATACCTTCATTTTCAGTGAACATCCTTCCTGCAGGCTTGGTCTCTTTATTTTTCCAGCTGCCAAAGATAATATGGGCTTTCTAATCCATTCATTGGAATATAATTCATTTCTCTGTATAATACATACTATAACTATGTGTCTCAGATGTTTAAGACTGTCCCAATTTCAATTCTGTGTGTGTATGTGTGTGTGTGTGTGTGTGTGTGTGTGTGTGTGTGTGTGTGTTTCATAGAAAATTCTAACCATGTGAAAACAAACTCCAATTATCAATGGCTTAACACAAAAAAGGTTTATTTGTTTCTCATGTCAAATTTAGGTCTGAGTTGGGTAGTGGAGAGTAAGAAAAAAGAAGGAGACTCTGCTCAAGCAATTATTCAGAGTTCCAAGTCCATGCCATCTTGTCATACCATCATCTTGAGCTCCAACAATGGACCTCCAATTTTTCTGCAGAATGGAAAGATGGATGATGGATAGCATGTGACAGATTTGTATGTGTCTTGCCTGGAAACAGCATACTTCAATTCTATTCATGTTTCATTGACTGGAACTCAGACACATGGTTCCAACCTAACTGAAAGGAAAGTGTCCTTAATTTATGTGTCCTAAAGGAAAGGAAAACATTAGTAAGCAGTAGCTTTCTCCACCACATTCTATCGCCAAAGATGTTTTTGCTCCTGCTATTTCACATATAGACCACTCTTTTTTTCCTTTTCCAAAGAAGACAATCCCAAATTCCATCGAGACTTTGTGTCTAGCTGAAAAAACAAATTTTAGAGGCTGTGTTGCTCTGTCATCTCTGTTGGGATCAGATGTGGCTCCTCTGGGTCCAGCAACTTAAAATCTAAAAGCCAGTTATCTGCTTACCCCACAACCCCACACTGAAAGTTCAGTACTGAGTCAGGAATAAGATACCCTTGGACATGTCTGCAAAGTCAGTTGTGGAGAATACCTTGTTTGGCAACCAACTTCCTGCTGAAGAAAGTCTGGGGTCTGAAAGCTCTTTTATAACTAGAGAAGTCAAACACTTTTTAAAATCTGACATCAGAGAATCTTTATCAATATAATTTCATAAAAATCTTTATAGACTTCAAATTTCTTTGGTTCCAGTTATTCCATATAGCAGAAACATACTGGAAGTTCTTTGTATACACAAGTTTCAAACATTCTTAATATTTGCTTCCTTGCCTCCGTGTTCTCTCTCTCATTTTACCACAGGCAACATTAAGAACATCAAGTGTGAACAAGAGAAAGCCATCTTGTATCTTACCTTTGATCCTAGGTTAGGTCTTAATGGACCCTTAGTGGTGAAAACAGGTCCCCATCTTATTTTCTACTATATGATATTTAGAAGCAGATGCCCTTTCAATCCATGAAGGCCCTAAATTTGTAAACTGCTTCCTTTTATTTTTTGCTTTCAAACCATTCAATTTCTAATTCTCTTCTATGCTCATCATTTTTTGAAATACTGTGTTGAGCACAGCCAACATCCACACTCAGTAACACTTTTTTCCTCAGCCAATTCCCTTAGAGATGCTGGCTCAATAGGTGTATAGAATATCTTCAAAGCTAACATAGGCACCATTTCTACCAAGGATTCTGGTATTTTATCAACATATATCGCCACATTTCTACTATCCAATATCTGTTTATTGCCTACTTTTAGACAATTATGCCAATGTCATATATTGTGAGTCTTTTTTACAGTAGCACCCCACTTTAAGATTCCAGTTTTGGCATTGTTTATATGCTGTTATAACAAGCTGTTATATGCTTATAGCAAGCAACCTCAAAAAGGTTTACTTAATGACCAGATTTTTTTTTTTTTGCCTCTGTCTTTCCACACATTGAACACCCTCTCTAACAAAGACAACCCAATTTCATTTCATCTTTGCATCCAGGTGAAAGGCTAGAAATTGAAGATATTGTGTTGCTCAGTCAAATCTTTGGGTCAGATGTGGCTCCTTTTGGAGCAGCAACTTCCCAAAAGAACCAATGAAGTGGGAGAGGAGTGCTTTGTTCCATAAAGTTACTTAGGAACCCTGGTGTTTTCATCTTATGTACTATGATTTTCAATGTTGTCTCCACAATTGCCATACAGTAGGAAAAGAGAGTGAAAATTTACACAGAGGGTTTTTACGGGGTAGGTCTTGAAATGGTCTATATCACTTTTGTACACATTTCATTGACTAGAACTCAGTTCTGTCTTCCTAACCTAAATGTAAGTGATCCAAGAAAAACTGAGGCGCACCAAACATAGAAAGTTGAACAGAAACAGAGATTGATGAACATTGTTTGTCCTATTATCCCCATAAATGCAAGCACTTGCCATACCAATAAAACACAACTGTAAGTTTCAAAAATATTTACTGTCTTTTGGGGAAACCAGGGCAGCATTTGGAGAAAAAGTAGAATCAAACTGAGGAGTTAGTTTATCAGAGAGCCACTTCATAGACACTATATCTCCAATTTTTAAAAAAAATCTTGATTATTTTTATAGAGAAAATAACATTAAAATACTGAGTTGTTAATTATTATCAGAGTGCTTCTAAGATACACACACACATACACACACACACACATACACAAATGAGTTTGTTTTATGATTGTGTTAGACAGTTTTAAGATAAGCAACACTGAAAACACTCAGAGTGTAAAGGGTCATGCTGAAAAGTTTCATGGGTTTGTTTCCTGAAAGAGCTGTGTCAGCTATTTAGGAAGAGATGTGGCAATATCAGAAATAGATTGAGAAGCCAGAAAGTTAGCTTGAGAAAACCCAGTAACTAAAAGCAGAGCTTGAGCTATATTGTAGAAATCTTGGCCAAAGTTTAAGCAAGAATAGATATGTGTAAGGAAGCAGTAGAATCCCAGATTGATCCAGGCTAAATCCTTGTTTATGTTCTAAGAGCTAAGTCCTTGAAACCCCAAGGAAATTAGAAGTGTACTCAGGTCTCAATGGACTATTCATAAAATGTATTAAAGTAACAAGAGACCATAGTTGATCTGACACCTGGGAGGGTTCAAATTTTTACTTTTAATTTCCACACTCTTTCCTTAGTAAATCTCATATTTATCAGCAGATATTTGTATATTCATATGTCCATAGGCATCTTACATATGCTTCACAGTCATATTAATCTTTTAGGATAATAGGGTACATCTATACGTTGATTGAAATCTCTGGAATTCATTTTCTCCACTTGGTCATCTAGATTTTCATCCTTTCCTAGAGTTAAGGCTGAACAGGGCCATATTGTCAATGCTAAGGTTACCAAGGTGGCCTCTAATAATGATTTAATGCTAACATTTCATTTCTAAATTTCTAAATATCAGTACATCCTTATAACATCATATTGTTGCCATGACAGGAAGCTATGCCAATGCTTTGCATAATTTTTCAGTGAATTACTTAAATTCTTGAATTCCTTCTCTACAAAATACTGGTCCATTATCCTCAGCTACTCTGTAAAACAACATTCATATCTATGAGTTTATGTCTCTGTCTTCAGCTCAGCTCTTATGTTTAGTGGTGATAAGCCTGCCCTCTCAGGGCAGATAATGTGTTATTCAAACCAAGGGCACATCTCTGTGGTTTATTTACTCTGTCTTCTCCGGGTCAGATCGCTGAATTCAGATTTTGAATCTAGTAATCCAGTAAGTAAATAGCAAATAAAACTAAGAGTTAAGCACCACAGTTTCATGTGATATTCAGACAATATTATTAGCAGAAATTTTAAGAACGTTGTGGAATGATACCTGCCAAAGTTTGTTTGTGCAAATGAAATTGAAATTCTCTACATAACTTTGTCAAGTCTCAAGTAAGCATGATAGGTATTTAATATTTCTATAGATTAAAATTTTTCAATTGCCCTCACAGTTTATTTCTCCTCTATTCTTGAATGCTTATAGCCACAGAAAATGTTTAGAAATTTTGAATTTTAGTTTTTATCCCTAATAAATATGAACTTACTTGATGATAAATACTGGCATACCAGTAGGACACCTGAATCATATAACTGACAATGATTTTTGCACATTAAGTTTATGTATATAAGCTGGAATCTAAGAACAACTTGAAAGGATAAATTTTAGAAATATATCTGTACCTTTCTAGTTCCACTTAACATCTTCAACATTATGTTATATATGGCAAAGGTGGTATTTTATATCTTCTAATAAGTTTTCAATTGTTTAAATGCACCTGCATCTTATTTATTTTTGTGTCTTTTTAAATGCCTGTTTTAGCGCCTGGAATATAGTCTATGTTCAACTAAATAGGTCGTAATTAAAGGAAAACTAAGGAACAAAAGAAGGAAAGGGGAAAAAAGAAAGAAGGATGTTGAAATAATTAAATAGAAGAAGAAAAGCTTCTAAAATATAGAAAATACATTAATTATTTATTATTTACTTTATTTTCACCATGCAAGTGGTCATTTGAGAACCTTACAAGTATGATGTCATTCTAAGCATCTTGGACTAGTTTAAAAGAAAAGAAATTGTGTAGTACTGTAATATTTTGTAGATGCTAAATTTGTAAAAAAAAAGAAATTTTTAAAAAGGCAGTTGAACACTGACTTCATAAGCTTTCCAAATGCAATTTTTGTGCTGAGGAATTCTTGGAAATACCAAATGTAACTGTAAATAATTTTTACTGCCAGATTTTTCAGCAGAACCAAGATAGATGTGTAATGTTTAAAGAAAACCAGTGATTTGATATCAGCTTGCTAGCTAAAAACATACCTTTGTTTTATAGATATATCAATCTTACATTTCTAAATAAAGCTGTGGGTCTTCTCCCAAAATTCCAGTCACTCAGAATATCCCAAATCACAACTGATGGCAACTTCATCCTCTCAAAAATTTGGAGCCATTTTTGAATGCTCCCTTTTCTCATGACCCATATTCAATGTATCAAGATATCTAGTTAGTTCTATTTTAAGAATGTACCCAGAAACAGGCCATTTGTTGCCCATTTCCACTGCAACAATCATCAAGCCATCATCATTTCTGCCTAGACTACTGCAGAAGTTTGTTTTGTTTTGTTTTTGGAATGTAATTGACATGTAACGTTATATTTAGTTTCAGGTGTACAAAGTAATTTTCTTATAAAGTAATTAATATATATAAAGATATTTGTATATATTACAAAATGATTACTACAATGTCTTGTTAACCTCCGTCACCATACATATGAGTAGTTGCAAATTTGCTTTTTCTTGTGATGAGAACTTTTAAGATTGATTCTTCTAGCAACTTTCAAACATGTAACACAATATTACCAAGTCTAGTCACCATGCTTTACATTACATTCCCATGACTCATTTATTTTATATCTGGAAATTTGTTCTTTTGGATTCCTTTCACCCATTTTGCCTACTCCCTTACCCTGCCTCTGGCAACCATCACTCTTTTCTCTCTATGAGCTTGGTGTTTTAGTTTTTGGGTTTTTTCCTTTCAATTCCTTTCAATATAAGTGAAATTATACAGTATTACAAAAGTTTTTTATCTGGATTCTTGGTTTTCATTTCTTTTTTCCTACAAATCTATTCTCTCAAGACAGCTCGTGATCTTTTAGAAACATAAACTAGATCATATCACTGTTTCTTTAAAACTATCCAGTGGTATCCCATTTCACTCAGAGTAAAAATCATAGTCCTCCCAAAGGCCTACAAGGCCCAACTGAACCTGCAACCCACCCATTCATGGCCCTGCCCTTACCTCTTAGATCATTTTTTCCCTAGCCACACCACACTGACCTCCATATTACTCCTGAAAAATTCTAGACATTCTGCCACATTAGGAATTTTTTTTAATAATTCAAAAGTGATTCAATAGTGTCTACTATTTGGGAAATAGCAGAGAATCATTAAATATTTGGTGGATATATGATTAAATAAATAAGTGAATTAATTTGATGTAAGATATATTTTACATTATTTTTTAACCATTCTAACCTGAGTATCTTTACATTTTAAATAGTGATATAAACTATGTTATAAATTTTGTCTGTGTTGGGAGATTTTAATTAATAATGGCATTAAATGTGCTTTAATAAATATATTCAAAATAAGGATGAAAATTATTTTTTAATTAAAATAAATATTGGATTCATTAATATATAGATTCTGTCAGTTCCTTCTAAATAATATTTCCCCATACCTTGATCAAAAACTTCAGTAGCCTTTAGGGTAAACCAGTCAACTTTGACATCGTTCAAGTACTACTGTTCAACAATTGTTTAAGTACCAATAAAAGTGATTTTTATCTATTTTACCAATATTTTCTAAGTTTATTCTCATATAATGTGAACTCTCATTGCTTGAAAAAAAGAAAAACGTGTTCTATGATTTAGCCATGGACATTCTTTTCCTTTATACTTTTTTTTTCAGTTTTTAAATTTAATTATTATTATTTTATTATTTTTCAATTGTAGTTGACATTTAATATTATTTTATATTAGTTTCAGGCATACAGTGTAGTGGTTAGACATTTACATAATTATCAAGTGATTCCCCCCCATAAGTCTAGTACCCACCTGGCATTATACATAGTTATTACCATATTATCAACTATATTCCCTATGTTTTACTTTACATCCCCATGACTATTTTGTAACTACAAATTTGTACTTCTTAATCCCTTCACCTTTTCACCCAGACCCCAACCCTCCTCCTATCTGATAACTTGGATTATTCCACTCTTTTAAATTTACTTCCTTCTTTTTTTCCCTTGCTCACTTATTTCAATGCAACCTAGGTTTGAAATCTCAAATACTTTTTCCTCCACCCTTCTGAACTCTACCTCTAATAACTTTGTAGTTAAGTTCCACAGTCAGAGGCACCTGGTATATTTTTCTTTGTAGATAATTTATATTTTATAAATAAGGTTTTCTTTCAAAATAGATAAAGTATCTTCAGATCAAGTACCCAGTTGAATTTAGTTTCTGAATGTCCAATAGATATTCATCTTCAGAATTTAAGAAAAAAGATAAGAATTCCCAGGAATTCTTAGGATTTCCTGAAATCTTGAAATTTTGTGCATTTTATAGTATTTATAAAAGGAGGACTAGTAATTACTATTATAGTACTATTTGTAATAGTATTGTTTTCTTTACTATTTTAGTAGTACTTTAGTTATATTTCTTAAGAGTTGTAACATAAGCAAAAGTTCAAACACTGAAAAACATTAGTGTACATTACTGGGATGCGTTTGAATAGCTCAACATTTTGATCATCCAGCAAAGTAACAGTGAAGATACAGAATCATGTAAAAACTGCCAATTTAAGTATTTGTTTATTTAGCATCCTAAACTTGTTTGTTATTTTTTGGAACGCCATTTCTAAGGCTTGTACAAAATCCTATCTACCTGCAACAATGATTCACCATTAGCAACAAATAAGATCACAAACACACACTTTAACATACTAACATCTACAAGAAGACTGACCGCCTGATTATACAGTGACTGATTCTCTCCTACACGCTCCTGTTCCAGTTCTCGAAAACGTTGAGCTTTATTTTCCATGTGTATCAATGTTTCCTGCTCTTGCTATTAACTTGATATTAACAGATTCCTTCAAATCTATAGTAATTACACTTATAATTATGCTTTAATTCTCATAGGAGAATTATAAATATTTTTTTTCTTATTTCCCAATTATTGTCTCCTGCTTGTTATCAAAATTTGGGATTGAGAAGAACATATAAAATTTCCAAGAAAAGTCAGGAAGATGTTCCTGCATGAATACTCTAGTTGGATTACTATATCCAGTTACCTATAAGTACTATTTAAATATCTAATACATGTCCTTTCATGTGGAAGATATTGGAGATGAAACAGTGAAAACATAGCATCATCCCTGATGGCACTCACATTTTAGCTGGAAAGACTAGCAGTTAATCAACACAGTACAATGAAGTATGACGTGAATACAATTGCAGAGGTGCTGGATGTTGTAAGAACACATATTAGGAGTTTCGTATCTCTTCACATTAAAATGCAATATAAACAGCAATTATTTACATAGGCTAATGAAAATATTGGGCATTTATATGGTTAAGTATAGAAAATTTTAATTAAAAGCAAGTGCAGTCGAGGGATATTTTCTGCATTAATTATACCATGAAATATTTCTCAGACAGTATGTTTTTCGCTTTTCTATGAGAACCAAACAAAATTGATTGTTTGTGTTTCATTAGTTTCCTTCAAAATTATGCCACTCACAGATTATTTATTTACAGTTTATTACTAAAGATCTACCCAGGAAAGGAGCTGAGTGGATTGACCAGAAATAGAGCATGGTAATGATGCTTAGGGCAATCAGAATCAATAATAAGTCCCTTTTTTAAAAATATGAAAATTACTTTGATCTAGAGAGAAATACCACAGCTTTAAAAATAAAAGCAGCATTCAGGTTTATCAATGTGAATTATTTGGAGTCTAGTGAATTACGTATTTCACTTTTACTTAAATATAACATACACCCAGGAAAGTACAAAGTTATGTGTTTAAGATCTTTGCACAAAGAGAACATCTCCATGAAAATACCACTCACATCAAGAAATACAACATCACTAGTAACTCAAACCCCCTTGTATTACCTTCCAATTACTGTCCCTCACCCAAAGGTAACCAATATTACTACTTTCATTTGCATAGATCGATTTTGCTTACTTTAATACTTAAAGAAATGGAGCCCTTCAGCACATACTCTTTGTGCCTTGTTTACTTGGTTCAAAAACATTTTTGTGTTATTCATCAATTTTGCTGTTTTAATAATAGTTCATTCATTCTCATTGCTGTTTAATGTTCATTTTACTCACAATTATTTATCTATTGTACCATTGATAAACACCTGGGGTTTTTCCAGTCCTGGTTATTATAAGTACTATTTCTATGACCATTCTATTGAATACTTTTTTTTTTTATTAAATACACACGTTTCTGTTCAGTATGCATGCTTAAGAGTAAAAATGTTGGTGATACATTATGATGGTGACAGCAGATTCTCTCAGGCAACAATGAACCACACTGAGGGTCTTCATCTCTGACTGAAGTCCCTATTCAAATGTATTTTCAAAACTTTCTGAGGCTTTTGAGTATACACAGCTTGAGTATGACCCAAGGCCAAATAGGAGCTTTTCCAAATCCTGGCAGAAGCCTGGATTTGAACCAGAGCCAGAATCACCTCCAGGTGGCAGGACATAAAAGCAACATTAATAACCCTTCTCCCTTAGTTATTTAACATGTTGTCAGAAATCAGAGTTCAGGAAGCAACATAGAGAACATAAAAGGCAAAATCAAAGATATTTTGTGTTCCTCAACATCAGGAAAAGAAAATCAAATAAGTTACTAAATCACTTGAGCCCTCAGGCCAACCTCAGGATAGAAACTTGAAAAGGTTAGTGTATTTTCTTCACAGTGGTTAAAGGCACATTGATTGATGATGAATCTTTCACAATCAAAGCAATTACTTCATGAATAGACAGCTGTCATTGTGAAAGAGCTTTCTTTATCTCCTAAAAAGAAGGCAAATAGAGATTAAGAAACTTAAGTTCTGAAAATGATTCCTCTTTTTTGAAACAGTATCCCCTTTTGACTACACACACACACACACACACACACACACACACACACACACACACAAAAGTTTGAAATACTGAAGGAAATTACTTGGACATATTCAGGTTTTAAATGGTAAGCAAGGAGCAATAGTGTTTGTGCAGCTTCATCAGTATTTGTAGAATCCATACCAGTAAGACACAGAAGAAATGAAAGAGCTATTTAAAAAATTATCTAGCAGAAAAATGAGAAATTTGGTATGGGATATTTTTTTTTCCCAGTGTTAAACTTCCTTTCTCTTTATAAGTCTACATGGAAAGCAAAGTTTATATTGATGACAAAACTGCAAATTCCAAATATTTATTTTCCTTATCTCCTTTACACCTTATGACCTAGATCTCCCAATAAGATCCAGAAGCCTGCCCAATACTGTAAATTAGGAATAATGACTAGTGCTTCCTAGATGTCATATGGTGAAAAAAGCAAACAGTTTCTAAAGGAAGGAGCTCTGCCATTGCAGTATGCTGGCTGAGTCGACTCGGTGTGGATGACAGAAGTATTTCAAGTTAAGGTGGGTGTTACTAGTATACAATAGTGCCCTTACTGATCTCAATCTGTGGTTTAATTTTGGACTAATTAGTGTCTTAGAATGTTAGCAAGTCTTCCAGCTGCTTAATACCCTTGTGATAAATTCATTTTGTAATAAGTTACAGACAAAGTCATTCCTGTGGCTGACAATTTAAAACCATGGTCATGGGGTAAGGGTAATCAACAACCAAATGCTGATTATTTTGTTTCACAAAGAATAAATTATTTGTGAAACAAATCTTAAATTTCAGAATTGAAAACAAATTTATTTTGTTCAAGAGAGTAACGTGTTATTTCTACTTGCTCTAACTCTTTATCTAACCCTCAATAAAAATTAATGATAAACATAATACGACTATTCACTGGAAGTTCTATTAAAACTCTTGGTAATAAAAAAAAGTTACTGCTTATAGCATGGAGGTGTGAGGGGTGCTCCTTGGTCTCTTCCCTCGAAGTTACAACAAGTTGAACAGCTATAATTTAACGATGGATTCCCTACACAATACACAAACACATCTAAGAGATCTGCACGTCGCAACATCTAGAGGTGGGTAAATCAGGGTGAAGAGGGGAGGAGAGTAGAGATGGGGCTCTGGGAAAAAGCCAGGAGCTCACTGCGGTCCAAGAGAGGGGGGGATTCAGGCTGTAGGTGCACTCTCTGTGGCCCCAGCAATTCTGCCTGAGGGGTCACCATATAATATGGCTGAACCCAGTGATTGGGGCAGAGACCTTGGGGAAAAGACCAAATACAGAAGTGTGACAACTGCTGTCTAACAGCCCTCACTGCCAGACAGAAAACATAGTCACAGAGCCTGGTGGCATCCTCCTACCCTCCCAGAGCTCACCTCCCCCTCACACTTCCAGTGTTAGCAGCAGGCCCTAGGGAAAACAAAAACAAAAACAAAAAAACTGTAGCAGTGCTGGATTAAAGAGCAGAATACCTACAGCCCTGAGAACTGGACAGTTTCTGAGCTGCAGATGCACACTGAAGCTAAACCCAGTGACAAGGGAGGAGCTATAGGGGTGAGGCACCTGTGGTCTGGCAGTCACCATTACGCTGAACAAAGCCACAAACACATCAGCAGCCTCTCCCAGCCCATCCTGCCCCCATCTTTCATACCTGATCCCAGTGGGGACACCCTGAGCTGCTAAGGTGCACAGCTCTGCATCTGACTGCAGGGGGAAAACTGGGATTTCAGGGGCTCAAAACCCCATTGCCCACTATATCCTCCCATGGGGGTGGTGCCCTGAGACCAAGGCGACCTGTTCACTGAGGAGGCATCACCTCCCCCAGACATCTCCCACTGTGCAAGAAGACAAAACAGGGCAAAAGAAAATTAAATGCTCCAGAGCTACCTACTGGAAAGTAATAGAAAGACCTCTTCACATCAACCTGCTGCAGAATTCACTCCTGTAGATACTCAAGAAGAGAAATAGTCTATTAATTACCATGAATAACAAAGTAAAAATGCAACTTAGGAAGAAAATGAAAACTCTTCAGGAAATAGATGTAAAGACCTGGAAATATGTGACTTAAATGACAAAGAATTCAAGATTGCAGTTCTGATAAAACTTCAAGAAAATTCAGATAAGCAGTTTAATGAACTCAGAAATAAAATCAATGAACAAAATGAACATTTTACCAAAGAGATTGAAAATTTTAAAAAGAACTAAATAGAAATTCTGGACATGAAGAACTCAATAAAAGAAATGAACAATGAAATAGCAAGCTTAGGAAATAGAGCTGACCAAATGGAGAAAAGAATTAGTGATATCAAATATAGAAATCTGGAAATGACAAAGATGGGAGAAGAGGGAGGCTTGAGAGTTATAAGAAATAAAAGAACTCTGTAAGAACTACCTGACTCCATCAGAAACAGCAATATAAGAATAATGAGTATACCAGAAGGAGAAGAGAGGGAGAAGGAAACAGAGGGCCTATTCAAACAAATATTCGAAGGGAACTTCCCAAACATATGGCAAGAACTGGATGCTCGAATTCAAGAAGCAAACAGAACACCTAATTCCCTCAATCTTAATAAGCCTTCTCCAAGGCACATTATATTGAAGCTGTCAAAAATTAATGACAAAGAAGAATTCTCAAGGCAACCAAGGAAAAGAAGATGGTAACCTGCAAAGGAAAGCCCATTAGATGATTATCAGATTTTTCAGCAGAAACCTGCTAACTAGGAGGGAGTGGTATCAAATATTCAAACCATTGAAAGAGAGAAATTGCCAGCCAACAATAATATATCCAGCAAAGTTATCTTTTAGATATGAAGAGAAATAAAGACCTCTCCAGAAATACAGAAACTGAGGGAATTTTCTGCCACAAGGCCTGCATTATAGGAAATAATGAAGAAGGTTATTCTACCTGAAACAGAAAAACAAAAGGAAACAAAACTATAAGTAAGATTACTAACAGACAGACAGATGCAGGGAATAGCAACCCCTTCACATAATAAGGCACTATACACTTAAACATAACATAAAGAGCAAAGAAGATAAAAAAATTAAAAAAGAGGGCCGGCCGTACTCAAGAGTACAAGCTCTGAGGAACAGGGTCACCGGTTCAATTCACGGCCCGAGCTGAGCTGCCGCTGAGCTGCCAACAGGTGGCAGGATGGCTCAGCTAAAAATAAAATTAAAAATAAAAATAAAATAAATAGAAAGTAAAATAAATTAAAGAAAAAATAAAAAGAGAAGACAATTTGTTACAAAACTCAGGATTGTACTCACAGCATAAACACGATGATTTGTGATGACAAAATCATAAAAGAGAAAGGAGTAAAAGTCTGAATTTGCAAAAGGAAATGGAAATAAGATGCATGGTGAAGAAAAATGACTATTGTGTACATGAAACTTTCTTTTACATCAACTTCATGGTAAGCACATAAAAAAATCTAGAACTGAGACACATAACACAAAAAAAGAAGAAACAGGAAAAATTATAGAACACCACCAAGGTAAAATAACAGAAAAAAAAAAAAAAAAAAAGAAAACCACAAAGGCAAAGAAACAATGGAAACGCCAAACCACCAGAAAAAAATGATAAGATGGCTGTAGGAAATCCTCATATGTCAATAATCATTCTAAATATACATGGACTGAACTCACCAATAAAAAGACAGAGTAGCAGATTGGAAAAACAAAACAAAACCCAACCACAAGCTACCTCCAAGAGACATATCTCAGCTACAATAACAAATATAGACTCAAAATTAAAGAGTGAAAAATGATACTCCAAGCAAATGGCATCTAGAGAAAAACAGGTGTATTCATACTTACATCTGACAAAACAGACCTCAGGATAAAAAAGGTAGCCAGAGACAATGCTGGTATTTCATAATAATAAAGGGGAAAATACAACTAGAAGACATAACTCTTATCAATATATATATATGCTCCCAATCGAAGAGCACCAAAATATATAAAGCAACTACTAACAGAAAATCAATAAGGAAACATCAGCCTTAAATGATACATTAGACCAAATGGAAATAATTGACATTTACAGAGCCTTTCATTCCTAGAACATCAGACTACAGATTCATTTCTAGAGCACATGGAACATTCTCAAGGATAGACCATATGTTGGGACATAAAACTAACTTCAGAAAATTTAAGAAGACTGAAATCATACGAAGCATATACTCTGACCACAATGCTTTGAAATTGGATATCAACTGCAAAAAGAAAATAGGGAAAACCACAAATATGTGGAGATTAAACAACATGCTACTAAAAAACGACTGGGTCAAAGGAGAAATCAAATTTCATAGAAACAAATGAGAATGGAAATGTATTGCATCAAAATTATTGGGATACTTGAAAAGCAGTATTAAGAAGGAAATTTATATCATTACAAGCCTATCTGAAGAAATGAGAAAAACACCAAATAAACAACCTAAAATTATAGTATATCTTAAAGAACTAGAAAATAAAACCCAAAGTCAGCAGAAGGAAGAAAATAATAAAGATTAGAGCAGAATTAAATAAAATAGGGAACAAAAAGACAATAGAAAAAATTATACAACAAAGAGCTGGTTCTTTGGAAAGATTAATCAAACTGACAATCCTTTGGTTAGACTAACTAAGGAAAACAGAGAAAAAAACACAAATAAAATGAGAAATGAAAGAGGAGAAGTTACAGTGGATACCACAGAAATACAAAGGATCATACAAGAATACTATGAAGGACTATATGCCACCAAATTTAATAACTTAGAAGACCTGAAACAATAAATTGCTCAGAAGAAAGCATAAGCACTAAATATATGAATCTTGGGTTCAGAGAGGATTTTATGAATTTGATCTCAAAGGCAAAGGAAGTAAAAGCAAAAATAAAGGAATGGGATCATATCAAACTTAAAAGCTTCTGCACAGCAAAAGAAACTATCAACAAAACAAAGAGGCAGCCAACTGAATGGGAATAGATGCTTGCAAACAACACATCCGGTAAGAGGCTAATATCCAACATATACAAAGAACTCATACAACAGAACAAAAAAACAATTCAATGAAAAAATGGGTAGAGGACCTAAACAGACACTTCTCCCAAGAAGATATACAAATGGTCAACATATGTATGAAAAGATGCTGAACCTTACCAGTTATTGGGGAAATACAAATCAAAACCACAATGAGATACCACCTCACACAGGTTAGAATGGCAATTATCAACAAGACAAATAATAATTGTTGGAGAGGTTGTCGAGAAAAAGGAATCCTCATACACTGCTGGTGGGAATGTGAATTGGTACAGCCATTATGGGAAACAGTATGGAAGTTCCTCAAAAAATTAAGAATAGAATTAACATATCACCCAGCAACCCCTTTTCTGGGTATCTACCCCCAAAATCTGAAAACATTTATCAGTAAAGATATATGTAGCCCAATGTTCATTGCAACATTATTCATGGTGGCCAAGGCATGGAAACAACCAAAGTGTCTTTCAATAGATGACGGGACAAAGACGATGTGGTACATTTGAAGTCGGACAATTAAGTTCATGAACTCCTCCTAGACAAAATGCTACATACCTCATTGCTGAATATCACTACAGTCACCTTCAAATTACTCCCTTTGGGAAGCTATGCGACCAACACCAGTGCCTAGTCCATCCTTCAAAGAAATTTTGGAATTATTTTTCTGGAATGGCCATCAGAGCTGTTGTCAGATTACCCTTGATGTTCTGAATGCCATCAAAATGTCTTCCTTTCGATATTTCCTTTATCTTTGGTTAAAGAAAGAAGTGATTGGGGGTGCCAGATCAGGTAAGTAGGGAGGGTGTTCCAATACAGTTCTTTGTTTACTTGCTAAAAACTCCCTTACAGACAGTGTTGTGTGAGCTGGTGCATTGTCCTGATGCAAGAGTTATGCATGAATTGGCAAAAAGTTCAGGTCGTTTTATTCTAACTTTTCATGTATCCTTTTCAGCACTTCCAAATAGCAAACTTGGTTAACTGTTTGTCAGTTAGTACAATTCATAATGAATAATCCCTTCGATCAAAAAATGATAGCAACATCATTGCAACTAGTTCACAAACTTAATTGTTGGAGCTCTATATGACTTCTCTGGTACCAAAGAAGAACTGTGTTAATAAGTTTATGTTTATGAAGTTTAAAACGGTTACTAGAAGGGCATTCTGTAAAAATTATTCTTTGGTGAATTTAAAGAATGCCAGGAACAAAAATCTTTTTCCTAAGGCAAGGTGATTCTCTTGAGTAAATAAAAATACCTACAGCAGTGAAGACAAATTATGATGACATTTTATAACACAGAGAAGGAGCTTCCTTTAAAATGTAAGATTTGCACAAACCTTTTTAAAAAGCATTGAAAAGGTCAACTTGTAATCCAGTGGTTTTCAGCTACAGTGCAGTGACAAATTGGTATGTTGTAATCAGTCACAGGTATGTATTACAGGTAATTTGTTACAAACAATTTTTAAGGTACCACAGTTAGGGAATAATTTGCTTTCTATGAATTACAGTCTGGTCAAGGTTATCCCATAAATAACATCACTCACACCTCAAACACCATCTAGAGAACTGTTTCTTTCATGGAAAGTTTATTCTTCATATGTGTCATTGAGAAAGAAATGTGAAAACTATAGAATTTTAACATTATTTAATAGATAATGGATATCAGGGAAGTAAGTCACCTAGCTGAAGTGTTGCACTTTTTAAAAGTATTAAAAATAATATTTTTTTTAAATGTTGATAAGGTATAAACATATTGTTTCATATAATGAAAAGGAAAAGAAAATGGCCTAAAGTTATTTATGCTGAACTCCAAGTCACAAAATGATTAACAGTGAAAGCAAAACAAAACAAAAAAATAGATGAATTTATTACAGAGTTGATTTAATTTAGTTTTGTTAAGATTAACCATAAAAAACAGTGAATAAATGGTAATATGAGTGATCCTCATGAGTTATTAGGTTAATTATAAGCATAAAAGAAGATAAAAGCATTACAAAGCCCAAAATTAATTTAAAATTCTTTTAAAATTTGATTGTATAATTTTTCCTGTATTGAGAAATAATTAACTTCATGGCTATAATAGCTATATAACTGATTCAATTCTTTTACCTTAAGTACTATTCTTGCCAACACATAAAAAAAATAACAACTGGATTATAGGAAGATGACACTTAGAATAGTTCCTTAATGTCTCAGGATCTACATCAAACAAACAAACAATAACAACAACAAAAAAACCAGAAACTAGACAGCAAACCAAAAACTTATGGGCAACTTCTATGACAAAAGTTGGTAGTAAATTATATCCATGAATCTTAAAATGTAAGCAAGTGGGAACAAACATCACCACAAGTCCTATATAGTTTCGTTATCTGTGTAGAAGGAAGCAGAAGAAAGCAATGGATGATCTAACAGAACTGAAAACAGGAGAACTCCCCAATAGCCACAGGTATTCACTGGAAAGCATCACACACCAATTCAAGAACAGCAGCTAAAAATGAGAGTGCCTTTGGCAACTTAAAACCTAGTCATAATTGATTATAAAAAGCCCATGATTAGGTCTGAAGGAGTTGGAGCTGTATAGCCCTTTTAAACACCTGAAACTAATCCACCTAGGCATCCTTCCCAGGGAGTGCCCCAAACCAAGAGGAAATTTCTGGGAATGGAATAAAATTGATCAAGAAGGGGACAATATATGAAAAGAAGAGTAAGTTCAAATAAAGCTCAGGGATGGTAATACAGCAGAAAACTCAGCAAGCTACTATATTTTTGAGAACAAGTTACTATATTTTTGAACACTGTGATATCAAGAGGAGAGGGAGCTCTATGAAGATAGAAAAGCCATTTGAAATTCCACCAATGAAAGTAATAGCTGAAGAACATGGTTTGGGTTTTTTTGAGAGATTAAAATCTTTTAAAATTGATTGTAGTGATTTTTTAAAATATCTACAAATATACTAAATACCATTGGCTTATACAGTTTAAATGGGTGAAATGTATGGTAATAAAATTATCAATATTTCTTTAAAACGTGGAAAGAAAAAGACAAGCATATTTAAAAAGTGATCTATAGGTGATTTCATATAATAGCAATTTCTGAGGAAGAAAATCAAAAGCAATATAGCTAAACAAATGCAAAATCTTTAATTAAGGAAACTTTTACTGAACTAAAGCAATTAAAAAAGAGATTTAAGACTATTTGCAGATTTTAGACTATTTGAAAAAGCACAATTTTTATCTAAAAATATTGACAAAAATAAATATTTATTGGTTGTCAAAGTAAATTGGTGGAGGAAACATTCATAAAAGTTGAGAATGAAGGACTGGAAAGTTGAGGACGGATGTGAAATAGAGACATGTAGGAGATATGCAGAGATTTTAGGGAATACTGCAGTCTCAAAGTGTGGTTTATGGAATGGCAGCTACAGCATCATTTATTAAATCAGAATTTCTGGGAGCTTAGCTCAGAAAAAGGTGTTTTAAAAATTCTACAGTTGATTCTTACTTATGGTGAAATTTGAAAAAAGCTAAGTTAGATATAGAGAAATAGTGACCTGGAAAGCTGGAGCTTCATGTAGTAAATGACATTGACAGATAAATGGCACAATATGATTAGTTCTGGTGGTTGTAAGACAGATTGAGGTGCTGCTACTACAAGATTTGGTATAGGGAGGAATGGGTAGACTTTCTCAGAATATTCTGGGGTTGTCCAGCTTCCTTGTATTTCTTGTAGACAGAGGACAGGAACTTTGTTACATATAGAGGAAGGACATATCTGCAACATGATAAAATTAGGTCAAAAGGAAAATATACACAATTTGTATGTATGCAGGATGGTTAAAGAATAACCTACTCTCTACAGCTAATTTAACCCTGTAAGTAGCCTATTTTAGCATTTTCAGAGTCAAAAGTATGTTATCTATTCCTTAAAAATACTTAGAACATCTTCAATATGTCTTTTCTGAACAATTGAAGAACTGTATTTTTTAACATATTTCTTTATTGAAAATTCATACCTGACAATGAAATCAATGTTCGTTAAATAGTCATTCTCAAAATAATTGGCTTAAATTTCATGTATACACAGAGGACTTCTGGTCAGGATGTCAGAGTATGTAAACTCTGTGCTTGCCTCCTCTCATGACCTCATCAAAATTATAACTACACTACAGAACAACCATCATTGAGAATCCCCTGAAGTCTAACAGGACAGACGTCCTATAATGAGGGATATATAGAAGAAGCCACAATTGAAATTAATAGGGGGGTGGAGATGCAGAACGGGCTGGTCCCAAACCCATGTGGGGTAGTTAAAAATAGGAAGGGATATCTTGGCTGCGGAGGTCTCCCTTGAGCTCCCAAGCCCAGGGTTGCAGTGCTCAGAAGAGAAGTCCTCATAACTTCTAGCTGTTAAAACCAGCAGAGACTGTGGCTGAATGAGACAGAGGATTGCCGGAGTCCCAAGAATTTCTCTTAAAGGGCACGTGCATAGACTTACTCTTGGATGGACTCACTCACTCTGAGCTCCAGTACTGAGGCAGCAGCTTGAAAGGTGCAAGGGACATACGGGGAGGAAATGAATTTTCTGGCTTCAGGACAAGGGGTGGAAGGAAAGGTTTCTCCCAGACAGAAATGCTGGCAGAAGCCAATATTCCTTTATTGAGCCCTCCCCCACCCAGTCCACAAGGGACAGACCTGGAACACCCAGCTCAGGGAGACTGCACCACTGATCCCCACAGAACACCTATGACATAGGCCACTATAACAAGGCTGGGAAATGTAGCAGATCTACCTAATACAGAGAAAAAAAACACAGGAAAGCATGTCCCAAAATAAAAGAAGAGAACAAACTCCAGGAAAAAAAAAAATGGACACAAGAAATCAACCAGATGCAGAGTTCAAAACAGTGGTTGTAAGGATGCTCAGTGATTGTAGGGAGAGCTTCAGCAAAAAGATAGGAAACATAAAAATGGAGACAAAAACATAAAAAAGAACCAGTCATAAATGAAGAATACAATAAGTGAAATAAAGAATACATCAGAGGAAATCAATAGTAGATTAAATGAAGCATAGGACCAACTCATTGATTTGGAAGGTAAGATAACAGAAAACTTCCAATCAGAATAGCAAAAAGAAAAGAAGCCCCCAAATTGATGATTGTTTAGGCCTAAACTATCGTACCAACATTCACATCATAGGAGTACCAGGAAGAGACAGAGCAAAAAACTGAAAACCTATTTGAAGAAATAATGATGGAAAACATCCAGAACCTGGTGAAGGAAATAGCTATACAAGCCCAGGAAGGAAAGAGAGTCCCAAACAAGATGAACCCAAACAGGCCCACACCAAGATATATCATAATGAAAATGCCAAAACTTAATGCAAAAATCTTAAAGCAGCAAGACAAAAGCAGATAGTTACTTACAAGGAGCTTCTATTAAAATGTCTGATTTCTCAACAGAAACTTTACAGGCCAGAAGGAATTGGCACAAAATATTCAAAGTTGTGAAAAATAAGAACTTACAACCAAGATTCCTCTACCTAGCTAAGGTATCATTTGGAATCGAAGGACAGACAGAGAGCTTCCCAAGCACAAAAAAGCTAAAAGAGTCTATCACCACCAAACCAGAGTTACAAGAAATGACTTCTTTAAGATAATAAATAAATAAATAAATAAATAAATAAATAAATAAATAATAAAATGACAATAACTACATATCTGGCAATAATTACTCTAAAGGTAATCTAAATGGATTAAATGCTCCTGTCAAAACACATAGGGTAGCTGAATGGATTAGAAAACAAAATCTTACACATGCTGTCCACAAAAGACTCACTTTAAAGCAAAAGATAATCAGTCAGGGGATATAAAAAATATTTCATGAAAATGGAAATGAAAAACAAAAATAATGCTGGGGTAGCTGGTATAACTATTACCAAACAAAAAAGACTTTAAAATAAAGGTTATCAAGAGACAAAGAAGTAGTATCCCATTGCATACATATACCACATCTTCTTTATCCAATCAACTAACTTGGCACACTTTGGTTGTTTCCATGTCTTGACCACCATAAATAAAGCTGCAATGAACATCAGAGCACATATATCTTTTTGGATGAATGTTTTCAGGTTTTTTGGATATACGAGGTCAGACAATTAAGTTCATGAACTCATCCTAGACAAAGTGCTACATACCTCATTGCTGAATATCACTACGGTTGGTCACCTTTGAAGTACTCCCCTTGGGAAGCTATGCACTGATGCCAGTGCCTAGTCCACCCTTCAAAGCAATTTTGGAACTCTTTTGCTGGAATGGCCATCAGAGCTGTTATCACATTACCATTGATGTCCTGAATGTCATCCAAATGTCTTCCTTTCAATATTTATTTTATCTTTGGGTAAAGAAAGAAGTCATTGGGGGCAAGATCAGGTGAGCTGGGAGGATGTTCCAATACAGTTCTTTGTTTACTGGCTAAAAACTTCCTCACAAACAGTGCCGTGTGAGCTGTTGCATTGATGCAATACAAGGGCCATGAATTGTTGGCAAAAGTTCAGGTCATCTAATTTTATCATGCATCCTTTTTAGCACTTCCAAATAGTAAACTTGGTTAACTGTTTGTCCAGTTGGTACACATTCATAATGAAGAATCCCTCTGATATCAAAAAAGGTTAGCAACATCGTTGCAACAAGTACGCAAGCTTCATTGTCATATCTCATATATCCAGGGGAGGTGGTGTGTGTGTGTGTGTGTGTGTGTGTGTGTGTGTGTGTGTGTGTGTGTGTGTGTGTGTGTACACAGAGTGCAATACTACTCTGCCATAAGAAAAGATGATATAGTGCCATTTGAGACAATATGGTCAGATCTTAAGATTATTATGCTAAGCAAAATAAGTTACACAGAAAAAGTCAAGAACCATGATTTCACTGACATGTGGGATATAAAACTGAAAGCAACAAAGGAACAGGATGACAAACAAATAGAAACAAAAGCTCATAGACACAAACAATAGTTTAGTGGTTACCAGAGGATAAGGGGGTAGAGGGAATGGTAGATGAGGGTAAACCGGGTCAAATATATGGTGATTGAAAGAGAATTGAGTCTGGGTGGTGAACACACAGTGCAATATATAGATGAGGTATTGCAGAATTGTACTCTTGAAACCTATGTAATTTTACTAACCATTCTCACCCCAATAAATTTTAATAATAATAATAAAGAGAGAGAGAGAGAGAGAGAGAGAGAGAGAGAGAGAGAGAGAGAGAGAGAGAGACAAAGAATAACCTAGTAATTCCATTTCAAAGAATTACAAAGAAACCTACAACACTAATTTGAAAAGATATATGCATCCTTATGTTCATTGTATTATTTACAATAGCCAAGATTAAAGACAACCTGGGTGTCCATCAGTGGATGAAAGGATAAGGAAAAAATATATACATTAGAACATTACTCAGCCATATAGAAGAAATGAAATTTTGCCATCTGCTACAACATGGATGGACCTAGAGGGTATTGTGCTGAGTGGAATACAGACAGAGAAAGACATGTACCACATGATTTCACTTATATGGGTATGTGAAATCTAAAAAAATCAAAATAAATGAACAAACAAAACAGAAACAAACTTATAGATACAGAGAACATTTTGATGGTTGCCAGGTGGGAGGGGGTTTGGGGTTAGGAAAAAAAGGGGAGGGGATTAATAGGTACAAATTGGTAGCTAAAAAGTAGTCATGGTGATGTAAAGTATAGCATAGGGAATATAGTCAATATAGTAATAACTATGTGTGGCGTCAAATGGGTACTAGATTTATTGGGGTGATCACTTCATAAGTAATATACATGTTTAATCACTGTGTTTCAAACCTGAAACTAATATACCATTGTATGTCAACTGTAATTGAAAAATAAAAAAATATTAAAAAATAAAATAAAAATTTGATGCATAAAACAGCTGAAATTCACAGAATTTTTCAAATTTGAAATAGTCACTTTGTTGAGTTATAAAATAATTCAAATGTAATTATTCTATCTGTCCCTCAAGTCCTGATTGAGAATATTTTCTTTAAGACAATTCCACAATGGCTGGACAACTAAGGTCAGGTTTCATCTTGTGTAGAACTGTAGACTAGGTCTCATGAACAAAAAACTAGCTGTTCTAGAAAAAGGGATTTATTAGTTTTATAAAGATAAATAAAGAAACCTGAAGCGATTTTTGACCTCTCTCTTTAATGTATCACTTTTACCTTCAAGTGGAACACACTGAAGCTAGAAATTATGTTCTCACTCCTTTATTTCTTTTATTTTCTCTTTTTAAAATTATGTTTTTAGTTTCAGGTGTACAAAACAATGTAATAGACGTTTACACCCCTCACAAAGTGATAACCCCCACCCCCAATCTTCTACTTTTAAATTATGTACATGTCTAAATACAAGCTCTCAGAAGGTTAGAATTTTCTTCTTAACTGAATCCCTTGTATGTGAATGAACTGAATTCAATACTGGCATATTCATCATGCAATCATATAAGCAAAATGAATATGAATGCATAATTATCAGCCAAATGTGTTTTATGTCAAGCTATCCCTAAACATTGAAAGACAAGTCACTTATGAATAGAGACAATAGTGAATTTCTAAGTTATTCCAGTGGAGAAGTCGGGGAAGTTTGATCAAATTGAGCTCTTTCTTTTTGCATACTTTATAAAAATTGTTTTTGTTTTCTTTGTAAACCTCTGAGAGATATATAGATAGAGCATCTGTGATACATTTCTCACCACTTTTAATTTGTTGTAGCCTTCTTAAACCTGGTTGCTAGTTCCAATTTCTGTGGTTCTCTTTAGGATCTGAAGAGTATTCTTAATATGTTGGTGGGGAAAGTTTCGGGTTTCTGTTCACCTACTTTCACTCTTTCTTATTCTTTCCTTCCACCTCCATAATTTTCCCTCCAAACCATATCTCTGTGGTGATGGGGTATGTTTCTTTCTTTCTTTATTCTCAAGTTAGGAGATTTATAAAAACAGTTTAGCTCAAGTTAGGTATGGTTTCATCTTGGGAACATGCTCAGGGAAGTGAGGGGGAAAAAAAAAAGATCAGATCTAAGGTGAGAAAGAAAACCCTGAGTTACAGAGTGCACTGCCCCTGGTAATTTGGCAATTACACAGAAAACTAAGTGATCATGAGATTATAACCATGCTCCTAAAGCAGTACAGAGGCTGAGTAAACTGCCATGCATGGGGTACAAGACTCAGATAGGTTCATAGGCCAGAAAGTAATGTAACTGGATAACTCAGACTAAGCTGGTCTAGGAAGCCTGTCCCTTTGCAAGGGGAGCAATTGCTCTCTGTTACAGCCAATGTTTTGCATGTGGGAAACGATAGAGTGCAAACACTACTGCATTTATGCTGTTAATGATTGATGCTTAACCTTTGACTAGGGAGTTTTTTGTTTTTGTTTTTTAATCACTTTCTAAAATGCACCTGTGGACAGAATTCAGCCTGTGGATCATCAGTTTGATAACCTTCCTAGTTTCATTTTTGCTTTATTATTTGATAAATAGTTCAGACTAGATGGGCTGTATATAAGAACTATTGCAAAATTCGTCATACCTATTTTTGATGTTTATAGTTTTAGTAGTATTATATAATACATTATATATTATATATTATAACATACTATAATATTATAATATATATTATATATATACAGAGGGTGCCAAAAAAGTACACATGTTTTAAGAAAATAAAACTGTATTATATATAATATAATAAAATTATAATAATATGATGATATAATATAATATATAACATATTATATATATATATATATATATATATATATATACAGAGGGTGTCAAAAATGTATACAAATTTGAAGAAAGTAAAACTGTATTAAAATTATAATACTCAATATATACAGATAACAAAAGGTGAATACAACTCACATTTGACTTCTGCAATCACAAGAGGTGTTCGAAGTGGTTACCATAAGCATCCAGACACTTCTGATTATGGAAAACTACTGCTTGAGCGATGTTGACCAAAGTGTACACTTGTATACATTTTTTGGCACCCCTGGTATATATATACATATATAATATATATAATATATATATATATATATATATATATATATATAATATAAATATTATATACATTATATTATAAATGTATTATATACATTTATATTATATATAATATATCTTTATAAATAATTATATATCTTTATATAATTGTATTTCTTTTATATAATTATATATCTTTTTTCCAGGTTACAATTTCAAAACTGTAAAGTCAAGGTCCAAAATCATGCATATTGACTGTATCACATATATTAAAGCATAATCTTAGGAAATAAATGGTTAATACTGTATATATTTTATAGTACTTCTTTAAAGGGATTTTATTAAATTACAAACAATTGCCAGTACAATTTTGTGTTCACACTTCAGAAACTACAAATGAAGTCATCTAATTTTCTATCATATTTGCAAAGCATAAACAGGCCATATTATTGAACTGAATGCTCACTAATTCTTCTAAATGCAATACTAAGAATAATTTTTATATTCATTGGCCATGATTTTAAATTAAATTCAAGAAATATTGTGATATAAAGCATGGTTAAATGCAGCCACCATGTAAATTATGACTGCTTTAATTTTTCAGTATATCTCAAAAGCTATAAAATGAAGTTAAAATTATTAATGTGGGTTTGGATAGCCACAGTTTAAGCATGTTTTACTTACCCTAATTGGGATTTACAGTTATTATTTGTCCCACTTAACTCTCCAAGTATATATAGCAGGAGTTTTGTTCGATTTAAAAATTCTAAAAAGAAGATATTGTATTATTTCTCCCTAATAAATATTACAAGGGTTTAAAACAAAGAAGAGAAACTCCATGAAAATAAAATGTGTGTGTGTGTGTGTGTGTGTGTGTGTGTGTGTGTGTGTGTGTGTATGTGTGTGTTGTGTGTGTGTGTTTTAAGAATGGTCAGTTCTGATTTTTAAGTGTATTAATGATTTATCTTTTATTTTATACTTCCCTGTATTATAAGTAAACATAAATTTGTGTTAATTTTGTGCTCAGGAAAATTGGTTTTTTTAATGAAATAGATGCTTTTTATATTATTAGCACAACATTGGTTGTATATTCAACTAAAACTATTGCTGAACTTGAGTACTGCAAGGAAACATACATAGAAGCAAGTTTTTAAAGCAATTTTTATGTATAATTTTGACCAAGATGGTATTGACTATCATACTTTTCTGAAGTTCCTTTCTCTTGTACTGCCTTTACTATAACTTAGAGGAGGAAATGATACTTAACTTGTTCTCAATGGGATAACATGGACTTAAGTTGCAAGAATATACATAGAATGTCCTGAACAATGGTGATGGACATTTGTGTCTAGATACCAATAGTATTTTCAATTTTGGCAGCATGCTTTAAATGGGAAAATCACAATTTTAATTAAGTCCATAGGAGATCAAGAAAGAGCTTGATGGCCTGTCCCCTTCTGAAAAGACAACTTGGGGAGAAAGGGGTATTTAACCTGGATACATGAAGATAAACCATGACAGCAGTCTTCAAATGCAGGAAGGACTGTCACAATGGAATAATATTTAAACTGGAAGCACAGAGAAAGGGGGAAGATTTTAGCCTAATATAAGGGTGAGTTGCCTTTCCTTTTACTAAAGTCTATGGCACCAAGGACATTCAAAAAGAGCATGAATTTGCCTTCAGATTCAACCCAATAGATTTGGCAAACATTTTTGAAGATCTCTGTTGTTTGAGTCATTAAGCAGATACTTCTTGGTGTTGGCTAAGACAATAGTCACGGTGACACGATTCATTTACCAGATAAGACTCAAACTGGGTGAGTTCTATAGATTTTTTCTAACAATTGGATTCTATGATCTCATTTTATACTAGCAAAAAGTTGGAGTATTTAACGAAAATTGTTTATTTGAGGGAGACCTATATTGGATCACAATTTAAAAATTAATACCCATATACAATTATACCTTAAATGAATACACACATTATCACTTGGAAAAGTACATGTTGATAAAGATTGCTAAAGAAACTATCAAATAGCAATTTACACACACACACACACACACACACACACACACACACACACACAAAATAGATTAGTGTAAGAAAATGGAAAATTTATAAAAAATAATACATTCAAGTTCCCAAGCAATGTAAATATACTTAACACTATTGCACTGCATGCTTAGAAATGATTAAAATGGTAAATTTTATCTTTATGTGCTTTATGAAAATAAAAATAATTTAAAAATATACTCACAAATGATGCTTAACAGAGTTTTAGATAGCTAATCAACTTAAAAAAGAAAGCTATTGAAACAGAAAATCTTGAATACAGTCTGACAATTAACTTCAAGAGCATGTTGCAATGATGTTACTAACCTTTTTGATATCAGAGGGATTATTCATTATGAGCTTGTACTAACTGGACAAACAGTTAACCAAGTTTACTATTTGGAAGTGCTGAAAAGGCTGTGTGAAAAAATTAGATGACCTGAACTTTTTGCCAACAATTCATCGCTCTTGCATCACGACAATGCAGCAGCTCACTTGGCACTGTCTGTGAGGGAGTTTTTAGCCAGTAAACAGATAGCTGTATTGGAATACCCTCCCTACTCACCTGATCTTGTCCCCAATGACTTCTTTCTTTATCCAAAGATAAAGGAGATATTGAAAGGAAGATATTTTCATGACATTCAGGACATCATGGGTAATATGATGACAGCTCTGATGGCCATTCTGGAAAAAGATTTCCAAAATTGCTTTGAAGGGTGGACTAGGTATTGGCATCTGTGCATAGCTTCCCAAGGGGAGTATTTGGAAGGTGACCATTGTGATATTCAGCAAAGAGGTATGTAGCACTTTTTCTAGGATGAGTTCAGGAAGTTAATTGTCTGGCCTCATAACATAAAATCTATTAAATTTTTCAAAAAAAATCTGTTGTTAAAAATAAATACTCCCCTACCCCAAAATTCTATGCTGAAGGGTTCATAAAGGCCACTGCAGTGATCAAAAAGAGTAATTATTAAAGGCTTCCAATACCTTATCTTGGTGTGTAAATTAAGTGGCTCCTGTCTGAGAGCTAATGGAAAAAGAAATTGTTTTGTATGTTAATGCATTCTGGCAGTATGTATTAAAATACTCAGGGACCACATGTTGATCAGAAATTACTAACAGTGAATTATTTACACAGGTCATCAACTGAGCCACTGGCAGCAGGAAACAGCATGCCCTAATGAGGGCTGCACGCTTATTGTCTGAATGTCACAGGTGCTGTCCATTCCACTAAGTAGCAGCGAATTCTATAAATATACCATATGCATCATGCTGAAAAAATTAGAAAACCAAATGATGCCATATTATTTCCCATGAATTCAAATGAGCACTTAACATTATAACTGCTTTTTGGGAAGAATTGTGATATGGTGTTTAGTTGTCTAGAAATAATCCCTTCACTTATTTTTTGTTGTTTGTTTGTTTGTTTTCCAGACTTCTGACTCGTTTACTTGATTTTAAAGTCATGATAAGGTGCCATTACCTCTTTTGCATCACCCAATGGAATGAACTATGCTTGTTACACTTAAAATGTCATTTTAGGCTGATTCCGTGCTTGAGTTTATGTGCATATTTGATCTGTACTTTACTATTGTTATGAGTTAAATTGTGTCCCCGGAAAAGATATGCTGAACGCTAACTCTCCCAGTGTCTCAAAACATGGCATTATTTGGAAACGAGGTAATTGCAGGGGTAATTTGTTGAAGTAAGATGAGGTCATACTGATGTTGAGTGGGCCTTGAATGCAATATAACCGGGGTTATAAGAAGAAAGAAGAAACAGACACATAAAGAGAACACCATGGGTGGCAGAGGCAGATACTGGAGAGATTCAGCTGCAAACCAAGCATTGCCAAGGATGGAAGGCCATCTCAAGCAGCTTGGCAGAGACACGGAAAGATTCTTCCCCACAGGTTTCAGAGGAAGCCTGGCCCTACTTTCTGGAAATCTAGCCTCAAGAACTGTGAGAAAAAATAAATAAGTACATTTATTTTGGTGTAAGCCACCCAGCAGTTTGTGGGACTTTGTGTCAGCATCCTTAGGAAACTGATACAATTATACAGCCAAAATAGGCAGAGAAAGTAGCTAAGTTCTAAGAGAGAGAGAGAGAGAGAGAGAGAGAGAGAGAGAGAGAGAGAGAGAGAGAGAGAGAGAGAGAGAGAGAGGGAGAGAACCCTTGTGTCTACTTTTACATATAGAATTTTTTTGAAAAGGTCACGCTTCTCCTAAAATTACTTTTGCAGCTCATTTATAAATGGTAATTAAGAGGTCTCTAGTCCCTCTATTTGACATCTAGATTATGTTTTGTAATTTGTTTAATCACTGAGTCACATTAACAGTAATATAATATAAAAACAAAGCAAAAGCCTAGTGGAACAACTCAGGGTCTTTAAGTGAATAGAGGAAAGGGTTACCACCAGGATTTCATGTATAATTGGGTCATTTTCCAAACACTTGTGTACATGAGTTTTGGCTATTAATTGTGTTGCAAAAATATGTTAAAGTTAGGAAGAATTCTAATTATTTAAAGCAATCACTCTATTTAGCAGTCAAGTCAATTTAGCCCTTGATTTGCTCAAATAGTTGATCCATGAAAGCCGTGGGGTTTGAGCCCATGACCTCAACTTCTAGGACAGTATTCTTTTCCATTTATTACATTCCCTTACTCTTCCTTCTTGAAATAATAATGACAATAACATAAAAAGGGCTATTTGGTCAACAAGAATCTCAGGCACAAGTTCAGATATTAAAAAAAAAATGGTCTTTCTATTACTGAATCATTTTTTTTTTCAGTTTCAAGTTTCCATTCTTCCACGTGACAGAACTTTCTTTACCTTATCTATTTTATCTATTTTTAATTGTATTATATTCATGTGGTTTAAAGTTCAGAAGACATAAGTTATTCCTCGTTATGTGGACTTATGGCATATTTGAACAAAATAATTTAAAATGTGACCTAAGTGAGAAATGTAAAGACATACACCTAATAAATAGAAAAACAAATTTTAAAACACACATGGAACTTGTACATGAATTGTTCAATATTATAATAAAGTCTAGAAATTCCAAATAATACAATATAGACAACATATAATAAAAATGCAATTAAATTAGAGATGAACACTTAAAGATAGTGAAAAAAATGAAAACTCTAAATAAAAGTTTGGAAAGCAAAAGCACTCAAATAATTATGGGTTAAGAAATCTTAATGGACATTATTAAATATTTTAAAGTAGCTGAAAAATTAGTACACCAAAACAGGTTAGATACAGGATGAAAATAAAATAGTGCTGAGGAGAAAATTTGTTAAAAGGCAAGAAAGAAAATTAGTAAATTAAGCACAAAACACTAAAAAATAATTTTTTTAAGGAAACAAAATAAATAGTAGAGAGGAAGAAATAGTACAGGTCAAAGTAAATTTAGTGGACCAAAAAAAAAAAAATTAAAGAGAGCTGATCTACAAATCTAAAACTGAAAATTAATATGTTAAACAACCTTCTAGCCAGATGGGTTAGAGGGAAAAAACGCTGAGTTTGTTAAAGGAAAAGTGGGCACCTATATGAATTATTTGCATTTTTTGGTTCAAGAGACATGTCTATTCTTCCTTTTTTTTTTTTTTAAAGATTTTATTGGGGAGTTTGGGGAGGGGAACAGCGTTGGGGAATCGGGGAAGGGGAACAGACAAGTTGTGTCCTTTTGTTCTTCAGTCTAGTTGTGGAGGACTTTGCTTCACTGGCCCATGTTGGTATTGTGATCTTTGAGCTTTTCCCAGGTGAGGCAGATCAGTTGCCGGCCTCTGATGGCCGCTCATGGTGGTATTGGCAGCTTACACAGGCTGCAGCTGTTCACGGTAGCTTACAGCAGCCCAGCTCCAGGTCGAGCTGTTGTTCACCATCTTAGCTGTAGAGGGAGCAGTGTCACTGGCCCTAATGTGGGATCCAAACCAGGGCCCTGCTGCTCAGAGCTGGTGTCCCAAGCCAGCTCTTAACCAACGTGCCACTCAGCTGGCCATATTCATATTTTATTTGTATTTATTTAATCATTTCCTTCTGTCATAATGGACTCATGGATATTTATTTTATACTTTCTATTATAATTCCATACAATTTTATTTATATTTTTGTTCAAATTGTTCCAGTTTTAGCCACTGGGAGATCTTTCAGTTGGCTTCTGTGTTCCTTTTATATACTCATGTTACTGTGTGTTTGTTTTTTTTATTTTTTATTTTTCAGCAGTTTCTTACTTTCTGGCACTGCAAGATGCTGAAGGCATATCTTATATATTTGCTGCCCTTATCTCAGAATCAACCGTTTTTTCCAATTATTTTCCTAGAGTTTACAATACATATTTTAAAATAATCGAAGTCCACCTTCAAATAACACTATACCAAATTGTGTGCAGTGAAGATACCTTATAACCAAGCATTTCTAATTCCTAGCTTCTACCCCTTATCAGAAGCATATCATGCTATATAATAACAGTCGCTGTTATTCATTACACTTATCCATATGTTATAATCTCTTGGGACATTGTTATTATTACTTTAAAGATATAGTTCTTTTAGTTTTATTAAGATTAAGAAAAGTAAAAGATATTATTTTATCTTCATTTATTCTTCTTTCATATATTCTTCCTATCTTTATGTAGATCCAAGTTTTCCACTTACAATATTTTTCTTCCACTTGATGAAATTCTTTTAACATTTTTTGCATGATAAGTTAACAAATTTCTCCAGTTTTTGTTTTCCTGAAAAAGTCTTTATTTATACTTTACTTTTTGACAATAATTTGGCTGGATGTAAGATTCTAATTTAGCGGCTTTGTTTTTATATATTTGATTCCACTCTCTACTTGACTGCATGATTTTTGACAAAGAACATGCCATAATTCTTGTCATCATCCTTCTTTAGACAAAGCTGATTTGTTTTTTATTCTTGCTCCCTTCGCGTGATAGCTCTAGGGACTTCTCTTCCAAGTAAGCTGATCCCAGTTGCTGTATCTTTTGGCTTTTCCAGATTTTGGGGTGGTTGTTTGCCCTGACATCAGTCCTTTGATGAATCCAAGAAAACTGATTGATTTCCATCATGCCCAGGTTTTTATTTTTGTAAAGACAGAAGTACAACTTCCAAGCTCTTTATGTGTCAGAACCTAGACAAAAGTCTGGTACATTTTAAAACATCCTTTTGAATGAAAGAAAGAGAAACATTATTTGAGAATTAAATAAAATTTTATAGACTTATTGAAACATTCAAGATGAGAAAACTAGTTCAACAACTCAATATAGTCTTGAAATGACAGAAAATAAAATAAAACCTGGAAGATTCAAAATGGAGCATATAATGTCATTGTGAAAATTTCACTAAGTATTTCACAATAGACAATTTGTTACCTCATAAACTAGTGTCAAATTGTGAATTTATTTTTTAACTTATTCAACAAGTATTTATTAAATTCTTACTCTGCACTGGGCATTGTCCTAGATGCTAGAAATATGTCTGGGGGGAAAAACAGTTATTTGTTATCCAAATTGGTGGTCTTTTAGACATTGATGGCACGGTGAACTATGAACACAGACTCTTATCTAACACCTAATAAGTTGGAAAACATAGTTCTTAGCCAAAAAAGTTACAGCAGCACCAAACAAGGAAAAGTGTACTTTGTGTAATAAAATTTGAAAATTACAGTCAGGAAAAGAAAGGGGTTTTGTTATTATGTAGCAGGGTATACTTTTTTTATTTTTTTATTCAACATATATTTAATGAACAACTGTTGAGTAAAAGGCACTAAGGACAGTTAATGTTTTCATGACCTCCAAGCAATGATATAAAATGATTATAATCAAAATATATTTATGTTATATGATTTTAAAATAAAGAGTAAATTCTTTCCTTATTCAGGTATAGAACATAAGCTACCTTTGTGGGGAGGGGCATGCATCAGGCTGGCAGCAGACTCCTCTACAGCAAGAGGGGCCTAATGCACAAAGATAATGGAACAGTGATTATAAAAATCTATGTAAAAAAAAAATCACTTTCATAAGAAAATTACTTTAGGATTGAATTTCAGTGAATTATCTTTGACAAAGTAAACATAATTGAGGCAAAAAAAAAAACAAAATTGAGTGTTGGGTAGTATGGAAGAGATGGAAAATGTAAAATTGCCAATTGCCTAATAGTTGGTGGAAGGGAGTTGATCTATGCTATCATTCATTGAAATGGTTTTTAAAAATAAATCTTTGTCCCCTTCACAGGGTTGATCATTTTTCACTTAATCTCAAATAGACATTGTAGAAATTTATTCATGTTAAAGAAAAAAGCATTATCTAAACAATTATACTTCAAATTTCTATTCTATAAAATAAATTCAATGTTTTGCTATTATAAATATCTTAAATATTATGATAGCATTCTTACCATTCTTATACAAGTCTCCCTCTCTTTCCCTTTCTGTCCCCACCACCATCTCTCTTTCTCTCTCTCTCCATACACCACACAAACACACAGGCAGTCTTAGAATACTGAAATATGTTCACAAAATGTATTCAATGTTATTTTTGAATTGTGGCATATTGGCTGCTTTAATGCATTCCACATTTGTCTGCTTTTTCCAATTATGTGATAACTTTATGAAAAATGATATATTTCTTCAAAACAATACATTTATTACCATTATAAAAGAAAGGGAAAAATTAAGCAGAAAGAAACCTTATTTATTGCACATAGTTTTAACTTCATTATGTGCTCAAATTATTATTTCCTTTAGAAACACTGTAAAAAAAATTTTTTTAAGATTTTTATTGGGGGATTGGGGGGATGGGAACAGCGCTGGGGAATTGGGTGAAGGGGAACAGACAAGTTGCTGTTGTTTTGTTCTTCAGTCTAGTTGTGGAGGACGTTGCTTCACTGGCCCAAGTTGGCACCATCATTGCGCTCTTCCCGGGGCGAGGCAGATCAGTCGCCGGCTTCTGGACGGCCGCTCAATGCGGCTGCTGGCCGCTCACACTGGCTGCTGGCTACACACAGTAGCCCATGGGAACCCACTGCCACAGGGGCTGCAGCCTATGTGGTTGCCGGTGACTCACGGCAGTGCAGCTCCAGGTTGAGCTGTTGTTCAGCATCTTAGCTGTGGAGGGCAGTGTCACTGGCCCTCATATGTGGGATCCGAACCGGGGCCCTCTGGTGTCCCAAGGCAGTTCTTAACCATCGCGCCACTCGGCCGGCCCAAAACACTGTAAAATTTTATATTCCTTTCCTTTGTTTATTCTGTTTTCTCTGTATGAAATACTCTCTTCATCCCTGTGTACGAACTCAGTCTAGAAAAGTACTACTTACTATTTAATGTCCAGCTTGAATGTCATCCTTCCTCTATCACCTTCCCAGCTGACCTTTCCTCCCAAATAATTAGTTATATATGTCATTGTGATTCTTTTTCATATCTTTTTTATAATATTTATGTTATAATATAATAATATTTCTCTTGGAGTTATTAGAGGACAGGGATTATTTCGTTCATCTTTGTTCCCCAAGCATTTGGACTGGAATATTGTAAATGTTCATTAAAATACATTTGATGAATTGTTACGGAGAGAGTGGTAAGTTAGCCAACATATGCAATACGGTAGGAGAAGCACAATGTTGACATTACATACGAAACAATAGAAGAGTAATCCTAACTCATCCTGGAAGGGAACCAATTAAGAGAAAGCTTTGAAAAATTCTGACATAAGTTCTGAAACATATCAAGGAGTTTGCACAGTGATTATCTATGAAAAGTGAACACTAAAAAATATATATTATATATAACAAGCATATATAACATATATCATATATATCTATCATATTATGTATAAATACATGTAGAAAAAAGAATGATTCATCTAGAAAATTGAGAGAATTTTCTTGGTGCAGCTGAAGTTTGGGCTACATAGGGGAAAGTACAGAAAGAACGCTAAGAAACAGGCAAAACTTAAGTGGCGAAGAACCTGTTTATGTCATGAAAGAAGGTTCTCATTTTTTCTGAAGGCACTGAAAAGCTATTGAAAACTTTAATTGGAAAAGCTGTATGTTAAGATATTCCTTTCAGAAAATTTTCAGAAAGAAACACAACATAACTCATGAACTAAATGAATACATATGTATTCAGTTCATGAATGTATTGTTTAATGTGGATTATTAATTAATTTGTTAACTGATAATTGAATGATATAGGCAAAAAGTGGAAAATGATTTTGTGAAATGACCATGAATATGGTTTCATGTTGGCCAAAAGGCTTTTAAAAGAAACTATACTTTCTTTATCTTGATAAAAGTATCAGGACCCCACCCTACCTTTGAGGATCAAAGGACCTTTGAAAATATATAAAAAAGAGAAGCTAGGTCTAGTTTGACTTGCAAATTAATAGAATATCTTATTAATGCTCTGATGTTTGCTACCTAATAAAACACAGCTATGAAATCTCCCACCTGGTTCAAACAACTACATTTTGGCTAAAATGTATATAGATCCTGCAGGTGCACCCGTACAACACACACACACACACACACACACACACACACACACACACACACACACACAACACCTCTTTCTCATTTCAATATTTCATTGCCTTATTTTAATTTTTATTCTACTCCAAGTACTATAATAAGAGACATCCTAAGTCAAACAGAAAAGATGTTGGTGAGAAATATGGGAGAATTAGCCTATGAATGCAAAATTCTCCCTTAATTAGCAGTGACTATTCTCAAAGATCTCGTCTTCTTTTGCAAGCTCCTGGCGTCTTATTTATTTCACATAAAAACTGAAATATTTCCAAATAGTTCAGGACTTTACTTGACATTTTGGCACCTTAAATATCTCAGGGGTGTTCTCTAATTTCCCAAATTAATAAACCAGATTCATACAAAATAGTATTAATTTTCTGCATTAGCTTCAAAGAAAGTAAAAAGTAAAGCATTCTAAGCAAAAGGAAGGGGATATTTTCTTCTATAGAAAAAGGGGGATAATTACATATTCTAATACTTCTAAATGCTAGAGAGTAAACAAACAAAAAACAGAAAAGAAAAAGAAAAAAATAGATAGTTTGGGCTATAAACTATTATTCTTAAAGAGGATATTCCCATACCACTCTCTGTAGCTGACACTGTTGGTGTTCAGTGCAGATTCCCTCTTATCCCCTGGCTCTTTCAATGTGCCCTTCTCCTTTTTGGTATGCCATTTGCCTCTTCTGGTCCACATTTGTGAATTTCTCTAGTGTACTGTATAGAGTACTCTAGTGTACTCATGGACCTATTTGCCTTCATGACAGAGAGCTGGAAGCCTGGAAGTTGATGACCCAGTTACCCAATGACTGCACGGTGTGGCAATTTGAAATTCCATCACATGAGCTGTAATTTACACGAATGTCATCCTTCAGGATGAATAAAAACTACCCTCTGTGGGACAGCATAATCTTGCTGGGGTTCTTTCCCTTTCTCATCTTGCTTCCTCTAGTCCCTCACTGGTTTCCTTTGGAAGCAGTTTCTTAATATGTGTGGTCAGAAATTTGGATATTTAAAAGATGCAACTCCTGGAATATTTACATAGCTTCATGGCATGCACAGAACTTTAAAAAGTCAATAGAAAGAAGGAAAAAAAGAAATGTAGAGAGTGAAGTTTATTCTTCATCTTTGAGCCTATCAATGTTCTAAAAAGTGACTATTTAGGAGCAAAACATGTAGCAAAATTTTGGTGCACCACTCAGCTCTCTCCCTCAGGATCCAGGAAGTTACTTAGCCAGCTTGCATAGCTGAGTCATTCCTGGGAACTGCTTTGTCTAAGAGTAAAACCTCATTAGGGGAAGTCAGCTTCTGATAATGAGTCAATGCATGGGTACAAAGACCAAAGCACTTACCTCAATTTGGAATATTGCTGAAAAGTCATGTCAGCCTCAGCAGTCCCTGAGAGCTAAGCTGAGGTCAGTACTGAATTTTATCAGTTTAACTTCTTTCTCTGCCCAGTCTTGCATTGTCACTCTTTTACAGGTATTATTCCTAAGAGTATTTCCCAACAAGTCACCTGCATGACCACAACCTTTCCAGCAGAGAATATACAATTCAAATAATAGGTCTTGGATTCCTACTGGGTCTTGGTAGAGAAGAAATGTCTGATTACAGGACATATAGGGACCATGACGCTAGAATTCTTTTTTATAATCTGGGTTATGTTAGATACTCAAAGTGATAAACTCATGCCAGCCCAACAACAATTTATCATAAGATAAAATGTACATCTGTGATTAGACAAGAATAGTGTCAGAAGGCACAACTAAAGATATGAGCAAATGGCCCAGAGGCTATAATATCATCTCTTCTGCGTTTGTCCTTAACTCATGCTTATGCACACATGTGAAGAAGGGGAGATCTCTAATGATCAACTGATAGAGGAGAAAGAAGGCTGATTTTGTTCACAAAATAATCAGCTCAGATGTAGATGCAGCATGCAATTTCTTCAATACCACAGCACCTAAAAAGCAGCAGTGAGGGAAAAGCGTCCCAAATGCTAGAGCTTTGGGAAGTATATCTGGTCATCCACTTTGTGTGGAAAGACAAGCGGCATGAGGCAAGAATATACAGTGATTAGTGCACAGGGGCAAATAGCGTGGTTGGTTGGTCAGGGGTCTGGAAGAAAAAAATAATTGGAAAATTGAGAATAAGTACAATAATTATTTGAGAGAGGCATATAAATAGATCCATTATATTGTTCACAAAGTGTGAAAATCTTTGTAATATAAGTAACAATCTCTAGAAAGCATCCACCATTGAAGACTTATCAAACAGCTAAGTGGACATAATTATGTGCAGTTAATATCAGCCAAACACTGTCATGATTCTCCTCAATACTAATACAATTGCCCATGGTGGTAGAAATGGACTCTATAAATAGGTTGAACAGCGAAAGCTGTCACTCGCCAAGGGTAATTTAGTTACTACTGCTACCAAATGACTAAAATTCTCAACAGTGTAGACCAATAATGGCAGCATGCCCTAAGAAAACCAACTAGTCACTTGGTGACAGGTTGGTTAAGTTGAACCCATTTATCCTGCAAAGGACAGAAAGTCTTCACGACAGAAATCAACACATGTTCTCAGTATGAATTTGCTCATCCTTCCCGCAGGGCCCCAGCCAGGACTCTTTCAGAAGGCCAACCCAGTGTTTGATTCGTCAACATAGAATCCTGTATTATATTTTATTAAAAATAATATTTTACATTTATAATATAATATTTTATTAAAAGTAGTGATCTGCTTTACAGCAAATAAGGTTCAGCTGTGGGTACATAACTTTGGGATCCATTAGTCTTTTCACATACCATACTGCTCAGAAGATGCCAGTTGACAAAATGATAAACAGCCGTTTGAGCTGCAATCTTAGAGAAAAGACTGAGAGGATGGGAACTATCTCCCAAGGCATAGCGCATGCCCTAAATCATACCATGACAATTATATGGTGTTATATATATATATATATATATATATATATATTCTACCTCTCTCTCTCTCTCTCTCTCTCTCTCTCTCTCTCTCTCTCTCTCTCTATATATATATATATATATATATATATATATATATATATATATATATATATATATATATATATATATTCTACCTCTAATAGGTAGAATAAATGAGTTCAAGAACCACGAGGTGGAAGTAGAAGTGACCCCATTTCCCATCACGCGCCATGAACCCACTTAGAGAATGTGTACTTCTCTCCTCTGCATCTCTAGCACTGTGGGTCTAGATGTCTCAGATCCCATAGTTGCCATGGTTTTACCAAAGGATATAGAAAGAATTCTATTAACAAAATATGATATAGCCATACAATGGAATATTATTTGGAAATAAAAAGAGAAGTACCGATATATTCTAATACATGTATGAACCTTGAAAACATCATGCTAAGTGAAAGAAGCCAGTCACAAAAAAAACACATATTGTATGATTCTTTTATAGAAAATTTCCAGAATAGTTACTCTAATATTTTCCTGCATAGCATATGTCATAATTATATTATAAATAAATATTTACTTAACAATTGTGTTCCTCATCACTCTTTTTTTTTTTAAGATTTTATTGGGGAATCAGGGGAAGGGGAACAGACAAGTTGCTGTTGTTTTGTTCTTCAGTCTAGTTATGGAGGATTTTGCTTCACTGGCCCAAGTTGGCACCATCATTGTGCTCTTCCCGGGTGAGGCAGATCAGTCGCTGGCTGCTGGCCACTCACACTGGCTGCTGGCTACACACAGAAGCTTATGGCAGCCCTCTGAAGCAGGGGACTGAAGCCCACGCCGTCGACGGCGACCCATGGCAGCCCAGCTCCAGGTTGAGCTGTTGTTCAGCGTCTTAGCTGTAGAGGGCAGTGTCACTGGACCTCATATGTGGGATCCAAACCGGGGTCCTCTGACATCCCAAGCCAGTTCTTAACCAACGCGCCACTCGGCCGGCCCCCACATCAGACTCTTAAGTTCTATGAGGATGGGTGCCATATCTGCCTTATTTACTGCTATAAGTTCTAAATTTCTTACAGAGTACCTACTATATAGCGGAAATATAATGAGTATATATTGAATAAACTATATTTAAAAAAACCCTGAATATTAGTATATATAACCTGTACCTGGTAGAAAACTCTTCAGTAACCAAGTCAAGTCACTTGTATTTTTATTAAGGTAAAACTTTATTTTTGTCATAATTTTACTAACTTGAAGATTTATATAAATATCTATGTACTCATTATAAAGAAAATCTATGGAAATTCTTGCTTAAAGCTATAAAGTTTAATTAAAACTGTCTTCAGTCAAGTTGAAAATTTTGCACATTCTAGTTTTTAGAGTCCTCAAATCAATGCAATATGTTGATGTGTTTTGTAGAATTTTAAATTAAGTATTCTGTGAAATGTCTGATAAGAATGTGTTTCCAATAAAGATGAGATTAGAGTGAAGCCTTTAGGAACACACAAACTTTGCTTTTTCTACATTGTGGGAATAATCATGATCTATTCACATGCATTTTTACAAATAAATATCCACACACATACATTGTACTACAAACATTAAAATCTGTTTTTCAACATTTATAATAAGATTATAAATGTGAAAATGTCCCATGTCTACTACCTGGATATTACATTCATTAAATAAAGGAAGAAAAGGAAGAAATCAAAGAATCTGTCTTTTTAAAGCTTGTTAAGTTTCATAAATTCCTTGATCATTTTATTATTTATTGAATGAAAATCTCCAAGAATGGAGATTAGCCATCAGTATTTTTACAAACTGCCCATGTGATTTTTGAATCACAGATCATTTCAGATCTACTCACCTAAAGTACTCATTCCATTATTATCAACAATGGCTATATCTTTAGCATCATATTCCTCAACTCTTCCTTCCAATGGCTTTTGTTTCCTCTAATTAATTTATTCAGCAACTATTTATTTTGTATATGCATTGGTCAGTTCAAGTGCAAAGAATAGCATCCTTTCTAGCTTCCTGGTGCTATAAAACAGGCTTCCTCAGAGAATAGAACCATAATTTCAATATATTTAAAGAAAGAACATGTCAGCTAGAAGGTGGATTTAGCAATTATTGGGATAGAAAGCATGTGAGAGAGAGAATCACAGAAGTAAACTTTCCCTTGGCCCTTCTCAAATACTATTGAGGGAACAGAACACTTCAGCCAGATCTGACATGTTTGGTACTCGCAGTTGCAATGAATCCATGGCCAGATAGAAGCTTCAGGCTATGTTACCTCAATGTCTTTAAAGATACCTTCATCTCCTTGACATATTTACTGCCCAACCTCTAGATTTGATTCTGATTTGAATCACCATGGAAGTCCAATTATTATAAAGAGAACATGTACTTCTTATACCAAATTTTAGATTCTCTCTCATGGGGTGTTAAAACTATGATTGTAAATTCAGAAACAGACATAAAGTGTTTCTCTCTTTTTGCTCAGCAATATTTTAAGAGAGTTTCATAATGCTGGAAATTATCATAAATAACAAAAAATAAGCAAGACAGCCATTGTCCCCACACTTCAGTGAGGAACACAGACAATTAAGCAAGTACTTGCAATAAAGCGTGATGAGTGCTATGACAAGAGAGTTCAGCATCTTATGGTAAATGTATGTCAGGGACATGTAATATATTTACATATTTAAAAGTGGGATCAGAGAATACTTATTGGAAGGAATTCCATTAACCTGAGCAGAGAAGATAGCTAGCCAGGTGAAAAAGGAGGAGTATGCGTAGACACTCATCTAGGGAGGTGAACAAATGGGCACAGACCCTGAGGTGAGAAAGAGCACAACTTTTTCAAGAAACTAAAAGAAAATCAGTGTTTTGCAATAGAGTGCCAAAGAGACGGGGACTTGTGAAAGATAAGGCTAGGGAAGGTAGAGAGAAGCCAAATCACTCTGGTCTATGGAAAACTAAGTAAAGGAACATAGGTGTTATCCTGGTTATAGTGTGAATGTATTAAAGGTTTTTAAGTAGGAGAGTTCTATTATCAAATTTCAATTTAGAAATCTCTCTCTAAAGAATGTTCCATGCAGAGAAAGACTCAGAAACACAAGTTTGAAGGGTATAGCAATATAGAGAGACAGAATATTTAGGGGTTATAAGCGATAGGACTTGACCAATTGAATGTACAACATACATGCTAACTTAGGTATTATCTGTGGGTGTGGCTACATCTTATTTTTAGTGGATCATTCTGGTTTTATATAGTAATCTTGTGAGCTTGGTAAATGTGGATATGTCCCTGACAGCTGAATGGCATGTTGACTTTTGGTATATTGACATACTGAAGTTTCTTAGCATGGAGGCTGAACTCTTAACTTAAAAAATTAATCAAGGGAATTAATGGGTATGTTAAACCCCTTGGAAAGATCTTGCACCAGGCAGATATTCATATATATATATACATATATGGAAGATATTTATGTAATGGTAAGGACAAATCTTAAATAGCTTAAGTTAAAGAAAATATACTATGATATAAATTGTTTGAGATAAGTGAATAAAGAATATTTAATGACTAGAGATAGAGATAAAAGGCAAAATAGCTTGCAGAGAGAATTTTGTAAATAAACTTTATTTTAGTCTTGCACTATCTCTATTTATGGTAGAAGAAAATATAAAAGTAGATCTTGGAACTCAAGTCTTCTGGATAAATTGCTGCTCCTTGAAGAGAGTTATAAGAATCTCAGGTGATATAATACTACACAGAGGCCTTTCTTTTAACTCATGGTTTACTACAGTTTACCGAATGATTTTCACTAGTAAATGAATACAAGAAACTTTCATCGGGAAAGATCTTATCAAATAACTCTTTCCAGCACAAGCCCAAAGATTTTCATTTTAAAATAGACACTGGAACCTCATTCAATCTGGTTCTCTCTCTAGCCATATTTTCCTTGCTATTACTTTCAAGGATGGGGCTGCACTCATAGTTTCAAGCACTTAGCACCATATTCCTCAACTCTTCCAATTGCTATTGTTTCCTCTAATTAAGTGTAAGAATCTAGGGAAATCAAAATTTTACTGAAGAAAACTTTAAAGTGTTTAATCCAACAATCAAAGTTATTTTTGATACAAAACACAAAGCTGCCTCAACAAAATATATGATAAAAGTCTTGATACACTTAAGTTTCTCTCATGTCAGAGCCAAAAATTCTCAAAAGAAAGGTGAAAATGCCATCATGATTACATTTCAGAAGATAGAGTGCTGGCTTACACTATGTATACATGGGCAATGCAATTCTCCTCTATAAAAAAAAATGTACAATCTTGTTTAAGAAGGAAAAAACAAATATAGACACTGAGCCATTATGTGTGTAAAATGCTTAGTTTGGTTTTAACAATATAACCCTAAATTTTCAAATACTCAGAAACAGAGTAATTTTACCAAGGGAATATTTGGCATCCAATATATGTGTCGTTTTCTTTTTCTCTGTTTTGTCTGTAACACGTTTGACCTTGATGATGCATTTGATCAAAAACTATAATTCCCCTTTGATGAGAATGTCTTTCTGAGATGTACCCCTCTCTGAGCAGGGTAATATGTCCACTTCAAAGAAAGCAGCTTTGACTCTGTCTAGTAGAAAGGACAAAACTGTGTTTCTCTTACTGACCAAGCCTGGGGAAAACTCTGTCTTTCAAAGACAAAGACAATATCAAGGCCATGAAACTTTGGCAGCCATTATGAGCTTCAAGCTGTGTCTTGTTTTCAGCTGCTGAATAGACACTGCACTAAAGCATTAGAGAGATTTGTTGGTGACAGCTGCCACCTCATTTATCAGCCATTACAGGAATAACATCAGTGTCCGTTTAACTCCCCAGATGAAGGTTTAAATCCTTGTTAGTTCTGATTTATCCTAGAGAAGTTAAGTTTTGGCAACATTACAGAATACACTTGAAAAAAGTACAAAGAAACAAAACTTCTTTGAAACAAAACTTCTCTGTTTCTAATGAATCTAAATAGTGATGGGCATTTTTGGTGTCCCAAGTTCTTTCTGTGACATTGCTCATGCTTTTTGGCAATTATAGCTTTATTTGGAGAGGGAGATTGCAAGCTATTAGTATTTGTTCTGCCTCTGATAGACTTGCTGAGGACAGAATAAAATCTCAAGGAAGTCAATATATTTGAAAAGCAAGAAAGGGGATGAAATTCAGTAAGCAGTTCGAGGCTGACCTCCACTACATATGAGAACCTAAAGAATCACCTTTTTGGTCATTATTATACATGTTAATGTTTTTTGTGTGTAATTTTTGCAGAGTAAACTACCTTATTTTTCCTCATCTTGATTTGTTGTTTATTTAAGGGTTACTTTATTTGAATGCTTGATTGGGAATAATAATAGCAGCATATAGAGGTATTTATTTGTGAAAAGGAAATTTAGAACTATAAATCATTGAGAACTTTACACTTCCTCCCACCTACCTATATCAATAGAACTCCAGTATCAGCCACTGCTTTTTGAAATGTCTTTTAAGAAGTGAACATTAAATGGCTTTTCAATAGAAAGCAACTTTTCTACAAGAAAAGGATACAGAGAAAGGATGTACTTCTAGAGAAAAAAAAATTTAAAGTAAAACTAATAGTACCTGGAAGAGCCCTTTGGAACCAGGGTTAATTGCTACAGCTATGCTTCTACAATACATACACCCAAAATTAATCTTTGTCATTCAGTGATTCAACAATATGTCATTTATTCATTTATTAACTGTTTCAAAAATTTATCAAAGTTTTATACATATTTTCTACATAGACAATTACATCATCTGGGAAGAAGGACAGTTTTATTTCTTCCTTCCCAATCTGAATACCTTTTACTCCACTTCCTTGTCTTATTACATTAGCTAGACCTTCCAGTACAATGTTGAAAAAGAGTGGTGAGAGAGTACACTATTACTTTATTCTTGATCTTAGTGGAAATCTCTATATTTTTAAACTTATTCTCCAACAATTATTACTACTCTGCACTCTTTTTATAGAGAAATGTGAGAAATGGTTTATTGTTTGACAATCAAAAGCTGGTTGTAGGAGGACCAGTTAGCTCAGGGGGTTAGAGCACAGGCTCGTGACACCAGGGTTGCCTGTTTGATCCCCACATGGGCCAAGGATCTGCGCCCTCCACAACTAGATTGAAGACAACTACTTGACTTGGAGCTGATGGGTCCTGAAAGAACACACTGTTCCCCAATAAAATGTCTTTAAAAAAAAAAGAAAAGCTGGTTGTAAATTGTAGCAGGTTACAAAGTGTTATTATAATATGAAAAAAATGTTTAAAAATAAACCAGGGATTGAAAATTGACATTGAATATTTTTAAAATTATTTAAACTTTGTCAGTCAGGTCAGAAATAAGTGGCTAAAAATGATTTAGATCAGTTAAAAACTCTCCAGAATTCCAGGTACTTTTCTTTACTTCCAATTATTTTTTAATGATTTGTATTCATCATTAAATTCATTTAAATGTAGTCATCATAGAAAATAAAAACAAATAAGAGATGACAGCAAAAAGACAAAAAATCACTTATTAACCAAATGACAACAATTTCTCTGTAATTATCTTATTTCATTTTGATCTAAGGTTTTCTGTATATCTTTGACACAGATCTTTTTCAAATGCATATTGCTTTATAAACAAAAATTGTATTCAACCGGTTACCTATCATTAAGCACTTAAGTTTTCTACAATTTTTACTATTTTAAGGTATTGATATTGTTTTCAAATTTTGCAGTTATATATAGTGTGAAACAGTAATAATTGACTTGGAGAACACTTTCATAAAGACAAAAATGCTCAGATCATATAAATAAGTTAAAAACAGCCCCATAGTACATATTTGGGTGTAATACTTGAAACATTCAACCAAATTTTAGTTTAAATAAAATTATGTGATCAACCAACTTGTTTTTATCAGCTGATTGACCATGTTTTGGGCCAAAATACTTGAGGTTTAGTGCAGTGAGCATGGACACAGTAAAGCCAGGTTCACATTTGAAAAGTTTACTGTGTTAAAAAAAAAAAAAAAAAAAAAAAGAAAAGTTTACTGTGTTGATCATTTGGAAAACTGATTAGAGGGAAATGAAACACAAAATTAGATGCTGTACCAATCAAAGTGAGAATAAAAACCTGAGTTAAAATTCTGAAAAAAAGCATAAAAGGATGGTAAAATCTCTGACACATTGAAAATCTTAGACTTGCAGGTAAGAAAGAGTGAGTAGAAAAGGACAATGCTTGAGGTTCTATAGTGGTCAATCATGTGAGTTTTAGTGTTGTTAACTGTAGAAGCAATTTCAGGAGAAAGATGACAAGTTCAAGGATAGACACTGATTATTTATCAGACATTCTCAAGAGCATTTTTATAGATCATTTAATTTATGGATTTTAAGCCCTGAAAAGAGGCCTGGGCTAGGGATGCTTATTCTAGAATCAAGACCACAAAAACAAGAGCTAACTGATGATTAGGTGAAAATAACCCGAGGACAATATATAATGTATACAGAGAAAATAAAGAATGAAATCTTAAAGAACAACTCATTTAAAAAGTTAAATATAAAAACTCATGAAGGAATTTGACAAAAAATAGCAAAAGCTGTGTGCTAGAAATTAGAATAAAATGGCCATCACCGAGGCCTAGGGGGAAGAGAAGTTTAATGGTGAGCATATGATAATTCTGTCCCATATACAAAGAGCTCAGGTAGGAAAGGCGTTACAATGAGTCCTCCTTTATCCCTGGCCTCATGGTTCCATGTAAAGAAACTGCTCTTAAAGTACCTTGCCTGGCGTTTTTTTTCTCCGGAGAAAAGTGACTCATCAGAAGGGTGAGCTGGAAGAAGGGACCTGCCGATATCATCCCTTACCTTCCATTCAAGACCATGGCAAAGAGCTTGCCTCTGTGAAGGAGGCTAAGAGCTTGGGGTATGTTTGATTCTTGGAAGTGTTAAAAAGTCTATTTGACTGCACACAGAATCCATGTCCTTCAACTTAGGTATACGTGATAATGCTGACATTTAAATCTCCATTTTCCCTGACCCGTATTTGATTTCTAAACTGTTTCAGTGCTCAGACGTGAAAGAGAATGTTGTTATGTATTGACTGGTTCAAACATCAGTAATAAAGATTGAATAGTGTTCATCCATCTAATGGAGGCAGAATGTGGTTACAAGTAACCACGGAATCATAATTAGAGCAGTTTTATTGGACTGGTGAATTAGACTGTAGTGTGTTGGACAATAAACGTGTTAGAAGTGGTGATCAGAAGGATGGATTATTTTTATGAGTGTTGGCTTTGAAAGAAAAAAAATAGTGTGCCCACTAAGGAGAACTTAGTGCTGAGGGAGGCATGTGACTTGCCCGTTACTGCTTTTTAATATAAACAGAGCACAGTATGTTTCAAGCTTTAGGGGAGAACCAGGTGAAGGCATGAGAGAGAGAGAGAGAGAGAGAACATTTGATAGAGGGTGGTACTTGAAGTGAAGAGGGCATAAATTTCGGAACAGAGGTGAGCATGGCAGTTTATGACTGAAATTAGAACAAGACAGGTAAGGACAGGTAAGAAAAGCATTAGATATGCAAAGACAAACAAGACATTACCCTTGTTTTCAAGTGGCTCATTCTGGGGGTTGGGAGAGATGATCTTAATCAAGCTAACCAGAATACAATTTGTATAATACAAATTGTTGTATTATACAATTATAATACATAATACTACATACTACATATATGTATAATTGTATAATACTACATATAATTGTATTATATAATTATAATACATAATATTATAATTGTATTATACAATTATAATACATAATACAAAAAGTTGTAGAATAAAATTTGAAAATTAAGTTCTGGTCCTGTAAAGTAGCTCTCCAACCTCAGAGTGCTCATTTATTTTCCTACAGAAAATAAATAAAATTAGATAACAAGTTTACGATGCAGTTCCTATGTGAAAGTAGTTTAATACATAAGAAAAGTACTATCATTCAAATCACTGTTTTGAAAATTTATGTCTGCCCTTTAAGGGTTTTTCAATATTGGCCTTAATAACCTGCATAAATACTTGAGAAATAGCCCATTACTGTGAGGGGTGTGTGCATATAGCTTTAAGAACTTCTAAGACTGGAGATTTTAACATTTTTTGTGGGATTTCTGTCTAGGGCATATAAGATGTGAGAAGAAATTTGATTTTGAAAATGTTCTGAATTGAGGGTATTTTCAGAAAAACTACAATGTATATAATCAAGACACTTGTCTGCTACAGCCTGAGTTATGTCAGCACACGGATGTACGTAAGGCAGCTCTGATGTAGGGAAGGGAATAAAACATCACCCTAAACTTAAATATAAGGCTGGTTTGAGTCTAGCTTCACTTTTCCTAGTGTGATCTTTGGTAGCTTGCTTAATTTTTTTTTCAGTTTCTTTACTTGTAAACTGGGGAGGGAAGGGAAAGAGAAGAGCAGCTTTCATTGGCCACTAACTTTGTTTACTATGCCCTGCTGGGAGATTTCTTTACTAGAGAGCAGTAAACATGGTGAAGAATATGGAGTCAAGCCAGGCTTTCTAAATTTGAAATTTGGTTTCACCTCTAAATAGCCATGGGATCTGGGTTAGTTTCATAAATTCTTTATTCTTTCATAAATTCCAGTGGTGACTCACCTGTAAAATGTCAATGACAACAAAGGTGTATGACTCATTTGCAATATTTTGGGATTATTAACTGAGTTAATACATGGAAGCACTTAGAACTGTACCTAGAATATGGTAACCAGAACAGAAAGATAGGCTATTTTATAATTTACCTCACATGGTGGTGGCAACAATCAAATGAGGCATAGAAAAAAGCACGTCTTTGCACAGTGCCTGCACCTAATAAATTCATGATAAATGGTACCTATAATTATGTTTTCTATAATTATATTTTCTAATAAAATTTGGTTGACAATGTTGTCATTGGGTGGTATTTATTCCCATTTTCAAGACAAAGAAACTGAAACAATAAAATTCTAAGAAATTTTGAAACATTGGGAGGTAAAATCCAGAATCCAAGCCCTATTTTAAATATTAAAAAAAAATCTATGCTTTTTCCATTAATTTATTCTATATAAATGAGTCAAAATTTAATAAAGTCTATTTCACAGTGTTATTATAAGGATTAAATGAGTTAATATTTATAGAATGCTTTGTAAACTGTAGGAGCTAAATTAATCTAAGCTGTTATTACATCCCATGAGGAAGTGTATCTTTTCAAATCCATCATATTCCAAGGGAATATGCAGACCAGGTGTTTACCACAATTTGTCTTATCAAAACATGAAGTGTCTCAAAGTCTCTCCTAATTTGGAAGATAATTCAGAGGAAGAATGGAACAAGGCAACTCACCTGAACATAATTTATGGACAACCTTATAGGCACCAAAATTGATATAAACATGAATATTACGGATTCTTTGTGAGGCAGACAGTTGAGTAATTTTTTCTCCCCAAAACCAAAGCAGACATGTTCCTTTAAATGAATGATAATGTATTGATGTGTGTGAAAAAGAGGTTTATACTAAAAAGTAAAAAGTATCTGAAAAATAAGTCAATGAAAATGATACTATAGGGAAGATTGAACTAAAACCTAGAGCAACACAAAAGGAATTAGTCATGTTAAAGAATACATTTCTTTGTAAATTGAAACTCAACTAATTTTAAATGTGACTAATTCATTAACAAGTTAAAAGAAGTTCATTTTAGCTAGCTTATGAGCCTGGAAAAAGTGGTATGTTTTAAAATTTTAATACACATTTCATTTTCTATAAATATTATAATAAACATATCTATAAAATTAACAATAGCCAAGAAAAGTAATGCCTAATAAACCTAGTATCAAAAATTATTGAGTGCAAATTACACAGACTTCATAAGTGGTGTAATTAGTTTTTAGTTAATAATCTAGTTGACCTTTTAGAAAGTAGATGATACTTCTTTATTGCTGAATCACCTTAGAGACAAGTAGGAGCTATTCTTCAATATTTGAACCAGGTGGCAAATAGCATGAATGATTAGATATCACATTTAGTTTGCTTGAAAAGTAAATATTTTTCCCTATCAGTATTATTATAAGAACTTGAAATTTATCTAAAAATAATTAACTAATATTCAATATTTAAAGAATGCTAAACCATTTTTAGAATTATGAGATCATGATATCCAAAGGATTAAAAGTAATTATTGTTAGAAATAAGAATACAGTAAAACCTTGGATTGCGAGTAACATGGTTTGCGAGTATTCTGCAAGATGAGCAAACATTTCTAATACATTTTAACTTCATAAATGAGCGATGTCTTGCAATACAAGTAGTTTGTTTCCGGAACAAATTATGCTCGCAAACCAAGGCATTACTGCATATCGACTGATTAATAAGTTCAGTATTTATCAATATTTCAGAAAGGAATAACATACAATCCAAAATAATCATACGTTCAGCTACAAGATTCCTTATAGTTGTGGGTTTCCCCTGAAATACATTGTGAAGCTTGCTCAGAGTCTATATTTTTTATTAATTAAGGAATTCTGTTTATTACTTATGTCTTAGAATCCATAAGCATTGATAATAATCTGTTCCTTAGGAAACCATGTAGAAGCTGACAGAATTATATATAGTGTTATCACAAAAGTATAAAACCTTATGCTTGGAAAAAAACCCTAGAGATCCATAATAAAATATTTCTTTCTCCTCCAATTCAGTGTTTTAATCATCATTTTCCAGTCTGAATAATTTAAAAACTATATATTGAATATTTTTTCTATATCACCTATTTATCCATCATCTATCTATCCATCTATTCATCTATCTATATTAACTTTATTGTAAAATAGACTTGATTTTTTTTCCTGCTTCTAATTAAAAGTATCAATGCCTGAAGCAAGATCTACTCCCAGATTCTTCCATTAGATGAGTCAACAACCCTTTTAGATAATAAATGTCAATGTGGATAAATATATTTTCCTGTGGTTCACAGCTTAAAAGAGTAGTAATGTAAAATTAGACTAGATATTTGAGTTAATGATAGAACACTAACTTTCTAATATTGAGGATTGTGAAAAACATTACATAGCTCAGGAAAAAACAAATTGTTTAGGCATTCAAAGTATGTAATGTGAAAAACACGATTGATTATAGAGTTGGGTTTTTTGTTCTTTTTTTTGTGATTGTTATCAATAAAAATAATTCTTTCCAGTTCAAACTTTACTAAATTTAGTTTTACACCCTCCAGAGGTCTTTTTTGTCTTACTTTAGATATTTTGTGAAGTATTATGCATATTGTGCCCTGAGCTAAAATAGCCATGGTATTTTTGTTTTCTAGAGGATAAAGATTTTCAATTACTATTTCTGGATAATGAATTCTATAATGCTTCACATTATTTAAAAATAAATATAGCTTCTTATATTAAAATGACCAGAGTAATTAGTAAGTATCTTTATTCCATTAATTCACACACAATAACTGTAAAGGAAAATGTGCTGAGTTGGCATTTCCATTTTTAATCCAGAAGCTATGCACTCCAGAAAAGAAGCAGAAAAAAAACAAACCAAGTTTTGGTTTTAGTAGTTGATATATAGGACTTCATCCTTGGAAGGGCTAAATTAATTTGGAAAACTAGTTTAACTAAGCCATAAGATAACAATTTATATCCAAGAAGGGCAAGGGCCTTATGAAAACTTCAGAGAAGAAGGCCAAACTGTTCTGTTTAAAATAAAGAGAAAATGTCTTTATTGTTGCAAAGAGAGAGAAGCAAGATGATAGTTTACAGCAGTGAGAAGGGAAAGACAAAATGAGATGATCCAGGGGTGAAAAAAAAATGGATACGTGGTACTATATACTGGTTGTGTTCCTCCTACAAATTCATCCTCCATGTTGAAATCTTATTTGGAGGTGGAGCCTTTGGGAAGTGATTAGGTCATGAGGGTGGAGCTCATGAGGCATTAGTGCCCTTATAAAAAAGATCCCAAAGAGTCCCTTGCCCTTTACACGTTATAATGACCAGCAAGATAATAGCAGTCTATGGAACAGGAAGTAGGCCCTCACCAGACACTGAATCTGCTGTCACCTTGATCATAGACTTCCTAGCCTCCAGAATTGTGAAAAATAAATTTCTGTTGTTTATGAGCCACAAGGTCTATGTTATTCTGTTATAGTAGCCCAAACCCAAACATCCATCAACAGATGAATAGATAAATAACACATGGTATATGCATACAATGAAATATTATTTAACCTATAAAAAAACCAAAATTCTGGGCCGGCTGAATGGCTCAGTTGGTTAAGAGCTTACTCAAGAGTGCGAGCTCTGAGCAACAGTGGTTCAATTCTCGGCCCGAGCTGAGCTGCCACTGAGCTGCCAACAGGTGGCAGGATGGCTCAGTTAAAGAAAAACAAAAAACAAAAACCCAAAATTCTGATACATGCTACACATGCTACCACACTAAAGACATGTTAAATGCAATAAACCAAATACAAAAGCACAAATACTGTATGATTCCACTTATATGACATACCTAGAATAGTCAAATTCATAGAGAAAGTAAAATGGTGGTTGCCAAGGACTGGAGAGAAAGGAAAACTGGGAGTTATGGTTTAATGGGTGCAAAGTATCAATGAAAAAGTTCTGGAGATTGATAGTGGTAATTGTTGCATACTATTGTGAATGTACTTAATACCTCTGAACTGTACATTTAAAAATGGTTCAAATGGTAAATTTTGTATAATGTATATTTTACCAAAATGAAAACAAATATTTGTCAACAATGGAGGGGATGTGAAAGAGCTTTTTAAAAGTAAGGATGCCTATAGTTCCATTTGAAGTTGTTTGTGATACAAACCCCTCTGTTTTCTACCACTGAAGTCTTTAAAAAATCTGCTGTGTTCATGTGGTAGAATCTTAAGAAGCTAATATTGGTCAATGTAGTACAGCATATATGGAATCAGAAGCCAAAGCGGCAGAGAAGACTATGAATATGTAATTTCCCTGGGAACTCATCAATCTTATGGAGAATTTTGGACTTTTACAAATCATGCTATTAAAAGACTTAAGTTAATTTTTATCTCCAAGGATCAGAGGAGGACCTAGCTGGCACATATATGATCTTCCCAAAGAGAAGTAAAAAAGAACATGATGGCTAAACTCTATGAAGAAGTAAGAGGTACCTGAGAAAAACTCTTTTTCCAATGAGGAGATGTTTTCACCATTTCTTTACTCTGTCCAAGAGGGAGGGAACATCAAATTAAAAACAAAATAGTAAACAAAAACTATATGCTTTAAAACAACCTTCCACTCTGTCTCTGCAATAGTCATAAACAATACATGGTATATGTATACAATGGAATACTATTTAGCCTATTAAAGGACCAAAGTCTTGACATATGCTACATATGCTACAACATTAAAGATATTATATATTCTAAGTTTTATTTCTCATTTTAATTAAGATAATAATCACAAATGTAGTTATGCTTACATATAATAAAAATAATGCATTAATATTATTTATTCATGCTTTACACTTTCAAGTTTTCTTTGGAATATATCTTTTATTAAAAATAGTAGGTCCAAGACAGTGGAGAGATAAACACTGTGCCTACTTCCTTCCATCAACACATTAAAATTACAACTCAATTATAGAACAATCAACTTGGAGAACCAAGTTTAACTAAACAGAAGTTTTATAACTAAAGATATAAAAAAGAAGCCAGGTTGACACTGGTAGGAGGGGTAGAAACATGAAAAGGGCTGGACCCAAACCTCAGTGTGGCGGTCGAGAACCAGAAGGGATATCTTGGCCTCAAAGGTTCCCCCAGAGGAGCAAGAGACCCCAGCTTCACACCGGCCTCCCAGCCCAGAGCACTGGTGCCAAGAAGAGGAGGTCCCAAAGCATCTGGCTATGGAAACAGTGGGGAGTCCAACCATCCAGGTGAAATAGAAGGCAGCAGGAAATCCAGGTGTCATCTTAAATGGCCCATGCAGACTCTTTCACTCGCAGGCACTCACCTTAGGCTCCAGGAAAGGGACGGTGACTTGGGGGGCATCAGAGACATATGAGGCAGACTGAGGTATGTGGCTTTGGGCAGGGGCTAGAGGACAGTCAGCATTTTCCTTGTGTGGCTTTCTCCTCCTGTGCAGCCAGCAGGTGGGAGCTATCTTTCCTGTATTGAGACCCCTCCTCCACAGGCCAAATCTGAATCTGATTGTCTTGGTGAGTCTACTGATTCACCCTGCTGAAACCCTGAGACCCTGCCCCAACCAACTTTCCCAACACCTGAAGCACTTTCTCCAAGAGCAGCCAGCACCACCTGCATTGCACTCTGTCTTGAAAAATTATCAGAGTCTTCAAGACCCAGGTGGGCGGCAGCTAGCCACGGTGTATCCTGAGAGTTTTGCTGAGTAGCTCCAGGCTCAGCACTAGCACCAAACCAGAATCTACACTAACCTGTTGACCACAATTCTTCCCACTCTAGTGGCTCCCTGAGACCCTGTCTCACCCATCACCCAACTTGTGTACTGCATTAGGCTTTATCAGAGGCTGAACCTTAAGGGAGGTGGCAGGTGGTAGCAAGCCTTAGGATGTCCTGGCTGTTTGTGGAGCTACCCCAGGCTCAACTAGGGTGGCAGCAGTCTTTAGTTCATAGCATAGCCTCTCCCATGCACCTTTAGGGTTAGCACAGGCAGCAAACAATGGTGGATCACTTTATAGCTCCTACTAAGTAGTCCCTGGCCAGTCATAGGCAGTGAGTGACCTGGGCCTGCAATGGAGCACCTCACAAGAGGCCTGAGAACCAATATACTTGAAAGTTGGCTTTAGGTCACAACAGAGCACCACCCAATTAGCCCACAAGCTGCACACAAAAAGGGCAATCTCAACAGGCTACAGAGCCTGCTGGAGGGGAATTCCACTCAGTGGGTAAGATGCTCACATAGCACTCTATAAGCTGATGTGGCCAAAGCCCACAGCCAGTCAGCCTGAGGGTCAATCCCACCCCCTGACATGCCAACAGCAACCAAGGTTCAATTATATCAGGAGGGCACACACACTCTACACAAAAGATGCTCTTGGAGTACCCAGAGCAGGTGACCAGAGAGACTGTGCCACTGGGCCCCACAGAGTATCTACTACATAAGGCCACCTGACCAAGACTGGGAGACATAATGGATCTACCTAATACATAGAAACAAACAGAAAGGCAGCCAAAATGAGGAAATGAAGAAATATGTCCCAAATGAAGGAACAGAAGAAAACTCCAGAAACAAACTAAACCAAATGGAAGCAAACAGCTTACCAGATACAGAGTTCAAAACAATAGTTATGAGGATGCTCAAGGAACTTCATGAGAGCTTCAACAAAGAGACAACAAGCATAAAAAAGAATATGGAAACCATAAAAAGAGCCAGTCAGAAGGGAAGAATACAATGACTGAAATGAAGAATGTACTAGAAGGAATCACCAGCAGACTAGATGAAGCAGAGAATTGAATCAGTGATTTGGAAGAAAAGGAAGTAGAGAACACCCTATCAGAACAGTGCAAAGAAAGAATTCAAACTGTGAGGATAGTTTAACAGACCTCTGGGACAACATGAAGCATAACAACATTCACATCACAGGGGTACTAGAAGAAGAAGAGAGACAGCAGGAGATTGAGAACCTGTTTGAAAAAATGACTGCAAACTTTCCTAAGGAAAGTTTCCTAAGGAAATAGATATACAAGTCCAGGAAGTGCAGAGAGTCCCAAACCAGATGAACCCAAAGTGGCCCACACCATGACACATTATAATTAGAATGACAAAGGTTAAACACAAAGAGAGAATCCTAAAAACAGCAAGAGAAAGGCAACTAGTAACTTATAAAGGCACTCCCATAAGATTGTCAGCTGATTTCTCAACAACCTTACAGGCCAAAAGGGATTGGAACAAAATATTCAAAGTGATGAAAAGCAAGGACCTACAACCAAGATTACTCTAACCAGCAAAGCTATCATTTAGGATTCAGAGACAAAAAAAAGAGCTTCCCAGACAAGAAAAAGCTAAAGAAGTTCATCACCACCAAACCAGTATTACAAAGAATGTTAGAGGGATTTGTTTAAGATGAAAAAAAAATCAAAATTATGAATACTATAATGGTCTATCAACAATTACTTTCAATGTAAATGGATTAAATGTTTCAATCAAAAGACACAGTATGGCTGAATGGATAAGAAAATAAAAACCCTTATATATGCTGCTTACAAGATGCTCACATCAGATTGAAAGACACACACAGATGGAAAGCAAAGAGAAGGAATAAGCTACTTCATGAAAATGGAAACAAAAATATTTTAAAAATTGGGGTAGCAATGCTTATACCAGATAAAAAGAGACTTTAAAACAAAGGCTATAACAAGGGACAAATAAAAACCCAGTAATTCCACTTCAAGGTATTTGAGGAAACTCAAACACTATTTCGAGGGGAAGTGTGCATCCATATGTTCACTGCAGCATTGTTTACAATGACCAAGATGTGGAGGCAGCCTGGGTGTCTGTTGATGAAAGAATGGATAAAAAGGAGAAGGTACATATATACAACGGAATATTGCTTGGTCATGGAAGGGCTCTTGCTATCTGTGGCAGCATGGATGGACCTGAAGCATACTGTACTAAGTAGAGTGTAAGACAGAGAAAGCAGAAGCAATGTGATTTCACTTATTAAGTGGAAGCTAAAGAACAAAATAAACAAAAAAGCTAATAGATACAGAGAATTGATTGATGGTTGCTAGATGAAAGGGAGTTTGTGGGTGTGTAAAAAAGGGTAAGGGATTAAGAAGTACAATTTTTTTCTTTTACAAAGTAGTCATGGGGGTGCAGGGTATAGCATAAGGAATATAGTCAGTAATATTGTAATAACTATATATGGTGTCAGATGGGTATTAGATTTGTTGGGGTGATAGATGGGATTGGGTTGGGGGCAGGGTGGAAAAGGTGAAGTGATTAAGAAGTACAAATTGGTAGGTAGAAGATAGTCATGGGGATATAAAGTAAAGCATATGGAACATAGTCAGTAATATGGTAATAACTATGTATAGTGCCAGGTGGGTACTAGACTAATAAGGGGGATAATTCCTTAAATTATGTAAATCTAATCATATGCTGTACACTTGAAATTAATATAAAATAATATTGAATGTCAGCTGTAATTGAAAAACTAAGAAGGGGAGGAGGGAGTTGAAGGGGAATAAGAGGCTCAAATTTCCAGGTAGAAAACAAGTAAGTCATGGGGATGTAATGTACAGCATGAAGAATATAGTCAATAATATTGTGATAGCATGGTATGCTATCAGATGGTTGCTGGACTTATGGTGATCACTTCTTTAGGTATATAAATGTTGAATAACTATGGTGTACCCCTGAAACTAATATAATATTGTATGCTAGCTATATTTTAATAAAATTCTTAAAAATTAATTTAAAAAAGAAAAATAAAAAGCCATGTGATACAAGTTAATGATCATTATGTTAACTCTTCAGTATCTGCAGGGTTGAATTAAAAGAACCCAGATGTGAATTTAATCAAAACTAGACTAACACTAATTGTATGATCTTGGGCAAATTTTTAAAATATTTTTGCTTACAAGATGCTATGATTATAAAATGGGTTTAAATATATTGAGACATATCTCATTCAGTTTCACAATAAATTGTTGTTATAATTATTATTGTTTATAATCTCTATGTATAATTTTAAAGTACCTTGCACTATTAGATGATCAACAAATGTTTTTTGACAATTTATTGATTGTTACTAGTTTTCTTTTGCTGCTGTAACAAATTACCACAAACTTAAAACTTACATCAACACAAACTTACTATCTTACAGTTCTGTAGGTTAGAGGTCCAACCTGGATCTCACGGGGCTAAATCATGTTGTTGGCAAGCCTACACTCCTTTATGGAGTCTCTAGAGACAAATCTGTTTTCTTGCGTTTTCCAGCTACTAGAGGCTGCCCACACTGTTTGGGTCTTGGCTCTTTCCTCCATCTTCAAAGAAAACAAGGAGCAATGTTGCATCTTTCTGATCCTTCTTCATTAGTCACATCTCCCTCCGGCTCTGAACTCAGCTGAGAAAGTTTCATCCATGTTAAAGACCCATATAATTAGATTGGACTCAGTTGAATAATACAGGATAATCTTCACATCTCAAGGTCTACACTTAACCACATCTGTGACGTTTTCTTTGCCATGTAAGGTAACAGTCACAGGTTCCTGGGATTAGAGCATGGAGATATTTGAGAGGTCATTATTCTGACCACCACATTGATGTTAAAGATATAATGCTGAGTTGGTTTTAAACTGTATGCTTTCTTTTCAGAAAGGCCCCAAAACATGGCGTGAGAGTTGTAAGCCACCATTCTGTATGTTGACCATGTCCCATGTAATTCACCTATTTTAGGGAAAAGGATGGAGGAATATAATCAATTGACCAGTAGGGAGTCAGTTATTTTAGGTATCTTTAATATGACTTAATCATCAAGGCACTTCAATTAGCGAGCTTCCAACTGGGCATAAGCCTAGCTGACTGTCAATATATTTTAGACTGATTATAATATCTATAATGTAAACTTCATCTGATGCTTTTATCCATAAACCTCAATAAACTTTACAAATACTAGCAAAGTCTAATTATCCATAGCCTCCAAAATACTAATTTCATCATGCCTATGATCATGTCCAAAACACCAAACACTCCAAAATTTTCAACAAGAAAGGCATGGTTTTAGCCCTAGATGAGCTTCCCAGATGTTAACGGGAAGGTGCCGGTAGAAGCTGAATATAATTAACTAAATAATGTTGACACAGAAAAATGTCCAAACCTGTGGAGAATTTTAATGAGTTTATTTGAGCTACACTGACTGCAATTGCTGGGAAGGAAAATCTCGACAGATTAAGAAAATGCTCTGGAGAAGGGCAGTTTGGCAGCTTATTTTATACATTAGAATCAAAGGAGGAGACGTAAGGAGGGTTACATGAAATCCATTCGTGGTAGATTAAGGGGGTGGGAGAAAACAAAGCGGAGAAATCTCTGGGCTTGGATAAAAAGTAAACTAGAGAGACACAAACGTCTTTTGTATAGATGAGTACCTGATAGTTGATATTAAGATTTACAGCACATAGAGATGGTATTCATGGAACAAGATAACAATAAGGGGTTCTGTATTCTGGTGCTCTGGTGTGGCGGGTGTGCCCTGAGGGATCTGTAAAAAGGGATTATTCTGACATTCCAAGGGTATGTTAACGTAGATGCAAAAAGATGAGAGACAGCCTCTCTCGAGGTAAAGACTGACCTTTGCCAAGGAAACCACAGGCCAAGGATGTGACTATCTACCATGATCCACTTTTAGTTAGCAGCTTTTATGTTCAGATCATCCTGTGTAGTTAATTTTGGCCTCTGAGTTTGTAAGGCCTGTCATGCTGACCTCCCCTGAGCTTGTCAGGTTTGGTATGTGGCCCCTTTATCATCCACACTAGGAATGATTAAGTTTCTTGGTGTATCAGTTTGCTATGATGAAATACCACAGATAGGTGGCCTAGAACAACAGAAATTAATTATCACAGTTTTGGAGCCTCAGAGTCTGAGATCAAGGTGCCAGCAAGGTTGATTCCTTCTGGAGGCCGTGAGAAAGAATCTGTTCCATGTCTCTCACCTAACTTCTGATGGCTTTACTTTCAATCTTCTGTAGAAGCATCACTCCAATCTCTGCCTTCATCCTCAGATGACATTCTCCCTCTATGCATGTCTATCTCCAAATTTCCCCCTTTTAATAAGGACACTAGTCATACCAGAGTAGAGCCCATCTTAATGACCTCATTTTAATTTGATTACCTCTGTAAAGATCCTATTTCCAAATAAAGTCACGTTCTGAGATATTGCGGGTTAGCATTTCAACATAAGAATTTGGGGGGTGGGGCAGGACACAATTCAACCTATAACACTGGCTGTTAGACAATGACTTTTATATATACGTGTCTCCTGGCATCATTACTTTGGCACAATGTCTGAGACACAGAAGTAAAATTTCATTGTGAGTTGAAACCATCCTTTAGCAAAATGGGCATGCAAAACACAACTTAGGAAAAATAACTGTATGAAGCCACAATTCTTTAGGCCCAGGTTTTCATTCTGCGGGTATGCTATCAGTACTCACATACTTGAACATTGCAAAATTCCTCTTAAGAACTGTGTACGGTATGTCACTTCACTTGTTCCACTTAGAGCTGATCAAAAGCTGCTGCTGTCTGCCTGGTATTCTGCACATAAAATCTGGATACAGGGCCCGCCGAGTGGAGCATTGGTTAGGAGTTGGCTTGAGATGCCATCTCTGAGCAGCAGAGCCCCTGTTCAGATCTCATATGAGGCCCAGAGACACTGCGCCCTGTACAGCTAAGATGTCCAGCTCAACCTGGAGCTGGGCTGCCACGAGTCACTGGTGATGCCGTAGGCTGCAGTGGGGCTGACCGGCAGCTGGCGTGCAATTTTGTGAGTTGCTGTGAGCGGCAGTCCAATGGCCGGAGAGCGACTGCCTCACCCAGGAAAAGCACAGTGATACTACCACCGTGGGCCAGTGAAGCGATGTCCTCCACAACTAGACTGAAGAACAAAAGGACAGCAACTTGTCTGTTCACCTTCCCTGATTCCCCAACACTGTTCCCCTCCCCCAGTTCCCCAATAAAATCTTAATAAAAAAAATAAAATAAAAATAAATCTGGATACATAGTGCAGTATGCAGCTTCACTCATGACAGAAGTCAATGCCAACTAAATCATATTTTTCATGTCACAGGCAGTAAACAAAGCACAAATCAAATAGCAGTGAAATTGAGAAGCACTGCTTTTTAAATTATCGACAGCAACATTTCCTATTACTTTCCTGCCAAGAACAGAGCAACTGATACACAAGGAGGTTAGAATATGTCTATCTATGTGATGATAAGAATGATTTAAGGTCAGATACTTATCTAACATAGTTTTTTGTCACTGCTAAGGAACAGTTCCAAAAAGGATCTAGTTAGCTGTCATCCATTACATAAACCTGAAAACAGTTTTAAGTATTTTTATATTTAGTTCATAACTGAGTCATCCATTTATTTAAACATTCAACAAATATTTATTTAGCATCTATCACATACCAAGCATTCTTCTAAGTTCTCTTAGGCTTCTAATGATAAATAAAACATAATCCCTGTTGACAAAAAACTTAGTCCTTTTAATTATTCTAAATTAAATTACTTCTTTCCAATTTCTAGGAATACACGCCTACCAACACACTGGAATTTCTTTTTCTGTGCTTAATAGGTTTTTGACATAATTTTTATATTCTACATTTTAATTCGTTTTTTAATTTATAAAACGTTTATTTTTCAATTACCATTGACATACAATATTATATTAGTTTCAGGTGTATAAAACAAAATAGCGATTACATATTTACATACCTCACTATGTGATAACCCAATAAGTCTATTATCCATCTGACTCTATACATACTTGTTACAATATTATTGACTATATTCCCTATGCTGTACTTTACATCCCTGTGACTATTTTTGCTTCAATTACAGCTGATATTCAATATCATTTTATATTATTTTCAGGTGTACAGTGTAGTGGCTAGACATTTATATAATTTATGAAGTGATCCTCAATAAGTCTAGTACCCACCTGACACTATACACATTTTTTTACAATATTACTGACTATATTCTCCATACTGTACTTTACATTCCCACAACTGTTTTGTAACTGCCAATTTGTACTTCCTAATCCCTTCACCTTTCTTACCCAGACTCCCAAACCCACTCCCATTTAGTTTGTTCTCTGTATCTATGAGTATGTTACTGTTTTGTTTGTTTATTTTGTTCTTTATACTCCACATATAAGTGAAATCATAGGTATCTGAATGTCTTAGTCTGACTTATTTCACTTAGCATAATACCCTCTAGGTCCATCTATGTTGTCCCACTAGGTTTTATTTTTTTATTGTGAATATTAAAAATACTTCTTCATTTATCACTTACACTTTAGTTTTTAAATGTTGTATTTTTACACAGGCTGATTTAAATATTAATGTATTTACAGAAGAAGTGTATTCTATAGAACAGCAGTTCTGAGTATGGTTAAAGACCCCTAAATCAACATTAGAAAGAAAAGCATAATTTAGTGAACAGATATACTCCAAATTACCAATCTATGGTAATAAAAAATCTTGCATAGTTAAAGCACTATCCTTAGTGCAAGCAAGACCCATGGATTTCATTGTAACAGAGTACATGTGTATATTGATATAGTTTCAGATTACACTTTGCGACATACTTTGAAAAATAATATAAACTGAGCCACTTCCAGAGCTGCCATCCCAGAGGAACTGCCTTGCAATTCTTATTCCTCAAACATTTGGAATGTTAAAACTGGGCAAAATGACCTTTGGACTGGACTTAGAGCAACATTGTATTCCAAACAACTGCTTGCAGAGCTAACAGAAAAGCAGACTATGGCTACAGACTACACTCTCTAGAATTAGCATCACTATGTTAGCTTATTTGCACCTACAGAAATTCTTCCCTTAGCTTGTTAACTATAGAAATTCCTTTCTTCTATATGTGTAGTCATTCCTTTTCCCTTTCTCATAAATGCCCCTTGCCTTCACCTCTTAATAAGTACATGTTCTGGATTTCTGCCTGAAACAGTGCTTCCCAAATAGCTATTTTTTGGAATCTTAAATAAACTCTTGTTGCTTCACACATTGGCCTTTTATTTTTAGGTTAATGATGCCTTTAAGAAACTACCACCTGCCAAATTTTGCGGAGGATCAAATATCCACACCTATCTGAAATATCTTTTAAAATATTTCTTTGGCAACTACATATCTGTGAGGCCAGGCTTTCTTCATATACTTCAACCAGAACAGTATATTGCAAAAGACTGAATACAGACAGTACATGAGAATTTCTGTCTTCTCGTCCACCAAATATAGCAGAGTTGCAAAAATATAAAACAGTGCCTTTTATAAAACAGCTTTTTTTCATAAAAATGTCATGTTACTATTTAATGGGTTTATTATTGCTTATTTTAAATTAATAAATAAATATGTGAAACTTCCCCATTTTAAATTTCTAATACAGTAAATATTGACAGATATAACCCATAAGAAACAAAACCTCTTTGGGGTCCACAATAAGTATAATAGGGTCCAGAGACCAAAAAGTTCAAGAACTACTGTATTGATATACATTCATTAGCACAGTGCAGTCAACAATGGCAATAAAAAAAGATACAAATATTTCCAGCCTTGGCTCCTCCAATCCTGGCCCAGAGTGAGGATGGTCCTCTCAGAGCCATGGGAACAGGTGGCAGATTTTGCAGTTCCTAGCATCCAATGCCATTAAACAATTGAGTCATATATGCTTTGTTTCTCTTTCAATTCTCCCCAAACATGCTTCTGATAATATGATTTTCTAGCTTGTCTGCAAGAAAGTATTATATGATTCTACAGAGAATTTTATTTATTAAGAAATGATATTTCTCATTATAAATAAATAAATTTGGATTATAACCAGTGCAGCTATTTTAACCACTCATGATATGACTTGGTTTTCTTTGGCACAAACGCTAGGCTCCTTCCCTGTCAGTGGAACTTGGGCCACTAAGTTTGCTTAAACAGATTCCCAAATCTGGTATAATGATATTAGTCCTATCTGTTCCAGAAGGCCCTGGGGAAACTTTGTAAATTCTTTAACCCTGAGTTACAAGTAGTATCAGAAAGAGTAGCCAGCCTACAAGCCCAAAAATATGTTATCCACCCCCAGAACCAATAGAGCGCCTGCCTTAAGAAATGTTTCAAGGGAATTTTCTGCTTCTAACTGTAGAGAACAGAAACTGAATTCTTGATTTGTGAGAAGAAATAAATTAGGCTTTGTCTTACCTGTGATCACATATGTTTTTACGGTTTTTATATACCATAGTTTAATGACTGATTTAACTGAAATTGAGTGAATTTAGATATGCTAAATCACCAAAGTGGAAAAATTTCCGAGTGTACAGATACATCAAGATGGCACCAACTTGTGAAAACCTCTTAATTCACAAAATAACACCATCTTTGTAGCAATTTGTGAATTCACCAAGACATACCAGTTTGTGTTATTAGCAACTGCCAGCCCCTCCTATGCTTTTAACAAGGAATGGCAGATCGGTACTGCCGTGCAGTTCTCTTAATCTAAATGTTCTGCTCTCAGCTATTTTCTGCTTCTTTGTCGCAGTTAGTATTATATATTCTTTGCTACAGAAGGCTTCTACTAAACTCCATTGCAAAGGAAGAACTACATCGTAAGGTGTTTTAATTGAAAATAAATCAACAATTGAATAAAAATATGGACATCAGGTACCTCTTCCAATATTATTAACTCCCCTTCCTCCTCAGGTTGCACTCAAAAGGTTTTCACTTTTAACAATTACATGCTTCATATTTACCTTCATAGAATATTGTATTCATTGTGTCCAAATTCTGGAATTTGATGATTTATTGATTTTCTGAACTATTCACTCTTTCATTCAACCTCCAATGAATCCAAGCGTTTTGATGGATTTTGAGGATATGAGAATGAATAAGCATTATTCTTGCTCACTAAAATTCTTAAGTTCTAACAGGAGAGGGTGACTAACTATAAAGAAACAAATTAATATAATATAACATAATATGGTTAGTTTATATAAAGACCTGTGAAAGAGTTGAGAAGAAACAATTAATTATGCCTGGAAAGTAATAAGGGAATGCTACATAGAGAAGTGGGTAATTAATCTGTGTATTGACATAATAACAAGAAGAATTTTGCTGAGGAAATGGTGGAAAGGCAGGGTGATTGTAGAGTTGCACAGGCTCACAGAGCAGTGCAATATATGTGTGCATGGGGAGTTAAGAAAAATACAGGTTGCCTGCAGTGTTACATATATCACAGAAATGAAAAGCATAAGGAAGTAAAATTAGGCTATGCCCAACTGTGAATGCCATACTAAGCAATATGTTTTTTTGTCATATAGGAAATATGTGAGGCATTCAGTATTGTATTTTAGAAATGTGAGTCTGACAGGAATATGGAGAATGGATTACAGTGAAGAGAATATAAGGAATATGACTTGGTTTGATAAAGCAATGAAAATGAAATGTTATAAAGGAAAACCAGAAAAACTATATGTTCTGAATTGTTTTATTTTCCAAAGAAACTTGAAAATATTGAACACTTACAGATTGACTTTAATAACTTTCCATGTGATGTATTTTCTATTTTCTTCCTAACTCTTAGTACATCGAGAAATTGTGCCAAATTGTTTGATATCTATATTGATACCCTTAAAGAATTATCCGTAAGTAAAGCTTCAAAATCACTTGAAAGGTGTCTGTTTGTATTCTTTTCTTTGTCATGCACTTAATTGCTGTTTTTGCATAAGCTAATACATTACTGGGTCTCCTCATCTACACTTGTGGGCAATTTTTAACGTTTGAAAACTGCTCTTTCCCCCAGTGATGGCCATCATTTAATTTTATCAAATCATTACAATTTTGTCCTTTCTTAATCTTTCTTTTGTGCATATTGTCTTTGAAGTTTAAAATAAAAAATTTTTTTCTGAATCACTTCATGAGGTTTCATTAAGTAATCTTTAAATTTCCTGTATGTTATAGACCCTGTAGACTTTTTTCTTATGATTTTCTCTTAATGTTTACATTTTATCTACCTTTATACAGCCAAAAAATGCCAACCATAATTCCCATTAGATAATAATAATACAAGCTCATCCTAGAAAAAGTGCTACATATTTTAGTGATGAATATCACTATAGTCACCTTCGAAGTACTCTCTTTGGAAAGCTATGCACTGACGCCAGTGCCTAGTCCACCCTTCAAAGCAATTTTGGGACTCTTTCTGGAATAGCCATCTGAGCTGTCCTCATATTATACTTGATGTCCTGAATGTCATCAAAGTGTTTTCCTTTCAATATTTCCTTTATCTTCAAGTAAAGAAAGAAGTCATTGGGGGCCAGATCAGGAGAGGAGGGAGAGTGTTCCAATACAGTTATTTGTTTACTGGCTAAAAACTCCCTCACAGAGAGTGCCATGTGAACTAGTGCATTGTCGTGATGCAAGAGCCACGAATTGTTGGGGGAAAGTCCAGGTCATCTAACTTTTTTCACACAGCCTTTTCAGCACTTCCAAATAGTAAACCTTGTTAACTGTTTGTCCAATTGGTACAAATTCATAATGAATAACCCCTCTGCTATTAAAAAAGGTTAGCACCATCATTGCAAAAAGTTCATGAACTTAATTGTCAGACCTTGTATATTATGCTTAAGTTATTCATTAAAAGTTACCAAATAAGAGTGAAGAATGAGAAAAATGGGTGCAACAACTATAAGTAATAGAGTATTGAAATTGAGAGTATATAAAGAAAACCTTAAATTCAATAAGAAGGGATAAATACAATATAAAAATAGACTAAAACTATTAATAAACATTTTACAGAAAAGGAAGAACAAAGAAAAACAAAAGCTCAATTTCTTTCAAAAATAGGATCATGTAAATTAAAACTCCAGGCTGGCCGAGTGGCTCAGTTGGTTAAGAGCTAGCTTGGGATGTCATAGGGACCTGGTTCGGATCCCACATGGGAGGGCCAGTGACGCTGCCCTCTATAGCTAAGATGCTGAACAGCAGCTCAACCTGGAGCCGGGCTGCCATGAGTCGCTGGCGACAGTGAAGGCTGTAGCCCCTGCTGCAGTGGGTTGCCATGGGCTACCGTGTGTAGCCAGCAGCCAACATGAGCGACCAGCAGCCACAGTGAGCGGCCATCCAGAAGCCAGCGACTGATCTGCCTCGCCCCGGGAAGAGCGCAATGATGGTGCCAACTTGGGCCAGTGAAGCCATGTCCTGCACAACTAGACTGAAGAACAAAAGGATAGCAACTTGTCTGTTCCCCTTCCCCCAATTCCCCAGCGCTGATCCCATCCCCCAATTCCCTAATAAAAATCTAAAAAAAAAAAAAAAAAAAAAATTAAATCTCCAAGGTGATACAATTTCATTCTCACCAGATTATCAAAAACATTTTTGTAATCTGTCAACTCCAAGTATATGTGAGAATGTGGTATGGTAACAGTCATAATCTGCTATTGTGAATATAAATAGTACAACCATTTTGGAGATTAAATTTGATTTAGCTAATATTTTTGAAGATATGTCTATCATAAAACTCAGCAATTCCATTTCTAGGATATATGAGATATACTTTATCATAGTAGTACTTATGTCTTTCCTACAAAGTACTCAAAAATGTTTTCTCTAACATTATCTCATTTTATTTTTTTATCACAACATACATGTTAGCTAAGATGGTGGAGATACCCTATATGAGATCCAATGTATTCATAGAAGCATTGTCTATTATACAAAATAACAGAAATAACCAGTGTTCACTGATAAGAAAATAGAGAGAAAAATTGAATGCGATCATAGAATAATATACTATGCAGTAGTGAAAAGAAATAAACTAGACCTATATGTATCAACATGAGCAAATTGAAAAACATAGTTTTTTGAAAAACAAGTTTCTGAAAAATACATACAACATCAAAAACATTGTATGTAATTTGAAACATATAAAATGAAAATTTTACCTTTTAAGAATAAACACATGTGTAATAAAATCATAATGTAAAGCAAAAACAAGTTAAACTTTCCAGGTTACAAGAAATAAATATGCCTTTAGGAAAGGACATATAAAAAATTCAAGTTATTGGCTAGAGTCTATTCTAACTATGAACTGGCTCTGTAGATTTTAAATTTATTATATTTTTCACCTTATTTATGTAATAAATATTATTTCACATAAACAAATATTTAATATAAAGTAAGTCCTTTATTATAAATAAAAAGGATTATAAAATTATAAGAATCTAGATATTATCAATAAGTAACCAGTTTATTAGATTAAACATATCCATAAAATATAATTTTGTACAACCATCATAAAAAATTATGCAAACTCTACAGAACAGAATATATAGTATGAGCTTGATAATGTAAGATTATACATTAATATTTATATATGTGGAATGCATTTATAAATTAAATCTATAAAATTGCCCATCAAATTGTCAGCAGTATTTTTGTCTGGGTAGTAAATTTTACTTTCTTTTTAACACCTTATGTATTGTTTGAGCTTTATACACAACCAGCCAAGAAAAAAAATCTCTTTTAATTTTGAAACCATTCACACACATATATTCACTTACATACACACACACATGCACACACACACATACCCACACACACCAAATGTAGAGCAAAATGGGAGAATGTTGAGCTTTAGTCAAAATTCGTCTACTTTATTTGTTAGGATTCCACAATTTTAGTTGAACAGAGCTGGATAAGAATTCCATCTTTACAATGTACTAGTCGTATGACCCAGAATAATGAATTTAACCTATTTTTATTTTTATAATTTAGACTAATACTTATTATTTTATTTGCATATATGTAAATAAGAATAGCCATTCCTCAACTGGTAGGTGGGTAAAAATCAAAACTGTGTGGCTTAAACCTAAAATTTATGACACTGTATAGCCATAGTCATATCTTCCTTGGTTTTATGTAAAAGAAAAGGTGGACTTATAAAATTTAAATGGGCTGATAGGTATGACTACAACAAATTTTGGAAACTGACTCTTGATCTTAATAATAAATAATGCATATGTTGCCAAGATACTCATTTAAATATTGAGGCATACATAGGTATCTTCATAAAATACATGAATAATCTTACATAGGAAAAACATTATTTGCCCATCATCAAACTCTCTGGTCAAATCCAGTGATTCAGTGGAATATCTTACAATGCTTATGTCTACATGTAATATCAAGATATTTAAGCAACTTAGTTTCAATCTTCCTGGGTATTTGGCATTGTGTGAACTAAGCATCTGGATGATTAAAGACAATTTTAAGTAAATTCACTTAGTTGGCCAGTTGTGCTTTCAAAATATATCATTTCCTGATATATTTCTACATTATTAATTACTTCTCTCCCTGTCACATTTCTAGAAAGCAGGAAAAATTGGCCCAGATACGTTTATTCCATGAAGCGTACTGATAAGTCTCTATAAACATTCATTTCACACTCTATATCAATCAATTAACTAATGGAGAACGGAAAAGTGAAATCAAGGCATAAAAGAGAAAACAGCATCCAAGACAGAAAAATACGGCAAGGGGGGGGATGACGGAGGTGTGAGGTGGGAGAGGGGACTGTGGGGGAAGACAGGAGAGGAGAGAGGGGAGGGGAGATGAAAGGAGAGGAGAGAAAAGAATAGAGAAAGAAAAGGAAAAATGTTTCAAGTCCCTGACAGCTTGGAAATCACATCTTATGTGTTAAATTGGACCTTTGTGTATGCTTTTCATATAGATTTCAATGATTGCTTTCACATATCAAGGTCCCCTTTTTAGTCTACATTCAGATGCTTTTTTTGCTATTTCAATTCAGCGGAAAAGTATTACATAATGAGCTTAAATAGAAAATCCATGCTAGACTGGCAACATCGACATTGCAAATATATGTCAACGTGAAAAGGTTCTTAATTTTCTAAGCCCAAGATTCTCTGAACTGTAATTGCTTTGGACATAAAATGCAGAAAAGCAGTGTTTTTAGTTTAGCTGTGTTTTCTGGCATGAACAATTGAACTGTTAGAGCATAGGGACTTTTCTGTAGAATTTCAGAATCAATTTCAGAAATATACATGTCTAATTTAACACTTTCTCTGATACAAAAGAGAATATCTCCCTTGTGTGTCTTGATATTAAAAGACAGAAAGTGTAAAATTTCAGAAAGGTTCCAACTCTTCCTACAAAGCTCCTATTCACACTGAGCTTTCCAGAGTTCCAAAATCGGTACATTTTTCAAGTCCATTGGGAATGAAAGGGAATTGAATGGAATAGAGTGATTAATAAATTCTGTATAGCAGAAATGCAGTTAATTTTACATATAGGCTACTAATTAAATTTTTCTAAATGAAAACTCTCTTTTAGCCTTTTTTTCTTCCCCTTTCTCTTCTCTTTCCTTCCTGAGCAACTCAGTTCTAAAGCCATTAGGTGGACAGAGCAAAGTAGGCCTATAAGGAGATGAGGATGGGAGTAGAAGTCATGGCGACCTAGAATTGTATGTTACAGTCTGAGTGGTATAGCGAGGCTGCCTGGCTCAGGGTGTCAAGAGTTTAAGCAGAGAGAAGAGGATGTCCGCACAAAGCATAGCCCAGCATAGGGTGTGAGAGCCCAAATGGGATGAGCCATGAATGAGAGAGTATAATTCATGTGGTGTCAGCCTGAGTGAGGTGAGAGGGGTATCCATGGCTACCTGGCATAGGATGTTGGAGTGCAAGTGGAAAGAGAAAGCCATTCTTATAGGGCACAGTCTACTATATGATGTTAACACCTGAGCAGGGTGGGGAGTGCATCCATGTGGGAGGTGGGAGGCAGCCTGGCCTCAGGAAGCATAGCCCAAGCAGGACCAGGAGGTTGCCCACACAGAAGCACCACCTGGCATAGGGTTTCAATGCCTGAGCAGAAGCATATGCACATGGCAGAGGTTAGAGTGGGCAAGGTGCTAGAGCCCAAGTGAGATGAGTGAGGAGGAGAGCCCATGAACAGGAGATGTGGTACAGGTTTTCAGAGCTGAGGCATTCTGAGGAGGGTATACACACAGCCCAGTTAAGAAGAGGGTCTGCATGGGGGAGGCACAGGATGGAGGGTCAGCACCCTAATGAGAGGGGTACCAACTTGGAGGACAGTGTGGTAGTAGAGATGGGAGATTGGTTTCATGCAGAAGGAATAATTAAATTATATAATATATTAAGTGTAATGAAAACCAGGCTTGTCACTGTTGGAGAAGGATGTTAGAAGGAAGAAAAGGAAGAAAACAAGAAGGAATCCTGTATGGTTAGATTAAAATGGGAAATATAAATATGAACTCAATGGTTTTGATGGATAGATAGAAAAATAATAAAGGTGTTATGTGCATCTGTGCACATTATATTATGTACACAGTGTGTGTTCGTACATATGTATGTAAATATGTATGTATATGCATGCATTTTTTCTCTAACTCTGTCCACTGAGAGGACATGGGAGAAACAAAACCTCAAAAACAATGAGCATATCTGATGCTGAGTGAGTGTTGGCTTCTAAACAAGATTCTCCACAGGCAGGAATAAGGGCTCCTCAGAGAAATGCTTGATTCTAGAGCTGAGGCACTGAAAATACAAGGTGAGCCAGGGATTTCTGCTTATGCCAAAAACTAAGGAAATGCACAAAATAAGATTGCAGGGAGGACACTTTGGTTGTTTCCATGTCTCGGCCACCATAAATAAAGCTGCAATGAACACTGGAGCACATATATCTTTACAGATCAATGTTTTCAGATTTTTTGGCCAGATACTCAGCAGATGGATTTCTGGGTCATAAGGTAATTCTATTCTTAATTTGTTGAGGAACCTCTACACTGCCTTCCATAGCGGCTGCGCCAATCTGCATTCCCAACAGTGTGTGAGGGTTCCTTTTACGCCACAGCCTCTCCAACACTTTGACCACCGCATTGTATTTCTGAAACTGATGTTGAATAATACTGTATGTCAACTATAATTATATATACATATAACCTCGGGACATGGAGTAGAGTGCGGAAACGGATTCAATGGAATTGTAATAGATAAGCATGATATCGGGGGTGGGAGGGCAGTGGATGGGGGGAGGGGGGTTGTTACTTTGTGAGGGTGAAAAGGGTAACTATTGCATTGTTCTGTACACCTGAAACTAACAATAAAAAAAAAAAACCTATGTAACTTTACTAACCATTGTCACCCCGATAAGCTTTAATTAAAAAAAAAATAGAAACAGATCATGTTTCATTGAAAGGCTCCTATTAGTCACATCAGGAACAATCTGAACATCAAAATCAATGCTGATAAAACAGATCAAAACCCATTGAATAAAATAGGAAATTCTTTAATCCACAGTGATATTAGTTAGTTGATTAATTGCTTAATGAATAAATCTTTTACATAGATTCAAAGTAACTGCCAAAAAATACTACATATTAATTACACAAGAGGAAAATGGTAACTTTACATTGGATAAGTCTGATACACACCATCTTAATCCAGTAATTAAACTGAACATCATATATAATGGGACGAATCAAAATTGTGTTCACCTTATAGGATACAGATGAGAAGAGTGCAGTAGTGTTTCTACTATAATCATTCCAGCCAGAGAGACATAACCTGAATCTAATCACAAGGAAATATCAAACACAAACTAGGGGATATTCTACAATAATTTTCAAATGGCCAACATGAGGAAAGACAAAGGAATATTTCCAGACTGAGACATGAACACTAAATGTAATGTTTGACTTGGCCCTGGGTCCTTTTGCCATAAGGGCAGCATTGAGGCTATTAATTGCAACTTGTATGAATCTGATAATTAGATGGTAATAATGTATCAATATTAATATCTGAATTTTGATAGTTGTAAAGGAATTATAAAAGAGAATGTTGTTGTTTGTAGCAAAGTATTTTTGAAGGTGATGGACATCAAGTTAAAAAGTCAAGTGATAAATCTAAACTTGAAATTCATTAACCTTTTTTTCTCGTACTGACAATTTCTACCCATACACAGAGGATTTGGAATACACATTCATGTCTGTTTTGTCGTGATGTGGCTCCTTCAAAAACCCAAATGGAGCTACATTCAATAAAAACTCTGCCTCTTTCTGCTCCGGATGCATCCATTCGTGATGAATCCCCTTAGGTTTCACTGTCCCTTTCAAACGGAGCATGTTGATAAGGTTTTCCTAGGTGAGGTGCGCTTGAGTTTTTCTCCACATTGATTTTATTACAAAATGTGACTCTTCTAAAAACTTCTTTTGGAAGAGATTCGAGAGTCTATTCAACTAGAAAATATAAATATCCTTAATCTCCTCTCCCATGAACCTGTCATGAGGTAAAACTGTTGAGAAAAGAACTGAGAGAAAAAACAGTATTCACATAATAAGAATATGTGATATGATATTATAATATTCATAAAATAATCAAAAGTGAAAAAATCCTGTCCACTATATATAATGTTGGTCCACAAAACCCAAAGTAGCTAGATATAGAACTGTACATGATAACATGAACTGTTCTTTAATCTAGTTATCTGTGGTCTTAAAAACAAAATATAACAAAACCTCCAAAAGAGAATAATAAAAATGTCAAGATATCTGGAAACAATATATTCACTCATTCAATATAATATTAAAAAGAATTAGGGAACTCGAGACCTTAATTTTAGAAAGAGATTACTTATTAGAAGATAGCAGCAATCTTTATCTGAAGCAGTATTATGCAGAAGGAAGAAGAATTAGGAATAATAAATGAAAATTATAGAAAGACAGATTTCTACCCAGTTAAAGAGGAAATGAAATTTTGTAATGTTCCAAAATGGAAGAGGCTGTCTAGGTAAGAAATTAGTTCACTAGAATAATCACAGCACAGATAATTCCTTGATAAAAGGGGTCAAGCAGCAGACTGATCACAAGGAATCTGTGCTCTGTTAAGTTCACTTCCAACCTTTTAATTCTAGTTTTATACATTCAAAACTATCAGAAGTAAACTAGTAACTCCAAAGTTACTACATATGTCAATGTGACCTTAGAAGTTATACATCACGTGTTGTATTACTAAGTTTTTTTCTAAAAATTACTTCTCTCACAAAGATAAGCTTTGGCCAAACTTCATAAATCCCCTGAACTAGGTCTGAAAATGATAAGCTCAATAGGAAATATATACTGGAGGGCAGACATTGATTGTAAGGAAATACATTGGCTTTTGATATATTGTGTTCAATAGTGGCTCCACTGCTGAGAATATTCATTGACGTACAGCTAGCCAATTTTGCATTGCACAAACATAGGCCAAAAAATATATATTTTTTCAATACCTTTATAGTGTAGAAGAGTGTGTTTGTTTCTTTAATCATCATTTAGAATGTGACATTCAAGGACAGGCGTATTGGGGAAATCAAGCATGACAAATTGCATTACATCTTCAAATCATGCTATGGAGTTAAAAGAACAGGTAAGCAGGTGTCTTTATGCAATTTGCACTTAAACACTAATTTCTTCAGTGAAGTATTATTTAGAATGTGTATAATTTATCATTAGTCCACCAAATAGTGTCCAAATTGTGTTAAGATACAAGTCTATGTACCTATGACAACAAATTTGCCATCAAAATCAAATTATTCCATTTTTTAACATTTTACTGACATAACACTTAATATCTGCATATATGAAAATATATGAATGACTAGATGAATTTCTCTCTATTCGTCATAATGGACATAAATAACATTTCTTCAGGCAAAACTGAAGCATTGTTCTATCTGTCTATCTATCTATCTATCTATCTATCTATCTATCTATCTATCATAAATTCAGACATAAATAAGAAAAATGTCTTAGCCAAGAATGTGCAGTTTGGTTGAAAAACCAGTTTACAAATTTACAAATTTAAAATGTATACATATACCTATATGTGATCAAAATTGAAGACTCATAATTCCACTGATGGTGAAATTGGAAAAAAGATGACAAGAAGGTAAATACAATCTAAATCCAGAATGATAATTTATGATGATGATGGTTTCATGACAGCAGGGATAATGGAATCACCACCAACAAGCTGACTCGTCTCCACCATACATGAGCCATATCAGGGACTCTTAATTTCTGGTAAATTGGGGATTCAGCAGTGGTGATAAAAATAAATAAATAAATAAATAAAAAACTGGAAGTGTACACTATTTTAACAAGACATAACCAAGTCTTCATTGTTCACTAGGCCATTGAGCAAACACCAGGTTTACAGAAGAAAGAAGGTGGACAATCTTTGCAAAATAGACCACCCTGTCCACTAGATTTGAGACTTTTGATAGAGGTGATGTTTTTTGGTAAATATTCATGTGGGCATATGAAAATTTTCAATTCCAAACCCATTCCAAAATGCCCATCTCCATTGTCCTTTCAAAAATATCTGCTGAAAAGTATTAATTCCAAGCCCTCTATCTGACATAGAGTTTACATTCCCTATATAAGATCTAGTATAATCCCTGATGTCTGTGTGCTTTAGAATTTATAGATTCTGGTCCCATATATGCCACTTAATTTTGACATGCTAAGAAGCATTTACAATTTCCATTAAGTAGATGCAATAAAAATCAGTTCACATAGACATTTTGCCTTACATGGATTACTTGGGGTGTTTGATCACCTGTTGACTCAGGTATTTGATCTTCACCAAAGTCCAATTAGAAGGAGAGTTTTCTTAAAATGAATTTCCTGAAGTCACAGAGGACTCTTCCATAAATTTCTTATTTACCAAAGGATCCAAGCCACATGTGGGTTTGTTTTATACCTCTAATATCGTCAGTCAAATGATTGAAGTGAACAAACAGTACTATTACATACTAAATCAGATGGAAGGACTTACTTTGCCCTGGGATCAAATAAAAGCTTGAAGCTTTGCTATTAAATTAATCAGAGGAACATGTCTAAAATGGGTGTACACTGATTCCAGCAGATGTCTCTTTTAGGTGGTAGAGAAGCAAAAATTCTTTTATTTTGAAGAGGTTAACAAGAATGCTCTAGAATACTTACTGAAAGATTACTTATATTACAGATGCCTTATGCTGCTCCTACCTTATTTGTCTTTCAACTCCTGTTAGGCTTTCTAATAAGACATAATGATTGAAATTAACATTCATCCTCTCTTACTATGTGCCAGTTACTCTTTTAAAGACCTAATCACTTTATTTATCTATCTAAAAAATGTTCAATATTATATTAGTTTCAGGTGTACAGCATAGTGTTTAGACATTTATGTAACTTACAAGGTGATCTCCCCAATAAGTTCAGTGCTAACCCAGCACCATACACAATTATTACAATATTATTGACTATATTCCATATACTATACTTTACATCCCCGTGATTATTTTGTAACTGCCAATTTGTACCTCTTAATCTCTTCACCTTTTTCACCAAGACCCCTCAACTCCCCTCCCATCTGGCAAACATCAGTTTGTTCTCTGCATTCTGACCGCTTTACACATATTAACTCATTAGATTGTCAAAATAAATCTATGTGATAGATACCATTACTAATCACATATTATGGGTAACAAAAATGAAATATAAAGATGTTTCCCAAGTTATACAAATAATAAGTAGTGGACCTCAGTTTAGATTCATATGTCTTTCTCTCAAGTATATACTTATTATTTTTTCTTTTAAAACTTTCCTTCACTTTATTCCCTTTCTCTTCTCTTCCTTCCATTCAGCCTACCACATGGGACTTACCTATTTCTTTGGAAACATGATAGTTGAATTTTTTCTTAGTACTTCATAGCACCCTATATAGACTTCCTTTTCATTACTTATGAAAGGCTAATGATTGTAAGGGTGTAGTTTGTAGCCTGAGTTATTATTATTTACATGCTCTTTATTTTACCTTAAATACCATTGATTCACTATGAAGAGTAAGCAAATTAATCCTGAGTGTTGTTAATAGAAGAAAAGCATATCAATAAATTTGGCCAGTAAAAATAGTGGTATATTTATTTTTTTAACCTATTGGGAAGATTATAATATAACCATCAAATATCAGAGGGAAAAAAATCTCCCTGGAAGCTTTCAGAAAGTAACTTTAAGGCACACTGTGGTGATACATGCTTATTTATACCTACCGTGCTCTTGAATTTCTCTTACTCCTTCAGTCGCATTAGGTATCCCCAGCTTTATTCCCTAAGGTATCACAAGATACAAGAACCAGGTCATTCTTTGCAGTGGAAGGCATGAACCACTCTGCATTCCTTCACTTTTCCCTAAATTACACTGTTGACCTCCTGAATAGAGAGTGATTTTTTTCCAAATGGTTTGTCAAGAAAATTCCTGTGATGGATCAGGGATTAGTGCTAGTGACAAGTTGACAATAACATAATCCTTGTCCAGAAATGTCATGTTTGGTGCAGGGGTGAGTCATAATAAATTGAAAACCTCTTTCTACCCTTTCCCCGTCACGTGTCAAATGTTCCTGTAGGCATAATCACTCATTCACCCATTGCTTAGGCAGTGACATGTAATTAAAATGGCATCATACAAATAGGAAGGGAAAGTGTGAATTCCTGTCAAAGAATAACAGCTTGCAAAATATTGCAGAGCACATCTTGCTTCATTTGTTTTACATTTTAATCAAGTTTTGATAAAGCAAATGTCTACAAAATAACTAAGCTATCCATGTTAAAAAGATGAATATGAGCATATTTTTATAATTGAGTATATGTCCTATTTATATGCATTCAGCATTCAAACACATTGAGCATTTACTGAGAACTAAGCTCTGTACACATCCTATGGTTCTAAAAATTGACAATAATGATTATCTTTGGATGGTGAACTTTCAGGTGATTTTTAAATATATGTTTCTTACTTCTAATTTTTTTAAATAATTTTTTTACAAATATTTTTGTAACTAATTTTTAAAACTAAAATCTTTGAAATATATAAACATACAAGGAGTCTTTCCTTTCACATAGCTTATATCTGTTGAAGACTCTAAAGGGAACAAAAATGAGTTAATATTATCTAGTTTATATTTTAATGTCTACAAAAAACTGAGGACAATATTGTACATGTCCCTAAATAACAATGCTATAAGAATAGGTTTCAGGCAGCACTGAAAATCTTGCTTTTTAGAAAAATGGCACACTGGAAAAATAACCCAAATGTCATCTCTGATTGGGAACTCTGAGTCTTTTATTCTCACTGGAATTCTAGTTACTTTCAACTGAGTGAAAATTGACCTTTAGTTCTCCCTTTTCCAGTAAACTCTCAGGAATATTGGACCCGTTGAGCAAAAAGGTGGATAGCCAATTTTATGATTACTTGAGAAGGCCAAGAGAGCATATAAATCCCTGTGAGAAAGGCAAAGGGAAATTTTTGAAGAATCTGATGGTGTCTTCAACCCTGTCAGGTGGTATCATTGTTAGAAGTAGCATCTTACTGCAGGCTAAAGGCAAAGGAATCTTTCCAAACTAAAAGAGGCATTGCTGTGTTTTCAGCTCTGTGAAGCTATCTCATTGAGGTAATGTTTTATTCTTTCTTAAAGTGAATATATACCTTTTGGCTGTGAATGTTGGTTTCTTTCCATCAATTATACACCATTCCATTGGGACAACAGCTCCCAATTTCATAAAATGGGATTTCTGTCTGTTTATTTTTCTTTGTGTTATCCACATTAGAACAGAGAATCAAAAATTCAAGCCTTGAATTAGCAAACCTACTATTTAACCAGATATTTTTCTGTGTCATGGGTGATTATTAATTGGCATCTCAGAAAGAAGCATCTCATGATTCCACTTTTAACAACCTTATTTTCATTATTGGAAGTTAAATTTATGGCAAATCCTGCAGTGACATATGCAACACAGGCTAAGCCAACTGGCCATCCCATTCCTCTGACCATCGTGATTGGTTCAAAGCTAAGCATGAGACCAAATCCTGTTCACTCAAACTTCAAATCATGATGTTTTCTGGGAGTACTGAGGAAGAGATTCCATCTTATTTCTAAAAATAAACAATGAGGAGTCAAGTCAAAATCTTCTGGAAGCCTTTTAGGACTACAAAGCGAGTCATCCTTGGTATAAAGCAGAGTGATTGAGAATTTAAAAGAACAGAAAAGAGCAAGAAAGAACAAGAAAGAAACTGGGATCCACGTTAAATGGTTAAATAGTCGAATTTTATTTTCTTTGAAAACAAAAGTATCTATACTTTATATAAATAATCTTATATAAGACTTTTTTGTAAATTAAAAATATCCAATAAATTTCATATGAAAGTGAAAATTAAATCTAAATCAGCAATAGATTAGCATTCTTTCTTTTTTAAGGGTTTGTGGTTTTGGTTTTTTTTTTAGATTTTTTTTTTTTTTAATTGGGGAATTGGGGGATGAGAACAGTGCTGGGGAATTGAGGAAAGGTGAACAGACAAGTTGCTCTCCTTTTGTTCTTCAGTCTAGTTGTGGAGGATGTTGCTTCACTGGCCCAAGTTGGCACCATCATTGAGCTCTTCCTGGTCGAGGCAGATCAGTCACCGGCTTCTGGACAGCCCCTCACTGCGGCTGCTGGCTACACACAGTAGCCCATGGCAACCCACTGCAGCAGGGGCTGCAGCCTATGCCGTCGCCTGCGACTCATGGCAGCCCAGCTCCAGGTTGAGCTGTTGTTCAGCATCTTAGCTGTAGAGGGCAGTGTCACTGGCCCTCATATGTGGGATCTGAACCGGGGGCCCTCTGTCGTCCCAAGCCAGCTCTTAACTGCTGTGCTACTCGGCCAGCCCTAGATTAGAATTCTTGAATCAAAGCTAGATATTATTTAGTGTGCTTCGCTAGTGCACACGTATTCTAACCTTGCTCACAATTACTGAATTTTTATTTCTTTTGGTATATGGCAAGACATTTAATGAGTTATAAGGATCTATTGCTCTATTTCTCACTTGTTTGCTTTCTAGTTTTGAGATAGCACAATTGCTTCTCTTTTAAATTTTTTTTTGTATTAGTTTTGGGTGTACAAAATAATGTAACATAATAGTTAGACATGTATACCCTTCACAAAGTGATAACTCCCCTCCCCCAATCTACTGCCCTTCTGACATTGTAGGGAGACCACTTCACGAATGGTGTAGATGCCTGACTGCTGCACTGTACACCTGAAGCTGAAGCTGAATAATATTGAATGTCAACTGTAATTTAATAAATATATATATATATATATATATATATATATATATATATATATATATATAAAATCACAGGATGTGGAGTACAATTGCTTTTAGATAATATTAGGATCTCAAATTTAGAAAGTGACAACTATTAATATTTTAAAACAACAAGCTTGATATCAGGAAAAAAAAACTTTGTTTAAATTAGAAAAAACTTCTTTGTTTGCTCATACATTTGTGTATGTCCCCTTGGCCATGAAAATGCAGTTTCCAATGTCACCTCCTTTCTGTAACTTCTCATTTCCCACAACTGGCTAAAGAAATTACTCCTTCATCTAGTACCCTACAGTATTTGATGAGAACCAAATGCAATATATTCTATTTGTCTACATGCCTTTCTTTCCTTGTGGAATGCAAGCTTTTTGATGGCAGGGATTATGTCATATTTATCTTAATATTTCCAGGGTTTACTATAGTTCCTGACACATAATAGGCAATAAATATGCGCTAAATTGTGTTAAGAGTAGATCTACACAATGAGGTCTGATTTATCTGTCTTGGTTTGGCTCATACAGTGAAAAAACTACCATGGCAATTTTTCTCTTTCACATTATAAGTATAGCCTTTATGTTGTGCAAACACAGCCTGAGCTAAAATTTGTTTCCATTTTTCAAGAAAACAAACAAACAAAAATCTGACAAGCTAAAGAAGGTAAAGCTTCTATTTGTTTTCTAAAACAATCTGTATTTATGTATGTTTTAATCAATAAGATTAAGCATTTGTACATATGAGAGGGATGTTATAATAAATTTAGTTTTGTTGGTAACTTGGTCTCTTTCAGGCACTATTTTTTGTAAACAAATAAATAGAAAAACTTTTTTAAATGTTTATTTTCCTCCTAATGCTCACTAGGAATGTAAGAAAGAAAAAAAGAATTGGGAAAATATACTTCAATTGGCTATGTTCAACGGTACAGTATTGCTTTCATAATATACAGCGTCATTTAAAAATTCTTTTATTGCAGCTTCCCTGGCCTAGCAATAATTCTAAACTTGAAAATTACAGTGTAATATATAAATTATTTATGTTTTTATTTTCAGACTATTTAATATTTAAATATAAGAGGACAAATTATCTAGCTGTAAGGAGAACAGGTAAAGATATACTATATAGTTGGTTTTGTTCCCAAGTATTTCACAATCCTTATGTGACTTTCTCCTAATAAACATCCTAAATTTATTGATTGCTCCAGTGGTGAAAATCAAGATAGTGATTTTTTTTCTTTGTATCTCAATCAATCTGATAATTATTAATATCCATGGAAAGACATGTATAGAGAAATTAGTGATCCAAAGACACACTAATGTGGTAGCTAGATCCGAAAAAGCACCCCCTTTTTAAACCACACCTCCTGGAGTTCAGCTGTTCCCACATTGAATATGGGCTGTCCCTATGTATCCACAGCCATGGAAGGGAATGGGCTCTTGCCATCTGCAGTGGTATGGATGGACCTGGAGGGTACTGTGCTGAGTAGAGTGTTAGAGAAAGGCAGATGCAATGTGATTTTGCTTGTATGTGGAATCTAAAGAACAAAATAAACACACACACAAAAACTCCAGAAACAAACTCACAGATACAGAAAACATTTTGATGGTTGCTAGATGGGAGGGGCTTGGGGGTGAGTGAAAAAAGGGGAAGGATTAAGAAGTACAAATTGGTTGTTACACAGTAATCAAGGGGATGTAGGGTATAGCATAAGGAATGTAGTCAATAATATTGTAATAAGATGTATGGTGTCATATTGGTACTAGATTTGTTGAGGTGATAGATGGAAGCAGGTTGGGTCGCAGGGTGAAAAAGTTGAAGGAATCGAGAAGTACAAACTGGTAGTTAAAACGTAGTCATGGGGATATAAAGTAAAGCATAGAGAATATAGTCCATAATATGGTTATAACTATGTATATGTATAGTGCCCGGTGGGTACTAGACTAGTCAGGAGGATCATTTCTTAAATTGTCTAAATGTCTAATCACTAGGCTGTACATTTAAAATAATTATAAAATAATACTGAATGTCAACTGTAATTGAAAATTTAAAAGGGGAGAAAAGGTGAAGGGGAATAAAGGTCCAGAAGGTATAAAACAAATTAGTCATGGGGATGTAATGTACAGCATAGGGAATATAGTCAAATAGCACGGTACAGTGTCAGATGGTTGCTGGACTTACCATGGTGATCACTTCTTTAGGTATATAAATGTTGAATAGCTATGGTATATGCCTGAAACTAATATAATATTGCATTTAGCTATATTTTAATAAAGATATTTTTTTAAATTAATGTACTTTTCTCAGGTTTAGCCTTTACAAATTGGTTACATGCTCCCTAATGCTTTCACAGCACAACATCTAGGATAAAAACATTTCCACAGCTATGACTTGCTCTTCAAAGCCCTGGTTTATCAGTGTTGTTACCTGCAGCAATGAAAAGAGATATAGATTGGTTCCCAGACAAAGGAAGAAAGAGGAGAATAACAATAAGAATAGTAATAACACCATAATTAACACACATGTGTCAGATATGAAGTCAAGCACATTATATACCTTATCTTGAATGATCTTATCAGCAATACTGCCAGGTTGATATTACAGTTGAGAAAACAGAGACTCACAGAGGTTAAGCAACTTGACCAAAATTCTTCATCAAACAGTATCAGAATCGAGTCTGTCTGATGGTCAAATCAGCACACTTTCCACTACACCATCAGGAGATCCTCAACCATCCCTTTCCTGTCCCATTAGAGGATACCCACACTATGCCAGATGTTCTTCTCAATTTTCACGTTCCCTGTTCTACAAGTTCTTATCACTGATTCTGAAAAATCGAAGATACTCTTGAGTTTGTTGATTACATCAGTCCCTGTCTAAAGCTAGGGTATTTTGAAAGCAGTCACGAGCATGGCTCTGACTCCATTTGTGCATAATAACCTTGCAATAATATATTGCCAGTGTCCATGTTTGGACTCTTCCCCTCTATTTATTGTGGGCCACAATATCATGTCTAAATCGCTAGCCATTCAATTGATATGATGCTCCTTGCTGGAAACATTCCCTAAATACTTTCCCAGTGGACTACATTTTGCTCAAACACATGATTTCTTTAAGGTTCTTGGTGGAATTGCAAAGGTAGAACCAGACAGTCTTCTGTGTGACCAAAAATTGTGGTGTCCTGAAGCCAGTTTCAATAGGGCTACATAGGCAAACAGACAAATAGAGATAGATAGCAGGGCTGGGGTGTCAGAGGTAATTTCTCAGGAAAAAAAATCCTCTCTGATTCATACACCTGCTTGGCCAGACAAATTTCTATTCAAAAATCAAAGAAATGAATTTGAAGCTCTTGGAAGAAAGCCTTTGAATGCTGTTCAGCTAATTTCCCAAGATTACAGCAGGCATTATATCATGTCTGTTTGGTCCTTACCACACAAAACTACAAAACTTGTTTTTATTTTTTTATAGAAAATATGTTTAAATGAAAAGTTACTGCCTTGTTTTGCTGAAACGGAAAAAAAAAAGAATAGAGGTTTTTAATTTTCTTTCACAAATTGAAAACATTTCAAAATATGAAATACTCCAAGTATAATTGGAAGGAAATGAACAGAGGCCTGAAACTGCTATCTCTTTTTGTTTTGACACATTCACAATTGAACATGGCATTCAGTATATCTTACAATGGTGAAACAGAAGAATACAGTAGTAATGAACAGTGCTTAACACAGTCTGTCTCATTTTTCAAGAAAGAAATGTCCTGTCGAATGAGTTTAAAGAAATGAAACTTTGTAAAAAGGAGATGGAAGGGTAAAAATGGGCATAAACTGTGACCTTTCTGTTTTTGAAGCTGTCAAGCAAACAGAAGAAAAACAAAAAATAAATAAATAAATTTATAGAAAAGTGGTTGGCAAGCAACCTGTTTAAAAAGAGAAAATATTTGAACAAGATCTGTATTAGCAATTGCCTGAATCTTGATTACTTATAACAAGGTATAGAAATGAATGAAAAAGAGAAAAAAAAGCTAATAAATAAGGAAGGAAAAGTGAAGAAAAGAAAAAGAAAATGTAAGTTGCAGGAAACATAAAAAGAAATTTAGACACTTTAAAAAAAAAAAAAAAGCTTCATCTGGGAAGAAATGTAAACACTCAATGTGATATATAAATGATGTATTACCGAATTGTACACTTGAAATCTACATAACTTTACTAACCCTTGTCACCCGAATAAACTTTAATTAAAAAAATAATAATAATTTTAATCCCCAAAATCTGAATTATTTTAGTTCAATGTTACCATGGCAGCACTAAGGGAGATGGATGCCAACCACTTCTTGTCATTAAATCAGAAAGGTATGGAGTCTGAAAAAGAGGACCAGACTCAGAAAGAAACTTCTTAGCATTTTAAGAAGAGTAATCCTAAAGAGGTCTTCTTGAATAAGGATGATAGATTAAAATTAATGATTCAGATGCCACTGATACTAATTAAATATGCATTAAATTTCATTGATTTTGATATTTGATATCATTAAATATCATGTATCATGAAAAAAAAAAGAAATATGAATATTATACCATTATCAGTTGCCTAAATGTACGTCATCTAACATTAAAGAAAATAAATTTGTACAACTTTACTGACCCCATAGATATTCTTAACTGATCTCAAAAAACAATTCCCTGCAAACTCTCATGTTAACTGTCTACTCTGGAGTAAACCCATAAACAATTTTAAACAATAGAGTTCCACTTGATAGTTAATGAAGTAGGGACTTTCAAATTTCTTCTCATGAGCCATTTGAATACTTAACCAGTTTAATGGGTGGAGAGTACCAAGAATTAAGAAATTTTAGATCTGGAAACAAGCTCTGAGTTCACTTAGTTGTAGAATCACACAAAATTAGAAATGCAGAAAGAGGGCTTTTTGTGTGTATTCTCATATAGGGACAGATTTGTCTATATAATTTCTCTGTTAGGTGATCATTAAGTCTACATTAGAACGCTCACTTATTTCAACTCCTTTATTTTATAGGTAACAAAGATGAAACCCAAGGGAAATTAATTGGATTTTGAAACTATTGTGCTTTAAACAGCTGATTAAAGAGGCTGCTGCACTGCAGGCCTTTGCAGGACTTTATTTTACTAATTTACATTGTAATTCCCCAAGAGAGAAGATCATCTGATGGGTTTCCCAAGACCATTGAAGTTTTGTTTTTTGTTCTGATGAAGTAGGGGGTAGAGAGGATGGCAGAAGGGGGTGGAGTAGAACATGTGAGACTAGTTTTCCCCAGGACATGTTTTGGGAATGTTGATCTAAGTGGTTTTTCCAAGAATATATTATGTATAATCTAAATTTCAAAACTACCAGGTGTAAGTTTTAAACCTAGTTTTTTTGTGTGTGCTTTGAAATGAGCTTTTGAAGACACGAAATCAGCTTTTGATAATTTTTATATGGAGGGGGTTGTCACTTTGTGAGGGGTGAAAAGGATAACTATTGCATTGTTTTGTACACCTGAAACTAATAATAATAATAATAAAAAGATTTTAGAATTTTCATAAGCCCAATCAACTTCCTTCTACGACTCTTCAGGTCTCTTTCTTCATAGATGGTTAAGTTACAAATGTTGGTGTGAGAGAAATAAAATAGTGGGCTGGGGATTTTTTTCTATGGCTCTCAGTTTCAAATTATCTACCTACAACTGTCTGAACTTGACTAAGTAGAGGTTCCTTTAAATGCATTTAAAAATAGAATTTGTATCCAGAAAGCTTTACTTCAACCATAACCATTTTCCAACTGACAAAGGTTTTTCTAAGGAAATAAAAGTTCTGATAGGAAGATCTGAGTAAATTGTCAAAATAGGCATTAATAGGTGTCTAGAAAAAAGCATAAGGAGCTAGGGTTGGAACAAGGAAAGGGGAACCTAGGAACTGGAAGGAACCAGAGAAAATATCTACTTAAATTGTGCCTATACTAATACTGTAACCAAATATACTGATCTCTTAATGATAATTCTGCTCTTCTAGATATCTCCAAAGTGTTCTGCATCTGTCCTTAATTGAAGACAGATGTGACATAGTATTATACTAGGGTTTTTATTTAATTTTTTGTTTTATATTTTCACAAACATTTGTCATTTTGCCATGCCAAAAAAAAATCTTCTGAAATGCATTTAGTTACTGAAAGATACTTCAGATAAAATCTATCCTAAATTAGAAAATTATACTCAACTCCACATAACCAGAAAACATCTTCTTTAATTTTGCATGATCCTATTTGCTAATCTGCCGCTCCCTTTTATTTGATAATTGGCTACAATAACGATCACAGAAAGCAACAATTTCCTCAGAAACAAAAAGCCACTTCAGTCATCATTTATAACTGAGAATTGGTGACCAGAGAAGAGTATAAATCAAAGATCAGAAGTCTGTAAGAAACTGTGGCAATAAACAATTAATGGTAAAATATTTCATACTGGCTGAAATAATCATGAAAAACAGCATCCTTCACAATGTAAAAAATATCAGTTAAAATTCCCTTAGAAGTTTATTTGATGTGTACTACTCAGACTCCATTATAAAGCCCTGGTTCCAACAAGATCACCTACTAGCCACTCCTATTTGGGATCATTAATGCCGAAGGAATATAAACAATGGCATTGAACGCCTTGCTTATTCTGTAAAACAAAATACTAAAAACAATTTGATTAATTCACATGGTGCCTGATTTTTTCACATACTTCTTCCCTAATTTCTTCTTTAATTCAGTACTCACTAATTAAACATGTGTTCTCACAGAGGGCCAGTCCTCAGACTACATAGCCTAAAAGTACCTGAAAGTTGACCCAAGAATTTCAAGTGAAAGAAAAATGCTACTCTAATTTCACTTAATGAGAACAGCTAATGTGTGATGACAGCCAGAACAAATTGTGCATTGAGAAGAAGTACTTTATTTTAAGATTTAATTTCAACCTGAAAAACATGCAGTTGCCCAATCATTCCAAGTGTCTTCGAAAAGGACTCATTTTAAGTGTTAGTAAACTGATTTTGTATGGTATATGATAACATTCATGTACCTAGGTAAGTGTAGAACTTATCTCTATACCAGGGACATCACTGAACACCAGCCTGGGAAACTGGACTATTCTTGTCATTATTACTATAGGATTTATGGCTCCTGGAGCATACATGAGAGGAATCAAGGCAATTCCAGTCAACACTCTAATGACATCACACAGCTGGCATCTCTTCTATCATAATCAAGCAGGATGTACATCACAAAACAAAGGGGAACTTTATTTTTTTTTGTATGTTCTTTCTTGCATTTTTACTCCTATTTCTATGTTGGGAAGAAGGAAATTGTCATTATGGATGTGTTATGGAAGACAAGGACAGAGGTTTTTTTCTTTGTTTGTTTGCAAGATAAGCAATTTCAGATGTCGTCTTCTGACAGATTTTTTTTAATTCCCTGATATTTCCTCCCAATTTGAAGATGGAGACAGACATTAAAATCATTCCTTTGTAATCATAGCTGCATTTTGGCTATTTTTGTGTCCAACAACAACAACAGCAACAACAACAAAAGAAAACATGAGCAGCAAAATAAACCACAATAGAACAAATTTATGTTTATAAGTAGTTTAGAGAAAATATTGTCAATGTGGAAGGGGAAAAAAGAGGAAGCAATTATAAGAATACAGAGATATTATCTAAAATTACCTCAAAAAATTCGTTTAGTTGATATAGTAGGCTATTTTCCATCTCTCTCTTGCTCTGCTCTTTGGCCTCCCTCCTTCCAGGTGCAATCCTTTGCTCATACTTGTTTTTCTACGTTTCTTCCAATAAAACCTGAACATCACAAAAGAATCAGAACCCGTTTTGTCTATGTTGCAAGTATGTCATTCATATTCGTTAGTCAAATTCTCTTCATTACAAAGTATATTACGGAGACATATGCTATATGACATGTTGCTATTTTTAGCCAAAGAAAGAAGCACCAGGAACCATCCCACCTATGACAGAAATGATAGAATAAGAAAGGAATCTGATAGAATTAGAGATCATTTTGCGTTTGAATGATGGGAAGGACTGAGCAGATATATGAGTCTGGTTTTGGCTAGACATTCATATTCCAAAGACATCTACTGAGGATGGAAACTGAAGAGAATAGAAAGAGTTACAATTGGTTTGAGCTCCAACAGAAGTGGATCTTGAGACAGTATTCAAATAAATAGTTATATTAGGAAATCATCCTAGGAAATACCTGGAAAGCAGTAGGAAAATGAGAAAGGGGAAAGGGGAAGAAAATCAATATAGGATGCATTACCCTCAGGCTCACCACTGGGGAACAGTGGGCACCAGCATAGATCCCAGACTTATTTCATCAGATAATTGAGGAAAATGGTGAATTCATCTCTGTGTCAGTTATTGGTTGACTGCTGCTTCCAGGGGAAATAATTTCTTGGCACTTCTGGATCAAACAAAAAGGGATCCCACATCCACAGATAACAGTCAGAGAGATGCAGAAACTGGCAGTTGGAAATTAGGGTGAAATGAAACAGTATGGTCAAGAAACAAGGAGAAAGCAACAATAGCTTATGCCAGAGAGTTGGTGGTGTGCTAAAGCCAGCTTACAATCACTTTTCAGACCTGATTGTGCACATCTTTCCCTAAGCCCCCATTCAGTGACTTCACATGGGTTGCTTGAAATTAGCTGTGATGGAAGGGTTGACAACATGGAAATATGCAAACGCTACCAATCCACTTTTTACTACTCTTTTGAGAGCTGCTCATTAAACATTTACCTGCCACTGCACACAGTAATATATGTTGAATACTACAAGAGAAAAAAACCATGCTAGATAATTTTATGTAAGTTATCTCATTTAATAGTCTCACCATACCTGCAGAAACAAAATGTTATAAAAACATGAGTTCTAAGAATCTTTGATACTCTTTTGGTATTTCCTTTTCAAAACACCTCTGACCTTTTGTAATTAAAACAAGTAATGCCTAAAACACCTACAACAATGAGGAATTAGATAGCCTTGCTCTGGGTGCAACACTGCTACATGCAGGGTATGAGGCAAGTGGAAGAGGACTGAGAAGCAGCAAAGAACAAAGGCAGAAAAAGTCGAGAACCATATGATTTCACTGATATGTGGGATATAAAATTGAAAGCAACAAAGAAACAAGACAAAAAAAGAAACAAAAACTGATAGACACAGACAATTGTTTAGTGGTTACCAGAGGGGAAGGGGGAGGGGATGGTAGATGAGGGTAAAGGGGATCAAATACATGGCAATGGAAGGAGAACTGACTATGGGTGGTGAACACACAATGTGATATATGGATGATATATTACAGAATTGTTCAGTTAAAACCTATGTAACTTTACTAACCACTGTCACCCCAATAAACTTTAATTAAGAAAAAAAGAAAAGAGAATACAATCATAAAAAAAATAAAAATGAAAGAACAAAGGATGCCATGGATGACACAGCAGAGCACCTGGCCTCTGGGAGCCTGTAAGCAGGTGGGGAGATAACTCAATCAGTAATACCTGGCATTTCTAAGATGCTGCTGGCCTCTTTCAGAAGTTCACAACCAATCACAAAGAAGCTGTATAACATCAAATAGATTGTCTAATATTAAAATATTACCTTTTTGGATTGGTGGTTGCTAGAGGTGGAAGGGGGATGGGGGAGCGTGAAAAGGTTGAAGGGGGTCAAAAGGTCCAAACTTCCAGCTATAAAATAAATAAATCATGAGGAGGTAAGGTAAAACATGGTGACTATAGTTCATAATACTGTGTTGTATATTTAAAAGTTGCTCAAACATTAAGTCTTAAAAGTTGTCATCACAAGAAAAAACATTTTTTAACTATCACAGGGACAGATGTTAACTAGATTTATTGTGATCATTTTGCAATATATACAAATGCCAAGTCATTATGTTGTACACATGACACTAACATAATGTTATATGTCAACTATACCACAATAAAAAAAATCACTTTTTTATAATTCCATTAGTTTACAATTTTTAGGGTAACAATTTTAAAACTTTTCTCTCACTCTAACAGTTTTTAAATGGCCAAAGTTGACCATATTTTTCTCAGCATTTGAGCAAGGTATATTTTCAAGTTTCTCAACAGATATTACCATAATTATCATCCTGATCTGTACACAATTATCACTAGTAATCTGCTTCACCAACAAAAGCAACTATATTGTCTGTTATGTTCCATGTCTCAGGATATTAGCTTTCTGCAAACAGTAAATTCCTCTATGCCAGATTTTATTTTTAGCTTAAAACAAATCTTTATACTCATTATACTAACAATTTTAGCACTCAACTTTAGGCAGAAACTAATGTCGTATTAAATTTCAAAATAGTCAATAAATGAAAAGTAGAACCTGAACATTTCTAAAATACTTTCAATAGAATAATTTTTAAACAGCTAGATCACTTTACAAATTTGGTTTGAATAACCTTTACACAAGTTATGTGATTCCACTGTGTACAACTTTGAAAACTATTGAAATGCTGAGACCACATTGCATTTGATACAGGATATTTTAAAAAATTCTAAAGTTACCTGCAACAATTAAAATCTCAAACAAAAGAAACCACAAAAGTGTAACTTTAATTTGGAATTGACAGATACTGACATGGCAAAATCTACAAGAGTTTTTTTCTCTACGAGAGAATTGACTCTATAAGCTTGTAGAGCAAATTCCGAAGGCAGAATGATTAATTCAGAGCAGCAACAGCAGCAAAAAGAAGGACTGGTGACAGAATGAGAAAATACAACTCAACTGGTGTTCCCACTGGCACAGCAAAGAGATAAGAATTGGTAGCTTATTCTTGAGCAAAGATCTGATACTGTTCTTCCCTTAGGAGAAATATTTAGCCTAAGATGGTACCAGCTTCATATTTTACTATACTCAAAGTTTATCTCAGCAAAACTCTTAAGGATCTGTTATTCATTTCACTTTGCCCCTGGAGATATCAAACATTGAGCAAAAAAGAGCCAGTTGTTAAAAAGTAATATCTACTCTCAGTCAGCTAAATAGCTGCCTACTTTAAATGAGATATCGTTAAATGCATTTAGTTTTCCATGAGTCTTTGCATGTGAATTGTCTGGGGATAATAGATGTTTCACAGCTTAAGCTGAGGTGAGTCCCATCCAAAGCACTGTGCTCACTGCTGGAAAGGACAAAAAGCTAAATAAGAGCCAATTTAATATTATGAAATAATTTGATTTGGGGTAATTTTTTTATGTGTATGAAGCAACTTATTAATACCACCAAAAGGGTCTCAGCATTTAACAAAACTGGAAGATCCAGTTGATGAAGTCTATCAAAACAAATTAATTTTGAAAGTTCAGACTATAAACTATCAATGTTCTTCACATTGTGTGTTTTTAAGACATCATCAGCTTACTTCAGAATCCACTTAAAATGTCTTTTTTCACCATTTCAAATTTATTGTTTCAGTGGTTTACAATGTAATTATGAGAGAGCATATACATTTTTGCATTATGCCATATAGTGTTAGACAACTTGAACTACTCTCCTAATTAAAACATAAATTCCCAGTTAACAGTAAGCTTTACCTCTATCGGTACATTTGATGAAAAAAGTTCTTCCAGATGACGTCAGTGACAGAAGAGCACTAAGAGCTCCCCCAAAATATAGGGAAACTAATTAAAATATGATTCATATCCAGACTTCCTTAATGCTTGCTATATCTTTTTAAATATTTTTCTGTAATAAAATTGATTAGATTAAATTAATTCATAATTATCAGTTCTTCCCTAATATTTTTGATCGATTATTTTCAGTCAGCTTTCCCAATTCCTTCTTCCCTCACTTAATTGTGATTGTTATTTTATGGTTCAATTATCATCACCTTGAAAAGAAGGAAAAAAAGGAACAAGGAAAAAAGAGGGGAAAGACTAAGAAGTGCGGGATAAGATAAAAAGGGAAAAGAATCGACATAAAGAATTGTGTAGATTTTTTTTAATGAGAAACAGAGACATATATAGATAGACATGAAGAAAAAGGGAGATGAGATAGCAAGAGCAAGTGACCAGAGCCAGCGATATTGAGAGAGCAATGCTTTTCAAAGAAATGGTCCCTTCTTGGATCATTAGGATTTTAATGCTGTTAATATTTCACATTTCAAGACATATTTACAACCGTTTGCATGGAGATTAGGTAATAAAGCCTTACCTTACCATTTCCCCATCACTTCTAGTACTGAGCTCTTTACACGGGAAGTCCATCCCTGAATAGTGTTTGATCTTCACTTTTTGGTATAAAATCTCTCATCCTGTCCCTCATCTACATGTCATTCTAAGATTCCTAAACCGACACAAAAATTTTCAGCAGGTGCGCCACAGTGCCATTCCAAAACGTCTTTTCTCATATTCAGCAAATTAATATGGCCTTCCAGAATCTAGGATACAACAAATTTTAAGCTATGTGCAACAAAATATAAAGTTCAAATGAAATAACATGAAGTTTGTTTTTACATATTTAAGACCTCTCTGTATATTGAAAATAACTTTTTTTTGCCAGGATATGTTTTCTCTTAAGTGCGTGTGGTGGCCATGAAACAAGGCCATGCAGGTCTCCTGCTGTGGGGAACATAATTGACAGACAGCCTTGGCTGCTGCACCTGAAGCCATTGTGATTATACTGAGGCCATGCTTCCCATAGCTGCTCCCAGAAATAATTGAGTATGGCAGGGATACTAAAACAGGTCCCCTCTTTTGAGTGGTGGGACTCTTCTGTTTGGCTTAAGGACCATCCCATGGGCCTGGTTAAAACTTTCTTAGAAATGTATTACAGTCCGTGATTCTTCCTACACAAACCTTTTTTCCCTCCCTCATAGGGGTCAGACTTGTGTTCCAGGTTCATGGCTTACCCATTACTTCCTCTGGCTCCATCCCCATTTTTCCTTATAGACATTCCCCCAAAATAAATCAGTAGACGTATAATCTTGTCTTAGCATCTGCTTCTCAGTGGACCCAAACTAACACTAATGATACTGAGATTGGGCCAAGAAAACAGGCAATAAAATTCAAGTTTAGGACTCACTGCACAGTAGGCAAAGGAGATAGATGAGGTACGGAGAGTCCCTGGCACAAGTCAACTGCTAAAACTTTCACTGGTAGTGACCTGGAATCATGTCCCATTGGAGGAGAACGCCACCGCAGGTTCAATGATCCAGGCATTTGGAAAATGTGCAGTAAACCACACATACCACGACAGTGGAGTTCCTGGTTATCACTAATATATACTGATGGACTGCAGAGAGATAATGAGAAACTGAGGACCACTGACAGGTTGCAAATGGTTAAATGTAGCATAGGTAATTAAGAAACTGAAAACCTGTTAGAGTAGCAGAGCTCCAGAGATGTTTGAATCTCAGATCTGTTTTTATAAGACCGGGGCCCTGGTTATGAAAATGTGGACTTCTGAGACATGGTATAAAAACATCTGGATAAATTCCTCTCAGAATATTGGCTGAGTAGATGACCCAAACTCTCAGACCTGACAGAAGTTACCCACTTTTCCAGAATAATAGCTAGCATTTTTCCTATTCTGGAAGATGTTCCAGGTGTATCTCCCCAACCAAGCCACAAGTGCCCCGCTCAGGAGCTACCCCAGGCCATTTATCAAGGTCCTTATAAATGCTCTAGTGAGAGAGGGACCAGCATCAATAATTTCAATATGGTTCTCTCTGTAGGCTAGGGCTGATGGAAGGAGAGGCAGGCATAGGGCTGACCTCATTAATAGCCATAGGGCTGATGGGGCCAGAGGGTGCAGTGTTTAAGTACAAGAAGCCAGGAGGTCCTAATTACCATAATGCCTGTCAAGGAACTGGGAACACTGACAAGAGCTTTACCTCCTCTATTTGGTTTCTCAACGGAAGGATCACCAGAAAGAGAAATACCAGAACACTTGTTTAAAATGCAAATCTCTGTGCCTCATCCCCATAGTACTAAATTAAAATTTGGGGGGTACGTGTGAAGCATCACCAGTGTTTACAGAGAGATGTATTTTATCTGCAGTATTAATTCATACGCTTGATTATGTTGGGGGAAGCAGTCCCTGCCTCCACTTCAAAGTATAGATAATCACAAAATCAGAGTAGTCCTCAAGCTTTAAAACTGCCCCTCCACTTTGAGGGTTCCACAACTACAGAGAATTCACCACTTTACCCTCAAACAGAACAGGCTGAAACTTCTGGTACTTTCCACAGGTTGCCAGTGGGAGCTCTGTGTGGGAATCATGTTGACATTTCCCAGTACCTCCTAGAAATGAGAGCAATTCCAGGATGACTACCTGGTTTAGAGAATTTTGTAAACCCCACTCCCTAAAATAGATTTTCTAGGGCTTTGGAGGATCTGCTATATGGTGTGAAATGTCCGATACCCCAGGGGGAAGTCCTACACTATCTGATGTTAAGTCTCTGATGTCAGGTTCAACCCAGAATCATCAACAAGGCAAGTTTTCAACTGTTCTGGAGTTTTGTTAAGTAAGGCGCCTGGATTTAGGGTTTAAAAGAAAAATAGTACTGTATGTATATTTTTTATGTTGTGTTGTTAGTTCTTTAATTCCAAAAAAAAAGAAGGCACAGTAGTTAGCATAAATTATAAACAAACCTATTTCATATACAAACATAACTAATGTTATACATGAAAATAACAGGTTTATAAACAAATCAATTTAAATGTTTATAGAGATAGACAGGGGGAGCCATGAACAAAATGTTTACCTGTGTACAAACACATTCATTTACTCAGACAGAAAAAGAAAGTCCTAAAAAAGATGTCCAGAAAGGAACATGGGCTCTTGGGATTTCTTGGAATGTTTTGGACCAACAGCGTACATACTCCAAGTTATATAATTCAATGTAAATATTTTGCTTAAATTGTTTGGACATCTGTGACTCTGCAAGTCTAACTTATGAAAGACTAATATTTCTCATTCTGGTTAAATCGTGGTACAGAAAGAAGGCTGGCCAAATTTAGTTACATTTCTTCTCTGGCCTCTAATTAGATAACACATTTAAGATGATGAACTCATATATCAGAGTTGCATGTTTCAAAAATAGTCATGCTGTAGTTAAACAATTAAACTCTGGGTGGTAGTGGCTAGAGGAGACATTCAATATTTTATCACAGGAAATATAATTAAGTCAATGACATCTGTGCAGTGGAAGAGACTTTCTCAGTTTAGATTCATCTTGGAAGATGTTCTCTTTTTGCCAAAATTGAGGAGCTATAAAAATCTTCCTACCATAGTTTAGCTCAGAGGGAGGCAAGCCCTTATCACAAAGCAGAGAACAGGCAGGAGGCCACAAACCAGCCATTTTGTCGACACCATGCTTTGGGTGAGAGCAAGCCTGCTTGGATAGATTCGGGGGAGAATATAGATAGTATAAAGCTTTAGAAATTGTTTACTGCAAATTCCCTGATATTGATATTAAGTACCTTGGTAAAAGAAAATGACCATCTAACAGACTGGAGCATAAATTACAGAAACCAAAGAAAAAGAGACTCCAATGACCAAAAGCCAGAAAATCAGAATGACAACAACCATAACCGCAGCAAACAAATAAAACTAAACAAAAACAAAACAAAACAAAAAACTAAAAAGTTTTTTTTTTATTAGGTTACATGGTGACGAGTTTCCCTAACTATAAGAAAGGAGTGGAAATTAATCCTCAAATCTCACATTGTGTATTAATTTTACTTTGTCGCATGAGTTCCTTTTAATGTTTGTTATACACTTCTCATTGCATGATATAGATTCAGTTATTATTAAACTTTTTGGTTATTTTTTTAGAAGACCACCATTTAAAGAATCCTACCAGGCGTTATTAAAAAATAATACCCAGAAGAGATTCTAACTTGTAGTGGCTTTTGACATTCTAGCTCCAGAGTGGGAAGAGAGGAAAGTTTTTACCTTAACAGAATCTTGTGGTGACACCCATTATAAGATATAGGCCACTTGAACTAAAACTATGCTTATGAAGGAAATAAAACCTCCTCTTCTTTTGAATTATTGATACTTAGTAATGGCACTCATCACTTTTCACCTTCTAGTATAAATATCTACACATACTTTGATCTCCCCTTTTAGAGAGGGATACTGTCTTATTTATTGATATAGCATGCATGGTACATAATAGGTATATTACATATATATTTGTAGAATTGAATAACTGAATGAATGATATGTGACTTAGTATTATCTTGTTCCTCAGGGCAACTTAGAGAAGTGGAAAATATACTTGACTTGAGGATTCATTCAAGTTTTAGATTCATATCCTATTTCTGTGGTTATTAGCCATTTGATCTTGGGCAAATCATATAATCTACCTAAGTCTTGCTCAAATTAAAATTTCATTTGAGTGATGTGGAGGATATTAGAGATTCTACTGTTATGTGTTGAATTCATATGCTGAAATCCTAACCCTCAGTGGTTCAGAATATGACATTATTTGGAGATCAGTAATTTACAGAGGTAATCGAGTCACAATGATGTCATTAGGGCTGGCCTTAAATCCAAGATGATCTGTGTCCTTATAAAAATGGGAAATTTTGAGCAGAGACATACAGAGGAAGACAAAGGGTAGAAACAGGGTAAAGACAAGTCGGCTTGGAACAGATTCTTCCCTCACAAAGGTCAGCAACAATCAACCCTTGACACTTTGATTTTGGACTTTTAGCCTCCAGAACTATGAGCAAATAAATTTCTGTTGTTTAAGCCACGAAGTCTGTAGTATTTTGTTATGGAACCCCTGAGAGCAGTTTTGGTAAAGAGAGATCTTTATAAATTTTAATCCTAGCCATGTGGTTCTCAGCAAATTGTCCTACCTAGTTCTGGAGCAAACATCAGCAAACTATTTTTCTGTGTAGGACCAGACTTTAGGCTTTGCAGGCTACATGGCTTTTTTTGTTGTATATTCTAGTTTGAGTTTTTGAAAATGTAAAAACTATTCTTAGTTTGCTGACCATACAAAGCTGGGCTGTGGAGAGGATTGGCCCATAGGTGTGAGTTTGCCAACCATAGTCTCATTTCATAGGTAAGGTTTTAAGGATCTTGTTTAATAAATTCTAAAGTGCCATTCAAATGCACCTTTTACATATAAGTCTATTTCAATACAAGTTTTTCAGTTATTTCAAGTTGTTTCTAGTAAAATGTTATTTTTCAATCAACCCCCTTCTCTTTACACCCAAACAGCTGCGGTAGAGCTTTAAGTTCTTCTTTCTACTTTTCATCAACCATGAAACTTTATTTTTTTTAAATACTTCTATATTAGGTTATAATTTCAATGATATTACTGACAAGTAGAAAAATTCACCTATACATGTTTAAAGGAACACTTAAATTTGACAGTTTGATCCTTCCTCCCCAAATATGTACTGATTTAACAATTTTAGTATTAACATGGCACTAGGCATTGTTCTTAACACAGAATTAGTTGTATAGATTCTTCAATGATGTCAAAGTATATTCTGGGGAAAAAAACAACTGTGATTAATATAGCATGTAAAAGATTTTACAGACCAAACCCCAAAACCACTTTAAAAATATATATAGTCCAATAAGCACAGGCTAGGCAGTTGGCTTGCTAATCACAAAATCAAATATGTGCCTAAATGCTGGAATGTATGTGCTGGAGTTATAATTGCAGCCCAGTGCTCTGTACTATTTCTTAGTAAATCAGTTATTAGGTTTGTGAAGTGATAAACAGCTCCTTGTTCTGCTAAAGTGACTAACATTTATTCTTTATAGATCCATCTCTAGGCATTAAAAAAAAATTCACATTTAATTCTAACCAAGCTTCAATTGTGAAGATGAAAAAAAAAAAAAAGAAACTTATCTTTGGCAGATGAGTAAACTAGCACACACTTTTTTAAACCAGCAGATATTTCCTCCTTTATCTGTGAACATCTTGACTTATATCCTTCCAATTGCAGTTTTTTTTTTTCTTCCATAAACAGCAAATATGTCATTTCTATCATTCTCCAGCTGGTGGCCTTCTGGAAGATGACCGAATTACTCAATCTTTGGAAGGAACAAGCTGTTTTATGTCTCGAATGTCATGGATTTTGTAGATTCTCTTGTTCTGGGGTCTTTCTCAGGTTATTACAGACTTGAAGCTACTTTCACGGAGTTAAGTTCTCCTGAAAGAAATGATTGAAAACTCAGGCTACATGCAGTTCTCCAAAGCACAAAATCACAATGCTAAGCTTTCCCTACCTCTTGATGAAAAATGGAAATTGTAATAAATAATTCAGGATTTCTCAGACAAGTTAAGAGACTAATTATCTGCATCAAATTTCCCTGTATTATTTGTATTATTAACTACAAACTTTTGATTCTGACCCTAGACTTTCTGAATCAAGCTCTTCAAAGATAAGTCCCATGTATGAGTTTTCTACTGCTAGGTAACAAATCATCACAACTTAGTGTCTTAAAACAGGACACATTTTAGCTGGGTCCTCTGCTGACAAGGCTACAATCAAGGTGTCAGCCAGGTCAGCTATCCTTCTGAAGCTCAGGGCCCTCTTATAAACTCACACAGTTGTTGGCAAAATGTATATTATTGAAGCTCTAGTTGTAGGACTGAGAGTCCCAGCTTATTAAGGACTGTTGCTGGAAACCACCCTCAGCTCCTAGAGGCAGCCGGGGGCCCTGTCATATGGCCCTCTCCATAGGCTATTCACAACATAGCTGTTTGCTTCTTCAAGGTCAGGAGGAGGCTCTCTCACCAGTTTGCTAAGATGGAGTCTAAATTAAAAATTTAGAATTTAGAGTCAAAATTCCAAAAATGGCTCCCAAGATTCCATGCCCTTATACCCAGTACTGGTAAATATACTGAGATAGCACTACCATAATTGTTATTTTATATAGCACAGATGACCTTAACATAGGAAGGTTAAGTGTGTGGACCTGATTTAAGTTACATAGGTGCTGTTAAAAACAGAGAGTTTCTCTGCCTAATAGTAGAAGAGGAAGTAAGAGAGATTGGAAGCACAAGAAAGGATCCCAATATACCACTGGGAGTTTGAAGATGGATGAGGCCATGAGATAGAATGAGGGCAACATCTAGGGGCTAAATCTGGGCTCTGGGTGATAGCCAGCAGAGATATAGAGATTTCAGTCCAACAATTGCAAAGAACTGAATTCTGCCAATAGCCAGAAAGATCTTGGAAGTGGATTCTTTCCCATTTTACTTTGGTTAGAAACAAATCACAGGCACAATCTGTACTTAAGGAGAAGGGATTACTCCAATGGGAAGAATTCCTACCCTAGAGCCTTCAAAATGAAAGAAGTCTTGCTGACAAGGTGAGTTTAGCCCAGTGAGACCCATTTTGGACTCCTGACCTCCAAATCTATAAGATAATAAATTTGTGCTGTTTTAAGTCACAAAGTTTGTGGTAATTTGTTACAGCAACAAAAGTGAATTAACATAGCATCCCTGTCTATTAAGATCTTAAAATTTTCAAAGTCTTTCATGTTTTCATTCAGATTATTCTTCTCTTTTTGTGTAAATCTTAGTGTATAGTATTCAAATGATATTTAGTGCATGATGCTCTCAATCATATAAATTTAAATTTGTCATCTCTCCAACAAGTGTCAGCTTCTCAATGACAAGAACAGTATTTTAATCAACTCTACATCTAATGCGATAACCAACACAATGCCCGGCTGGCTTCTGGTGCTCCAAAAATACTTACTGAAAAAAATCATACTTAATTATTCTACAGCAGAAGACAATTTCCATGATAAAAACTTATGACAAGACAGTGATAAAATTTATCTCTAAAAGAGTAGGAAAGTTTCTCTAAAGTTTCATTGATATGGCATTATTCAAACATTTGCTAGAGATCTATGTACAAAAAGAATGACCACATCCTTAAAACAATTAAACCAACTTCCACTTAGAATTAAATTATGTTTGTGTAAGTTACTTGTGGTATCTTTAAGAAAGGAATGGATCCAACTTACAAAGAAGACAAAGATTTCAGTCAAGTAAATGAGGCTCAGGCATCTTACCTTGGTTTGAATCTCAATCCTGCATGGCTGCTGACCTGCTCACATGCTGACATGTCATGTCTTTTATAGGGTTCTCTGTTTTTATGGTAACTGAGAATGACCAGGACATTCTTATAAGTGTTTTACAAATTTACTCAGGTGGCCTTTTCTCCCCTCTTGTTTTGGTGTTCTTTCAAACACTTTGTGTCAAACTCTGGATCTCTATTTCTGTTGTATAAACATCATCTCTCCCAGCTGCTTCTTTTCTATACAGTGTTTCATTCTGAGCATAGTGACTGAAACTCCCTTAATTTCACAAGCCGATTAATACTCAGTTTTCATCTTTGCCAGAAAGCACAATCTTCATGTTACAAAAATTAGAAAAATGAAACAAAAGGTTCCCTACATTCTCAATTTCTTCAGTGAACCTCCCTTAACCTCCTTTCTTTGATGAAATATTACTTGCCTCTGATGTCGCAGCTTCCTCCACTACTCTTTTGCGAAAATTAATTTTATGTGCCAACTTGTCACAGGCTGCCCAGCTATTTGATTAAACATTATTCTGGGTGTGTCTATGAGGGTGTTTCTGGATAAAAGTAATAGTAGAATCAGTAGACTGACAAGTAAACTACCCTTCCCAATGTGGGTGGGCCTCATCCAATCTACGGAAGGCCTGCATAGAACAAAAAGACTGATTAAGGGAAAATGTGCTCTTTTTCCCTGACACTTGAGCTTGCACATGTGTCTCCTCCTGCAACGCAGACTGGAGCTCACACTGTCAGTTCTTCAGTGTCTCTGGCCTTTGGATGCTGAGTGGAACCACACCATCAATGCTCTGGGTTTTTAACTACAGATCTTTCCGACTGCAGAACTTGGGACCTCACGGCTTCCACTAATGTGTGAGCCATTTCCTTAGAATCAATCAATCAGTCAATTATATTGGTTCTGTTTCTCTGCAGAGCTCTGCCTAACATACTATCAGTTTGAAGCTGTACTTTCTTTGTCACTCCATACACTAAATCATAGAAGAGTAGAGGTAGTTTTCTTATGCTATCTAATACTGCTGCCATATCATTAGATCCACCTCATATTAAAAAGCCCTGTTTCTTTGACGTTAATGCCATGCTATTGCAATATTCTGTCTTTCTTCCTCTCTTTTTAATATTGTCATTTGCCAAGCTCTCCTTCCTCATACTCGCTCAATGAAAGAATTTAGGATTTTGTTACCTGTCTTCCTCTGCACCCCAATATTCTGTTCCAAGAAGGTGAAAAGTATCCATGAATTACTCAACATACAGATTGGGCTGTAAGGAGGAATTGAATTTTTAAGTTGTTTTTTATTTAACACATAAACTGGTAGGCTCTGTCCTGCCTAGACTTTCTTTTCCATTGAAATGCTAAAATATCTCTCTCTCTCTCTCTCTCTCTCTCTCTCTCTCTCTCTCTCTCTCTATATATATATATATATATATATATATATGCACACACACATATATAATATATATTTATAAATATAACTGCATACATGTATGTATATATTATCTATTCATATATACATATATGTATGTATATCTATACAGATATACAGATATATGCATATACATACATATGTGTGTATATATGCATTTATATATATATAGATAGATAGATAGATAGATAGAGATATATATAAATATATATATATATATACACATCTTTAAAGAAAAGGGACTGAATAAACCATTTGTTTATAATTTTATTGAAGCCTTAGACTGTATCCATTCTGGACAAAATAATTTAATTACAAGTTTATCCTACAGGTATCTAAGGGATAGTATGCACTTATTAAAAAACAAGACCAGTTGCTCCCATGTCTCAATTCTCTGTCTCTCTTTCTCTCTCTCCCCTACACACCTCTCTTTCCTTCTCTTTCTACTTTCCAAACAACTGTCTTTTATTCAAGAGATAAATTTACCTTCTATTCCACAAAGTGTAAGCCAGCAAAATAACACTGTTTTTTTTCCACCACATCTATGAATTTCCCTACATTTGCAGCCACTATGGGCTCCGTGCCTTTTCCTTAGAGAAGAACTCTCCCAATGCCCAGCCACCCCCACCCACACAGGTACCATGGAAGCCTGCCCCCTTCACCTAGCTTCTTTCTGTCAGAGCCTAAACATGAGTAACTGTTTTACAAACAATACCACCCACATAAACACTTCCTAAATTCCAGTTTGTGCTCAACTTTTATCCTTTCTCTCTCCTCTATTTAAACTTTAAAATATATTTGTTTCTGTTTCTGTTTCTTCTTCATTTCCGACCACACAATTCTAGAGACAGTTTACCTTTCTTACCACTCCACTGAATCTCTTTCCCATAGTTACCAATGACTTCTTTTTGTGCTATGAAACTTTACAGTACTTATCTCCCATGAATTTCCAGTAGCTTTTGACACTCTTGATAGCCTTCATTCTTGAAACTGTCCTCCTTTGTCTCTTGTGACACTGTGTTTCCAAAGCCCCTGCATGTGATAATTTCACTGTTGCATCTGTTGGGGACCTTTCTTCTATTCACATCCCTAAGACTGTGTTTCTTATCTTATTTCTCACAATAGCCTTTCCCTGAATTACTGCTTTAACTTCCTTGGCTTTAGTTACCATCACATTAACAAGTTATTAGAAGAGAGACAGCACACACTTGCGGTTAAAAATATGTGATGCTGGAGCTGGACTGTTTGGGTTCAAATCACAGGTCCGCCACTTGTGAGCTGTGTAAACCTGGGAAAAATACTTAATTTCTGAAATACTTAATAGGCCTCAAATTCACCATTTGTGAAATGAAGCTAATAACATTATACTGGTTTCATAAAGTTGTTGTATTAGATTTGTTAGTATATATAAATCCCTTGGAACCAGGGTAATATTTAATTACTGTATGAATGACATATGTTGTTATTAATTATTAAAGCTCTGTCTCCAGTGCAGATCTTGCTTTTAAGGTCATGATCTCAACATTCAGGTGATGTTTACTAGAAATTTCTAATTGGAATTGCCTGATCATTTTAAACTAAACGTGTTTAAAATTGCATTTATTTTCTTTTGTACTCAACCTGTTTCATCTCCTGTACTGTCTTTCTCAGTTATGGGTGCTATCATCTACCTGTTTGATCAATCCAGGTCAAGGCATTTTACTAGATTTGTTCTGCTCCCACTTTTAATTAGTCTCATGTCTTATGAATTCTCCCATATAAATCTTTTTTTTTCTAATCTGTCTTTCAAATATTTCATACATTCAAAGTTATGTCTTAAACTATGATGTATTGTAGGCACTTTGCAAGGTACAAAGGACACATGACAAGCAAAAACATGCGTGGTTTCTCCTCTATGGAACTTAGAGTCAAGTGAAAAATAAAATTCAAATAATAGAACAAATGAATGTAAAATTATATTCACATCTCTCTAGTCCTATTAAACCCCCTAATATATGAGGTCTGACAAGTAAGTTCATAAACTCATCCTAGAAAAAATGCTACATACTTCATTGCTGAACGTCACTGTGGTCACATTTAAAGTACTCTCCTTGGGAAGCTATGCACTGACACCAGTGCCTAGCCCACCCTTCAAAGCAATTTTGGAACTCTTTTTCTGGAATGGACTTCAGAGCTGTCGTCACATTACCCTTGATGTCCTGAATGTCATCAAAATGTTTTCCTTTCAATATTTCCTTTATCATTTGGGTAAAGAAAGTAGTCATTGGGGACCAGATCAGGTGAGTAGGGAGGGTGTTCCAATACAGTTATTTGTCTACTGGCTAAAAACTCCCTCACAGACAGTGCCGCGTGAGCTGGTGCATTGTCATGATGCAAAAGCCATGAATTGTTGGTGAAAAGTTCAGGTCGTCTAACTTTTTCACGCAGCCTTTTCAGCACTCACAAATAGTAAACTTGGGTAACTGTCCAGTTGGTACAAATTCATAATGACGAATCCCTCTGATATCAAAAAAGGTTAGCAACGTTGTTGCAACAAGTTCACGACCTTAAATTGTCAGACCTCTTAGGCCATCATTACCTCTTACCTTGACTATTTCTTCTGGTCCCTGATCCTCTCAGTTCCTTCATTTTTTACCTATTCAGTCAGTTCTTATCAGATGATCTTTTTAAGATTCAAATCTAATTATGTCATTTTGACTTAAATACACTCCCACTGCCTTTAGGAAAATATTAAATTATTTAACAAGTTTTTATATTGGTATATGTGATATCTTTTCTGATTTCCTCCCCGGCCTCATATTTTTTAAACTCTCTCTTACTCACACTATGGTCTATTCAGAGTAAATTTCCTTTGGTTTGAAAACACCATGTCCTTTCATGGCTTATGGACACCTCATCAGCTGCTTCATCTGGCAGCTTCTTGCTCCCATTTCTCCATCACCTGCCACCTTCCCTCCATCACCCCTTCCACACCCCACTCCCACACCGTGCCTGCTTCGTTTTCATCCTTCAGATTTTGGATTCGAATGAATATTGGATTATTTGCCCTTTTCTGCTTTCCCAAAGCACATGGTACTTTATATTATGATAGAACCCAGTGCACAGACTTTTAACTGCCTAATTAGTTGTATATTTTTCTCACTAAACGGTAAACAATTTAAGAGCAAACTTGTCTCTGATTTGTGTGCTAGCAGCATTTTGCAAAGTGTATGGCACATATTAGGTATTCAATAAATACTTTTGGGGGCATAAAGTTAAAGTATAGGGCACTATGGAGAAGTAAAGGTGGAAGCAGGAATAAAACAAACATTTTAATGTCACAGTGATAAGCCAGGCCTCTCCAAAGTTGAGAGCTGGTTTTACATGCTGGGAAAAGAAAAAAGAAAAAAAAAAATGCTTTCCCTGACACATACTAGGTGCTCAATAAATATCTGTCAGTTGCAAAACTAGGAAAAAGCAATTATAAGGGATTAAAAATCAAAAGAAAAATTAAGACTGACTCCACAACAAACAGGGAAAAATGAAAGGTTTTCAGGCAGTGTAATGATAAAAATAGGTACTTTTATGACGAAATTCATCACTTATTTGGTGCTGACAAGTTCAGGGCCTGTCCTATATGCTTTATATTTCCAGTCAATTTCTTGAATAGATGAGAAATGGAGACATATTAGCTTTTAAATAACTTGTCCACAGTCAAAAAATTAGCATAAGACAAGAGGATTCAAATGCAGATGTGTGACTCCAAAGACTATTCTTACCACATTTGGGTCAGAGAAAACAGCTGAAAGGTTATTTCAGCAATCTAGATATAAAATCCTGAAGATCTGTGTTAGGGTGATGGCAGTGAGAATGGAGAACTGTAACATGATAAAGTTAAAATATTAAGTGATGGGTTATAAGCAATGAAAGGGTAGAATGAGTTTTTAAAATAACAAGAAGCTATAATGCAGAACATAAAGTTATCCTTCATCACTTTAGAATTGATCACTTAATTTAAAATTCTTGGATCCTCAATGCTTAATTCTATTAACAAACTATTAACATATAGTAACACTAACATTCTTAATAAAGATTCTATGTAAAATTTATTTAAAGTTTTAAACACAATACCTATATTTTCTTATAAAATACCATGGAATAATTTTACCTACCAGCAACTCAATATTTTGCTCATGTAATTCAACTATCTCATTCTGCCATTTTCAACAACACTGGTTGTGGAGTAATGTATTTCTAGAACAGATTCTTCACAAAAGAAGCTCCAGGAGTATAACATATATCACTATCATTGTGATATAGAATAAGAGGGGCACAGTATTTTTAAAGAGATTTTAACACTCTACTCCTACAAAGTGATGAAAACCAAAGTTAAAAGTTTTGTAATATTTTTCTCTCCCCTGGTATTTTCCTAGAGGTGTTCTCTAAAAAACAGACTCCTGTTTTACCAGCTGTAGGAAAAGTTGGATGGTGTTGCCTACTGCATTTGTTCTTGATTTCCAAGAAGTAGATGTCAAGATGGAATTAGGTGTGCAAGAGATTTGGGGTGGAAATGTCCATGACAGAGAAAAGGGGGGGAGCCAAAGAAAGTAATGAGAACTATCAGGTCATGGTGGAAGCTTGACCTCTGTGAAGGAGAGACACAAGGAAGAATGGGGGCGTGGGAGGTGGGCTGTGTACAGAGTCTGAGAATTATTTGGGCACAATTATTAGCACAATCATTAGCACAATTATTTGGGCCAAGCTGATGAGTTCTGGACCCAAAGTCATCACTCAGAAAATCCCGTATTTCACAGGAATGGGCCTGCACTCAATCATTAGCTGAAAGCGTCCCATGGGAAGTATGGCCTCAGAACAGTCAGGGATTTAGAACACAGGAGAATTTCTACTTTTGTCACTACCTTAAAGATCTTGTTCCACTGTCTTTTGATCATCATAGTCTGATGAAAAGCGTACAGTATTCTATATATTCCCCTCTATGCAATTTTTTGTTCACTGGTGCTTTCAAAATTTGTTGTTGTTGTTTATATTTTTATTTTTGATTTTCAGCAGTTGGAGTCATATGTACTCAGGTATCTTTTTCTTTGTGTTTATCCCGATGGGGATTTGCTGAGCTTCTTGAGCTTGCTAAGTTTTCTACATACAGAGGGTGCCAAAAATATGTATACACATTTTAAGAAAGGAAAGAATTATTAAAGTTGTAATACTCAATATATGCCAATAACAAAAGATGAATACAAGTCACACTTGATTTCTGCAGTTACAAGAGGTGATCAAAGTGGTTACCATCAGTGTCCAGATATTTCTGTTCACTGCTTGAGCAACGTTGACGAATGTGTCCACTTGTATACATTTTTTTGGCACCTTGGTATTTGGGAAGTTTGAGGCCTTTATTTCTTCAAACATTTTTTTTCTGTCCCCTTGTCTTTTTTTCCTTCTAGGATTCAGTTCCCCATATGTTAGCTCTTCTCACTTCATGCTTCAAGCTCTGAGGCTCTCCTTACTTTTTTTTTTTTAATATTTTTCAAATCTCTTCTTCATGGTGATCTATGTTGAAGTTCTCCATTTCTTCTATCATCTCCATTCTACTGTTAAGACCGTTTCGTACATTTTCTTCTATTTCAAATATTTCATAAGTTCTAATAGATCAATTCTGTTTATTATTAATTTTGTGTGTGGGTGTGTGTTTTCTGTTTCTCCACTGAGATTTCTTGTGTTTTGCCCAGTATTAGATTTCCTTTCCTTATTGAGGATAGTTATAATGGCTAATTTAAAGCCATTGTCTAATAATCTCAGCATACAAATCACCTCAATTTTAGCCTCTATTAGTTATATTTCCCCTTGAAAATATAAATTTCCTGGTTCTTTTTATGCCAAATATCTTGATTAATATCCAGGAAATTATTAATATTATGTTTTGGAGACTCTGGAATTTGTAATATTTGTTCAAGGTGTTGACATTTTTGTTTCAGCAGGCAAGTAATGTAGTTATTTTAAACTACAAATTCTTGTTTCATTAAGTTCAAGTCTGCATTCTTTTCTCTTAGTCATTAGAAGACTGTAAGCTGTCTTGAGTCTTCTTCATTAATGTATGGCTCAGTTATAGTAAGCCAGAAATTTAGGAAAGTTTTACACAAAGAATTTAGTGCTTCTCTCAGCCAACTGTCTTCCCTCCAGTATTAGCTCCAGAATCTCTGGCAGCCATTGTTATCCCCAGCTCTGTCTCTTGGTTCCTCAATCCAGGAAAACAGGACAGTTTCAATTAAATTTTATCCAACTCACATTGTACAACTCTGGCCTCCCTTTATATCAAAGCTTCGAAAATGAAGTCATTCCATACTGGTCCCATCTTCAACATTTCAACTTTCCTCCAGAATTACCTGCTTTTTTTTACTGTCCAAAGTATAGGTACTTTTTAGGTCTTGAGGGTTTTTTGGTTTTGCATTTTGTTCAGAATTTACACTTATAATTTTGTGGGAGACTTGACCTATTAAAAATATTCTCTGCCATAGCAGAAGTTGAAAGTCCATAGTAATACTGTTAATCTCAGAATTAGTTAAATCACAGATAATGCCATTACCTAGATCTGTATTTTTTTCCAGGTATGACATCCAAATGGTGCAGGTAAGACTTCTACTTCAGGTAACTGACTAACTAAAACAGGGCTTTTGAAAAGAAGTTTAATCATAAACCGCTCAATATGGGCTCTCTTCAGAACATCTTTTAAATTCTGACACCCTCCAAACCAATAATCCTTTTACTCTAGGGCAAACAAAGGACTATCAGCACTAGTTACCAACAAGGTATTAATTCTTTTCTTATCACCTAAATTTTAAAAAAATCATGCAAAAAGAGGACAGTGAAGAATTTATATTTTAACAAAATAATAATACAACACTAGTTTGTTTTTATTTCTCTTAAATCTACTTCTATTTTTCTCATGACAATATAGAAATTACTAGTCTCCTTCCAAAATATTTAAAATTTTTGGTATAACAAAGTTTCCACTTAATTGCACTAGCCAATTGGAATAGTAAATATCAACGTGTTATTGAAAGCACTCTTTTAATGTATTAATAATAAGTATAATGAAAATAAAATCTTTAAATTGTAACAATCTCAGATCAGAGAAGTCTTTAAGAATCTTACTGTTATTCAGTATTTACATTATGTTAGCCCAGTAGTCATCAATCTATACTGGGTAAGCTAAAATGGAGAAGTAATTACCCAGTAAATACAAACTATTCCATTTTTGGACAGGTGTGCCTAATAGAGTGTCTTCTTTATACTAACCATAAATGTTTCTCTCTATTGTTTTCACCCATTAGAGCCAGATCTACCTACTGAATATACATCTAAAATGCAATTATAAATTGTCTTTTACAATTATCTATATTATAGCTTTCTTGCCTCTTTGAGCCAAACCTCCTCAGTTTCTTCAGCCATTTGTATTGTCCTTCTCCGAAAAAATGTGACATCATCTCTAACTTTTTAATACATGGAGCCCAGAACTGAATAGTAGTCACTTATAATCATACCAGTAGAAATAATGAAGATTTGTATGTCTTGCACACTTTAGCTAATATATATTTCTGTTAGAGTTGCCCAAAATATACTACCTCTTTTGATTTCCACATAGGGTCATTAACAAATGAGTCAAGTTGAGCTTGTCAATTAACAACTTTAATTGATTGCAAATCTTTAAATCTATGTTTTCTGCAACAAGTCATATTTATTTATCATATGAACTAAGTTGTGTAACAGTTGGCAAATAAATACTGCTTGCAGCATGGTAGTTACGATCAGAAATAAGGGTCATTGTCTCTTGCAAAAAAGAGGCTCACATTATTTCAGCATCTCCTTTATGCCAGTCACTGTGCTAAATGCCCTCAAACCATTTTATCTAATCATCACTTCAGCACAAAATTAGTGTAATTATTCTCATTTTTAAAAGCAGATAAGATCACACTTTAAAAAATTGAGCTCAGTGTGTTAAAAGTAGTTAAGTGGTAGAGTAAAAAATTAAATTTAGGACTGGGTGACTCCAAAATGCATGCTTAGTCTATTATGTTATACTGCGAAATAAAAAGATTTGAGATCAGGCTATAGCAAACTTTAAAACTATTAAATTTGCCAAATTTTCCATGGCAAAATATAACTATTCTTTTAGCACAAAGTAGTTGAACTAAAAAGCTTATATAAACAAAAATAGGTACATGATTTAATAACTTACTTTTCTCTTTCAAGCTTGGTTTTTCCAATGTTAGGTGTCCTAATCCAGTGAAATACAAGGGAAGATGAACTGGGAGCCAAGATGAACTGGAAACAAGTTTAATGTAATTTTTTTTCAAGTGTATTTGTAATCCATATGTCAATTAGGAAAAATTTTCCCATTAAGAAAGATATAATGCTCTTTATACCTTACTCTAGCAATTTGTTAAATCTTATGGTCTCTCCAAATTGCCAATTCCTAGTGCCCAAACGTATACTTGATCCATAGAAAGTACTCAGTACATACTCGTCGAATGAATGAATGATTCACCTCTGGTTTTGAACCAGATTAATATTTTGAAGAATTAATTCAGTGTAACTCCCAGCTGTTGTCATCCCCTGAGTGCAATGCTCTTTCCACTTCATACCATTTAAACATAAACCAATGCTCTTTCTTTAGATATCTCCCTCTCCCTCTCTCTCCTCTCTCTCTCTCTCTCTCTCTCTCTCTCTCTCTCTCTCTCTCTCTCTCTCTCTCACCCTAAGCTTTCATATGTAACAAATATATTTAAAGCCTGAGAAAAAATATGATTTACATCTTAATAAGCAACTAATTTTAAATCAAATATAAAATATCCATGCTCTTATGAAAAATAGGGCGAATTTGAATACTGTCTAAATTTTTTAATGATGCCAAGGAGTTATATTTTGTTGCGGTTGTGGTAATAATACTGTGGTTATTATATATATAAAGAGGCCTTATCTTAAGAGATGAAATGATATGATGCTTGGATTTCATTTAGATTATCCATCAGAGGGACAGAGGGTACACTGATGAAACAGTTGTCAACATGTATTGATAATTGTGGAGGCAGGGAGATAGGTGCATGGTGGAGGATAGATTCATCATACTATTTTCTCTTCTTTTCTGTTTGAAAATTATTATACCAAAAAGATCTTAAATAAATAAGTGAACTTTTTAAAAATAAATATATATAATTTAATAAAATAAAAAAGATACTGCAGGGCCAGCCGAGTGCCGCGATGGTTAAGAACTGGCTTGGGACGCCAGAAGGCCACGGTTCAGATCCCACATATGAGGGCCAGTGACACTGCCCTCCACAGCTAAGATGCTGAACAACAGCTCAACCTGGAGCTGGGCTGCCGTGAGTCCCCGGCGATGGCGTAGGATGCAGCCCCTGCTTCAGTGGGTTGCCATGGGCTACCGTGTGTAGCCAGCAGCCAGCGTGAGTGGCCAGCAGCCGCAGTGAGCGACTGTCCAGAAGCCGGCGACTGATCTGCCTCACCCCGGGAAGAGCGCAATGATGGTGCCAACTTGGGCCAGTGAAGCAACATCCTCCACAACTAGACTGAAGAACAAAATGACAGCAACTTGTCTGCTCCCCTTCCCCCAATTCCCCAGCACTGTTCCTATCCCCCCAATTCCCCAATACAAATCTTAAAAAAAAAGATACTGCAAGTATTCCTTCTTGAATTCTAGTCTCCTCACATGTTTCTTGACCCTTATTTTTCTCTTCTTTCTTTTTTCTATTTCTTCTCTCTTTCTCAGTACCAACAACAGAAACATACAAATGCTTACTTTCATCATGAAGAATAACATACTTCTTCCAGCCCTTAACTTTAACCTCAGACCTCCACTTAAACATCCAAAGACTTATGTGAAGTACTGTAAATAAGAGTGACACTGTTCTAAATGCTTTTATATTTATTACATAATTTAGTCCTCACCATTTGCCAGTGAAACAAACTATTGCTATATTCCATTTGATTGTTTGGGAAACTTTGGTACAGACAGATTAAGGCTCTTGCCTAAGCCACACAACAAGGAAGTAGTGAAGCTGGGACTTGAACTCAGGCAATATGATTCCAGTCAACTACCATACAACACGATCAATGTAATGAAAAGACTTTGTAGATGGACAATTAAAGCCACCTTCCTCCCATGAGGTGGGGAAAGGGATGATTTAGTTTTCCTTCTCTAGTTAAATATTCACTTTATTAATAGACAAATGATTAGAACCATCATTCAATATCACTGATATCTTAACAGATGGTCTGAACTTTCTTCTTAAAAACCTCCTTTCAACACTTTCATCTCATATAATTCAACATGCTCAAGTTTACACTGCATTATGTTTTTATTTTATATTATATTAAGATACTTCGTGGGTGAGGAGGACTATTTACCAGAATAGACAAGCTTTCAAACTCCATTACCTTCAGAACTACTGAAGGCAAGCCAGCCCCTTAGGTTGTACTATTACATTTCAAAGCTAATTAGTTTGTAATAAATGTAATAAATTCTCACAAATGTGACGTGCATGGAGCCATGTTTAACTGAATCAGTTATGCTGCCTTAGCATCAATAACTCAATTTATAGTTAATTACATACTTCAGCTTTTATTCTATTTTGAAAGTGCTTACATGGGTTCATAATTTCAATAAGTAATTAAAATGGATTTTTGGTGCATTATGCAACATTTATCATCTTCAGCCACCATAAGAACTACATAAATTCATAAATACATTTAAATATATAACTTTGAAAGTAATTATATATGCAACAAAAGTGATTTACATGTATTTCAATTTTAGAGTTCTGTCATCAATGTCTCTCAGAGAAATGAAGTTAAGGACAGATGATTAGTTGGTGTTTTCAGGAGGTGTAATTTTTTGCTATAGAAAACTTTGTAAGTGCTCTTTTCAAAGTCATCATGTTTTTCTCCATATTCACAGTGAAACTATTCAAGTTGTGTTCAGTGACTACTGCCTCCATTCTTCACAAGTTATTTTATCACTAATTTTAACTTTTATTTAAATTATAGCCAAACCATTGACATTTTTCCAAAGAGTTAGTGATTGCTTAGAAGATTATTCACTAATCTTTTACTGATTTTTCTTTTCTTGATTGTTATTCTGTTATCACTGAACAATTGGCATAGTCTCACATAAGTTCTTAGCTCCTTCAGATGTCATAAAATTTTTCTTAAAAATTTTTCTTTACTCTCTTTCTTTGACTCCTTTTTTGTCACCATTTTTTCCTTCTGACATGCAAATGCTGGGTACCTTAAATTTGACTGTTTGACTTCAATTTTCCAGCTCTGCACATACTCTTCCAAAGTGTTTCTCCATATGAATGGTTTTAGGGTCACCTATTTGTTTTTTAATCCAGCATCCACACTAATGGCAGAAAAAACTGTTAGAAAGTGATTATAGTGATTTGGGTTAAATAATAATGAAAACTTAGGAAAGTGCAGGTAGAAAAGGATAGATTTGAAAATCATTATAGAGGTAGAATTTACTGAACTTGATAAATTGCATGAGTAAAGAGGCATGACTTGTCAGGAAAAAGTGTTCCATATTACAGGATGGTGAGTAGAAAGTTTACGGGGAACAAAAATGCTTGGTTTTAAACATATTGTGTTTGAGCTAACTGTGAACTTGAAGGTAGAAAATGGAAATAGGTCTCTAGCATTGAGAAGTGGCACCTGGGACAGAGAATGTGAAGCACAAGACCTCAATGTGTATGAGATTGCTTACAGAGGAGGTATATGAAGAAAAGAGGTCTGACTTCAGAACTCTACATTTACACTGAAAAGGTAAACTACTTGTACTCTGGGGACATCACTCATGCATAGGAGTCAGTAGTTGGACCTGACTCAACAGTGTGTCACCCATGCTCTGTGGAACTCCAACACTAACAACTTAGCTAAAGAAGAATACCTGGGCCGGCTGAGTGGAACGATGGTTAAGAACTGGCTTGGGATGCCAGAGGGCCCCGGTTCGGATCCCACATATGAGGGCCAGTGACACTGCCCTCTACAGCTAAGATGCTGAACAACAGCTCGACCTGGAGCTGGGCTGCCGTGGGTTGCCGGCGATGGCGTAGGCTGCAGTCTCCTGCTGCAGTGGGCTGCCATAAGCTACCATGTGTAGCCGGCAGCCAGCGTGAGTGGCCAGCAGCCGCCGAGAGCGGCCGTCCAGAGGCCGGTGACTGATTTGCCTCGCCCGGGAAGAGCGCAATGATGGTGCCAACTTGGGCCAGTGAAGCAACGTCCTCCACAACTAGACTGAAGAACAAACCAACAGCAACTTGTCTGTTCCCCTCCCCCAATTCCCCAATAAAATCTTAAAAAAAAAAAAAAAAAAAAAAAAAAAAAAAACCTGACTAAAAAAAAAAGTCGAAGAATGAAAAACCAAGTTAGGAGGAGAAACAGGAAAAAAACAACTTTGATAAGAAGAGACCGGTCTGAGAATGTGAACATAGTGAGGGTAATCACTCTTCTAAGAAGTATGTTGTAGTAAAAAGGAGTTAAGACAGTAGCCTCAGTAGGAATAAAACGTTAAAGAAATGTCTTGTTTGCGGATGAAGATGATTAAGGCAAATCTGTAAACTTAGGAGAAAACGCCAGTGGAGATGGACAGAGAGAAAGCATGAGCCCAGTCACTAATTTGCTTTACACGTTTCCACAGGAGCCTTCTTCGTAGCGATTGCCTCTTACTCTGCACTGCTTTACTGTGGCCCAGGCTCTTTAATGTCGGCTTGTTACCTTAAGATTTCAAGTTTCTGCACTTTCCAGAAATCACTAAGGCTGTTCTAAATCGCCACTTCCTAAAGTCTAGCTGCGACATGCCATTCCTTGGCTCAAAGATCCTTTAGCTTCTTGTTAATACTGCTCAGTCTAGCTCTGCTTCTAAACCTTGCCTTTCAATTGGCTCCAACACAGCCTAATATTTCAGCCAGAGGAGTCATCCAAGAATGCCACATGTGTTACTTCCATGCTATTTTACTATCTCAATATGCTCTTGCTCATTTTCTAGCAATATATATATATATATATATATATATATATATATATATATATATATATATTAAAATTGTCACCCCAATTAAAATTTATTGGGGTGACAATTGTTAGTAAAATTACATAGATTTCAGGGGTACAATTCTGTAATACATCATCTATATGTCACATTGTGTGTTCACCACCCAGAGTCAGTTCTCCTTCCATCACCATATATTTGATCCCTCTTACCCTCATCTACCACTCCCTTCACCCCTTACCCTCTCTGGTAACCACTAAATTATTGTCTGTATCTATAAGGTTTTTTTTTATAGATTTCATTTTTTAGGGAAGTTTTAAATTCACAGAAAAATTGAGTGAAAAGTACAGAGTCTCCAAATATATTCTCAACACCCCACATATACTTTCTTCTATTATTAACATCTTGCATTAATGAGGTGCACTTTTGCAATTGAGTAAATATTGATACATCATTATTAACTGAAGTCCAGAGTTTTACATTAGAGTTCATTGTGTGTTGTACACTCTGTGAGTTTTGTGATGTATATACACCATTTCAATATCTTACAGAATTACAAAACTGTCCTAAACATCTTCTGTGCACTCATTTGTTCCTCTCTCTCTCCCATTGAATTTCCAGAAATCACTGAGTTTTGTACTGTTTCGATAGTTTTTCCTTTTCCAGGATGTCACGTAGCTGGAGTCATACAGTATGTAACCTTCTCAGATTGGCTTCATTCACTTATCAATATGGCCCTCAGGTTCCTCTGTGGCATTTCATGGCTTGATAACTCATTTATTTCAGCACTGAATAAACATTCCATTGTTTGGATGTACCACACTTCATTTATCCATTTACCTACTGAAGGACATCTGGGTTGCTTTCAAATATTGGCAATTATGAATAAATCTGTTATAAATATTTGTGTGAAAGTGTTTGTACATTTGACTTTGTGGTACTTTGTCATGGTAGCCCTAAGAAACTAATGCAGAATATTTTTTAAAATGAGAAACTCAAGAACTATGGGATACTGTGGTTGCTCTTAACACGTTTGGCAGATTAAGAAGTGCACAAAACAAATTTCTAAGTTTTTAACTCAAGTAATAGACTTAAATCCAGGTACTTTTTATGATAGTGTTAAAATATCTATTATCACCTATAGTCACAGACAGATAGCTGAAAACCAAATGTAAGCATTGATCCTGTAACTTGTTGATTTGTAATGACAGTTGAATTTGTAGCCAAGCCCTATCATTGTGTATAAGATATGGCATTGTTTTGGGAAAACAAAGACCTTAAAAACAAAAAGGATATATTTAAACATCTGGATAATGAGGACTATTTTCTTATATTTTTCCCAGCAGTCAAAGCACCCCTTGTCTGAAAATCTTTCTTTCCCTTGTTTTAAAATCTTATCAGTTCTCCTTCCATCACCATATATTTGATCCCTTTTACAAACACACAATGTGAAATATAGATGAAGTATTACAGAATTGTACACCTGAAACCTATGTAACTTTACTAACAATTGTTGCCCTAATAAACTTTAATTAAAAAAAATCTTATCAGAAAAAAAAATCATATTGCTCCACTGCCACTCCCATCTTTCACTGACTGCAGAGTTATAACTAGAATCAAATTCCAGTATGACTGAAGTATAATTGGATAAGCCAAGGATAAATGGCTTACACACTAAAGGAATCTCAGAATTTACTAATTTTGTCAAGAAATTTAAAGTAATATAAGAAATAAATTGAAGGGATGCTCAGGCAGCATATTTGAAAAACATCTAGTGACTGGTCTTTGTAGCCCTTACATCAGCATCAGGGGATTCTGAACTCATGCTGTTTATAGTCCCAATTCTTGAAGATTTTCTCCTACTGGAAAAAAATGCTCAGATATCTTCTTGCTATATGAAGAAAAATTATTCCAGTAGAAATAACAAAAGTAAATCCCTAGAATTCCCTCTTTTCATCAAAATAATAAGTCAGATAGTATACCACATAACGGGGTAAATGATATCAATGATTAGCACCATTAAGACTTGAAAAATGAATATATCTTGACTATTTTACCAAATTAGCTGGATAGGTATTTGAAAAGGAGAGTAAATTCTTATAAGCTGAATCAGAGTGTCACTCTGAATTATAATTACTGTTCCAGATGTCACCCCATTACCAAACAATCTAGTTCAATTTATAAATACCCTATATGTTTTAGAAAAGCAGATGCATGAGAAAGAATTAGAAACAAATACCGCCAAAAATATGTTTCAGATCTTAGGCATATCAGGATATCCACTCCAAAATGTAGGGTAAATTGCTGTACCCCCACCCTCTACAATTAAGAAGGAGACAATATTGATAGAGCATCTTTGTAGTTTCAAACAACATAAGCTACATTTGGTGACCCAATGAGATCTATTTACAGATGTCCTAAAAACCTGTAGCCTTTGAATTAGATCTCCACCTCACCAAACAGAAAGCGCTCTTTCACAATACATGCTATCATGTAAGCAGCTCTGCCTTTAGACCCTTAAGAATTGGCAGAAGTCAGTGGTGCTCAAAGATCTCTGGTGTATAAGAAAGTTGCATGGTATCTGTGATGAGGTCAGCAGGGACTCTGGAGCCTTTGTTGTAAGCCTTCTTTATCAACTAACTCTCCTTCTTGGCAAAACAATTTTGATTTGTCGAGGAGCCCTGATAGAGACTGAGCAACTCATCATGAAATAGCAGGTGACTACTTAATCCAAGCCTCTAATCATGATTTGGATGTTAGATTCATGAAGATGTATATTTTAGTAGTGCAAAATATCATTTCATTATAAAGTGAAAGTAATACAGAACAAGCCCCGTTATTGTATAGGGAGAGCACATGGTTTACACTGGAAATGCTCTCATATTTCTAAAGCATATATACGAGCTATAATTCAGTTCTCCATCAACACAGACCAGTGGACCCATGAGGATTCTCTGACGTCAGTTGTCCAAAGAAGAAGTCAATTACATTCATTAAACCTGATGACTCCTCACAAAATGCTATCATCGCCCAGTTGTGGACTGCAAGGACATTATAGCTCCATGAATGGTGGAGAAGGAAATTAATCTCATTAGGAAGTGCTTGTAATTCTCCACTTTGCTTTTAAGAACAAAAAGCATGCAGTTATGATCTGCATTGGTCCACCAGCAATGACTAATGCTTTGGTTAGATGTTCAGGCATCATTTTTAAGAAAATATATTAGAAGATTGTTGATATGGTGGCTAAAAACAAAACAAAACAAAAGACTGTGTGTGATTTCTCAAATGGGCCCATTAAAAACATATATATTAAGGTCATCCATTCGTGCTCACGTTCAGTAGTTTGCCATTATGTATAAGGAACTTAACCAAATGGAATGATGAACCGCTCTGTGCATGTTCATCATGTACTTTCTCAGTCACTGTAGTGCCTGCTCAGTGAGCTTGTGGGAAAACATACCTAGCAATGGAGATAGTCTATGCAGGGCCCACACAGTGGGTTTGCTCTCATGAACCCAATCAATCACTAATGCTTACAGCAAGATTTTTCCTTAGAAGCCATCAACAATGTAGCCCCTCAAATTGTAGCATTAGAAGAACCAAATAGTTACTTGATAATAGGTTGATTACATGGGAACCCAGCCATACAGTTTGGATCAATGTTTTCCTTCTCTAAAATAGAAGCTTAGTCTAGTTATGGAATTGCATTTCTTATCTGTCATTCTTCTCTTATCAGTACTAACCTTGGATCAGCTAAATGCTTTATATGCAATTATAGTATTATAGTATTACATACAACATTGATTCTAATTAAACAACTCTCCTGTTGCTTAATTAGCAGCAAGGAATAATGCTTTTATGTCCAAGGTCTCACCATGTACCACATCACAAAGAAGTGGCTGACCTTAGGGAAAGGTGGAATGGTGTACGATTACTTAAAATATTAACCATTATAGTTCTATAATACAGAGTGTTGTAAATGCTAAGCAAGTAACCAATATGCGGTCCTATTTTTCCCACAATTCTAATAGAATCAAGTGGTATAGGCAAGAATGATAATTTTCATTATACAACTAAATATTTACTTACAATATTTTCTTTCAATCTCACTCTTCTCAAACCTGCTGCTTAAGAAGTTAGATGCTCAAGAAGGGTATGTCTCCATGAAGAGACACATCAGTGGTTCCACTGAATTGGAAGAGACTCATCTGGCCTTATTGGGTTATTTATTCTATTGAGTAAAAGAGGAAGGGGAAAATGAGGTTATTGTGTTTGATCTAATAATTCATTTTGAGTATAAGAGCAAATATTGTTTTGATACAGTGGGGACAGAAAACAATATAGATGGAACCCAAGTGATCTCTAGAACTTCTCCTTGTATGAACCTGTACAGCTTTGTAGTTTAATAGAACATTATATTAACCCTAAACAGACAGAACTGCAAAGGGCCAGAGATACCTCATGATACAGATAAAGATTCCTACTAGCTGTATTGTTGGCTGAAGTAAAAAGGAACATGAAATGTGTAGCGGGAGAGATAAATGTAAATGTAAGCAGAGACCAGAGAAGAAAATATTTGCTTGTGTACCCAAGATTTCAGCAACATGGACAGCTTCCTGAATATTCTAAGCTCCTTCTCTGTATTCATTGATTACAATGCATTTTCTTTAGACTGAACCCTTACTTTGTATTTCTGCCTCTGGGCTTCTTTGCTCAATAAATGACCAAATTTTGAAAAATTAAATTTTATTCTTTCTTTACATTACCACATAGTGATCATTTCATATGATCCATTTATTTAAATATTTTGTAGATTTTTCTATATAATGCATTCTTTTTCATACAATAAGTTTCCTGAAAGGTAGCATTTTTATACTGATTTTGTATCCCTAGCAATGTACACAAAATGGATGTTTGTAAATGATGGTCCAAATTGAATAAATCAATAAAAAAATATTTTGTAGATTCAGAAAGTGTGATTAAAACCCATGAAAAAAGATAAGTTCAGTATTAGAAAGTGTCCAGAAATACAAATCTAAGTTGCTTTCTGAGTTTTCCATAAAAATGGTACTTTGTTGATACAGTTTTAGAGTACCCATTGTTTTTTTAAAATAATCAACTATAATTAAAAGCTGCTACTTTAATAACCTCCTTACAAAGAATTGAGCATTCTGCTCTTAGAGAGATAAATACTTTATGCAACTGAATTATATCCATGTAACTTATTTCATTTTGATAACTGTCTTCCCAAAATCACTTGCAAAACATTAGCGTTACAACTCTAAAAGAACTGACATACTAATAAAGAACAAATAATTTGACTATCCTGAAATTGTGAGGTTTTCAGCTTCTAGGTTTTTGGCTGTATTTATTTTTGTTTGTTTATTTTGCTTTACTGTAAAGTGATATGAATAGATTCTGTCCAAAACAAAATAATTTTTTCTTATTGATGATTACATATATATATATATATATATATATATATATATATATATATATATATATATATATATATATATATTTTTTTTTTTTTTTTTTTTCGTTTTCAAAGATCAGTAGGGCTGCTATGTGACTACTCAGCTTTAACTGGTTCATCCAATGAAGGAAGATGGAGTGGCTGCAATGTTTGAGCTTAGCTTCACGTTAGTATACACTGAAAACATATGGAGTACAAAATAATAAAGTTCAGTCCTCCAACTTCCTAATCAATTATTGTTTGCTAGGAGAAATTCAAACAATTATTACAACAAGCACAGCAAATAAAGTATGCTTAAAAATATTCTAAAAGTACAAAACAACTCTCTTGAATACAATATAATAGATTCAATAAACTCATGCATTGAATTTTTTAAATTAGATTTCATGTTATTAGAAGAAAAGCACTTTTTTCATTGTGATAAAATCTCTAGAAACTAATCTAGTCTCTAACTTTTAAAGGGATTCAATATATGTTTGGTGAAATTAATGAATATGAATGACCACAATAATAAAATTAAATGAAAGCTAGAGCTGTTTTTATTGAATTTTTACACATTGAACAGTTCTAATATTATTAGAAAACACTATCTCTCCTATAATTTACACCTTTTTAAAAATTTAATGGTAAATCTGGACTCATTCAGATGCTGTCATCACTATTATACTTTTCGGATTCCTCTGGATTTCTGATAAAATAATCTAGCAGAGTTTTAAAACTTGAGATAAATCCTGATTTTTGTACACCATCTAGGAAAATGGTGTAATTACTGTCAGGTACATACTTTATCCACTTTTCCATCCAATTAATGAGTAAGAAATTAAGTAGTATTTTAAAATATTCAGTCTGTGTTCTGAAGTTATGGTAATAATTAAGGTCAAAATAAAACAAATTATTTGTAAATAATAGTTTTAATTTACTGGAGCTTTTGAAACACTTAAGCAATTTGTATTTGCTTTATATGAAGCATTCCAGAACAAATACGAAGGTCAGACAATTAAACTCATGAACTTTCCACCTTATGCAGTGGGGAAAGTTTGTGGAAAGTTCGCGAACTGAATTATCTAACCTCGTAAACAATAGTTTATTCCATGGCCTCAATAAATGCAGTTTTTCTGAGGGCATAATGCTAAGGACCCTAAGATAATGTTAATATATGACTGGTTAGGACCTCTAAAATTTGAAACTAATAATTACTCTTTCTATGTCTTCTATGGCTTTACCCTCTTAAGCCTGCAATTCTATAACCAAAATAATTGGTATCAGCCAAACTTTAAAACCATGGCTTTGTTCCTAATGATTTAATCTATATTGTACTTACCTTTAAATGCTATTTCCTAGGAGCAATTCATAATTATTATTTTCAATGGCATATTTTGTCATCAGTTGATTCTTTTAACATCAGCTGTTCATATTTCCTTCCAGATGGACACAGGGTAATGACTGAGAACATTTTCTTATTTTAAAACAAAGTACAAATAAAAAAGAATTATTAATAAAATTAAGTTACAGACAAGTATGTGCATTATTCTCTAATGTATTCATTTTTTCTATGAAGACACTTGTATTTCCATTTAAACACTTACAATTCTGATGTTTGCTATAGCATCCACAAATGAAAAACAAAACAGTGTAAGTCCACCTTGTTGTTACTGGTTCCTTTGTTACTAATACAGCATTAGTTTAAATGGAAATTCTCTTCTTGTCTCCTTTCATCAGTTCTACAGTAATAGTGAATTTTAAATGTTCCAGATCAACGATATTTATTACTGCAAAGTAATTGTGGCTTGCAGGGTGAACATCCTGTTTTAACTCATATATTGAACTAAAAGGTAACAGCAGATGGAGGTGTCAGAAATGTTGCCACTACATATTTTATTTGAGCCATACATTTATCATTATTACTTCAGCAGAGCTGTGAAAGTTTGAAAGTTTCCCCCCAAAGCAGGTCCCAAATTTCTCATTTCCTTGACTTTTAAGTAGCTACACAGTAGATAAAAAGAATGAGCTACTATAAATCCTTTTGGTGCTAGTAGTGAAAGGGATTCATGATGAGCTGTCAAAAATAGTTGACCTTAAAAGTACACATATTGTCTTATAATTTAAATTACATTATCTTATAAAATTATATTATGTTATAAATCTTACATACTATAACAAGATCTTTCAAATCAAACTTAAGTGGATAGCTTCACGGCAATATATGATCTCAGTCTACATTGATATTTTCAAAGAAGAAATAAAGGCTGACTATGAAGATCAAACTATCTTTTAATCTGAGGAAAGTACCTACAGACTATGACAGAGCTGCAGATCATTTACAGGACTGAATCGCAGTCTCTTAATGTTTGAATTTCATGATTATGCTGGCAAAGTTGCATCATAAGTTTGAGCTACATAAATTCAAATACAGTTTAGGTCTATCTTATTCATGCTATTTTTCTGAATTATAGAATTATTATATCAAATATACATTGACAATGTAGAGCATATACTACCAGCTTTCTGGTGCATGTAGATAGAATCCTTAGAAAATTTGATAATTGTCATATTAGACTTCTAACAAATTGTGGATATACCCAATCAGGAAAGAATGAAATGCCAGGCTATATTCAGAATTTCAGGAAAAAAAAAAAAAAAAAAGTGTGCTTGGTATCTCTATTTGTCCTTACAGATCTGACACACTCTCCACTATGTGTTATAATAGGCTGACCTATGGAAATCATTGTCAGGTGTCCTGTGCCCTCTGCTTCCAGCTGGAAAGGACCAGGGGAATGGTGAAGGCAGGGATGAGAGCAAGGTCAAGGCTTCCTGATTCTCATCCTTTGAAGTCGCCAGTCCTTTTTCTAACATTGAGTTCCTGGAACCATATATTTGAGCTTTGAGAGACATCCCAGTAAAAAATAAACTGTTAATTCAGCACATATATAGCCTCCTAGACATCATTGTCCTACTACTGAAGGGTGTTGACTCAAAACTAGTGCCTTAGCTAAGCCTTTATTCCATCATTCTAATAGGTCAGTTGTTTCTGGTGGATGCAGAAGTGCAGTAGATTTTATGATTATGCTTTTTATTTTTATGCCTCCTTTGCCATAAATGGGACTCTGGGTCACGGGCAACATCCTATGGGATAACATGTTTATAAATCAGGCATTCTAATAACATTAGATAGTGGTGGTGATGGAGGCAGGCACTGTGAATAAAGAACCAGTCCATATCTAGAATAAGTATTGATTGTGATAAGGAAAAATTGCTGACTCATCCAGGAGGGAAGGGGCCCAATGTAATCACTCTGTGATCAGTAACTAGTTGGTCTTCTAAAGGAATGAGGCCATATTAGGAGCTTAGTGTTAATTTCTGCATCTGACAGATTAGACATTCAGGGAGCAGGAGTAGCTAGTAAACCCTGATTAAAGGGAGACTGTGCTATGGAGTCCGTGCATAACCTCCATCCTTGCCAACATGGCTACTCTATTTATGGGTCTATTGTACCATCTTGTGCTGGCATTTTAGGAATCAGCCCCAACTGCTTTACCTCTCTTTCAGTTAGTTGTAGAGAATGCCCAGGAGGCTAGAGGTAGTAGTTGAAGTGCAAAAGTGGTAAATACCATAGAGTCTGGACCACTTATTAATATCATTGTCTTGTGCCTTCTGAACCTAACCTGGTTCAATCTCAAATGTACAATTTCTATTACTCAAAGGGTTATTGTACTGATACTCAAACTTATGACCCAGTGGATCTGATAACATCCAGGTTATTCCAGGCAGCAATGATTAAAATTATCACCTGCTTATATTAAAGCAATCTACCTGATCCATCTGGTTTTTGCATATACTAGAAAGGTGAACTAAATAGGGAAATAAAATAATGGGGACCACACCACATATGACTTTAGCAAGTTATTGATGGTACAGATTCTGAAATTTTTTTGTATAGTGTAAGAGATAGGAATCCAACCTAAATTTCTTCTAGTTGTTTTCACATTAAACTATTATTTCTCAATGAATTTATGTATCATCTTAAATAGACTTAAAATTATCATGTATTTCAGAATTTATTGATGGATTATATTCCACTGATCTATTTTTACACTAATACCATATAGATTTGATTATAGTCGCTTTGTAGTATATTCTGAAATCTGGTAAGTACGTCCCAACTCATTATTTTTATTAATAATGAAATTTGTTGGCTATTTGAAAGCATATAGTCTTATACAACATTTTGAGGTTATCTTATCTGACCTACATCTCCTCAAAAAGTGCTTGGATTCTACAATATGATTTATAGGAAATGTAACTTTTCTATGACATTAGGGCTTCTCATCTAAGAACATGGTTGTATGGTTGTATTTCTTTTTGCTGTATTTTATATCTTTCCATTAAATTTAAAATCTGCTTCCTTGAGTTTCACAGCTTTCCTGGTCATTTCTAAAGATTCCATGGTTCGGAATCTGAAATTCTTATGTGAAAAAATACCCATGTGAAAAAAATTCTCATGTGAAAAAAATTTATCTCCAATTTCCATTATTAGATCTTTATTCCCAGTATCAAAGAAAGCTATTGTTATTGTTATATCAATAAAATTACATTATCATATTCTCTTATTAATTTTAAGTTTTACTGAAATATAACTAAAATATAATAAAATACACATATTTAAAGTGAACATTTGGTAAGATTTGGCTGTGAAACAATCAAGATATTGAACATGTTGATCATCTGCAAAAGTTTTCTTATACCCTGTATAACCCCTCTTTCCCACCCATTCACCCCATTCCCTACCCCATCCCCTATTTCCAGGCAATTACTATTCTACTTTCTGTCACTAGATATTAGCTTTTGCATTTTCTAGAAATGTAAGTGGAATCGCACAATATGCACTTCTTTTGGCCTGTCTTTTTTCATTCAGGATAATTATTTTCAGAATCATTCCTTTTGCAGCAGGTATCAGTGATTTACTCCTTCTGATTGCAGAGTAGTGTTTCATTATATGGTTATCACAGTTTGTTTGTTTATTCATTCACCTGTTGATGGGTATTTGGTTTGTTTCCAATTTTTGAATATTACAAATAAAGTCACTACAATCACCTGTGTGCAAGTCTTGGTAGGGATGTATGCTTTCATTTCTATCAATGTGTGGAATGTAAAGCAAAATTTCTAGATCACTTAGTAGGTGAAAGTTAAATTTTTTAAGAAACTGCCAATCATTTTCCAAAATCGGTATACAATTTTGCATTCCCACCAGCAGTGTATGTGACTTCCAGTTTATTCACATCCTCAGCACATTTAGTATGATCAGTCTTTCAGTTTGAGACTTTTCTTACAGGTTATAGTGGTATCATGTTGTAATTTTAATTTGCATTTCGTGGGCAAAGTTGAGCATTTTTCCATGTGCTTATTTGCCATCCATATGTCTTCTTTTTTGCAAGTACCTGTTCAAATTTTTTACCACTGTTAAATTGGATTTTTGTTGCCTTATTACTCAGTTTTGAGAATTTCTTGTATATTATATAAAGCATTCCTTTATTAGGCATGTGATTTGCAAATATGGTCTCCCAGTCTTTGGCTTGTCTTTCAATTCTTTTAACAGTATCCTTCAAAAAACCAGAAAAATTTAAATTTGATAAAAGTTTGATTTATCAATTTGTTCTTTTATGGATCATGCTTTTGGTGTTGCAACACAGGGTCACAAAGTCTTTTCTATTATGTTTTCACCCAGAAGGTTTACAGTTTTAGGTTTTCCACTTAGGTTGATGAAATTCGTTTTTTTGCATATGGGTTTCCAGTTGTTGCAAAGTTTATTCTTTCTCAACAGAATTACCTTTGCACCACTGCCTAAATTAAATTGTCAGTATATGAGTGAGTCTATTTCTCAACTCTATTCTTTTCCATTGATATGTATATCTCTTTATGCCAATACCAATCAAAGCATTATTATAGCTTTATAAATCTTATAATAGCTAAAAAAATCAAGTAGTACTAGTAGTCAAATTTTATCTTTTTTTGTGAGTTATTCTAGATCTTTTGCATTTTCATATGAATTTTCAAATCAGTTTGCTAATTTCTACCCCTTCAAAAAATAGTCTGCTTAGATTTTGACTGGGATTTATTTGAATCTATACAGATCAATTTAGGGAAGAACTGACACTTTAACCATATTGAGTCTTCTGACCCATGAACAAAGCATATTTGTCTAGGTCTTTTAAAATGTCTCTCAGCAGTGTATTATAGTTTTCAGAATAGTCTTGACATTTTTGGTTAGATTTATCCCTACTGACTTCATATTTTCTGATGGTAATGTACATGGAAATTTTTAAATTCCAATTTCTGAGGGTTAAAAATATACAAAATCCAAAAGCTTTTTTATATGTTGATGTTGTAGCCTACAGTCTTGCTAAATTTACTTATTACTCCTAGTAGCTTTTTTTTTTTTTGTCAACTTCATCAGATTTTCAGATTATGGCTTTGCAAATAATGACAATTTTACTTCTTCTCAAATCTGGATATCTTTATTTTTGTTTTGGCTTAATTGGATTTTCTAAGTTCTTTTCTTTGCAGCTTTCTAATCTCTGGTATTCTGTTTTGTAAATTCTAAGCACTCATCATGCCCATTTCCCCAATACATCTCGAAACTCAGAAAGACTACCAGGCTTTGACTGCATTCCCTCTGCCTGATCTAAGACCTGGGATCTCTCTGAAAGAAGCCATCCAGTGCAAATGTAGGACTCATTTGTTTCTCATCTCTCAGGGATCACTGTTGCTTGTTGTCTGATGTCTCCTGTCTTGAAACCATGGCTTCATACATTTTGTTCATCTTTTATTGTTTTGGGTAGGAGGGCAAATTAATCCATATTAGCCCACCTTCGTCAGAAGTGAAAGTCCTCTTGTATGAATTTTTGTACATTTGCTAATATAGGTACATTTGTAAATACATAACCTTATGTCTCATTTTCTAATATTGCTACTAATTATTGTACTTTTTATCTGTGACATTTGCTAGAATTACTTTAAAATATTGAAATATAACAATGATAGTGACTTCTTTATTGCTCATAATTTTAACAAATTATTTTAAGTATTATAAAGTTGGTCTGGGGTAGCCTTCATCAAATCTAACAGTATCTTCGTATCTCTTGGAGTTTTTATTAGAAATGCTTCTGAATTTTGTCAAATACTATTGTTCAGCATATATTTATGACATTTTTTTCTCCTTTAACTTGGTGATGTATAGATTATATTGATAGATTTTCTGTTTTGAATCATTCTTGATGTCTGAGAATTGAAGATCCAGGTTCTTTGACTACATTACTAGATTCTGTTTGTTAAAATTGATATCTTTAGCAGTTATATCCACAAGAAAAATAACTTATGTTTCTGCTATATTTTATTAATCCTTAATATTAAAATTTTGCTACTTCATGAAACTTTCTATCTTTACCCACATTCCAGAATATTTTAGTAATATAGGAATTGTCTGATCTTTTAAACCACTATAAAATCCAGCTGTGACTTATTATTTTTTTTTTTTAGCTGAGCCATCCTGCCACCTGTTGGCAGTTCAGCGGCTGCTCAGCTCAGGCCGGGAATCGAACCAGTGGCCCTGTTGCTCAGAGCTCATGCTCTTCAGTGAGCTCTTAACCAACTGAACCACTCAGCCAGCTCGGAGCCTTTCTTTATTAATGCTAAATTTTAGAGTATTTTTTGAGCTTTTCTTTGTTTATTGGTCTATTCAGACTTTCTCTCCTGTCTCAGATCACCTAATTAATATTTGAATTAAAAACTCTTCAACTTTCTCCATAATTTTTATTCACTTTTATGATTTTTTATGAGTTTATATATAATAAACTCATAGTAATTATATATGTATAATTGGTTTCTTTTCTTTTTTAATCATTACTACTTTATATTGTTGTTTTCTTTTTCCCCATAATTCAACATACCAAGATATCTGCTTTATTGCCTTACCTTTCTATGATATTTTTCTCTCTTTCCATGATTTCAGGTATTAGTTTTATTATTTCCCAGAACCTATATTTAATGGCTTATTGTTGTTTTTGCTTTCTAATTACAAATGTTAAATGTTTGACTCATTTATTTTCAATCTTTCTTAATTAATACAAAAATTAAAGATGTAAATTTTTCCAAGAGTACATCATTAGTTGCCTCCCATAATTAAGTAAGCTTGTTTTCATTGAATCATTACACTTGAAATGCAGGAATTTTACCAAGTTATCTAGATGAGTCCTTTACATTTAAAAATTCTACTTTTTCTTCAACATTCTTCTATTAGTCTACTAATTATTACTTTTATCTATTTTTTCTTCTTCCTTATTTAATTTTAATATTGAATAATTTAAAAAATGATCTTATAGGTTTATTGAGTATAATTTACATACAAAACACTGCACATATTTAATGTATACCATTTGATAAGCTTAGACATATGCATATAATATTGAACCTTTATATTCTAACCTTCAGATCTCTATAGTTTTCATTCATCAAGCCCAGCTCCTGGAGATTTGATCAAGTATCTGAGGTAGCTCTTCTTGATCTTAAAGTAGAGTAACTTATTTCTCAGCTGACACCATTCTTTATTTTATTTTATTTTATTATTTTAGTTTTATAGTGATATAATTGCAGTTACTGAAAATTGTTAAATTTCTTCAAGAGGAGAAATTCTAGATTTTCAGCTTTATCTTTTTCCCTCAAGTTAATAGCTTCCCATAAATAACTGGAAATTTTTCTTTGCTTGATTGTTGGGAGACAAATCTCCATAAACATCTCACATTTCTGTACAGTCTGGTTCCTCTAAGTGAAGGGATTTACAGCCAAGTTAAGGAATGTTTATATAAGGTGATATTCCAACATAGTAAAGTTAGAGATGTTCCAGATTAATGATAACATCTCCCTCTCTCTTTCCAAAAAGGATAGAAAAGTTACTAAGCTCTGTATAAGATTAGAGTTTTCTAAACCTGTGATTCCTCTGTAGTGTGTGTGTGTGTGTGTGTGTATACATATCTATATGTAAATACACACATACATATCTATATGTATACACACACACACATACTGTGATAGGCTAACTTCTTAGCTTGCAAGTAGGATAAAAGCTCAGACACTTCAGTTTCTGACTTAAAACTGATCAGTGTTGTATGCTTCTTGAAAAACCTACAAGTTAGTTTTTAATATCACTCAGGAAATAGTATGCTGAAAAAAACTTCTTTCAAACTAGCAACAAATGTGCCAGCACTTGCTATCCCTCTGTGACGGCAAAGGGAAGAGTGTCCACTGTTCCCAGGAGATTTTCAGTTCTGGTAATAATGTGCCCTGTATTCCAAGGCTCAGCAGGGACTCCACCTTCCAATGCAGCCTACTATCACACTGACAGGAATTGGAAGGCTCAAGAGATCATTCTAGTAACCACATACAGCAAGAAATTAAATGCCAATTAGGTCCTTTAAACAATTACAATATATAGATTCACTTCCCAAGATTACATGAAGAAGAAAAGGCTTTTTCTCACCTCCTAGTCATAGTACCTTACTAATTCTATGAAGAGTACATCCGAGCTCTGCCACAATGCTCTTGGGTTTGTAACTAAAGAAAGCGTTTGTGATTGAGAGTATAAGGGACATACACTCAGTTCCTTACCTCTCTAGAACCAGCATACTTTTTGAGAATTCAATTCAAGGATTAAAATAATTCAATCAAGTATTACGAATTGTTTTGTTATTTTTTAAATTTAATTTAACCAGCAATTACTGGTCTAATCATGAAATTACCTTATAATGGTGATGGTAAGGAAAACTTCATATAAAATGCAATAAAAACAGAAAAAATAGGGGTACACAAAAGTGACAATACTACATCTGAAATATAAGACCAAGGTTGTTTTTATTCTTGTCAGTCTATAGTCTTTTATTAAAATTGTAAAAACTCAGTATTAGTAAATTAGCCTCAAGAAGGATTCTTTCATATAAAGCAATGAGAATACATGGAGAATTGCAATGACTATTGAGACCATAGCTGTAAAAATAAAAGACCAGGTAAAGAAGACTCATATCTAATTTGGCAAAATCATATGTATAATATCACAAATTGTCTAATGTCCAACATTATATCAGTATATGTTCATGACCAAAGATAATTTAAATAGTGTTAAATACAAGAAAAAGGAAATAAAAATTTTTAAATTCAAAATGGCACATTGAACACACATGTTTATCAACTCTATCTCTCGATACCCTAATTTGTAAAAAATTAAAATATATACTCCTAGCTAAGATATTTACATGGAGGCCATCAGTGGACAGACATTTCAACAGGTTTCTATAAGACTAAATGTAGTTGGAGTATTGAAAATATATAAACCCTTGAGCATAAAAGCAAACTGATCTACTTTGAAAAACACTGGACAAATGGGCAGTTCAAATAATTATATTAATGGCAAAGACTGGAGTGAAATTAAATTTTATAGCCCCACATTCAAAGTCCAGGAGTCAAGTATATTTATTCTTTCTACACTCTCTTTTACCCTCTTTCTACACCCACTAGAAAAATACTGAAAGGAGAATTTCTAAAGAATGTATTGAACTAGCTCTAGAAAATGAAGAAAACTATTCCATTACTAGACTGCCACATGTTTAGATCAAAAATTCTCCAATACAATGATCCACTGCCTGTCCATATATCCTCAGTCTCAGATGACTGACGAGCTTTGCCCTACAAAATATATATATATATATATATATATATATATATATATATATATATATATATATACCAAGGCAAACATGGACATATGCCAACCAGGTTAATCTTCAAGGAAGGACCTACTGTTCATTTACAGCAAACATGGTCAGCAGAGGGCCTCCAGCTATTAACTCCTTTAGGGTCCATCTCAACTTCAGCAGGCAGCTTTGCCAGAAAGCACATCCTTCCCTGGGCAGCCCCTATCCAGTGACTGAGCAGGATGCAAAGTATAAATGTCCAGCCATTTAGTCTTAACACAGGATACAATAACCCCACCCATCAGGTGATATGTTCCAAGACCCTAGTAGATGCCTGAAACCACAAATAGCACCGAAACTTATAAATACTATGTTGTTTCCTATACATACACACCTATGCTAAAGTTTAATTTATAAATTAGGCACGGTAGGAGAACAACAATAACTAACAATAACATAGAATAATTATAACAATATATGGTAATAAAAGTTATGAATGTGATCTCTCTCAAAATATCTTATTGTACTGTATTCATCATTATTTTCTTGTAGTGATGTGATGTGATACAACGCCTACATGGAAAGATGAAGTAACGTGAATGACACAGACATTGTGTTGTAGTGTTAGGCTACTATTCACTTTCTAACTTATTGGCTACTAAGTGACTAATAGACAAGGAGATGATTCATGGCCCAGTAGAACGGAGCTGGACAGAGAAGGACAGCATGAGATTTCATCATGCTACTCAGAACAGCGCACGTTTTAACACTTACAAATTGTTTATTTCTAGAATTTTCTATTTAGTATTTTTGAACTTTGGTTGACTACAGGAAAGTGAAACCGTGGATAAGGGGGGAACTACTGTACTCTGATGGACAATATTTGCTCTATAGCTTTCCAGAATTGACCAAGGTTTTGTTGGGCTTGCATGGTAGTTCGATTTTCCTCTGCCCAATCCTATTTCTTCCTTTTTTTTTCATGGGTTCTGATTTTTAATGAAAATACTGCACCCTGAACTCCATCTCAGCTTGTTTCCAGGGAACCCTATCTGTGACAGGTACTAATCAACATCATGGTACTAATCAACTTTTTTATTAAATAAGAGGCTATAAAACTGGGGCAAAATCACCTAACAATAATCAGAAATAAGTGATGAAGAAATTTCTACATCCACAGAGGTGTTGAATAAACACAGAATATCTTTGGCTACAGAACCTAAGATGAAAGAAATATTCTAAATGCTTCTAGTAGGGAGGTTAAGAGGAGATTATAAAAATCTGACTGGTCTCAGACTTCCTACTTGCAAATCTTTAAGTCCAATTACAATGTCTTTGAAGTTTGAGTAATTATTTTCACATTAAAATTCTATATAAAGTTGAACTATCATTAAAACTTTGGAATAGAATTTGCAATGTATACATATATTTTCCAACAGTAAGGTGGCTAATACAGATTTGCTCAGCATCATCTCAGTTTTGTATCTACTGTATCAGCATAATTATAATAGCCTGCTCATTCACATTCCAGTTTGTCTCGACAAATATCAAGTATTCAGAAAGTTTACCTTTTATGCTCCATAAGAAAGTTACTGAGGATATGTTCCTGCTCAACAATGACATAAACTATTAAAGAAAACCTGAAATTCAAGAAACAGATCATTTAGGAAAGTAATAAAGGAAATTCTAGAATGACTGATAAAAAAAGAAATTGCCAAAGAAAGGAATCCCAGTCCTGGAAATATTCAAACAGCCATAATAACTATCTATCTTTGGTTTGCAGAGAAATGTGTGGGAAGGTTGGATTAGGTGAACTGTGGTCTCTAAACTTAAAAATAATTCTATTGTAAAATAACAGTTCTGTGATTATGATCAATGGATGTCTGCTTCTTTTGTTGATGCTAATGTTGATGCTAGTGATTTGCATATTTTCCTCTTTATTCTGAAACAATCTTAAAGAAACTCAATAAGATTAAGTAAAACTTTTTAAAAGTTAGGGAATATTGAAGATAGACCAGCTTGTTTTATAAAACCTTAGGAAAACAGATATGACAGAGATATCAAAGGTTGTCTGCCCCTAGTAATGATAATGGGTTTACACTGAGCTGTTTATTTTCTCTTGATCTATCTCTCTGAAGACCAGTGAGGCCTGTTGGTAAGAATACAAGATAACATAATTATCTGCAGAATGATTACTGTCTATATACACATTAAACCTGTAACTTTGACACCGATAGTGTTATAATCACTCAAAAAAAGTTTAGCAGACTTTACATAAAAATTTTAATCTCCATGAATAGAAAGCTTATCAGAAGTTATACAAAGAATTCAACTTGAAATTTCCATTAAAAAAAAAGATAACAGACTGAAGCATCAACGTAGTCTACAGACTGACCAAAAGATTCCATTTTGTAAAAAAAGGATAGCATCAGATTTCCATGGTAAAGGAATCTTGTCCTTGCTTAGTTCAAATGTGTTCATTCAAAAATCACTTATTAATCACCAAGGGTATTACAAACACACGGAGATCATTATAACCAGAGGAAAAAGTTAACTTAAACTTCATATAGGAAGATGTTAAATTTAAGTGAAAGGTATAAATGGTCAGGCAGTTTTAGACTCTAAAATGAGAAAGTTCAGAGAGTTTGGAAATCACTTGAAATTGAAATTGCACTTATGAAATTACAAAACATCAACAACAAAAAACTCATCAAGGAGAATATCTGAAGATTCATACTGGCTCTATAAAGACCACTTGGATGATTTTAACTTTTAAATTTACATGTAGAAAAGGTGTACAGAGGCATATAACTAAGCACAAATATGAAAAGAACATGAGTCTGTGAGAACAGTGCTAGAAAATCCAGAATGAGTTGAGGTTGTAAGTAAATTGCATAAGGAAAATAAAACATTTTAAGTTACAGTTATATCCAAAGCAAGAACAAAGAGCGTTTACCTGAAACTATGTCTGACAAAATTTTATAAACTGAATAAGGAACACAAAATGGTATTCTGAAAGTTCTATTTTCTTGCCATATTCTCTGACAAGAACATTTTCTTTTTATCCTGAAGAAGCCAGAATAAATATGGGTAAAAGTAATCGAACCTCAAGATATGTAAAGAGATGATAAGATAGCATTTAGCTTCTCTAAATGATTTCAAGTCCCCAGGTCTAAGAAGATTAAATGCTAGAGTATGGGAAAAACTTGCAGATGAGATAGGGAATTACATGAACTGAAACGTCTTATCTTTTAGCCACTGGGGACAATAGGAGATGTGACCAGGAATCCAGAGTTAGAAATGTTATATTTAGTCCTGACTTTCAAAATGAAAGGAAAAAATAGTGTCTTGGGAAAATTTACTACTATAATTTGTGTGTGCTCTCACTTTTCTAAACCAGGCCATTTTACACCCTTGCCTGTGGGATGGTTCCAAGTGGAAAGCAGGCTGTGCTCATGATCAGTGGCTCTTTCAGACCTTTGTGAAAACCTACATTCCTTGAAGAGCAGATGTTGAGTTGCAGATGTCATTAATGCTCACCACGTATTCCAAATAGTCTTTTACAATTCCTAGTCTCCCTGTCATTTACTTTTCGACCATGTGACTAGTTGAGGCAAATGAATTATGAGTAGATAATATAATATAATATAATATAACGTAATATAATATATTTTATTTCCAGACCAAGACAGTTAAACTCTCTCTTGCCCTGACACAAGATAAGTGTGGCATCATAAATTGGGAGGAGCCTGGCTCCTGGAGTCACTAGAGAGAGCACAACCTCTGAAAACACCTATCAACAAACTTTATATGGATAAAATATAGACTTTTGTTATGTTAAGCTACACATATTTTATGCTTTCTTAGGACAGCTAGCATTCATTTCACTGCTCTCTTACAGTTACTCAGATAACTAAAACATTTAGAGGTAGACAAAAACTTGGACATTCTTAGAGTAGATTTTTAATTTCATTTATGGGAAGTTGTGTCTTGTTGTTTGGCCTTATCCTCAGGCTGGCATCCTTCATGGTAGCAAAGTAGCTTTAAGCAGTTCCAGGCCTCACATCCATGCATCTTATAATCAAGAGCAAGAGAAACTTCTTTTTCCTCAACCTAACAGCCCATCCTTGACTCTGATTGAGCTGTCCTTGAACCAAGCATGGTGACATAGATAGTTAAATTATGCTGTTCAGCTTTAACCAATCAGGGCCCAAACCTCAAACTCATAGTTGCTACAGGTCAAGGGGAAGTTAGAATGGATTCTGGGGAGAAAAAGCCATGAAATATAGTAAACAAGTCTCTAATGTCTCTTAGATCTTTACTCTGTCTTGTTCAAAATATTCATAACAATTTAACAGCATATTTAGTGGAGTCATAAAGCTTATAGAAAAAATCAGTATATTAGATAACACAGTCAAGGTTCAAATGTTAATAATAAATTGGAATGATATTTCAAGTCTAACAATATAAGTTTTTCTTAAATAGAAATTTAAAAATGAACATGTAAGCTATAAGTAAGAACCAAAACTTGTATTTGAAAGGATGAATTATTAAACATAAAACCAGGTAGATTAACTTTAGTACTAGGTCTTGCAAAATATTAGGGGCTTATAGTTAATAGGAAACAATCAATCAACAATGTGATGAGACCATCCAACAGATAAAACAATGTTAAATTTCACAAGTGTACAGAGAAAACCCAAATAACAGAATGAAAAATCAGGTTTTTTCTATATAAGTGAGACCAGCCTTGGAATCTGTGGAAAATTTGGGGAGTCACAATTTAAGAGGAATATTGAAAAATCAGGATCTATCTGGAGAAAAATGAACAAATTAATTATGGAACTAGAAGAGATATCAATTTTGAAGTACTTAAAGAAACTGTGGATGTTTAGCCATGAAAAGAAGGGCTTAAGAAGAATCTGTTAACTGTCTTCAGACTTCTGAAATGCTGTCATATTGAAATATGTATATACAACTTATTTAGAGGAAATTGCTAGGACAAAAGGATTGAAATATAAAAATGTAGATTTCAATACTATATAAAGAAGGCTTTTATAACTCTCTCTCTCTCTCTCTCTCTCTCTCTCTCTCTCTCTCTCTATATATATATATATATATATATATATATATATATATATATATATATGCTAAGAAAGGCTGCCTCAGGGCAGTAAGCTTTTTATCACCAGAGTGAATTCAAGCAGAAGTAAGACTTTAAATTGTCAAAGGTGATATTGAGAAGATACAAGCATGGGATGATAGTTGAACAAGATAATTTTTATAATCCCTTTAATGTCAGTATTCCTAGGATAATATGAAATAAGCTAGATTTCACCACTATGTAGAAGCAGTCTGTTTTGATGCTTAATTCCCTAAGATGCTGAAATTCCATCACATAACTTCAGAGAAAAAGAAAGAAAATTCGACTTTAAATGATCTCTACTTTTCTAGTTCATCAGAGATTTTGTAAATTTTATGATGCCTATGTGCACAGAGAATATGCAATATTTCCATTAAGAAATAATTTCACGTAAGTTAATATCGACTTATGAAATGTCACACTCTGCTTGTTAACTGAAATGACAATGCCATCTAAAATACAGTATTTTTAAAGAACTCTGTGTCACTGGTTTAAGGAAAGAGTGTCTCCAAAGGCATTCACTCTTTTACTCAGGGAGATAAAACCAAGCCAAGAGAGAAGTGGATCATCTCTTCTAGGAGTACATTCACCTTGCAAAGACACAGGCCTCTCTCTCTGATTTTTTGTTATGACTAGCTAATTTGAAATGGATATTCTGCAGCACTTCTCCATTAGCCTCAATCCACCCGTCACCCCCCAAAAAACAAGGATAATATCAATTTGTAGCATTGTACTTCCTTTTGTCTAGATGAAGCTACCAAACACTTAAGTTCAGTGTTACATAAAGAGAGATAGCAGGACTGAATGAAAATGCAGTTTTCATCAATGGAAGATGATCTCATTGGAATAAACAAACAAAAACAAATTTATCATACATATTCGCTTCACCTTTTCATCTAAAGTGTCTGCAAATTATTAGCATCTTTTTAGAGATCATTAAAATCCACCAAAGGTATTCTGGAGAAAGTTCAAGCCCACACATGTGAAGAATTTTTCCACAAACTACATAATCTACCTACCATCAAGCTTTTTTCTAAGTTACTTTGTTTTTATGAAGTTAATGTTGCCTCTTCCTGTCCTTCTGTGTAATGTTCAAAAGACATTAGTGAATGGAAGTTTTCTAATAGGTTATATGAAATAAACTGTTGGACCCATCACTCCAACAACTTCACTGATAATTTTTGAAGGAAGCTTTAAAGACTTCACATTTTATAAGAAGTGAATTATTTGAGGTCATTTATTACAAATCGTCTTTGCTGTCAACAGGACTGATTTAAGATGCTAAAAAAAAAGAAACCTGTCCCCTTAAACTTACATGATCTGCTTTGTCTCCTTTTAAGAACAATTTGCTAGAAACTTTTATCATCCCATTTATGAAATGAAGGGAAATATTCAAGAACTATTCCTTGAAAAGCACAAATAGATAATACCTTCAAGGAGTTAACATATATTTGGAATTAAACTATTGAATATATTAGATTACTTCCCAAATTGATAAAAATGAATGCTAATTCTATTTCTTAAATCAATCCAAACTTTTGAAGTACATTTTTTTAAAATTTGAAAACACATTTAACTTAAAAAATAATCCAAGAAATTCAAATGAATAAGCAATAAAACTCAATTTTGCATATCCAATCAGCAAGCATGTTTTGTAGGTCACTATTGGCCTGACTTAAAACACATACTCATATTTCTTTCATGTATTTTTTTTAATTTTTTTATTGTTAGTTTCAAGTGTACAGAACAATGCAATAGTTACCCTTTTCACCCTCACAAAGTAACAACCCCCCTCCCCCCATGTATTGCCCTCCCACCCCCAATAGCATGCTTATCTATTACAATTCCATTGATTCCATTCCCACTCTCTACTCCATGTCCCGAGACTATATGTATATATAATTATAGTTGACATTGAAGTACATTTTTAAATATTTGTGTTTTGACATTTTTAAAGAGTGTTTTTACAAAAATAGAAAAAAATATACATTTGACAACCTACTAACATGAACATTTGTAAATTTCATGTTCTTTTAGGTATCTTATAGTTTTTTTAAATTTGTAATGGTATTCATCAGTGTAACAACAAAAACACTATTGATGCTACTCAAGCCCAGTCTTAGCTTAATTCTTAACCCTTTTTCATCACCTTGAGTCTGGGTTAGGACCTCAGTCTCAGCTATATACAGGAAGGAAGTGGGCTTATGCTGGGTAGAACCATTCTGAACCTGAAGGGCTCTTGGCCTGGCTAAAGAGAAAAACACTATCTAACTCAGGCAAATTACTCCTGCATAGGAATTAAGAAGTTTTCCCAAAGAAGCTACAAGTTAGATTTCTGTGCAAATTGCTCAATTTCGAAACATTAGAATCTACCTCAAGATTTTCAAAACACTATATATGCAAAAATGTTATGAAAATTGAGCAAAACACACATATAGCTGAAGGAATCTCAACTGTATTCCATAAATATTAGTATATGGTTTGTACCTCTGGTCTAGAGAACATACAGGGCATCAAGAAGAAGGAATCACTGTTCTGAATCTCAGCCTCCCTCTTCACTTTTTTCTCTCCTTTCAGCCCCAATTCTTCAAGTACTACCTCTTCTTCCTTTCCTTCCTACCTTATTCACCGCAGCATGTCCTTTTTGCTTGAGGGAAACTTCAGGAACATAGTGAGAAGTAAAACAGAAAACCAACTCTGAGCTTTCTAAATAGGCATTAGAATCCACCATTACTCCTTTACTAAGGGGAATGCATAACTGTTCCTCCGTGGGACTAGAAAGAACCCTAATTGTGCAGCATAACCTTCAGTTGTATAAGCACAATAGATCAGAAAAACTTTCAGTATGAACAAAACTATCTAGTACATCTCGACTTCCATATTGATATGTGAATCTTCTATACTATATGCTTGTTGTTCAAAATGATAGGTAGATATAAGAAGTGGTAAATTAGGCAAGATCAAAAGGATTGGTCCAGTCTTATAAGGATGTGTTCACCTTGGTTTCCAACTCAGTTTGTGGACAAGCATCATGAGACATATAGGAAAACAGGAAACATCTCCCTGCTACCTCTCTAATTACTTAGGAAGACATGCCCACAGGTTTAGTGGTTAACAAAGCCCCCAGAAGAGTAGTAACTGACAGGAAAAGGCCAAAGCCCTGGGCTATCTGTCTGGTCCGCTCTCAGGCCAGGAAAACATCTTGATTGCAGTGCCTGCTAAGCCACAGTCACTTTCCTCTCTGTCTAGTACAGAAATTAAAGTAGTCTTAATTTTAACGTATCACATAGGGAGACAGAACCATTGCATAAAAGAGAAAGAACATCACTTTTTAAATGGTAAAAAATAAATTAATGAAATACGCAGCATGGACTAAATGAGGTTAGAAAAGAAATAATTTGATTAGCCAAAGTGATCAAAGAAAGCTTTGGGTACAAGAGGCAACTGAAATTAGAGCATGAAAAAAGGTACTCTTGTTACATAGCAAAGAGAACACCTTTTCAGATTCAGAGAATTGCATGAATTTGCTGTTTGGTTAGAAGACCTATTTTAAAGGAATGGAGAGATTTGGGAAGAGATAAAATAAAAGTCCATTTTGAAATGATGGACCAAAGCCAATATGACGATTGTGAATGTCAAATTCCAGACTAAGAAGTTCAAACATTATGTGGGCCTTAGATTTGGCCACCAGGACTTTCTGTGAGGAATTGGAAGCAATTAAAATTACTTTTGAATTTTCAGAAAATATGTGGTGAGACACTTATTAGAGAGGCAGAATTTGAAACTTCTTCACCAAACTGATTTGGCAAAAGCACAAATCAACTGACCTTTAATACAGACTGAATGCCCATCTGCTCAGGCTAGCCCACTCAAAAGGGCATACTGAATACCACTTCTCCTTGGCACATCTGTGCCTTTTGAATAACTTTTTAATTATGTATTTGCAACTATAAACTGCTCTAAAGCAGCATAAAAGACATCTTTTAAAAAATCACGCATATTTATATATACAATCCACTCAGTGTTTTTAATTACATGCCATTTAATACAACAGACACCCTGTTTTTCAATGTATTTCTTAAACTTACAAAAGAAAAAAAAGTATTATGCTAAGCTGGAAATTTTGGGGAAGGAAATTATCTATTCAAAAGCACAAAAAGAGGATTAAATTTTTAATATAAGAATTAGTATTTTTAGTCTTTCTGAGGAAATGTCCTTTATTCTTTTGTGTCTAGAAGACTATACCCAGAATTTATACAAACACACACACACATACAGAGGTTCATCTGGACAACATAAGTTGTCTCAACTAAACTACAGATTTTTTATAATAAAGTGAAATTTTATACAGCATACAGTTGGAGTTTTTTTTAAATATAGGAATACTATACATTCATTCAGTGATGGAGAAGAAAAAGTTAGAAAGCTGCTTTCCACACATACACTTTCTCCCTCTTAGGGGAGACCTAGGTTATGGCAGGCACTTAAAATTTCTCTTCAAGCAGAGATGATTGTTCTGATTTGCACTTAAGAGATATTCTTTCATATCTGTGGCATGTGTCAAGATAAATGTATCTTATTTCTGCAAGCAACAGTCTAGTCTATGAATTTACACACATACACTCTGTTGACAAATGCCTGTTTTTTTGAGGTTATTCCACAGGTCAACTTAAGATGTCAATACCTCTTGTTTCCTCAGTTATGAGAGTATCATCTCCAAGGGAACATCCTTCTACCTTTAGATATCTATGCCACCCGTATGTTACCTGCTCTCTGTCACATCCTGCTTGCTACCTAAAAACTCCTTACATTTTAGTGCTGAACCTTGATTATGTTATAAAATTGATCATACACTGAACTTTCTAAAGATCAGAAACTAGACACGGGGCTACAGATAGTTCCAGACTGGTTTTTCCTGCTTCCAGTCTCATGTTTTTTCCCAACTAAATTTCCCAGTCAGCTCTTGGAAAGTATATCTGAAAACTATTATTAATGGAAATATAGTTGCTGTTTAGTTTCATTGGCCCAAAACACTATGATTTGAGAGTCAAAGAATTCCAAGTTATCTATAAGCTGACAGACTCTGAAAAGTAACTTAACCTTGGGGGTCTCAGGTTACATAAATAAGGATTATCATAATAGATTTCTTGATTCACAGGATTGCTACAAGAATTAAATGAGATACTATATATATATACAATATATACTATATCTGGCATGGAGTAGGGGCATATTATTATGAATTAATTAAGAAATAGATTTATTAGATTTTAAAGGTAACATCCCAAGATATTATAAAAACTGCCTATCTTTAGAATGAAGTTAATTAATTCAATAGGATAGCAGTTTGAGCACTTCTGAAAGACATAGTCCTCAATGAGTCCATGAGGTAATTGAAGAAAATTTGAAGGTTCACCTTTCTTTAAGATGGAAAACTTCAACAAATGTAAGGTAGAAAATATTCATGATGAATACTTATTGAGCAATTACTTTATGAATAGACTTGTATGGGAGAATTATCAGCATATCTCCTTCCCTTCAAAACATGTATAATACTGCATTTCAAGGAATGTTAGAGGGACTTTTTTAAAATGGAAAAGAAAGATTAAAAATAGGAATAATAAAATGGAAAGAGCTACAATATTTATTAACAATTACTTTCAATGTAAATGAATTAAATGTTCCAATCAAAAGCATAGGAGGGCTGAATGGACAAAAAACCAAAAATACCCTACATATGCTGCTTATAGAGACATACTTCAGATTGAAAGACACAAACAGACTGAAAGTAAAGGAATGGAAAAAGTTATTGCATGAAAATGGAAATGGAGAAAAAAAGCTGGAGTAGCAATCCTTGCAACAGACAAAATAGACTTTAAAACAAAGGCTATAACAAGAGACAAAGAAGAACCCATAATCCCACTTCTGGGTATTCATCTGAAGAAACCCAAAATGCTACTTTGAGGGGACATGAGCATCCATCTGTTCATTGCAGCATTATTTACAATGGCCAAGATGTGGAGGCAGCCTGGGTGTCCATTGATGGATCAATGGATAAAAAGGAGATGGTACACATAAGGTATGAATGTTTAAATAAAAAAGAAATTATTACAGTATTTACAATGCAAAATTGCTCGGCCATGGAAAGGAATGGGTTCTTGACATCTGGGGCGGCATGGATGGACCTAGAAGGTATTGTGCTGAGTGGAGTGTGTCAGATAGTGAAAGACAGATGCAATGTGATTTTACGTATATGTGGAATCTAAGGAACAAAATAAACAAACAAAACAAAAACATACATAGATACAGAGAACATTTGATGGTTGCCAGATGAAAGGGAAATTCAGAGGGTGGGTGAAAAGTGGTAAGGAATTAAGAATTGGTGGTTATAAAGTAGTTATGGAAATGTAGGGTATAGCACAGGAATATAGTCAATGATATTGTAACAACTATGTATGGTGTCAGATGGGTACTAGGTTTATCAGGATGATACATGGGAGGGGTTGGGGTGCAGGGTGAAAGAGGTGAAGGGATTAAGAAGTACAAATTGGTAGTTACAAAATAGTCATGGGGATGTAAAGTAAAGCATAGGGAATATAGTCAATGATTTGGTAATAACTATGTATACTGTTAGGTGGGTATTAGACTAGTCAGGTGGACCATGTCTTAAATTATACAAATGGCTAACCACTATGCTGTACACTTGAAATTAATACGCAATAATATTGAATGTTAACTGTAATTGAAAAATTTAAAAAGGGGGAGAAGGTGAAGGGGAATAAAAGGTTCAAATTTCCAGATATAAAACCAATTAGTCATGGGTATATAATGTACATCATTGGGAATATAGTCAATAATATTGTGATAGCATTGTACAGTGCCAAATGGTTGCTGGACGTATAGTGATCACTTCTTTAGGTATATAACTGTTGAACAACTGTGGTGTACACCTGAAATTGATATAATGTTGTATGTTAGCTATATATTTTAATAAAAGTCTTAAAAAATAAATAAAACCATGTAGAAGAAAAACATGTATCTTGATTTGCACACCTAAAATTGAATTTCAAATGACAAGAGATGAATATGCCAAAGGAAGAGGAAGAAAGAATAAACTTGCAACAGAAACAAAGGAAAACAAGTTCTTGTACTACTGAGCAAACTAGCTCGATTGAAAGTTTGTCAAGGTTGAGGCTAGCTACACCCAAGGAGCTTGGATATAAAGATTAAGGGTGAGACTTTTATACGGTGAGAAGTAGAGCGCTACTAAAGATCCAAAGCTGAACAGTGATGGACTCAATCTGACTTTTAGGAAGATTGATCTGGTGGTGAGGCTTAGGATGCAGTGAAGTGGAGAAAGCCTGAAGACGTGGAATTCAAATGAAACACCTGTACATTAGTCTGATGAGGATATAATAAGGGGCTAAAAAAGGTTAGTATCCATCAGAATGAAAACAAATGGAATATTTCAGAAGGATTATTTTAAAAACTCAATAACCTTAATCACTGATGAGATATGAAAGTAAAGAAAGACATTGAAAATTACTATTACTGTCTTAAGGTGCCATATGAGCAAGTCAACTCAGACATGATAACCTTTGTTATCAGTAAATTCTTGGTAAGGGCTTGTTCTCACCCACTATTCATCATGTGCCAAATATTTTTCTGCATTTCACATGTATTAACTCATTTAGTCCTCACAATAATGCTGTGAGTTACATATTATTATTACATCATTTTTATCTAAAACCTGGAGCACAGAGAGAGAGGTTAAGTGTAAAAACTAAAGCCACACAATCAGCAAGTGGCAATGCCAAGTTTGAACTCAGGTAGTTTGGGTTCAGGGCATATGCCTTTATCCACTACATACACACACGACCCTTGCGCCATTTTTATAGGGAAGACACACATCACTATCATTAGGGGTAATACTCACAAAAACGACTTTCTCCTAAGATTATTACATTTGAACAATATCCCTTTCCTCTAAGATTCTGCTTCAAAACTCAGTACCAAAAACCATACCCCATGAAATAAATTCCATCAGAAAATATATGTATCCTTATCATTTCTTATAATCTAGTCAATACCAAAGAGATGAAAAGCTGCCAAACATTATAATTAGAAACAATAGCATAGAACTGACAGCATAATTACAGGAAGTTAGACATGTCATATTTCATAAGTGGTCTGAAATGGAAGATTCTCATGTAAAGACTTAAATGCTTCCATATTTTATGCCACAGTGTTGATTTCTGTCATTTATTGTGTTTCAAAAAATAATTAGAGGCTCAAAATTAGTGAGTTTCAAGAACTTACTAGTAAAAAGACTCTTGGCTGCAGAGTGCAATTATAGCCCTCAGGATATTGGACATGAAGTGATTCAGGAATAATCTCCTTGGAACTGCTACACCCCTGTGAGTGTATGAGGGAGCAGTGTTCGATGTTATTACAGTGTCATGCGAATGAGATCTTATTTCAATTTGAACTCCAGGTTGTAATTGACGTTTCCTAGTTTAGAAAGTTCCTTTCCTCTGAATAGAACATCAGTTATGGCCTACAGTGCAAAGAGGCAGGGTAGAATATCCAAATTAAATGTAGAGAGTTGAAGTGACATGCAGAAATAAAGCAGGCAACCAACATTTAATTGACTATATTGGGAAACAAGTTTGTGAACAAAATTTAAATAACATTTATTTATTGCATACAGTGTTTTACACACCAAGACACACACACACTTCTATTTCATTCTCATAATGTCTCTGATGAGGTAGATACTATTATTACCACCATTTACAGGTGAGGAAACTGAGACATAGAAATGTTAAGTAACTTTGCAAGGTCATGTAGCTTGTAAGTGGATGATGAGTCTGGATATAAATCCAGGCAATTAGGCTTCAAACTAGAAACTCTTAACCTCTATACATAACCATTTATCTGTGCACATTGGAGCAAAGCAGACTTTTAAAATATGTTCACAGAGCTTTCATAAAGTACTCTTTGAATATTTGCAAATGAAAAGACTCAGGGATAGCTGCCATCAGTATTCAGGGTTCTTAAAGAAGACATTCCAGCTGAGAATACTGTGAGACAATATTTGAAAGACAAAACACAACTGATTATCAGAGCTGGGGGAATGCAACGAGGAAGACAAACTGGCCCAGAATCAAGACTGTCCCCGTAATCACACTGATTTAGAATTATCACTAGATGCTGGTGAAACAGAAATAGAAGTTCCTATTCCAGGATTTCATGAAAGCACTTTCAGTAACTCATTTTTAGTATTTCTAAATTCCTGAGTAAAAGAATCCTTGTAGAGACCAAGGGTATTTAAGTATCTCTTACAGAAATCTACATTAATGTAACATAAATTGTCTGCCTTGATCTACTAAAGAATATACAAATAGATGAGTTAAGAATGTGATTTTAACTATGGAATTAACTGTGGAACACTAACCTTGTCACATTTTTTATTCTATAGAAATAGAAATTGGCAAGTGTCCATTTAGAAACCAGTTATTATTTTTTTACCTTTTGGGATCAGGCCCACCTGGCAGAGTCTAGCTCTTAACATTTCAAACAAGAATTTTACCACTTGAGGGAATGGTAATAAGTTAGGTCTTTTGGGGTGGAAATTTGAATTGGTCTTCACAGTAGACTTTCCTCTTTACTAGGAAGGACAATTAGGGGAGTCCTGTAGGTTGTGGAGATGATTCAGTGAGAAGTTATATTAAAGGTTGGTAATGATCCACAACACTAAGTGACAAAAGAGGGGGAGAAACAATATTCAAATTTTGGTATATACATTTACCTTTATCCTGAGACCAGAGTACTGATTAATAGGGCAGGCAGAACTGACACTCACTCTATTTCACATTGGAGAATGGACATTGAGACGGAACTTGACTGGATGTAGCAACCAGTACTGTATATTTAGTATCTTCCTTGTGCTGTTATTTGATTTAATGAACTGTTGGAAATGTACCATCAACTATTGTGATTGTCTTGTTCCAGCCACATGCCCGGACCTGGAACACAGGGATTTCCCACTGAAAGGAGTGGATGCTCTCACTGTCCATCATGTTAGAATATACTTAGTCCTGAGACAAGATATTAAGCAAAGTGTGGCGTGAAAGAACTTCTATTTTGTTGTGAGTTGGGAGGGCAGGGGCACAGAGGCTGAGGACAGGGATGGGGTAGAGCATGGTTTTGAAGAAACCCATTGGAGTGGGGCTAGTGGGTGAGCTAGTATTCTCTGGAGGCTTACTGGGGGTGAAGGAGAGATTCAGATTTTGATTTTGGAGCCTGAGGACTCGAGTAATAACTAGCAGCTTAAAATTGTTTTGTTACATTTAGTAATATCTTACAAAAAGTCATAGCCTGATTTTGCCTGTGCTCTGAGAATAAAAAAAATAAGGTATTCCCTCCCAGAGTCAAGATAGACAGTGTCAGCAATACTCACCATTGGGAGATAACTATGGCAACAGAGCAGCAGTAGTAGAGACAGAAAAGGCAACACCAGAAGCCAGAACGAGGAGGCTGGAGCGGAAGAACTGAGGGAAGTCATGAGCATCAGAAACCTGAAAAAAAATCACGAAGATAAGTAGGAGACGCTTAAGAGGGATGCAATTTCTGTCAATTACTATGATGCTTGTACTGTAAGAATTTAATATAAAAATAAGATTTTATTTTTCATTACAGATTTGTGAGGCCATTTTATACTGATGGTGGTGATGATGGTGGTGGTGGTGGTGTTAAACATTCAAAACTTTACCAACTTACAAGCTTACATTTCCCTTTAATACCCAAATCACAACACTTTAATCTTTGAACAGATTTCTGATCTTCTACCAGATTCCAATCCCTAAGAGTTCTTGAGGATATCTAAGGAATACTTATGTGTTCCTCAGATTCACTATGTTTTTTGCAAGCCATCTTAGCCAGCTGTCAGGCTTGTGACAACCACAGCCGTCTTCAACACATCACCTCCTATTTTCTTGAGATTGGAGACCTACAAACCAGTGTTCCTTTCCCAATACCACATTGTCCCTCATACTAGCACCAGACTTTCTTTAATTCTCCAGAGTGACAGGTGACCAGGCTACAGCACATGTAAGCGTTTTCCAGAGGCTTGGTAATAACACAAAGGAATTACAAACCTGAGGACTTAAACCTAACTGTAGTATCCTCAGATCCTCAGCCTTAAAACTCCCCACTAGGCATTTTTTTCCTCAGTGGCATTCCCTTTACAAATGGTGCTATTATGTGTACCTTTCCCAAGGGAAGTGCATAGAAGCACATCTCTCTCCCTTTGGGATCCAAGTCCCAACTACCCAAGTCCTAGAAAAAGAAAAAACAAATTCCCCCCTCACACTAGTCTGAGGTTGGTCTCTCATGCTTTCATTTCTGCCCTAGGATTAACTTCTTCCCTAAATACTTGACAATATCAGTGCATATTGCCCCCTATACTTAAACTATACAAGGATTGGCCTTGCCTAAAGTTGCTATTAGGATAATTCATCATAATTTAACATTCTGATATTATATCTATACTAAGGATATTTCATTCTTAAATGCCATCTCAAAGAGTACTTTGACAGTCCAAAATAAGCTTTGGAATCTCAAAGGTGCCCTTTAAAGTCCTCCCTAATTACATGCTGTGAATATATGTCCCCATATGCTGGCTGCCATCTTTAGGTCTTCACTTCTGACAACCCTATGAGATGGGTTCAATTATTATACCTATAGATACAGACAGGTTATACAGCTTGCCCAAAGTCAAACAGTAAATGAGGATTCTATGATTCATGCCCAGGTAGAATGATTTTAGAACTTCCCTCTCAAGCACTATTCTGACACTGCTTTAGAAAATAATTTTCCAAGATGTTTCAGTCTAAACACTTATTTTAAAAAGAAACATTTCTTCCCAGAAGAAACAACCCATAGAGATTAAACCCTGCCCTCAAAGATAACTTTTACTTTGTTATTGCAGAGCAGTGCCCATCTTTATTTTTTTTAAAAAATGATTTTGGCTTTACTTTTCACCATAGAGTGATTTTTTTTTCCCCAAAACAAATAAGCTATCTGTCCCCATACCTGAACTTAATCTTCCAACACTAGAGAATAGCGGCTTTAAAATGGGGATCCTACTACCATTTATCAAGTAAGAACTATTTGCCAATTACTGTGATTATCTCTAAGTGTGTGTGTGTGTGTGTGTGTGTGTGTGTGTTTTGAAAAAACTTGACAACGGCTTTACTATTATCCCCATTCTACCCATGAAACTATGGAAACATAAAGACTAAAAGACTACCTGGGGATTAGTTAAGAGCTCAGTGGATCTAGACACCAAATCTTCTGATACTTAGTCCAGCACTTTTCCACCAATTCCAAAACCTTTTGAGCCATGCAAAATAACTCTTTATTTTCTTAAATTCAGTGAATGACTCAGTGGGACTCTAATTATGATAGGCATGCTTCTTGAGATATACTGAGATTTAGGCCCATTCTCAGCATGCATTCAGCTGGGATGTTAGGGAGGTACAATGAGCATCTTTCTATGCAAAATGTTGGAATAAATTATATCCCATTTTTTATGTCTATCATTCTCTATTGAGGCAATCACTAGTTTCTTTTAAGGAAAATCCAATACTGTCAGGACAAATAAAACGAACACAACACATCAGGCTTTCAGTTAGATTTTCTCAGCACCAGCTATCAGACTTGCCAAATCACATCTTCACGTATAGGAAATAGAGAAAGTGTCAGCCACATCTATTGCACAGGTATGCTATGGGGCTTAATGAGATAAAATGAAGGGGGGAAACAAGCATACTGACAAATATGAAGTGTTTTATAAGTACAAGTTTTCCTTTTATGGATATGTCACTGTAAGAGAAACAAAATGTGGTAAATTACAAAACAAAACACACTGTCATTTCACATCATTCTTCCTAAAAATAGGACATAGTTATTATGAAACATGGAAACTGAGGTATTCTTAGGAGGAAAAAAAATGTCCCTAAAGTTAGAATTTAATATATGTGACTATTTTTCTATTGACTTCACTATATATTTTTAAAATCACTTTATGCAGGAAAACATGTAGGCATATACATATAAAAACAATTATTTAAGAATGCTTTTAGAACTAAGGCTCAAAAATAAATACACAAATTTTAACAGTGATTATCTTTAAGAAGTGGAATTCTAAATTTGAGGGTAGTGGTCTCTGTAACTTCCAAATTTATGTCAATAAGCATGTGTTGTACAATCACAAGAATATGTATTTTACAATAATACTTCTTTGCCATAGGAAAACTCCTAGAGTATTAGATGTAAAAATATATGGTTGCAAAATTAATGGCAAAAAATAATACGGCAAATGGGAGCAATAATTAGAACCTTAGCTCTATTCTTGGTAGCAAAAAATACAGTTCAATGACTTAATTGTTTCTTGCAATATGTCTATGATAGGTTGATGAGGGTCTCAGGTCCACGTTATTCTTATTTGAAAAACTGGGCTCCATCATATGAAACATCACTGGTTACCATGACTGAAGAAAAGAAGAGAAGTAGACAATCTCATGAGATGTGATATATGCTACTGTTCACTTTCACTAGCCAAAGCCCATCAATCAGCACTTAGGTCTACCACACAGTTCTTTGTTGGTGAATACTGGAGAAAAGGGGGATAAAAGTGTCTTTGCCAAAGACTTGTCTCTCAGACATATTATTTATACTTTTCACAAAAAGTGGAATGCAGTTCCCAAATTTATGATCTGTGAGCTACTTAAGACAAATGTGACCAACTGATTTTAGAAGCCAATAATAAAAGTCCTAGCATCCTTCTTTCCTTCCTTGCTTCTAATAATAAGCATACATTGACACCTTTTATGCCAGGCTCTAGGAATACAAAGATGAAATGACCTATTCCCTTCCCTCATGGTATTTTTATGTTCTAGAAGAAATAGAAAACGTACTTTCTCTGTGCAAGAAAAATATCTCTGCTTCACAATAGAAAAAGTTGAAATCTGATTTTAAAATATAAAACATGGTTTCATTCTCTTTTATAGACCCTCTTTCTCCCCTCCAAAAACAAAACAAAATAAAACAAAACAGAAAAAACTTTCAAATCATTAATATTATCCTCCAGTTAATAAAAAATGTAGAATAACTTAAAGTAATTCTAGTGTCACCAAGAATCATCACCACCATAGACAGTGGGTAAGTAAGAAGCTGAAAAATTTGTAGGTAGAAATAATAATGTATGCTAAAGGCCCGCCCTAGGTATTGCCTACAATTCCTGCTTCCCAAAGAAATTACAGCTATGAGGGGAGCAACAGAAAGTGTGTAGATTCCATTAGCCCATATTTGTTTCTATTGCCCCATGAAAATGTGCTTCTACTAAAATAGATTAGCCCAAGAATTGCTCAGTTATTTCTCCAAAAGCAAAAAGAAGTTAGATAATAATACTCTAAGCACAAATTCATTGCAAGATATTTGCAATTGATCTCTTAATATTGCTCACTACAAATTATGAGGTGATATTTGTGCATTGAATTGTTGCACAATAAAATATCTGTCCTTGAAATATATAATTCCCTTTGCCTTTCTTACTCCTATGATGAGTGCAAATTTCACCAGTAAGATAGAAATCCATCATTTATATTCACTGCTTCAATCTCAAATAGGCCAATAAAGATTGCTTACTATGTCGAACGGCCGACTGCCTTCACCAAGTTGGGCATCTCGTCAAGCAGAGCCAGTATGAAAGTCAATAATGTCGGGTAACCCAAAACACTCGATAGCCACATTTGGCATCATCTCTCCACTTGGCTGAAGCAGTGAAGCATCAAAAGCAAACTACACATTTAAGAAATGCAATTCATCCACTGAGTTCCCTCTCTATTCATCATCACACAGCCTATCAGCACCCTGCTACATGTGTCCTATCAATCAGTAGTCATGATTTCACCACAGGAATTTATAAGTTCATTGGCACGAGGAGCTAAGAGGTGAGTTTACATTTATAATATTTGGGAAAAAAATCTCATGTGTTTTAGATAAGGAAGCTTATTTTGTGTTTTCTGTGTGACAGCGAAGCTGTTAATAGCTTCTCCCTATGGCCTTGTGTAGTGTTAACTAAATTTATCTCTTGGTAACGAAACAGGTTGAAGTTTTACAATTCGGGCTCTAGCAGCCAAAAGTTCATGCAGTTAACACATACAAATTATCCTATAAATATCAGAATAATAAAACACAACTATAAGCACAAATACCCTGCTAGGTAAACTATATGTCCATGGAATGGTTAAATTATAAAGGATCTTGCCTAGACATACGTAGATATTAGCCAAAGGTGTGTAATAAATCCAGTGGCTATTATTATAGTCAGTTTAAAGACTGTGTGCTGTGTATGTTTTCCTTATTTCATTTATAAACTCAAGAAAGAGGTTAAAGAAGTTTAACTAGATAAACTGATCACTAAAAAATTGGAATAAAAAATGTAAAAGGAAACAAAACAGTAACTTTTTTCTTGTTTGAAAATCAACATCCTTAATGATATGCTATTTCTGTCGCATGAAGTCTAATTGTATTTTTCTCCACTGTACCAGAGAAACCTTTATTATTTTTAACACATTTACTTCAATTAAAAGTGGCATTATCTGATCCAGCTGCTGGAGAAAGGGTGAGAAGTCACACCTAGATTTTTGTTGCTATAGCTTTTTTCTTTTTAATTTTTTTTCCCTTAAAAGAACCGTGTTCTTATAAATGGAGAAAGATAGCAAACAAAAAGGCCAAAGATGCATTTTCTCAAAATGGAAACTCAAAGTGCCCAAAATAATTTAATTATAGAGTCTTCTGATTTGTGAGATGACAGTGAAATCTAACAATAAGCAATAAAAGAAGGATATCAGTGAAGGAAAATAAAGGGATTTTTTTTCTTTTTTTGTTTTCTTTGGTATAGCACTGATTCAATATCAAACTCCCTATTAAGAAAGATCAAAGCTGACCATTTAGTTTCACTCTGTTCTATGGCCATTGCTTCATACCCTGGGCAAAGTCCCACGATTCTAACCATCGGCCAGATTAGAAGATTGAACAAGGGAGTTACATACACATTCATCATGTTTTATAAAACTTACTCTAATTTCATGTTTTCTTTTCAATGGGTTAAATGTGTCCATTCACATTGAAGGAAAGGTTTCAGAATTTCATGTATACTAAGAAAGGTCAAGCATTTTCCTTAAAAATACCATCATGCCAACTATACTTGGAAAAAGAATATTTTCCTCTCCAACTCAGAATTAATGGCATATATCTACAGAGTACCAAAGTGTAAGATTAGTTCTTTTATGACCAATAATAAAGTTTGAATAGTCACCATTTATTGAATACTTTATGTAAGCCAGGTTGGTACTTAATACATGTATTACCTAATTTAATAGTCATGATAACTATATGAAACATTATTATTATAATTTCCATAACTATAACTACTTTATGAAGTATAATTTATATTCCATAAAATATATATTTAAAGCATAAAATTTAATAAGTTTTAAGATATGTATATACTCATGAAACCATCACCAGAATCAAGTAATGGCCGTTTCCATCATCCCCAAAAGGTTCCTAGCACTCATTTGTAATCCATCCCTCTCTCCTCATCTCTCTCTTCTTCCCTCCCACCAGGCAACCACTGACTGACCTGCTTTCTGTCACTATAGATTATGATAGGGAGGAGCTAGAATTCTCATACACTGTGGGTGGGAATATAAAATGGTACACACACTTTGGAAAACAGTTTGACCAAGACATGGAAACAACCAAAGTGTCCTTCAATAAATGATTGGATAAAGAAGATTTGGTGTATATATACACAATGGAATACGACTCTGTCATAAGAAAAGATGAAATACTGCCATTTGAGACAACATGGATGGATCTCAAGATTATTATGCTAAGTGAAATAAATCAGACAGAAAAAGTTGAGAACTATATGACTTCACTCATATGTGTGATACAAAATTGAAGGCAACAAAGGAATAAGACAAACAAATAAAGAAACAAAAACTCATAGGCACAGGCAACAGTTTAGTGGTCACCATAGGGAAAGATGGGTGGGGGGTGGCAGATGAGGGTAAAAGGCTCAAATATATGGTGATGGAAGGAGAACTGACTCTGGGTGAACACACAATGCAATATACAGATGATGTATTATAGAATTGCACACTTGAAACTCATGTAGTTTTGTTGACCATTGTCACCCCAATAAATTTAAATTAAAAAAAAAGAATATCCCTGGAGTGATGGGCATTAATTACTGACTCGGGTACATTCAATAAAGAATGGGGAAGAAGAAATTGGAGACGGGGAGTGTAAATGATTCTTTCTGTATTTTCTAGGAAGGAATGCAGAGACACGAAGTGGTAGGTGGAGAAGGATGCAGGATCAAGGTAATATTTTTTGCTTTGATTTTTCTGTTTTGCTTTGTTTTGTTTTGCGTTCTTGTTACTCAACCTAGCAGTACAAGTTAATGTATTTGGTGGTCTTTGATATACAAAAATTTGATATATAACATATTTTTAAACTTCTTTATCTTGAAATGATTATAGCTAGATTCATAAAAAGTTGCAAGGTAGTACAGAGAGGTCCTTACACTCTTTACCCAGATTTGCTCAATCTTTACATCTTACATAACTATCCTACAATACCAAAATAAAAAAATTGACATTAGTATAATGTGAATGTATAGTTTCAAGTCATTTTTATCACTCATGTAGATTCATGTAGCCACCACCACAATCAAAATACAGAATTATTTCATCACCACAAAGATCTCTCTTGTGCTATATATTTATAGTCATAATTTCCCTCCTACCTGCTACTGTTCCTAACCACTGGCAACCACTAGTTTGTTCTCTATTTTTATAATTTTGTCTTTTCTAGAATGTTATATAAATGGAATCATATAGTGTGTGACCCTTTGACACCAGTTTCTTCCACTCAGCATAATACCAGTGTTCCCTCCAAGTTGCTATGTGTCAATAATTTGTTTCATTTTAGTTCTGAGTAGTATTATATCATATGGATGGATGTACCACAGTTTCTTTAATCATTTACTAATTGTACAGCATTTCGGGATGTTTGTACATTCAGGAAATAATCCAGTAAAAGGGGAAACTTGATGACACAGAAGCATATGGAATTACTGGAGCAATGTCCTTTTTTTTTTAATATTTTTATTGGCGAGTTGGGGGAAGGGGAACACACAAGTTGCTATCCTTTTATTCTTCAGTCTACTTGTGGAGGACGTTGCTTCACTGGCCCAAGTTGGCACCATCATTGCACTCTTCCCGGGCAAGGCAGATCAGTCACTGGCTTCTGGACAGCTGCTCACTAGCAGCTGCTGGCCCCTCACGCTGGCTGCTGGCTACACATGGTAGCCCATGGCAACCCACTGCCACAGGGGCTGCAGTCTACACCGTTGCCAGAGACTCACGGCAGCACAGCTCCAGGTTGAGCCGTTGTTCAGCATCTTAGCTGTAGAGGGCAGTGTCACTGGCCCTCATATGTGGGATCTGAACTGAGGCCCTCTGGTGTCCCAAGCCAGCTCGTAAACAATGCGCCACTCGGCCAACCCTGGAGCAATGTCCTTGAGTGAGCATACAGAGGTCAAGTGGAGAGATTGACCTCTGGACTATGGACATTCATCCAATGTAAAGCTACTGAAGTCAGAGTCAGTAGGCAAAAATACAAGAAAATAGATGTGGCAGTGGGAGCTTGTGGAAGCTCTTCTCTGAGTGATTCTACTTTTTAAATAAATAAGCAAGTAAGGTCATCAGTTGAGAGTAAAAGCAGTAGAAAAATGTCTGAAAGTTTGAGGAGGACGGAAATGTATTTGAGCATCTAGAAGAGTGTAGAGTGAAGAGATCAGAGATATGCAGGATGTTATGCTGCAGCACGAAGGGCCCACAAAACTAATAGTCATGGATTGAAAGCCAGAGCAAGCAGCGTGGCTGTGATTTTTTTCCAGGCTTATTCAGCTTCACGGATGCAGGTGCAAAGAATGCAATGGGAATAATGATTTGAGGTAGGCAGAGGAGAAGTCAGGAAAACAAGAGAAAAACAAAAATCTAAGGTTTGGGAAAGCAGTATTTCTTTTTGGTTTCAGAAATGTGAGGCACATTGTAACCAATAGGTGTTCTGTCAATGCAAGCTGCTTAAAAGATAGTGACGGGACCCCTTGAATTATAAACAGAAAGGCAGTCCTGTTTATCTTCACTGTTAACCAAAACCCTGAAAATCCCATTGAAGTGCCACAGACAAAAAGCAGAGTAGTGACTCTGTTGTCTGTTAAGGTACTGACCCTCAGCACTTACTGCTGTGCTTTCTAGGTGATGAAACTATCTCCAGCTCCCTCAACCACTGGTACTTCAGTTTTTCCAGCCATTTGAATATCTGTAGACCTTTGCCTCTCTTTGATAAAACACACATATCTTTCCCTACTCAGCCATTCTGATAAACCATTGCTCTTTTCCCATCTGTCAGATCTGAATATCACGTCAGGGAAAGAGAAGCCTGGTTAAGGGCATCTGTGGGAATTTTCATTTTCCTGACTGACACCCTTGGCTGGAGTAGTAAAACATAGACGCTTTGCAACTCCTCCTACACAATGAATTTGACGCAGCATATCCCATTCGCATTCCTGAACAGATTATGCCTCTTGTGGCCGGAAACAACAGCCCATGAAACAACGCAGCAGCATTGCGTGGTGTGTCTCAGGCAACCCGTGCATCTGTGATTTCACAAAGCAGGCTGCCACTTGTCTGAATACAAATATGATGTTTCTAGAAGACCCGGGGGGAAAGACGCAAAAACAGGCCTGAGTTCAGAGCTATTTCCTCATCATGTTCGTACGGCCCTTCCAGCCAGCTGTATCTTCCAGTACCAGTTGTTGAAACCAGAGTGGTCAGCACTAGTTCATCGGTGCCTCTGCTTTTTAATAGACTGGCAGCTAGTTATTTGTCTAAAATAAATTTCTGATCTTCAGTTCGGTTATGGGTAACAAGGTTCCAACAGCCTCTTAGGAAATGAAAACAGCATCTGTAATTTGCTGAAATAGCTTGATCTGTTTTAGTGTACTCAAGGCTTACATGTATTTTCTCTCTGTCTCCCTCCTGCCCTCCCTCCAACCTAACATCCCTGCCTCTGCCATAAAATAAACAAGAAACCGCAGTACTTACCTGGGCCACAATATTTTGTTACTCAGGCAAAGAGAATAACATGTATTTTTAATTCTGTCATGAGCAGTGGTCAGAAGGATGACAGAATCAAATCGGCAGGCCTTTCATTAGGTAGGAGCTTTTATTCGGATCTACCTAATTACCTTAATTTTCCAAGTTCCTCTAAGTCAGTGCAGAATTTCAAACATGGCTTAAAATGCTCTTTCCCCAGATATTGGCCAGTCTATTTTTACCTGTAAATAACAAATACTGCAAATATGACCTTCCATTGACCCGGCTGATCCATTTTAAAAGACTTAAAGCAAAACTGACTGTGCAAAGCCACCTTTAGGGCTGCAAGGGTGGCTGAGAGCAGATCAGCTCATCAAGCAACTGCAGCCTGGGAGGAAAACGTGTTCCAACAGAGAGCACTCCACAAAGCTGTTTTCTTGGTGTCTGCTTTGGTGATGTGGAAATAGACATGCATGCCCAGGGCTCACTGGACATCAGAGGGACTGGGAGGCGAGTGGAAGGTGATTTTCAAGTGCAGGCTGGGACAGGCTCCTCCCTGTGGATGGGCCTCAGGCCACAGGTCAGCATGGCTCCACAGGCACCACGAAAAGATTTGGTTTCCCAGGCCTGCCTTCAGCACTGTTCCCACTGCTATTTGGCGCCTGTGCTCCTATTCAGCACCCCCTGCCCCCCTTCCTAGGCCACATCATCTCTCCACATACTCTTCCTATGCCCATCCACTGTAGCCAGTGCCTGCATATTGCCTCTGTCCTCTCAACTCCTCCAACTTGTAAACTCTTCATATTGGAGCTTCGGCATACATTTTTCCTTTTGCCTTAAATACTATTCATCTGCCTGGCTCCTTCTCGTTGGTTAGGTCTCCTCATAAACGTAACTCTTCTCAGACAGGTCTTTCCCAAACGTGGGCACCAGCTTAGGTCCCCAGACCATCACTACCCTTCATCACTCCCTGGACTTGTCATAATCTGACATTTTCTACTTTTTGTTCACAAGCATACAGAAGTCTGTTTAGTCACCATTTGTATCACATAGCATTGTGCCAGACTCAGTACAAATGGTGCCATTTATAAATAACACTTGGTTCTAATAGAGGTATTTTCGTTAAGTGCCTATTATATGCAAAACTACTTAAGTGGTTGCACCGCACCCCAGTAACCTTAGCCACCCAGGTTTCTCCAACACTGTACCATAATCTTTTTTTTTTTTTTTTTTTTTTAGCTGAGCCATCCTGCTACCTGTTGGCAGCTCAGCGGCTGCTCAGCTCGGGCTGGACTCGAACTGCTGTTGCTCAGAGCTCAAGCTCTTGAGCGAGCTCTTAACCAACTGAGCCACTCGGCCGGCCCTTGTACCATAATCTTGAAATATACTTTCTCAACAGAGCAATGGGAAGTATGCTACATTGTACCCATTTTACAGAGACGAAAACTGAACGACACTAGTTACATGATTTGTCCATATAACTAGTTATATTTAGAAATGCTAACGCCCAAATAAACTATGTAAGCATTTCAAGCAGGATAGCAGGCCAATAGGGTTACAATATAGATTATGAGATACAAGCTATATGAGGGCTATTTTCAAGGACACTGTCTTAGCAGCTTGATTCTTTAACACAGCAGTATTGTACCGTCCCTGAATCAAGTTCAGGAAATATAGAATAATGAATAGAAAAGTATCAAGGGTTAAAGCCATCTCTGTAAGTATGGGCCACAGCAGACCCAATCACATCTTTGGGAATATGAGGTGTGTGATCAAGAGAATTTTGGAAACAGTACAAAATACTATCGTCAATAAATGATGTCAACCCTGCCTGTTACTATACCATTGTATACTATACACTATAATGTTGTGGTTAAGATTAAGATCTCTAGAGTAAGGCAGACTTGAGTTTTAATCTACTATTCGCTATTTTTTGCCCTATTATTTGCTATTATTATTAATTAGAACTCAGTTTTCCATCTGTCAAATGAACACTATTGTCTCCCAACATTGGTTTAAAAGTGAAATTAGGTATTTAAATTGGTTAACAAAATGTCTAATACATAGTAAGTGTTCAGTAATTTTTATTTTGGTCATTATTATTAATGCTATTATTGTCATTAGCTTGAGCTGCCACTGTAAGACCAGAAATGTTAGTTTTATAACTTTTTTTATTATTATTAGTTTCAGGTGTATAAAACAATGCAATAGTTATCCTTTTCACCCCTCACAAAGTGACAACCCCCTCGCCTTATCCACTGCTCCTCCCCCCCGACATCATACATATTTATTACAATTCCATTGACTCTGTTCCCACACTATACTCCACATCCCATGACTATATATGTATTAAATCATAGTTGACATATAATATTATTCAACAGCAGCTTCAGATGTACAGTGCAGTGGTCAGGCCTCTACACCACCCATGAAGTGGTCTCCCTAACAAGACATGAGTCCATCTGGCCCCCTAAAAAATATTTACATTATTGATTATATTCCCCAGACTGTCTTTTCTATCCCTGAGGCAATATCGCAGTTACCAATTTATGTTGTCTCTTCCCTTCCCTTCTCCCTCATCCCCACCCCCTCCCAACTAGCAACCCTCAGTTTTTCCTGTGTCTCTGGGACTATTTCTGTTTACATTTCTCATTTACTCAGTTTTTTAGATTCCACATGTAAGTGAGATCATATGGTATTCGTCTTTCTCTGACTGACTTATTTCACCTAGCATAATGTTCTCTAGTAATATAACTTCCAGTATAAACTGCAAGTTTATATGCCAGATGCCTATGTGGGTGGGAAGTGAGGTGAGTTCTTGCAACAATGTTGCAGGAACACCATCCCCTCTGTGCCAGAAATACCTCCACTACTTGTTCACCAAGATTGAAAAAAAAAAATCTTTATTCTGAAAAAATGTTACTTGAAAGTGTGTAATAGATCTTTTTCATTTATATACACTTAGTGGAATTTATAAGAATATGGTCCACAAAAAACAATCTTAAATTTTCACTTTCACTTTTGTAAGGTTGTTACAAACGTGTGCTAAGTACTTCCCTGTATTCGGCAATACAGTTCCAATTTTATTACATGCTACCCAACAGCTCATTTCCTTGAGGATATCATGTGTTATCATCCTAATTATCACTTTGAAGCGTTCTTGACAATTATTCTCAGAAAAATTTGCTCAACCACACCTTGTTTAGAGGCTCCATTCAGATTTTACTCTGCTGGCTATATATCTAAATCAATGCATTTGTACCTAAAACAAGCTTGTGATTACCTCCACAGGCATTTTCAGAATCACTTCATGTGGTAGGAGCAAACATTACTCTGGGTGTTTAACTACTGCTTGAGTATTAATTGGCACTCAGATAACATATACTAAAAAACATTGCATGGTACAATTTAATACAGAAGTAAGTTTTGTCAAACAACTAGGTCCTATGGCTCATGTTGCAATACAGAAGGATGCTAGTAATTGAAACTATCATTTCAGCTATATTTACTGTATTAAAAATAAGACTATGAGAGGTCATGAAATTTAGAGCTCTGCTATTAACCTTACGAATGTTCTCCATTGTGAAGAAAACTACAAATAGTTTTACTACTGAAATGATACCTCAGAAGATATAATTGTATTAATTTAAAGAATTTTAATGTGGATGGAATGATTAAAATCAATGCTTGAACATTTTTAACCCCAAGTATAGCTTTTATGTGAGATAAGCATTCATAATTTTATGAAATATTATTTACTACAGAAAACTTTATTTTTCTTAGATATTTTGGGTGCATAAAACTAATTAAGAATAACTGAATTCTTTTCATCATGTGAAACATAGTATTATTGCCTAAGATAGAGACTATTGAAAAATATCAGTGCATGAATTTTCCCAAAATGACTACTGGAGATAACACCATTCTAGCTTTGTGATTCATTTTCTCAATCATTCATTCATTGGGTCATCATTCATTTAGTCACTGAATATTTATTGATGATCATTTTATGTGCCAGGCACCATTACAGCCATGGGAAACAAATTAATCTTTACAGATAAATGTTTTCAGAATTTTTTAGTAGTTCATTGTAGCTTTATTTATGGTGGTCAAGACATGGAAACAACCAAGGTGTTCTTCGATAGATGCTTGGATAAAGAAGTTGTGGTATATATACACAATGGAATACTATTCTGCCATAAGAAAACATGAAATAGTGCCATTCGTAACAACATGGTTGGATCTTGAGATTATAATGTTTAGCAAAATAAGTCATACAGAAAAAGTTGAGAACCATATGATTTCACTAGTATGTGGTATATAAAACTGAAAACAACAAAGGAACAAAACAAATAAATGAAGAAACAAAACTCATAGGCACAGACAATAGTTTAGTGGTTACCAGAGGGTAGGGGGTGAAGGGGGTGGTAGATGAGGGTAAAAGGGATCAAATATATGGTGATGGAAGGAGAACTGACTCTGGGTGGTGAACACACAATGTGATCTATAGATGATGTATTATAGAATTGTACACCTGAAACCTAAGTAACTTTACTAACAATTGCCATCCCAATAAACTTTAATTAAAAAAAAATTAATGCCCATAGGAGTGTCCATTATATAGTTACTAGATGGTGATAGCTCCAATGAAATAAATAAAGCAGATAAGAGGAATAGACAATGATAGGGATGGATTTGAAATTTTTAAGGGGTAGGTCTAACTGAAAAGGTAACATTTAAACAAAGTCATCAAGGAGGGAATGGGGCAAATCTGAAGAAATCTTAGGGGAATGGGAGTTCTAGGAGAAGGAATATTAAGGAATATTAAGGCTTTGAGGTCAGAGAGTAGCTGGCAGTTAGGAGGCAAAACAAGAATGACCCTGTGGAGTGGAGTCAAGGGATTTGTAATAGATATGTATGATATTGGGGGGAAATGGGGTGGCAGATTGGGGGTGGGGGGTTGTCACTTCGAGGGGTAAAAAGTATAACTATTGCACTGTGTTGTACAGCTGAAACTAATTCTAAAAAATGTGTATTTCATAATAAAAAATAATTTAATGAAAAAAAAAAAAAAGAATGACCCTGTGCCCAGCGTGTCATTAGAGGAGAAAAGACAAATGAGAGATGGAGACCGAGAGGTTACAGATGTCAAATCTAGTAAGGCCCTGGAAACTATTGTAAGGGCTTTTTCATTAAAGTTGAGCAAAATAAGGTGTGACTCACTCTTTATTATATCTGGAGATATGTTTTAATCATCTGCTGTTTCCTATGTGCTCTATAGTAATGTTCATTCGATAGTACACTAAAAATCTCATGGTTCTCCCTCAACTTCTTTTTGTTTTAAATTCTTGATTGTCACCAATTGATCAGTAATAAAGCTGAAATAAGCCAGATTTTAAAAGTAAATGCATTCCAAGGATGAAGAGAATTTTGTTGAAATAATTTGTCTTCAGTTAAATTTTTTGAACTGTGACTGAAACAGCTAGTGTTCCTCCAATATCCATCTCCCCTCAGTTCATAATAGAATTCCCACAGGCCTTGTGACCAAGTACCAGCTAATGAAATACAAGCAAAAGTTATATGTGCCAACTCTAGGTCCTCTAAAAGAATACATGTTGCTATTTTGGCTCTTACTTTTTGGTGGCTCCCTGAAGTGAGTGAGAACTGAAGCAGAGATGGAAGTAACATATAAAAGTGAGCAAAGTTATCCAACCAGCTGTGTCTGCTTACTCCTCTGGTTGGTACTATGAAAAGGAAACAAAGATCTGTCTTTTCACAGCCCATACTTTCAGATCTTTGCTTTGCCCCAGCTTAACCTACATTCATTAAATGTATTATCAAAACTAGAAGTTAAATTCAACAGAATTCCTAAAACTCTAAATTACTTCATTATAATCTTTAACGCTCTGATATTCATTTTTAAATTCCTTACTACACATCCCACAAGGGGAAATGCAACTATTTCTCACTGTATTTTTTTTAACAAATAAAAACCATAAAAGTCCACACCCCTTTGAGCTCTAATCTTCATTCTGCATTTAATGGAAAAGGAAACAAACTTTGAAAATAACTTGAATAATTTATCAAAGAAAAACTGGATTTTCTGTCAGGGAAGCATTTCCTTTTCTTGTTGCTAATTACAGTGGCAGTTACATCAGATTTATTCAAGAATATGTGGATAATGAAAAGTATGATGGGAGGCATTCATTGAACTATATTTTTATATAGCTTGCGAGAGAGAGAGAGAGAGAGAGAGAGAGAGAGAGAGAGAGAGAGAGAGAAACTGAAATGGAGAAACATGGGTTTAGATAGTGAAGGAGAAACTTACAAAGCAATGAAAACTCAGACAGAGAGAAACATAGAAGATTGGTAAGGACCACATGCAGGAAACTGCTTATTCTATTGTGGGTTTTTTTTTTTTTTTTATTTCTTAAGCTAATGCCCTGAAAGATCTTCACTAACATAAGAAAACAATTTTGAATGTCTGAAACCCTTGAAGCCACCATCTGGGTAGTTTAGCAGAATAAAAAAAATAAATAAATAAAAATAAAAAAGAGCACCAATGAGGTGACAACTAGTTCAGTTGCCTTTGATTACTTTTCAAAGCTGTTAAAGAAAATATCTCAAAAATTATCTTACAAATATCTTTCAATAGATGATATCATAACTATGACTTTTGTCAGAGGTATAATATTTACATAAATATGTCCAATGTTTCTTGAAATTTCAATTATTTTTCCTTGAAATTTATTAAATAATTGTGTGTGTGTTAGACTAATTGACCTATTTATCATACTTGTGAGAATTAAAAAGCTAATAAGTTGAGGGGGGAAAGAAAACAAAACAAAAAAACAAAAATGATGCATACTATTTCAGAGTACTTAAATGTTAATTATGCAACTTTGAGTACATTTGAAAGAGAATTTTAAGATATGAAGCATCTATTGAATTCAAAAAGCATATTTTTGCATATTTTTGATAACATGTTTTTTTAAAAATCTGACCCAAAGATCATTTTGGAGTACCTATTTGGAATGGCCTAGATATCACGTAGAAACCATCTAACATCCTTTGGAAGATGTTATGAGGACTCTCAAAGAACAGTCACATAAGTGTTTATATGTGATCGTTCTCCTTTATGTGTTAACTCCTAGTCAAATTTGTCTGCAAAATGACAGTTTGGAGAATTTAGCATACAAGAACATTTCTAAGATAAATAAAATTGAGGGACTGCTTAATTTTCAGTCCAAAGCACAATATGAGCTGATAAAAAAGAAAAAAATCCCAAGTAGGAGGCACAATCTGTTTATTAGATTGCTCATGTTTTTCTTTTTCTTAAAAAAAAAATGAGAAAAAAATTCACTATAACATGTAAGTCTGATATAGAACATTGGTAAGAAAAGTTAAAAATGTAACAACTCAGCAACTGCCTCCTACTTTGATTTGCATGTCAAGTGATTGAGATGAAGAGACAACTCCTGCCACCTGAAGTTCAACTCCTTCCTATTACAGGATTCAAAACAGAGTATGCTATAGATTGCTAATCATACAATCAGCTTCAATTGCTCATATGGCTAAATTAAATAATGATAAATTATCAGCCTAATTATTGTGTCATGTAAATAACTAATAAGTTTATCATCATTTAATCTGCAAATATTAATTTACTACATAATTAGAGTCTAGCACCACAAAATATAAGAAATTGTAAAGGAAGTCTTTGTCCATAAGAAGTTATCAGCCATCTGGGGAAAGGAGACACCATAACCTCCCACTAGAAAGTACTAGAAAAGCCCTCTGGTCTCTGTTGAATCCATTCTCCTCCACTCAGCATTCAGGGTGATCTTTACAAAGGGCATATCTGATTATGTCATCACCCACTTCTGCCCCCACTCCCAACTAAAGACATGACATACTTCATTGAATTACCAATGCACTTAGCTATAAGCACAGTCCTTGTGAGAGTTTTCAGTGCTCTTCATAGCCCTCCCCTAGAGACTTTCCAGCCACATCTCTCACCATGCTCTTTTCTCTGTTTCAGCCACAGTATCTTTGCAAAATGTGGTTTTGCTTCATCGGGTTAACTCCTTCAGATCTCAGCATAACTGTCACGACCCTGACCTCCCTTTTTAAGTATAATTCTTATATATAATATTCCATAGCACCATGAACCTCTTCTCTGCATAGAGAATTATAAAAGTTTTATAATTTTGTTATTAATATCTATGCTCCTCTCTAGGCTATGAGCTCCAAAAGTAGAAAAATCACATTTAATTCTCCTCACCATTGTAAAAGAATTGCTTTCTTAAAGAGCCTGAATTTTTTAATCCCTCAATAAATATCAGTAGAATGACTGTTATTTTTAAGTGGAAAGTAAAACTGAACTCAGCAATTCTACCAATATAACTTCAGAAAAATTCCCTGCTAATGTTAATGAGTTTCAATCTTTATCTTAAATGAGTCATGGGTTAGTCGATTGTTTGGGTTTTTATTGGTGTATTTCTTTATTTTTCAAAAAAAACAAACCTTCGGAGTTGCTCGCATTAATGAAGAAAATGGCTGCCTCTAATTATTATATCAACATTTATTCCTTCATGTATTCAACAGATACACAAAAAATGTATGTGAATTCAAAGTTGCTTCACATGTTTTAATCACACAAAACATTAATTTATAAATTCATTTGAAAATAAATGTAAACCGTACTACTTTTGAAAATTCTGTTGGCTCATTATGCTCTATTTATGGCAGAACGAAACTGTGCACTTGTGCTCAATAAACTAAATCGCGAGTAAAGCTTGTGCTTCTGTAAAATGGACTGAGTCTTCCTTCATTTACCTGCACCTAGACATTCTTCTTCCCAATGTGTCTTTCTCCCTTGATTAAACAATCAGAAATAACTTTTTCTGTTTTGGAAAATAAGTCACTTACCCCTACCAAGTATTTCTCTTATCTATTGTTTTTATATTTTTTCTTGCTTATTAAACAAGTTTATGAACAAACAAATTACCAGGCACTTACCATGTGCTAGACTCTGTGCAAAGTATTTACTTGCACTATCTCATTTAAACATCACAACCACCCCTGAGCATACAGATGATTATTTTATTCTTTTAATAACTAGAAAGAGAAGTTTAGTAAGCTGCCTCATCATTACCCAGTTGATTAGGTGCATGGCTGGGCCTTTAGAACAGTCTCTTCCTTCTGAAAATGCTGTATCAAGAATAAAAGAAACAGCATGAGTGGGAGAAAGACCCCTAAATTTTAAGAGTCTTTTAAAATCCAGGGATAAGCCATCACTCTGTTTTCAACTGACCAGTCATTAAACTTTCCTATAGTCACCTTTAAAATAGAAAACGTGTAAAATATAAGGGGGCAAAAAATATTGTCTGCCAAGTAAAAGTAAACCAACTCTCTGCTGACCTCACCTCCCCTTTACCCAGCCCCTAAATTAAGTCCAAAGAAAGAATGATGGATGGCTTAATGATCATGTATTATACAAGCAAACAGGAATGTAATCATACAGTCAGCATTTCTCATCTTCTAAACCATATGCTTATCTTCACAGAGTAGAATTTTTAGATTAGTAGCATTTTTTTAATGTGGTGTATATCATTAGGAGCGAAGACTACCACCAGCTGCTTGAAGGAAATAGGAGTTTTATTGAAAGAATCCATTGGAAGGAAGTGAATAAGACAGATTGGTGATAGGAGAGGAAGTCAAGAATAACAGCTCCACTTCTTACCCCAACTTCCTATTTTCTTTTTTGCAAGTTCCAATGACTTTTGTAAAAGATTTTAATATCTTCAGTTACGTTGTAAACTGTTATAATGTGGACATTTTTCCTTACGTAAAAATTAAAGCTTGAAAAGTACTTTAAAATCCTTAGTATGTCAAGCATTTTAAACATGAGTTCATATCATAATATAGTCTACTATACCATAAACTGTAGTAAAACCATGGTTTTTCAGCAGTGTTGAAGAAACTTTAATTAAACAAGGTAGGTCCAAGGTGGAGTCCAAATATCTACAATGTTGATGCATGGCAGGTTTACTGAAGTTGTACAGTTTCTCATATAAAGAACACTTGGTTTAGGTTTAGATAATATGGGCTTAAATTCCATGTTTTCTATTTTTGGTTATAACTTATGGCTGTCAAAAAATAATCTGGCATAGACACACATTTTTATTCTCCCATGTAAAAGTAAGCTAATTAAAGGTAAGCTTCTCTTATCTTATTCTTTGGTCTCACCATCATCAGTGTCTACACTGGCTGCTCAAGCTCCCATCATCAGACCCCCATTAGAGCTAGCAAAAAGGAGAAAAGGGAGAAAATAAGGTCATATCCTTGCATATAACATGCATACTTATATTGTATTAGCCAAAACTTAGTCATAGTTACAAAGCAATCTGGGAAATATAGCTTCTATTCATGGTTATACATGTAACCAAAAATCCATGGCTATATATTGATAGAAAACTAACAATCTCTACCACAGTAATCTTATGCAAGTGACATTACCTTGTTAAACAACAAACTTACCACATGTAACAGGAATTTTAATATATATGTTACCCAAATGTAAGGATGATAGCAGTTCTGTTTGAAAGTGCCTGTCACACCTATAAAACAGTGTGTTTACATTTAAGCCCCATGTAGCTCTAACATATATTTTGTTCATAAAAGTCTATGAATAGGGCCGGCCGAGTGGCACGTTGGTTAAGAACTGGCTTGGGATGTCAAAGGGCCCCAGTTTGGATCCCACATATAAGGGCCAGTGATACTGCCCTCTATAGCTAAGATGCTGAACAACAGCTCAACCTGGAGCTGGGCTGGCGTGAGTCGCTGGTGACGGCATAGGCTGCAGCCTCTGCTGCAGTGGGCTGCCATAAGCTACCGTGTGTAGCCTGCAGCCAGCGTGAGCGGCCAGCAGCCGCAGTGAGCGGCGGTCCAGAAGCCAGCGACTGATCTGCCTCACCCAGGAAGAGCACAATGATGGTGCCAGCTTGGGCCAGTGATGCAACATCCTCCACAACTAGACTGAAGAACAAATCAACAGCAACTTGTCTGTTGTTCCCCTTCCCCCAATTCCCCAGCACTGTTCCCCTCCCCCAATTCCCCAATAAAATCTTTAAAAAAAAAGTCTATGAATAGAAAAATCTGCAAGTAGGGCATTGTATTATTAACAGAGATAGTCAACACATTTTTAAAGCATTGCTGTTTCAATATGGTTTTAAAGATTCTGTTTATAACAGAGAAAAGATTCTCTCAAGCTTAATCACTAGATTTAACATGCCTCTCTTGACACTTAACAACTCTCTGAGAAAGTATCACTCCCTATTTTTCTTTTTAGCAAGGAGGGTTGTTTTTTGTTTCCTAATTCAAGACCTTTGAAACTACTAAAAACGAGTGTATGCTAAGGTTAAGATTTGACTAGAATTAACTAAAGCCAGTCCTGTCAGGGTGCTTGGTACATATTCAAAGCCACCCATATGAAATACTCAGGAGGGATTATTGTATTTCAGTCACATTCTTACATATCTACCAGTTATGCATTCCTCAGAAGTCTCTAATAAAAAGCTGTTTCTTTTTAACAGCAATGCAACCTCTGTGAAGATGGATTATCTTTTTTTTATGAGGCAAGGTACCAGACAGACAAAAAAACTGATATCTAAAAGCAAGGAAACTCCCATTCCTAGTGATGGGGGAAGTGGAAAGCAGCTGTAGATATAATAGAGAAGCTACTGAGTGTTAAGTTATGCTTTGAATTCTTTTTAATCAAACATGGAGAAAAAGTTGGATCATTTGTCCTCAAAGAAACTACCTCAGAACTTTAAAGTTCCTCTCCTCAGTGGAGCCAAAGAAAGACTGTTGCTGACAATTGGTAAAAGAGACACAATGAACCAGTTGTCAGACGTGCCCACTGAATGCCAATTTGTAAAATAAAACCCTTTGAACAACCAGAGGATGTTTTAAAAGAAGCTGCTGATTCGAAATGAATAACTTCACTTTGCTGTGTTTTCCGCTCCTCTATAGATCATCATTACTATCTTTACTTTCTATTTTCAGCAGAAATTTGAGTTAACCTTTTGTTCCATCTGTAGCCCACTTTCTGAAGCAGCACCACCTCCTTTTCATTATTCCTTTCGAAAGCACTGAAATTTGCAAAATGTACCATTTCCCTCCCTCACTCTGTGGAGGAGTAGCAGAGCCGGCTTTTTCAAGCATGAAGATTCCTAATAATCAAAGGAACCTGAGGACTAAACTGCATGTGCAGAGCAGGTAATACCCAATGACAGAGCAGGTGTGACTGGAGAGACAACAAAAAACCCTCTAGCCTTAAAATGCGCTCTTTAGAAGCCTGTCATTGCACCTGGATCTCCTCACTGTGACTTGCTGAAGGCTTTAAGCCTTTAATAAAAATTAAAAATATTTTCATGCAGACATTATTCACTAAACCACTACTAACCATAGATGTCTCAGCTCATACTGGTGTATCTAATTATCCTTTCCTGAGACCACAGCACTACACTGCTCACTTCTTACCAGGAGATAATGTGAATGGGGAGAAATTAGAGTCCAGGCTCCAAATGTTTTCCTAAATGAGGACACTGGTAAGATCAAGGGAGTTGCCAACTCTCCATTTGACAGTATTCATTTAGTGTGTTAGATTATTTTAGGATTTGAGAAAATAAAAGGCAAAAAATTACTCTGAATTCACTAGTGTCTTAAAATAGATTATTTTTTCTTATACATGATAGCATGTTCCTATATTTAAAATATAGCTGTTTGTTTTTATGGAATATATATTTGTTGAATCCTCAGAAAGTGTTTAAAGTAAATAAGCATTTTGGGCCCCTCATAGTAATAACTTGGTATTTCACCAAGGTCTGCTCCCTGGAAGGGCAGGATATGCCTGCCTGGCTGTGCCAGGCTGGGTGGTATCACAGGGAGGAGAGGCCATGGTCGGAGGCAGCCATGGGAACTGAGCAGAGAAGGGCTGATCCTGGCTCTGTTGTCAAGATTCTGCCTTGTCAGCTTACGTATGATAATGAATTTTCCACATAGATGGGGAGTGGCACCACAGATGATATAAATTTGTATTGTAGAGTAAGAGCAAGGGCTGGACGTGGCCTTAGAGGTCACATAATCTGATCACCAGTCAGGAATGTGAGGCCAAAGTGACTTATTATCTTATGTCTTATAACTAGCAACAGCCAGGAAAGGATTAACTCCCAGGACCTTCCTTCTATGAAATGATTGACATTAATTAGATGTGAGTCAGAAAAAGATTATCAAATGCAATGTTTGCAAACATGTTGATATTGACATGCATGAAATAAATGTACTGCCTAAAAGGATTGTGCTGGTAAAGTCTTGTGTCACAGACAAGGCCCTGAACTAGGCATCAGGAGACTTACACACTAGTATTACTTCGGCCATAAATTGCATGACTTTTGTTATGTCATCCCACTCTGACTCATCTTTTTGTTTCCTGAAAAATATAGAGGTTAAATTTTTTAAATCTCTTAAGTCCCATCAAGCTTATTATTCTAAAAAATAAAAATTTCCAAATAATGCTAAATATGGTCCCATAATATATCTGGGTTATTGCCAAATTTTCCTTTGAGAATATTAAAGGAAGTTTATCTATGTATCTTTCTCTGGGAGAGGCAAATGTTCAGACTTGCAGTTAATAATCAAAATTCTATCATTTAATTTTTTTCAAAGATACCATAAATTTTTTCAAAGATAACTCCTAACAACCACAAGAAAGGTTATATTGAGATGGAAATAATACAGTTGTGTTACAAATATAAAACCTTGTTATTAGGGAACAATGGATGGCATTAAAAGATATTGTGCTTTGACTGCTGGTGGGATTGCAGACTGGTGCAGCCACTATGGAAATCAGTATGGAGGTATCTCAAAAATCTGGAAATGGAACTACCTTATGATCCAGCAATCCCACTCTTAGGTATTTATCAAAAAAAAAAAAAAAAACCCAAGACATTAATCCAAAAAAATATATGCACCCCTATGTTCATTGTGGCACTATTCACAACAGCTAAGACCTGGAAACAATCTAAATGCCCATTGGTAGATGACTGGATTAAGAAACTTTGGTACATTTACACAATGGAGTATTACTCAGCTATAAAGAAGAAGGAAATAGTGCCATTTGCAATGATATGGATGGAACTAGAGAACATTATGCTAAGTGAAATAAGTCAGTCAGAGAAAGACAAATACCACATGATCTCACTTATACATGGATTCTAAGGAACTGAATGGATGGGAGATGTAGACGGAGATAGTCTCAGAGACACAGAAGAAGAACTGAGGGTTGTTAGTTGGGAGGGGGTGGGGATGAGGGAGAAGGGGAAGGGATGAGATAATACAAATTGGTAACTACAATATGGCCTCAGGGATAGAAAAGACAGTCTGGGGAGTATAATCAATAATGTTGTAAATATTTCTTACGGGGCCAGATGGACTCATGTCTTGTTGGGGAGACCACTTCATAGATGGTGTAGAGGCCTGACCACCGCACTGTATTAATGAAGCTGATGTTGAATAATATTGTATATCAACTATAATTATATATACATATAGTCACAGGACATGGAGTCAAGAGTGGGAATGGAGTCAATGGAATTGTAATAGATAAGCATGATATCGGGGGTGGGAGGGCAGTAGATGGGGGAGGGGGGTTGTTACTTTGTGAGGGTGAAAAGGATAACTATTGCATTGTTCTGCACACATGAAACTAACAATAAAAATTTTTTTTAAAATAAGATACTGTGCTTTGAGATACCTTTGATAATAGTAACTAATAACTGTTGAGGTGCTGGCCCAACACCCAAGAGTGACAGGTTTTCCTATTTGTACAAAAAGGTAGAATGATATTAAGTTGATTTTAATCATTCCAACTTATAAGACCACATGCAATATATTGCTTTTCTCTTGATGAGCAACTAAGGCTGCACATCCATTGTCAGAAAGAATTGTAGAGATGAGGACAAAGGCTATATTTTTGGGCCTCAATGTCCCAGATTGGCATGTGTTGTCTCTTGAATAGCTATTTAATTCCCTTTTATTTTTCAAGTGTAACCCATTTGAGTAAAAGGATAAAGGGCATAGGAAATTATAATTAACTCTCTATGAATTCCATTTTACAGGAGAGAGAAATAAACTAACACTTAGCCCTAAGGCTATTCCTATATAAAAGTATAATCAACTAGTGAAAAATAATTAATTAGTCAGGAAGTAATTTTACTGTGAATTATCTAATAATTTTACTGATTTCCCCCCAGAGAACAGATTGTTTATATGGCATTATGTAAACAGAGTTTAAGAGGAGCTAAACACACTAAACAGAAAATCAAGTTGAGGTATGTTTGGGTTGTAATAATGCAAATGACCACCTCCTGTTTATTTAGTCTCCAGGCATTTCTTGAACATAAAAATATTTTTTAACATGTCCTGTGTAAATCTAAAATGTTTTTAGTTGATCACTGCAAAGATCACTGTGGCCCAAAGACAAATTAAACCTCAGTAAACATATTTGACTATGTGAGAATGAAGAGGGACACGGTGGCATCTGTGAATGTGACATAAATCTTGTCACATTGGTAATACACAACTACAGAGAACTAGTCTTTTGAGTGCAGAAGAAAGTGGCTTAAAGGGTTAGATAAATCCCTGGAGTAGAAAAGAATATTAAAGACTCTAATATGATTGTCAGATCCATCTGTATTGAACTCAAAGCATACTCCCATGAGTATTTGATGCTGATGTTGTCCATTGAGGGTAAAGGGATAATACTGTTGCAAGATTAAAAAGTTATTCTATTAAATAAGGGCTTCTGAGAAAAGTAAGACAATGATAAGTATCTTAGGAACTGTTAACTCCAAAGTATTTCATATGTTTAGTTATTATTTAAAAGGAAAAAAAAACCCAGACTTGAGTACTAGAAAAACTGTTCTTTCTCTTTTTAAAACTGCAAAGCATTTTAATCTTTTTCTTTTTGCCTGAATCAGTTACAAACTTAGAATTGTAATTTGTATAAACCAACTACAGTTTCAAAGAATTTATATGAAAGAAAAAAAAAAAAAAACCTTATGGTCTCATAAAATCCATAGGCATATAGGGAACCAGGCTTGGAAAATAAGCCTGGTTCTCTAAGGTATCTCACTGATGCAAAAAAATATAAAGCACAGTTTGCAGAATAATATGGCTACTATGTCAGCGCAGCAAGATATGCAAGCTACTTTGGGATATATGACCACCACCTACTGACATGGCTACAGTAATGGACATTCAATTTTACCTCTGTGAATTTATTCTATTTCATTGTCTTGTATCACTCATTAAAGCATCAAGGTCCTGGGTAGAAGTATCCAATTGATAAAAGACCATGCGTTTCTGAGCATTACAAAGACATTGTATTAGTTACCTGAGGCTGCTGTAAAAAAATTACTGCAAACTTGGTAACTTACAACAAAAATGTGTATTCTGGAGGTCCGATATATAAAATCAAGCTGCTGTTGGGGCTGTATTCTGGACTCTAGGGAAGAGTCGGTCCCTTGCCTCTTCCAGCTTCTGTTGGTCACCAGCATTCCTGGTCTTGGAGCAGCATAACTCCAATTTCTGCCTCCATTTTCACATCGCTTTCTCCTCTTCTGTGTGTCTCTCAAAAATATTTTTGTCTTTCTGTTACAATGACACTTGTGATCGCATTTATGGCCCATCCAGATAATTTAGAGAAATCTCCTTGTCTAAAAATCCGTAACTTAATTACATCTTCAAAGATTCTTTTTGAAATAAGGTAACATTTACAATTTTTGAGAGTAAGACTTGATGTCTTGGGGTGTTCAACCAGGCCTCTCATACAATACTGGTGAGAATCATCTTGGGAGGCAGTTTGGCAGTTTTTTTTAAAAGGTTACGGATACACTTACCATACATTCTAGGCATTACATGCCTAAACTTTACCCAAGACAAATTAGCACATAGATCCATACAAAGAATTGTTCACAAATATCAACAGCAGCTTTATTTGTAATAAGCAAAAGCTGGAAAGAACCCAAATGTCTACCGCAGGTGAATGGACAAACTTTTTGGCATATCCACCAAATTGAGTTCCACTCAGCAGCAGTAAAAGGGAGCAAACTATTGACACATACTATTACTACATGGATGGTTCTCAAAATGATTATATTGAGTGAAAGAAGCCAAACAAAAAGCAATGCAAGAATGAATGACTCCATTTACATAAAATTCTAAGAAACTCAAACTAATGTAGGTGACAGAAAGTAGATTAGGGGTTGTGTGGGAGTGAGAGGAGTAAGTGAGAGGCATCACAAAAGGCCACAAGAAACGCTTGGGACTGATGACTGTGTGCTTTATCTTGATTATGGTGATGGTTTCGTCGATATATACATATGACAAAACATATCAATTTGTACCCTTAAATATGTGTGATTTATTGTATAATAATTAAACTTCAATGAAGCTTCTAGAAAATAGTAGAGAATAATGTCATATTGGGCCAATGAAGTGAAATATGACACAAATGGAGCTGTATCTGAAAGAATGTTTTCAGCTACAAGAATCAAAATGCCAAATTTAAACTGACTTTTAAAGGGAAAATTAATTGGGTTATAATTATAAAAACTAGACTAAGAAAGTTGCCATAGGACAAAGGAGTTGGCTTATAATTACAAAAACTAGACTAGGAAACTTTTTGCCATAGGAAAATGGAGCTGGCTTAGTTAAAACTAACCAAAGTTAAATTAGCAATGACAAAGCACAGGAAAAAAATAGGATAATGATAGATATGAAACAGGATATGCTGGTGAGTTCCTAAGTTATACAAAACTGAATAGCAAAGCCAAATAAGCTTAATAAAAATAAGCTTAGATATACATTCATTTATTACATACCTACGATGTGCCAGAGACATTAACAACGATAATGATAAATAGTGCACAAACTATCATCATTGTCCTTGATCAGTTAGGATTTCCCATTTGACACTTGATCATTTGGAAAATCAGCCCACAAAACAATAAAGGAAAAAAAATAAAAAGCTTACTTTAACTCCAACTATATTTGTGTTTCTAAAAGGAGCTGGTGAAACCCTGAGAAGTTACTTTGCCTTTCATACACAGGCATAACTTGAAGGTATCGTAGGTCCCATTCCAGACCAACACAATAAAGCAAATATCACAATAAAGTGACTCACAGAATTTTTTTTGTTTTCCCAGTGCATATAAAAAATATGTTTATACTATAGTACTGTAGTCTATTAGGTATATAATAGCATTATGTCTAAAAAATGTGTATACTTTAATTAAAAAATACTTTATTGCTAAAAAATGTTATCCATCATCTGAGCCATAGGTGAGTCATGATCTTTTGCTGGTGTAGGATCTTGCCTCAGCGTTCATGGCTGCTGACTGATCAGGGTGGTGGTTGCTGAAGGGTGGGCTGGCTGTGGCAATTTCTTAAAATAAAACAACAATGAAGTTTGCCACATTGATTGATTCTTTCTTTCACGAATGACTTCTCTGAAGCATATGATGCTGTTTGATAGCATTTTACCCAGAGCAGAACTTCTTTCAAAATTGAAGTCAATCCTCTCAAACCCTGCTGCTGCTTTATCAACTAAGTTCATGTAATATTCTAAATCATTTGATGTGATTTCAAGTCTTCTCAGCATCTTCACCAGAAGTAGATTCCATTTAAAAAATCACTTTCTTTTCTCATCCGTAAAAAGCAACTCCTTATGCACTAAACTTTTATCATGAGATTGCAGCAATTCAGTTACAATACATCTTCAGGCTTCACTTCTATTCTAGTTCTCCCGCTATTTCCACCATATATTTGTATGCAGTTACTTTCTCCACTGAAGTCTTGAACACCTCAAAGTCATCCAGGAGGGTTGGAATCAACTCCCTAACTCTTGCTAAGGTTGATATTTTGACCTCTTCCCATGAATCACAAATGTTCTTACTGCCATCTAGAAAGGTGAATCATTTCCAGAAGGTTTTACATTTGCTTTGCCCAGGTCCATCAGAGGAATCACTATCTAGGGCAACTTTAGCCTTACAAAATGTATTTCTTAAATAATAAGACTTGAAAATCAAAAGTGCTCCTTGATACATGGGCTACAGAATGGATGTTGTGTTAGCAGGCATGAAAACAACATGAATCTCATTGGGCATCTCCATCAGAGCTCTTGGGTGACCAGGTTAATTGTCAGTGAGCAGTAATATTTGCAAAGGAATTTTGCTTTTGTTTTTTTGAGCAGCAGTTCTCAACAATGGGCTTAAAATATTCAGCAATCAGTGTTATAAACAGAGGAGCTGTCATCTAGGCTTTGTTGTTCCATTTGTAGGGCACAGGCAGTATAGATTTAGCATAATTTTTAAGGGGCTTACCATTTTCAAAATGGTAAATGAGCACTGGCTTCAACTTAAAGTCACCAGTTGTAACTACCCCTAACAAGAGTGTCAGCCTGTGTTTCGAAGCTCTGAAGCCGGACATTGACTTCTCGCTAGCTACAAAAGGTCCTAGATGTCATCTTCTTCCAATATAAGACTGTTTTGTCTAGATTGAAAATCTGTTGTTTAGTGTAACCACCTTCATTGTCTTAGCTGAATCTTCTGGATAACTTGCTGCAGCTCCTACATCAGCACTTGCTATTGCATCTGTACTTTTATGTTATGGAGATAGCACATTTCCTTAAACCTCATGAACCAACCTTTGCTAGCTTCAAACTTCTACAGTTTCCTCATCTCTCTCAGCCTTCATGGAATTGAAGAGAGATGGAGCCTTGCTCTGGATTAGGCTTTGGTTTAAGGGAATGTTGTTGGCTGGTTTGATCTTTATCCAGACCACTAAAGCTCTATCCATATGAACAGTAAGGCTGTTTCACTTCTTATCATTGGTGTGTTCACTGGAGTAGCACTTTTAATTTCTTCAAGAACTTTTCCCTTGCAATCACAACTTGACTAATGGTTTGTTGCAACAGGCCTTGCTTTCCACCTATCTGTGTTTTCAGCATGCCTTCCTCACTAAGCTTAACCATTTCTAGCTTTTGATTTAAAATGAGAGATATGTGACTTTTCTTTTCACTTGACTACTTAGAGGTCATTGTAGGGTTATTAATTGGCCCACTTTCAATATTTTTGTGTCTCAGGGAATGGGAAGTCCTGAGGACAGGGAGCTGGTTGCTGAAGCAGTCAAAACACACACATTTATCAATTATGCTTGCTGTCTTATATGGGCACAGTTTGTGGAGCCCTCAAAACAATTACAACAGTAACAACACAGATCACAGATCACCACAGCAAAAGTATAATGAAAAACTTTGAAATATTGTAAGAATTACCAAAATGTGACACAGAGACACAAAGGGAGCAAATGCTATTAGAAAAATGGCAATAAAAGATTGACTCATCACAGAGTTGCCATGAACCTTCAATTTGTGATAACCACAGTATCTGCAAAGTTCAATAAAGCAAAATGCAATAAAACAAGATATGCCTGTAGCTGCTAATGAGCTTTGATCCAATCCCTGAAAATATTTATGAATAAAATAGTGCAACATATTTTATCCACAGCAGCATCATTCTATTGTGTAATATCCACTTGATACAAACCATTGGTAAATACAGTTGGAGATAAACACAACTGCAGAAATTGGAAGGACAAAAAAACTATGATGAGACTTATGCAGCAAACTGAGAACTGATTTACACAATTTGCACACAAGGAAGCTGCCGAATTTTTTGCTTTCATCAATTCTTACTATCATTTACAATCAAGACCTAAAATTATTATACTATAGTCAAAAGCCCAATTATATGAGACTTTCTCATAAACAGAATAATTTTTTAAAAAGAAAACATTTGAATGTGTAACATTTACCATTAAAGCCACTTACTAGCCTACAAATCAAACTAGAGCCTTCCTTTGCCCCCACTTTAAATGCTCCTGACCCGACCTCTTACATCAGCTGCTGTTTCAGTGGCCCATCTTCAGAAACTGTGATAAGTTTCACATAGGTGAAACTTTAGGGGAGTGTTTCCTATCTCTTGTCTTCAAGATTTTTCTAATGTCTCAGTGCGGGATGTCTGCAGATACCTGCTCAGCATTTAAGCATGACCAGTTAGAGATGTGGGAGAGTGAATGCCCAGGAGCCATCCTTAACCAATGCGAGATGAAAGCCAAAGAATAAACGCTTCCTCCTTTCATCCCCCAGGCAGATCATTCTAAGACACATTTCATAAAACACTTCATAAAGTGCAGCGGAATCAACCTGCAGTTTCTCACACTGCCAACTTAATAATGTGCCTTTATTTTAGCTCTCCCTCCTTCCCTGGTTTACTCTCCCATCCCTAACTCTGATTCCCTTCAAGTAATTGTTTATCTCCAGCTCTGCTTTCTTGGGGGCCCATGCAAAGATAGGTGTTACTTGAACTGACTCTACATAACAAATCTTCAGAACGGGTTTTGGAATCTGGATCGAGTGCCAGTCAGACAGCTGAAGACATGTGTGGTAGGACCCTAGTAATGCAAGAACATCACAATTAGTAAGAATCTTACCTTTGGTAGATTGGAATGAAGTATAGACGTAAAGTGAAAGTGTTGCTATCTGTGGCTACCAAAATACCATTTTACAAGATGTAATTTTAAGAAATGGATTTAGGTGGCTTTAATTGCTTGCTTTGGAAGCTAAGCAAAAAGAAATGATAAGCTCAGGTTGACTTACTATTAACTGAAAGCATTCTTGAAAAGAAAGAAGGACTCTAAGAGAGTGTTTAAGGAGATTCCCATCTCCTATAACCACAGCATATACCCTACAGAAAATCAGGCCCAAGGTTTTATTGTGAGGGTGGTAGAGCTGCCAAAGGACTAAATACATGGCTTTGGGAGATCTTCTAAGTCCGAGTTAGAGCCCTACCAAGAAAAGCATCACTGTGAAAAAATGAAGTGGAGATTTTTTTGGTGGAAAATTCTAAGAATCTTGAACCTGCAGATATCCTTGAAGTAGAAACATCCTTATCCTCCTTGATAAAGGAAAGTACCCTTCCTATTCCCAGCTACCCTGCAAAGACTCTAAGGCAGATGACCAAATAGGTTTTGTCCTCCTCACAATGTATATTCACAACTCCTCATTGTTTTCAGGCTAAAAACCAAGGTTAGGTCTCAGTACAGCTCTAACAGGAAAATGCAATGCTTTTCCTGAACACTGAAGGAATTTCAGTGACTGCTAGTATGTACCTGCAGAAACCAGAGGAATATGTTTGAGTAAATGGTCTTGAGGATAGAACACTGGGTGGTGGTCAATGGAAGGGATAAAACACAATATAAGGCTAAATAGAGGATAATTTATTGGTTTAGACATGTAAGTCAGAGTTCAATGTCCTAGTAAGGACACCTAGTTTTGGTCCTAATGCAGTATAAGGATGGCTCTTTGCAGCTTGGATCCAATGATGGGTCTATATTAAATGAGATAAAGACTATGAAACTGTCTTGGAATAGTAGAGAGAAAGGGATCAGAAGACTTAAGAAAATGAAAATGTTTAAATAAATTTACGATGAGAAACTAAAAATCCTACTACCTGACTATTTTCCCTGGGAGGACCCAGAGGACATATCTGCACAAAGATAATAAGAAATATACTTTGTATATGTCTATTGATCTCCTGGATACATCTTAATGTCTACCAGTGCAGAAAATAGAAGAAGTTCTCTTTTACATGGGAGAGACACCAGTACACACTGACTACCTTTTCTCACATATCCTACTTTCTGTCCTCAGGAAACTATCCTGTTTCACATGGAATTTGATCATCTTAACATAATACAGAATATTATTGGTTGACTAGGATGTGAAATAATGCTAATTGGAGCTCAAGAGCAGTAAGTAATCTGGTAAGACACAATTGACAGAGGGTTGAAGATAAATACCATGATGATTCCGAGGTTTACTATATTGTGACGTTTATAGGTGTCCAGTGGTCAGGAGAATACCTAGACATTCTGTTTAAGATAAGATCTAGTTGCTGCATTTTCCACCTTCTATGATGAAAAAAAGAAATCACATCACTTGGTGGTCCTTTTTGACATTTGAAGTAAATTTGAAAATTCTGTTTTGACCTATTTATTAAGTGACTTACAATGCTGACACTTTTGAACAGTTCCCAAAGCAACAGGAGGTCCTACAGGAAGTCAAAAGCTGGGTACAAGCTGTCTTGACACTCAGATCACATGACCTAGCAGATGTGATGATGTTAGAAGTATCCATGGTGGGTAAAAATGGCTTTGCAGAGTCTCTGGTAAGTCACAATGGAAGAGCCACTGCACAGACTGATGATTTTGCAGCAAAGCCATGCTTTCTGTGGCACAGAACAACCAGTCCTTGAGAAACAGCTCCTGATGTACTAATGAGCCCTAATAGAGATGTAAGAGCTGACCATGGGATACTAAGTGACTGTGGATTAGAGCTGTCCATCATGTCACACAGCAGGCAACAACCAACTGCATGATATAAATGATACATTCAGGATGGTTCCTGAGCAGATCCAGAAGATGCAAGTAAATTACAAGAAGAAAAGGCCCAGACTCCAGTTCAGCTAACTCTGATGCACACTTGACCTTTTTGGAGAAATGCCCTATAACTGACCAAGAAGAAAAATACTTGGACCTAATTTACAGATGGGTCAAGTTTACAGATGGCCACAAATTTACTGCTGCTATATTATATTCCCTTTCAGGGATGGCTCTAAATGACAAAAACAGAGAGAAAACCTTCTAGTGGCAAAGTTGCGAGCAATATACTTGGTCAGTAACTCCATGTGCAGATTTCCATGTCCCCCAATAAGACCCACAGGAAAGTGTTCTCTGCAGAGGAAGCCCTGAGCATTCAGTCAGGATTACAGGTCCCAGGAATGTCAGTCAACCTTTCTCCTCAGCCACCCAATGCTGGAGAAATGAGTCATGAAGAAGTTAAGGAGGTTACACATGGACCCAACAGCATGGATTCCCCTTCACCAAGGCTGATCAGACTACCGCCTCTGCTGAATAACCAATTTACCAGAAATGACACTGAGCCTTCAATATGGCAGCATCTCTCAGGAAAAATAGCTATCTGTGTTTTGGCACTTCAGCTGTAGCTGACCTTTAATGTCTTGGAGGATAATATCTACTCTAGAATATGGATCTGTCTTCCCTTCTCCAAATGCCTCTTCCAGCACTATCACTCATTCACATTTTCAATAACACAATAGTGTGTAAAGGTAAAGAACTATTTATGGCAGAAAAAAAAAGTTGGAATAATGGTAGCATGTCAGTGGATCCTTCAGTTTTATTGTATACCTTGCCACCAAGACCCTTGGCATTCAATCTAATAGAAACGTGCTATATTCTGTTAAAGGCTCAGCAAAGTAGCCAGCTTATGGATAAGATCCTGTAGGGTCGGTGTCCTTTTCTCCAGAATAAGTTAATGTGCTAAACCAAAACCAAAAGCTAATGCTGTGTCCCGATAACTAGAATACACAGGTCCGTAGCCCAAGGGGTTAAAATATAATTGGCCCTTATGGCCTCAGGGATAGAAAAGACAGTCTGGAGAATATAATCAATAAAGTTGTAAATATTTTTTAGGGGGCCAGATGGACTCATGTCTTGTTAGGGAGACCACTTCATAGACGGTGTAGAGGCCTGACCACCGCACTGTATATCTGAAGCTGATGTTGAATAATATTGTATGTCAACTATAATTATATATACATATAGTCATGGGATGTGGAGTAGAGTGTGGGAATGGAGTCAATGGAATTGTAATAGATAAGTATGATATCAGGGGTGGGAGGCCAGCGGATGGGGGGAGGGGGTTGTTACTTTGTGAGGGGTGAAAAAGATAACTATTGCATTGTTTTGTACATCCAAAACTAATAATAATTTAAATAAATAAATAAATAAATAGAAATATAATTGGCCCTTATTTTCAGTATTTCCAATAGCATACTTGCAGAATTTATACTTCCTATTCTTGCAACATTTGATTTGCATTCCTGGTGGAAAATAGAGGTCCTTTTACCAAGGAATACAGTAAGGGGTCTGCTGAAATTGAAGCTATGACTGCTATTTGGGGATCCTCATGTCAAAGGGCCAACTGACAAAAAAAAAAAAAGAAAAAGTTATTATATTAAGGGAATATTGCCTGTGACCACCAAAGGGAGCTAGGATTGTTACTACATTCTGGGGCAGTGAGGAGTATGCCTGAAAGTGAAGTGATTCATGGGAGCATCTCACATCTCTTGGTGCTTTTGTGACCAGTAATTACTGTGAACAAACAATTGCAACAACCGTAGTACAATAAAATGATTCAATTAAAGATTCAGTCCCTTCAAGGCTGAAGGATCATTTCATTAGGCAAACAACCTAGATAAGTTGAAATTCTGACTAAGGATTAGCGAAATCTAGAATAGATTCTTGAAGAGGTAAATAATAAATATCCTTTATGACCTCAGGACAAGTTGTACCACTGGGAACACTGCCTTGTTCAAATAATCCTGTGGATTTACAATGAGCGTGAATAGATTATGAGTGCTGCAAGAGTTGGACTACATATGTATTTCTTGGGCCTTGTTTCAAATCCTCCCAAACTCACCCTTTACTCCAGCCGTGGTAACCAGGCCTGTGTAGGGTGCAACCAGTTTCATACTGATGCAACCTAAGCACTGGTCACAGACCCAGGATGTCCTACTACCATTTCCTATAGGTGCCATCTCTCATAGTACAGAGTGAGATGCTCATAGGAACTCATTTAGCTCTCATGCACATGAATGAGTTATTGCCTGTGGGGCCATGCTTGACCAATAAGGGCAGGAGCGGGTAGACATATGAATGCCTTTCTTTTAGTCAGAGAGCTCTAAAGCACATTATTTTAGTCTCTTTAGAAGGTCACACCATGTACCCTTGTCAGTCATTCCTGCCATATGAGATCCTGTTCCCAAATAAACTACCTTCATGCAAAACTTTGTCTTAACACCGCTTTCAGGGAATCTGGACTGAGGAGGAAACTGCCCATGTACTCTCCAGAGTTCATATTGTAAAGGACACATACTAAATATAAAACAGAGTTAGACATTTCCTCTTAAATCAAATGCGTTGTATTTTCATGCATTTCAAACTCCCCTTTCCCAGATGTCCTTCTTTATAAAAAAAAAAAAAGAAAAAAAGATGTTTAAGATGTTTCTTAAACTTGGAAGATTGATGTTTTCTACCTTTTAATGAAATTCAGTCATCATGTCAAACATAATTGACCTACCTATAATGTAAAGACATCAGCTATTATTAATGAAGTGTTTTAAGGCACATTTTGGAACATGATCACAGAATATACATGAAGTTCTATATGATAAAAGATTAACTTATTAACCTTGGGGCATTTTCTCTGCTTCAGCAAAGTTTTAGAGAATTAGAAGAGAAGCAGTATCTTAATTTGTATAACTTTTTTTTTAACAACACATCAAAGGGGGAAGTACACAAGTTGGTTTCAAATAATGAAACGTAATTCTCAAGAGGGCAGCTGTCTAAGAAATAACATGCTCTGCTTACTCTATATGGCTGCCTATTCTTTCACTTATTATCTATAACCTCTTTGACTTTGGAGAATTCATTTAAATGTGTTTACAAAGGCAAAGACAAGTTTAAGGCAATTATCAAAGAAATGTGGGGTGGCATCGTGCACAGAGAAATAAGAATGGTGATTACTTTTTTTTTTTTCTACATATTTCCCAGTACTTGGCTCAGTCTCAATTTCAGATTTCTCTCCTTCTTTCACCACATACCTCTTGACATTCAATATCTTAAAACCATAGCTGGAGGCCCCTTTTCTTTGTTTATATTATTTTCTACTTCTTTAATACACCGTTTTTTTCTAACCCTGTAATTCTTAATTGCTTGAGTATACTTTTAATTCTTATACAGCTGTTTACATCATTCTAAAGTTCCTTGCATCCTTATCTCTACAGTTTAAAATACATTTCCATATCACTGTGATATTTTAGTTTATCACTAGTAGATTTTTATAAGGTTGTGTTTTGCACATATTCTGAAATCTCAATAAGTTTTAATTTTGTAAATATATTTCATTTTTAAAATATTCTGTTGGTACCTGTATACATTTACTGAATTACATATTTAATGATAACAAAATATAAAGTTGTATTTAGGTAATTTTAAAAATATATCACATACAAGTGAAATTCCAGTGAGATAGGGACTCAAACACTACTGTTGAAAATATGAATTTGTTACAAACTTTCCGATAAGGAACTTTGCAACACAAATCACTATTATATTAAAATCATAAGACTTTTTCAATCCATAATGTACCTCACTTTCTATCCCATGAAAATATCCAGAGATTCAGTCAAAAACTTATGGGCGAGACTATGTATTTATATCAGATTTATTTTTGCCAGTAAAAAGTTGAAAAAAGCTTTTAAAACTTACAGGAGCAATAAATAACATATAATATACCTATACTATGAAATTAATGATATTATTTTAAAAACATATTTGGATATTTTTTTTTTTTAGCTGAGCCATCCTGCCACCTATTGGCAGCTCAGTGGTAGCTCAGCTTGGGCCAGGAATTGAACCAGTGACCCTGTTGCTCAGAGCTCATACTGAGCAAGCTCTTAACCAACTGAGCCACTCGACAGGACCCATTGGATAAATTTTTAATGTAATAATAAAGTGCTTATGATATAAGGAACAGGAAACAAATACTAAATAGAATATTGAATATTTAGTATTGCATGAATTTTAGGAAAAAATTAGATATATGGATTGTAAATGTACAAAAATCAGGTATAAAATAAACACTGTTGATAAAACTTTTTTGAAATGATGAACTATAAGGTGATATATATTTATTTATTTACACTTTCCCGCCTTTTATATATCTGGTCCCTAATCAACATACATTTTTCTTGTAAATCAGAAAAACACTATTTTTTAAAAGGTTGATATCAAATTTCTGTGTTCTGTTTCTTCTATAATTAGGAAGTAGACTGAAGCTTTGTCACCACAATATTTAAGTCACCTATGAGATGAAGCATTAATAAAAAACAAGGTTTCTTTGTGCTCCTGATGACTACATTAATTAAAACAATTTTATTTCAAGTGACAGAAACTCAAAATGTGTTATAAGGGCCCTGAGACATTTTATCAAACCTAATGAATGGTAAATGTAGGTAGCCCTCAGAATCATGTAGAAAAAGATATTCTCTACATATCTCATCTTCGTTCTTTCGTTCTTCATTTGTGCCTTTTAAAGCAGCCTGGACCTCTCTGTAGGACAGAACACACGCACATTCTATGCTCTTGAGATTCTTATTTTACAGTGTTGGCCAGACTCAACAGAATATGATTCTCTGACTCAATTTCGCAATTCAGAAAGATTCTGATCAACCTAATTGGGATCAGCTGCAATTATCTGTGGCTAGAGGAAAATTAATAGAGAAGCTTCCAGAAAACCACATTTACAGAGCTGAAAGAGTCAGAGAGGGCAACTCTCAGAAATCTAAAGTTGTAGAGAATACAATGTATCCAGTACAGTAATTGTAAATACATAAAATAATTAATAAACTGTTTATAATTAAAAAGCTATTTTAATTAATATTTTAACTGGACTAAATTTAATAGTACTATATAATCGTGGTTTTTCATGTAGACATATTCCTAGAAATTTTTGAAAACCATCTCTCAGTGTGTATTTTATATATTTGTAATATACAAAACATCTTTATTGTCTCTAGACAATACATTTTAGAAAAGCTCTTTCAATAAAAATATGTGAGCCACATATATAATTTAAAATGATCTAGCACATGTTTTTAAAAAGTAAAAAGGTGAAATTAATTTTAATATCATACTTAATTTAACTAAATATATCCATAGTACTCTTATTTCAACAGGTCACACAGCTACATTTCAAGTGTTAAGCAACATCTCTGGCTAATGACTACTCCATCAGGTAGTGTAGCTCTAAAATATATGATCTGTATATGTAAGTGCATATAATATGTGCTATTTAATGTGTATGTTACAGTAAATAGAAAATAGATTTGAAAATTCTGTAGAAATATGGAATAATTTGTTCATATATTCTATAAAAGTTATACTGTATAATATGCATATTTTTAAATATACACAATAATTTTTGAGAATTACAGAATAGTATAAGTTCTAATGGCTTCATTCACTCCCCAGTGCATCATGGGTGAGTGCATATGACTTTGGAAACTACTGCTGTAGAGACTCAATTCAATTTAATTCTCAATGACATAGGAGTCTAATGTTTGCATGAAACAATGAATTTAGAAAATAATTCAATCAATAACAGAAAAAGTATGCACAGAATGAGGTAGTTAATGGATGAAATAAACGAATTTCTGATTCCTCTTCACTTAACTTTAATGATGACTCACTGAAGTTGTCTCTCTTAGACCAGAGAAATGTTTTTTCTATAAGATAGAACATTCCAAGGAATAGTATCAAACAGAAATAGGGAGTGTGGGTCAAGAGAACTTAAAACAAGTATAACATTTCTCTTTTAAGAAAAAATTCAATATCCTTTCTATTTTATAAGATGTTTCATAAGCATACATAAGTAGATTAGAGCATCACTTGCCACAAACAAAACGAGAAGATCTTACAGTCAAATCAGAAACATAAAACAATTTTCAGTCTCTCTTGTATCAAATCCTAAGGAAAAACAAAACCTAAAAGTTCTCTCTCAAAAAATGGTCCAATAAGTTTTGCAGAACCTTCTTATTTTCTCTATATTTCCATGGAACTCTTTTTGAAAAAATTATTTAAGGTTGTTGAGAACTGCACTCGTCTCCAGGTAGTCTGCCACTTTAAGCATACCTTGAGACAGCTTGCTGCTGAGGAAACTGAGGCACAGGGAAATGCTAAAAAAGCTTCTAGAAGGACCTGGCTAAATGGCACCTGTCCTGTAAAGCGGTGATGGGCAGCAGGCAGGGCTTGTGAGGAGCCATGCATCATCCTATACAGCTCTGCCTTTAGCTTCCTTCCTCATGCCAACTTGAGTGATCAAGTTGAGCAAGAGGCTTAGCTATCATGGGCGAATTGCGTGTAGGTGATTTCTCATCACTGTCAGTCAAATCACCTTTCCTTTTCTCCCCTTGATCTGCACCTATGAAATTCAAGGGTACTTTTTCACATAGGAACAAATAAATACATGTGCAATGAAAGTTTCTGCCTTACTATAGTTGATTTAGGAATTAAACAATGCTGAATTAAAGTGAGAAAGGGAAGACTGACCTCTGAACTCTCCCAGGAATCATCACTCTAAATATATTTTCTCTTCTTAAATATGTACAACTATTAGTACATAAGAGCAACAATGCCCTTTGGGGTTGACAATGTGGTATCCCCTCTTCTCTTTACTGGCTATGTAGGAATACAGAAATGTAAATTCAGATACTGTTTCCACCATGGTAGTAACCAGGCAATTTATTGAACCAACAAGATTTGGATACCCATAAACATAACTGAACGCTGCTAAGGCATTCAAACTTCCTTTGAGAACATTAATTGTACACTCTGTATCTAGTTGACTTAAGAATAATAATAAAGTAAATGATTGGCTTAAGATAATAATAAATTCAGGGCCAACCAAGTGGTTCAATTGGTTAAGAGCTTACTCAAGAGTGTGAGCTCTGAGCAACAGGGTTGCCAGTTTGATTCCCGGCCCGAGCTGAGCTGCCACTGAGCTGCCAACAGGTGACAGGATGGCTCAGCTTAAAAAAAAAAAAAAAAAAAAAAAAAAAAAAGAATAACAAATTCACCAATACAATAATATTGTAAATTAAAGCACACTTTAATATAATAAACATTTTTGGCATGTATTAATTATCAGGCATATAAGGGATACTCAAAAGAATTCATACCAATCTTCCCCTCATAAAGAAGGTGTCTCTTGAAAATATCAGAAGAGTACAGTCTTTATTTTTTACATATTCTTTCCTTGACTATCTTTTTTTGCATATGTATTGCTGAGAATTCATTCATGCCTTTTGAATTTATGCAGTTCCTCTGTGTCATATAACTAGGACTTCACAGCCTTGATTGTGTCTTCTTACAGAATCACCTTTCCTTTTTCCAGCAATGTTACACCACAGTATCTTCATTTTTGGTATGTGCCTGCACACTCTTCTACTCCTGTAGACTGTATGCTTGCAGGCCAGCACACAGTGCTGCTTGCAACTGCCTGGTTCTATCACTGAAGCCACCCTGCCCACCTGCCCACCTCATATCGCCTGCTATGCTCACTATAAACACTCTCTCTCTTCTCTCTCTCTCTCTCTCTCTCTCTCTCTCTCTCTCTCTCTCTCTCTCTCTCACTTAGATACACTCTCGCAGAACTAAATTGTGTCTCCTATGTTGTTCTTGTGCATTCTGAGCTCACAGCTTTTTCTGTATGGATTTTGCCTGCCTTAGCACCACAATAGCATCATTGAGTCTGTCAGGATATACTATCTATGCTGGCACCTCCACCTCCCCCACCCCATCCCCTCCTGCCCCCACCCTCACACCCCCGCAACTCAGCAACCTGGCCATTCAGGGCACTCATTGCTCTGAACACATTCCCCTTTCTTTCCCCCTCCCCACCCCACTCCCCACCCCAAGGAAAGAAACTGCATACTCAGGTCTTTGAATGAAGCAATGTCATTTTAAACTAAGAAAACTGGCCTTTATGTTCACTATCACCAGAAGGATGATCACGTAAGGAACAGATGTTGTAACGTATTCTTTTTCAAACTACATGACACATTTGAAATAAACTCCTTTCTCTGGATCCTTCAAAACTGGCAAAACCGATTGTTTCTTATAAATGTTTACAACCCACCACAGGTGAGTTACAATAGCACAATATGCCTTGCTTTTTAATAACTGCACAACAGGGCACATTTCTAAGGATCTGGATTTTAATCACCTGTCCAAAGGTTTGCTTCCTTAAGAAGTTTTTGTTGGTTTTTTTTTTTTGCCTTTTAATTTCACAACCTCAGTAAAACAGGGACTGAAACTGTAAAGATTTCTCTCCTTGAATAATGCCTGCCACCAGGTAAACACTTGACACTTTTAGAATGAAGCATTCTACAAGAGAATTAGCTTTCTATCGATAACTTTAAAAGTGTCTATTTTGCTCTTTCTAATCCCTTTCCCTTCTCTCCCACCCCCTCCCCTCTCCCATCTAACAACCAACAGTTTGGTTTTTTTCTATATCTCTGAGTCTATTTCTGTTTTGTTTGCTCATTTAATCTGTTCTTTAGATTTCACATAAGTGAGGTCATATGATATTAGGGAAGATGGTCAACAGTTTTGTAACAGTTATATAAAATGTCAGAAGGGTAGTAGCTGGGGGGGTATCACTTTGTGAGGGGTGTAAATATCACACAGAGAAAGACATACTGTATGTTTTCATTTATATGTGGAATCTAAAAAAGCTGAATTCATAGAAATAGAGAGTAGAATGATAGTTGCCAGTGTCTAGGGGCAGGAGAAATGGAGACACTCTGGTGAAAGTTTACAAACTTCCAATTCTAAGATGAATACGTTCCGGAAATCTGATGTGCAACAAAGTGACTATAGTTAACAATATTGTATTATAAATTTGAAAGTTGCTAAGACAGTGGATCTTAAAAGTTAACACCATAAAAAAAAGGTAATTATATGCAGTGATGGAGGTGTTAACTAACCTTATTGTGTTCATTATTTGTCAATATATAGGTACATCAGATAATCATCTTACACACCTTAAACTTACACAATGTTATTTATAATGTGGACAATATTTTAAGATACACAATGTTATGTATAATGTCAAGTATATCTCAATAAAGTTGAGGGGGGAGAAAAAGTCACTCAGAAAAAAACATCACTCTTAATAACTACATGGCAAAGTAGAATATTAAAGTCATCTTTATTTCTTTGGCTTAATTCTTCCAAGTATTACCTATAGGTATTAATACATACATGCCTGATTTTAAAAATTTTGTATTTCCCTAGCATTCTGTGTATTTAAAGTGCTTTTACACATAATCTTTATTTATCCTTTTATGTCCTTGTAGTTGTAGAATTGACATTGTTATTTCTTTAGAGAAATGAAGAAACTCAGGATAAGAGAGGCTACAAGAGATTAGGTGAGTAGCCCATACTGACACAGATATATCATGAATGGTAGAGACAGAACTAGATTCCAGGTTTTTACTACAGATTCAGTGTCTCAACAAATTACTCTCTAATTCCCCAGAATTAATGCATTCAATAGAGAATTATTAAATTCTCACCATGGGGCCGGCCGAGTGGCTCAGTTGGTTAAGAGTTAGCTTAAGAGCGCAAGCTCTTAGCAACAGGACCACCGGTTCGATTCCCACATGGGCCAGTGATGCTGTGCCCAAGCTGAGCTGCTGCTGAGCTGTCAACAGATGGCAGGATGGCTCTTCTGGTGAGAGCACATGCTCCTAACAATAAGACTGCCTGTTTGATGGTGGGCTATGCCCACCCGCAACTAAGACTGAACTCGGCACCTTGAGCTGAGCTGCCATCTGGATGGCTCAGTGGACAGAGCATGTGCTCTTAACAACAAGGCTGCTGGTTCAATTCCCGCATGGGATGGTGGCTATGCCCACCCCCAACTAAGATTGTAATACAGCACCTTGAGCTTAGAGATCACGAGCTGCCAACAGGCAGCCAGATGGCAACTGGCACCCTCCACAACTAAGATTGAAGAACAACAACTTGGCTGGTCGCCCTCCCCAATTTCCCAATTAAAAAATTTTTTTTTCACTATGTATCAGGCACTATGCTAAAAGTGACCAAGAAAGATTGTACTCAAGACAATATAATAGGTTAATACTGAGAAAAAGCATCCTTAATGGTAGTTCAGCCTTCACTCAGTATCTGCGGAGGGGTTGGTTACAGGACCTCACAGTCACAAAAATCTGTGGATGTTCAAGTCCTTTATATAAAACGGTGTAGTATTTATATATAGCCTACACATATTCTCCTGTATCATTTAAATCATCTCTAGATTATTTATAATACCTAACACAATGGAAATGCTATGTAAATAGTTGTTATATTGCCTAGAAAATAATGACAAAAAAAATAGTCTGTATATACTCAGTACAGATGCAACCATTATAAGTTTAACTACATAGTACAGGTCTGCAACACCATAACACTTCTTTTTCCCAAATATTTTGAGATGCAAAACCCACAGATACAGATAACTGACTAGCTACTCCCTGAGGAGTAGGAGACCTGAGGAGATTTTACAGGAATGCTTTAGCTAACTCATGAAAGATGGTTGGTTACAGCATACAGATTGTATGCTGGGTACAAGGTTGGATAAGAACAGTCCATGAAGATAATATATAAGGACTAAAAAAAAGGACTCCAACAATAATTTGATGTGGTTGGAATCCAGGCTTGTGACGTGGTTGGAGTTGGGGGTGGGAGATAGAGATGGTGAGGGATGGTCTTGGCAAGAGATGAAATTTAAAAGTTAGACAAACATACATTTTTTTTCTTTGACACTCTTCCCACTAAGAGGTGGGAAGGGGGTCTATGTCCCCTCCCCTTGAATCTGGATGGATTCCCTAACTGTATAGCCAATAGCATATGAGGCAAAAGATGTTTGACCAGTTTCCAGGGCCAGTCCTTAAGAGGCTGGCATCTCCCACTTCCTGTCTCTACTTGCTGATAGAACACAGACACGGTGCTGTGAGGACACTCACAGTCCTGTGGGGAGAATCCCAGGCTGAGCTCCAGCTCACAACCAGCTCATAACCAAAGTTCCCAACAACATCAAGGAGCCACAGGAAAGTGAACCCTCAGCCCTCAAACAGGCCTCCCATCGATCCTGCATGGAGCAGAGATGAGCTACCTCTGTGGAGCAATGAACAACTTCAGATTCATAAGAAAAAGAAATAACTGTTGTTGTTTAAAGCCACTTTTTTGGGGGGTGCTTTTTATGAAGTCATTGATCATTGGAATATCAGAGATTCCTGATCAGACTTATAGAAAGGATCACAATGGATGAGGAATGAATTGGCTACTTCATTTGATTAGATGGAGAGGTGATAGGACAGGGGAGAAAATGATTGAATGCTCCACTAAATCAGATGGCAATCATGGTTTTTAGCCCTGAAGATAAAGAATGGATTTTAATGATTCCTGAAAACATCAGTATTTTAGGGATGCTTTATATTAATCCAAGTTGAGGATATACCAAAAAATAAGATTCACAGTCTAAAAATGCTTTACCATCATTGAATATTCTTATCATAGTGACAGGGGAAAAATTTATGTCCTGAACACAGGAAAAGTGACCCTAAAAATATGAAAACTTTCTCTCTCAACGAAACTGTTGAAATTTTAAATTATTCCCTAAATCCCAGAATAGAAGCTAAAGCTGTTTGAGATCTTCCTAAAATCCTCATTATATATGATTGCTTTTAATTCTTGTTTTCATCAAGAACACATTATTTTTATTATAAGGTATAACCCTTGATTAATACACCTGTACAACCTTTAGAACCATAACACTGTGGCTTGCTCCACCGCCATCTAACCTTTTCTGAGAAGACGTGAATTGCTTTTTTTGTTTTGTGTTGTGTTTTGTTTATTCAAGGTCCCTTCATTTCTATAAATGGTGGTTTGATAAATGATTATCATCTTATAATTCCTATTTTGCTCTATAATTACAGTGTTGAAAATGTTCCAAATATTCCTGAAGCATCTGTCACCAAAGCAGAAACCTTTTTTAATTAGCATTTCTGGGAATGTCTAGTGGTTGTTTATTGTCAAATACATTTTACATTTGGGGCACAGTTATTTGACATATGGATATTAAAATCTACTTTATAATAGGCTTTATTGTTATTCTTCCTCTAATGGTACATTTAAAGGAAATTTTCAAAAGCCAATGGCAAAGAAAAAATAATCAGTTAAGCTCCAGATAAAAGAAAAGAGACTTTATCAACTCACTAGGAAACTTTCTTCCAGGGCCTAGGGCTACATAAATCACACCCCACTCTCTGCCTCTGGGAAGTTTGCTCAAAACAGAGGATGCTGAGATAGCTATGTCACTGTTGAAGTAAGGAATATATATATATATATATATATATATATATATATATATACTGGAAGAAGACTACATAAAAAATGGAATTAGCAGCATATATATATATATATATATATATATATATATATATAGTTTCTTTAAAGACCTTTTATTGGGAAATTGGGGGAGGGGAACAGTGTTAGGGAATCAGGGAAGGGAAACACACAAGTTGCTGTCCTTTTGTTCTTCAGTCTAGTTGTGTTTTGTTCTTTAGTCTAATTGTGGAGGATGTTGCTTCACTGGCCCATGTTGGTATTATCATTGTGTTCTTCCCAGGTGAGGCAGATCGGTCGCCTGTCACCGGACGGCAGCTCAAGGCAGCTCTTGGCAGCTCATGCTGGCTGCCAGCCACTCACTGTAGCTTATGGGAGCCCACTGCATCTCCACTGCAGCCTACGCCATCGCCAGTGACTCACAGCAGCTCAGCTCCAGGTCGAGCTGTTGTTCACCATCTTAGCTGTAGAGGGCACAGCATCACTGGTCCTCATGTGGGATCCGAACCGGGGCCCTGATGCTCAGAGCTGGCGTCCCAAGACAACTCTTAACCAACATGCTACTGGACAGGCCCAGAGCAGCCTCAACTTAAAAATCAGTTGCTCCCATCTAAAAATTCAGTTCTCTAGTTTCTATTAAAAATAGAATACTATTATAGCAGGCCTGGGCCTATTCCCACATGGCAACATCTAGCTAAGTCGAGAGACTGCCCATTTCAGAAGGGACAGGTTGCTCCAGTCCCCCCCTCTCTCTGCTTGGGCTCCCTGATCTAAGGCAGCATGCCCAAGTTCTAGGTTTCATTGTATTATCTCACTTAGATTGTTTTATTTTTTCTTATAGTTACATTTTGAAAAAGTGAAATATTTTTGTATATAGATTTCAAAAGAAAAAAATAAAATTTAGGCAAAAAGGGCAAATGTTTCTAGAAATACTAGCGATATCCAGGACACATTGCTCATTTATATTTTATATTCCTTGCCACCATAGGAATTTGAGATTACTTCCCCTGATTTTAGACAGTCCAGTTAAATTACGTAAGCAAAAAGAAAATCGTTGATTCCGTTTACCAAGCTTGAAGGAACTTGATAATATATCAATTTCCATTTTATTCTTTCCCAAAGAATTTGCTCACTGAAAAACTCAATCCAACTGTTCTTGCACTGGCCTTTGAACCATCTCACAAAATGGTCACTTTCGGTTTTTGAGTGGCTTTATCCTCTCGACAAAGATATCAGTCTGTCTTATATGTCTCATGTATTTTAAATACTTCCCAGCTTCAGGTTATTACTGCTCTTGGCAGTCTGCTGTCTTATGGCCTGTTTACCCATTCAGCCACTCCCAAGTAACCACAGTAAAAGCAAGAGGCAGACAGTGCTATGTTTCTAGTCCCACAAAATATTTTATCCTGCATCCAATTGAAGTTTTCAGTCTCCTTCTCCAAAGACAGCAATCCAACTTAGGTTCTAAAAACAAAAATCTTCCTGTTATTTAATAAAATAAATTTAAAGCAGACTATTAAGGTAAATGCCTAAGTTTTTTTAATTTTTCTGTGTCTTGTTTGGTAAAATTAATCCTATAAAACCTTGGGTGGAGGTGGAAATATAGAGTCTTGTACCAGAAAATGATCAGACCTCACAAATTCAATATGAGTACCTACAAGGCCTTCACTATCAAATATAGCCTTGGAAAAGCAATGCCCTGATCAGCATCATCTATAAGGAGGCAATGTCAGTAATTTCAAAAAGTCAATAAAACCCACCATTAAAATAGATGTAGGTATAGATATAGATATAGACAGATATAGATAGATGATAAATTAATAGATATAGATATATTAATAGATATAGATAGATATAGGTACAGATACAGATATAGATATAGATGATATAGATATAGATTTCCAGACATAGAAGACCCAGTAGAAAGCATTAACAGGCAATTGACAAACGCCCAAGCAGTGATTATGCTGTTTTCAGTTTGGGGCAGTATCTTTAAGAGTTAACATCTGCTTCTGGACTGCATAGGTAGAAGCAAGTAAGTACCATTACTGTTGAGGTCTTACATGCTTATTTTTCTCAGTAGCAGTTATTCTAATTTCTCTAGGCCTAGAAGAAAAAGAGAAACTGGCACCTGTTTCTGAGTCTTTATTGAAGCTTAAAATGGAAAATAATAGCCTAATTAAATGAAAGGAACTTCCTCCTGTTTTGGAGCTGCTGGGAAAATGCAAACCATTCACTGAAGTATTCAAGTTTTTGTGCAGCAGAACAGAAGATGAATAAAAGTTCAGGTGCTCTGCAACTAGTGCTGGGCAAGTGCTTCTGGCAGGCATCCAATGCCCAAAGATGCAGCATTGCTGTGGTCTGCCAAGCAGCATCTTTCAGAAACCTTATTTTCTATCCTTTCAAAAGTCTGAATTGTAATTGCCATGTTTCGAGACAAATGAAAGACTAATCTGCCTCCTCACAGTGTACATTTCCAGAGGGGTTCCTCTTCGGGTGTGTCAAGAAACCAGCTCTAATTCTTCCCAAATCACTGAGGGCAGCAGTGATTCTCACAGAAAATGCACAAAATGCACAACTTTGTCACTATTTATCAAGGTGACATTGGTTGATGGAGAGAAGAGGAAAGGGTTGAAATGTAGACTCCTAGGCCACTGACCAGACCACAAAATCAAAATCTCCCAGGTTAAAATTCTGATTCTGTATTCTTTAGCAAGTTCTATGATTCTTATTTACATTAAAATTAGAGATCTACTGATATTAGGTCATTTTATCATTCCACTAGAATGTATTTAAGTACTTACCCTTCAGGTTCATACACATTGTTTATTCAGTAATAATGGTCACAATTTATACTCTCATAAATCCTATTGACTAGCAAAATATAAAATGAATGAGTAAACAAGTAAATTCATTATTGTAAATCTTAATGATCTTTATAAAGAAATAAAGGATACATCACAAAGAGTAAATAGGAGAAGGCAGAAAATTAGCTAAGTAGATAGATGAGGCTAGCTCTCTCTGAGACCTCTTCTATCAAAAAAAATAATAATAATCCATTCTTTTGTAATATATCAAAACCCTGGTTACTTGTTTTGGCCTTGGGAAAACTTAAAGCCAGTTCAAAGGAGATGTGGAATAATATGGCTTTGTTTGTGTCTATAAATACCTGTGAATTTTCTATGATAGTTGATCCTCATACCAAGTCTATGAGGTCATCAAAGCAAATATTATCATCCTCATTTACAGTTGAGGAAAACTGTGGCTTGAATAACTTGACTTCAATCATAAAACAAATTATGGTGAATTTTCGCTTTGATTATGGGTCTTGTTTCAAGGTGACTTCACATGTGAAGAGGGAAAGTTCAACAGAGACCCAAAGTAGAAGATGTTTTAGGTCATCCAGAAATATATCCCTAGTGAAGAAATGTAAACTTGTCCTAATAGAGTAGAATGAGTTCTGCCTATGAAATATCACTAACGTCTAAAATTATTTTAACTTTATCAAGTCATGTGACACTACTTTATCAATACTCTAATTTTATAAACTTCCCTGAATTCAATTTAATTCTTAACCTTGTATTGAAAGGGGGCTATTGTGCTAGATCTTGCAAAAATGGTTACTATATGGTCCTATCTTTCTTAGAACTTATAAACTAATGGGTAGGAGGAAGATACAATAGTTACCTACCATATAACCCAAAACTATTGTAAATAAGTACTAAATAAAAAATTGGGCATGATGAACTCACTGAGCAAATATTTAATGAACACCTATTATGTGAGAGAAGCTCTTATGACAGGCAAACCAAGCAAAGTATTTTTAATCAGGTGATAGTTGAACTATGCTTTTAATCAGAAAAAGGAAACTGACAGGTAGAAAATAAGGAGAATGAGATTCCATGTTGAGGGCAGAAAAGTGACAAAATTAAAGAGTTATAAAAGCATACATGCAGAAAAGTGTAAATAAGAATTTGTTTAGAGTTTATAAAATGATGTAGTAAAATAAGAAAATGGAAAGTTTAAGATTAGTTCATAGAAAATTTTTACTGATTTGGTAAGTGTATAATCCTTTATTCCAAGGCAAAGGGAAGCCATTCTAAGTTTAGAGAGTGGAGAAATAGGCCTCCTTTCACAACCACATCAAAATTACAACTAAACTATAGAAAAACCATCATTGAGAATCTCCTGAAATCTAGCTAAACAGAAGTCCTACAACTAAGGACATACAGAAGTCACAGTGAGACTGGTAGGTATGGCAGAGAAATGTAAAGGGCTGGTCCCACACCCTTGTGTAGCAGTTAAAAATTGGGAGGCATATCTCAGCTGCAGAGTGCCTCCTAAGGAGTAACGGGTCCCAGCCTCAAACCAGGCTTCCAGGGCCAGGGTTCCAGAGCCAACAAGACAAGTCCCCACAACTTTTACCTGTGAAAACCAGCAGAGATTGCAACTAAGATGGAGGGCAGCTGGCGTTCCAGGCGTTTCTCTTAAAGGGCCTGTGCATGGATTTACTCACTGATGGACTTGATCTGAGCTCCAGTACTGGGGCAGCAGCTTGAAAGGTACTAGGGACCTTCAGGGAGGAAGTGAATTGTATGGCTCCAGAGCGAGGGCGGAAGGGGCAGCTTTCTCCCAGGCAGAAGTGCTGACAAAATCCATTGATTCTTGGTTGAGCCCTCCTGCCTCCTGGCAAGCAGACCCAGGTGGCCATCATATCTGTTTCCATCAACCTGGCTAACACTGTTTGCCCCACCCTGGTGATACCTGAGATCCTGCCTCACCCAAACTGCAGGCCCATCCAAACTGCTTCTAGTGGTTTTTCCATAAAAAACAACCTGCCTTGGCTCACACTGTGACTTTCCTAAAATCTCTCAAAGGTTCACAAAACCCAAACAAGCAGCATCTGGCCTCAGTATTCCTTGTACCTCTTTCTGAGAAACCTCAAGCCCAGCACTAGTGACAGCCAGCCTTGATTTGCAGGTTGGCCTATCCAGGCACCTCCAAGCCTAGTGCAAGTGGTGGCCATCTGTGGATTGCTTTGTGACTCATGCCAGTTGGCCTCAGACAGGGCACAGACTACAGCTGAACTTGGCCTGTGGCGAGCCCCTCCCAGGAGGCCACAGGGACAGAACACCCAGTGGCCAGCTTCTGACCAAGCCAGAGCACCACTTGGCTACCTCCAAGGACAACACACCCAAAAGGCAGACTGAGCAGGCACCAGAAACCTGCTAAAATGAATCCTGCTCCATAGGATAAGCCCATGCTCTATAGCTCCTCCACTGTAGTCATGGCCAGTCCTCACAACCAATCAGACTGAGGGTCAATCCTTCCCGGTCATGTGCAAACAGCAACCAAAGCTCAACTACCACAGTAGGGCATATACAACCCACATTAGAGACACACCTGGAGCACCCAGCTCAGGGACCAAGAAGACTGTGCCACTGGGTCCCGCAGGACACCTACTACATAAGGCTATTCTACTAAGACCAAGAGACATAGCAGCCCTACCTAATACATAGAAACAAACACAAAGAGGCAGCTAAAATTGGGATACAGGGAAACATATCCCAGATGAAAAAATAAAACAAAGCTCCAGAAACAGAACTAAACAAAATAGAGCTGATTAGCAATCTACCAGACACAGAGTTCAAAACGCTAATTATAAGGATGCTCAATGATCTCAGGGAGAACTTCAACAAAGAGATAGGAAGCATAATAATGGAGATAACATAAACAAGAACCAGTCAGAAATACAATAACTGCAATGACGAATACATTAGAGGGAATCAGCAGTAAATTAGATGAAGCAGAGGATCAAATCAGCAATTAGATAAGGTAGCAGAAAACACCTAATCAGAATAGTAAAAATAAAAAAGAATCCAAAAAAAATAGAATAGTTTAAGGGGCCTCTGGGGTAACATCAAGTGTACCAACATTTGTACCATAGGGGTACCAGAAGGAGAAGAGAGAGAACAAGGAATTAAAAACCTATTTGAATAAGTAGTGATGGGAAACTTCCCTAACCTGGTGAAGGAAATAGACATACTAGCCCAACATGCGCAGAGAGACCCAAACAAGATGAACCCAAAGAAGCCCACACCAAGAAACATAATTAGAAACATAATTAAAATGTGAAAGTTTAAAGACAAAGAGAAACTCTCAAAAACAGCGTGACAAAAGCAGTTAGTTACCTACAAGAGAGCTCCCATAAGGCTGTCAGCTGATTTCTTAACAGAAATGTTGCAGGCCAGAAGGGGTTGGCAGAAAATTTTCAAAGTGATGAAAAGTAAAGACCTACAACCGAGATTACTCTACCCAGCAAGGCTATCATTTAGAATAAAAAAACAGATAGAGTTTCCCAGACAAGAAAAAGCTAAAAGAGTTCATCAACACCAAACCAGTATTACAAGAAATGTCAGAGGGGCTTCAAAGAAGGAGGAGAAGGAGGAGGAGAAGGAGAAGAGCCAAAAATATGAGTAATAAAATGGCAATAATTACACATCTATCAATTACTTTAAATGTAAATGGATTAAATAGTCCAAGCAAAAGATAGGGTGTCTGTGTAGATAAGAAAACAAGCCCCTTACATATGCTGCCCACAAGAGACTCACTTCAGGTAGAAAGACACACAAACTAAAAGTAAAGGAATATAAAAAGATATTTCAGGGCCGGCCGAGTGGCACATTGGTTAAGAGCTGGCTTGGGACACCAGAGGGCCCTGGTTCAGATCCCACATATGAGGGCCAGTGACACTGCCCTCTATAGCTAAGATGCTGAACAACAGCTTGACCTGGAGCTGGGCTGCCATGAGTCACTGGCGATGGCATAGGCTGCAGCCCCTGCTGCAGTGGGTTGCCATGGGCTACCGTGAGCAGCCAGCAGCCGCTGTGAGCGGCTGTCCAGAAGCTGGCGACTGATCTGCCTCGCCCAGGAAGAGCGCAATGATGGTGCCAATTTGGGCCAGTGAAGCAACGTCCTCCACAACTAGACTGGAGAACAAAAGGATAGCAACTTGTCTGTTCACCTCCCCCCAACTCCCCAATAAAAATCTTAAAAACAAAACAAAACAAAACAAAACAAAAAAATATTTCATGAAACTGGAAATGAAAAAGAAAGTGGAGTAGCCATACATATTCCAGACAAAATAGACTTTAAAACAAAGTCTATAACAAGAGACAAAAATGGACCCAGTAATCCCACTTCTGGATATTTATCCAAAGAATCCCAAAATGTTACTTCAAAAGGGCATGTGCATCCATATGTTCATTGCAGCATTGTTTACAATAGACAAGATATGGAGGCAACCTGGGTATTCATCAATGGATGAATGGACAAAGAAACAGTGGTACATATATAAAATGGATTTCATTCAGCCATACAAAAGAATGAAATCTCGCCATCTGCAACAACATGAATGGACGTAGAGGGTATTGTGCTGAGTGGAATAAGTCAGACAGAAAAAAACGAATGCCATATGATTTTACTTATATGTGGAATCTAAAGAACAAAATAAACAAACAAAGAAAACGGAAAAAACTCATAGACACAGAGAACATTTTGATGGTTGCCAGATGTTAGGAAGGTTAAGGAGTAGGTAAAAAAGAAAGGGATTAAGAAGTACAAATTGGTTGTTAAAAAATAGTCATGGGGGTGTAAATTGCAGCATAAGAAACATAGTCAACAGTACTGTAATAACTATGTATGGTGTCAGATGAGTACTAGATTTACTGGGTACTAGATAACTTCATAAGTTACATAAAAGTCTAATCACTATGTTGTACACTTGAAATTAATATAATGTTGTATGTCAACTCTAATTAAAAATATATTTTAAAAAAAGAGTGGAGAAATATACTTCACATATCTGAATTGCAAAAGGACATGTAAAAAAACTAATACCTCATTTATTCCTTTGGTTTTATAATTATTTGATGTGGATATATCAATATATGTAATAATATCCCTAAAATTGTAAAATGGTTAAGCCTAGCCAATAGATATATGTAATTCACTTTGAAAAATCACACTGTCAAGAACAACTCAGTAGATTGTTACATGGCTGTGAGTTCCTGTCTAAAGAAGACAGGCAGAGTGGCTTGGAGGGCTCAGCTCATTATAGGCATGCCACTCATCTCACCTGGGCAAGCACTGTGATTTCTCCAGACTTACTAGATTGCCAGGCACTAGCATCACTGTTCAATGAATGAGTGATCCAATATATAAATGCTAGATCACAGTTCTATGTAAACAACTTAAAACTTTGATATTTTAATTAATTTATTCATATGGATTTGCTTATATTTTCCTGGGCATGCTGCTTACAAATAAGATGAATCTTCACCAGATTACAGCCTGAAAATACCCTCCTTACTTGATTATATTATATTATAAGGATAAACTGAGAAAGTAGTCAAATGCCTTTCCTTCCAATCTTCCTAAAGATAGACAGATAAGCAGAAGATAGATAGATGATAGATAGATAGATAGATAGATAGATAGATAGATAGATAGATAGATAGAATGCATACATATATTCATACATAAACACATATGAATTTACACTGGTATGTATATGTGCACATGCATATGTTTGCACAATTTTTACATTTAAATTAAGTCTGTTTGATTAAAAAGTATTAAGAACTACTTTTAACAAAATAGTTCTTTTTTTGTTAGAACTAAATATACTTTCAGTTCTGAAACATACTTTTACTTTGTGTCATGTTTTCCAGATTGAAAACAAAACAAATAAATGTATAGCATATTACAATATTTAAATAGAACTTAACACAAAGTCAAATAATAATATAAAGTCATCCTGTCCTAGGAATTAAGTTTCTTCTTACTGAAACTGATTTTACAAGGCAACTGTAATTTCTTTAGCTATGACAATATTTAGAAATCACTTTCATGAGTGAAGTTATTATTTTTTCATATGATTAAATCTCCCTAGAAACATATCATCACATACTTCCAAATAGCCTCCAAGACTAAGAAATTATAACTATTTTGGGAAAAGAATGTAAATGACATAAAATCTTGCCCAACTAAAAAATATTGGGAAGGGAAACGATTTGTGTTTAAAGACTGCCTATCACAATTATTGGCAATTCTGCAAAGGAAGAAACACAGAGATGTTAGGCTATCAAATAGTTTTATTAGAAGTTAATACACTTTGACATTATTGTTATCAGAATGGAGCAGAATTCTCTCCAGCAGCCCATTCTTGTCAACATAGTGGGTGAACATTCATTTTAAGGTACTGTTTCTTAGCCATCCAATTACAATTTTTTTAGTTCAAAATACAATAGAAATTTGAATATATGTATAAAACTGCAGATTTAGGATTTTCCTGTGCTTTTTGACATAATCTAGAGTCACAAAGAGAATTTTAAATAGGGTTTACTCACTGAGACTGACTAAATATGTTGAATTAAGAAGATTTAATGATGTATTTATTTAGTACCTTACTAGGTAGAATATGTAAGCATAATTATTTAAGTGTAGTGAGCAATGAGCATCACTATATATTTGAAAGAATGCACTGATTTATACTGTACTAGAGTGATTAAAAAATTCCCTTTGTTCTATCCATTATAACTTGTCATATAGCTTTGAGTGTTTTACCACTCTCACACTGAGCTTGACCACATGATTTGTTTTGACCAACGCGATGTTAGCAAACATGGTACAAACAGAAGCTTGAAAAGTACTTGTGAATTGGTAGTTGTTTACTTGCTACTTTTGGAAACCCTATCACCATCACAGAGCCCAGAGTTGCCTGCTGGATGATGAAAGACTATATAGACCAGAGATGAGGTGCCCCAGCCAAGCTATCCTAGACCAGGCAATCTACCAGCCAATCCAGAAGCTAATACACAAGCAAGCCAAGTGGAGGACAGCTGAGCCTGGCCACATTATCAGAACCAACCAGCTGAGCCCAGCACAAATCACCAACTAACGAATTGTAAGTTAAGTAAATTACTGTGTTTTCAGCCACTAAATTTTAGAATGTTTTGTTACAAAACAAAAGTTGACCAATAAATAAACTCATATGAGTTCCAACAATCCATTTAGTTTTACAAAATTAAAGTTCCAGCTGCATGAACATCAATCCATCTAGTGCTAATTGCTCTATAAATTGCAAAGGACTATAAAAGCGCCATTATTTTAATGCAATAACAGATCCCATGTGTCAGACAGTGAGACAAAGATATAATGGCCAACCTAATGAGAAGGTGTCTTCAAACCAAAAGACAAAGCAGGTAATTTCATAAAATATAACAGAATTTATTTTAGGGTTATTTACCTAAGGAAAGGTTGGGCCGGAGCACACAGATGGTCCAGCAGTTTTGTGTAAATTATTCTCTGCTAAAGACTCCTGTTACTGCACCTTTTTTAACAGTATAACTCAAGTAGTAATGATTGACAAGACAAAGGGTCAAAGAACACAACAGTACCAAGGGCCGTACCTCCTGGTGGTCCATACTATCACCAGTTTGATAGTCATATGCATCTCGGTTGTCATCCTGGCCATTACTAGCAAAAGTATTGATGGTTACATGTTAAAAACACAGATATTCATTAACTAAAAGGTTTTGATATGCTTACTTAGGCCAGTGAGGTTGGTCAGAGGTCACAGAGTGAAAGGACACAAAGATGGAGATGGTTTTTGTTCCCATCTACATTTACACATCATGATAATTTAAAAATATTTTCCCTCATTCCACATCATAAGGAGGCAAAATACAATGTTTTTTGGTATGAGGATACTGGAAATCTATATTTGAAAAGTGCACAGTTTTAGGAGTAATATAGCTATGCTAGCTTCAACCAAAGTTTCAACCATCAATATTAATATATACCTTTTAAGAGTTTTCTGAGTAGCTAGCTACAACAGTAATGAATTCTAGAGATAGACATTCATGACCCTTTGATCAGTAGACTGCAAAAGCTACCATTTAAGAACTGCAACTAATGTTGGTTTTGTTTCCTGTGTATAAAGGAGACCTGAGTGAAGGGAAGTAATGAATGCATATATGTCATACAAAGAAATTTAGTGATCTGTCTGATAATTTCATTTGGGTATATGTTTTAGTAGGGTCTTGACTCCAAAAACTGTGTTACTTAGTTGGGAAAAATAATGCTTTGATCACTAAGCATTTTGACAATATACACATATAGAAAAGTATTTGTTCATGGACATACTTGAACATATGTATGGACATACTTCTGTTAAGTGGTAGTTTGCAGGACATTCAGAGCTGAAATGAGGAAAGCTTATAGGTAGCTTGATAATCACTTTAAAAAGGAATTGAATTGAATTGAATTGAATTTGCCAGTAAAAAATAGGTTGGGGTGTTATCTTTTTCTAGCATAGTGATTAGACATTTATATAACTTATGAAATGATCACCCTGATAAGTCTAGTACCCATCTGACGCCATACACAATTATTACAATATTATTTGACTATATTCCCTATGCTGTATTTTACATCCCTATGACTGTTTTTATAATTGGCTATTTGCACATCTTAATCCCTCCCCCCTTCACCCATCTACCCAACCCCCTTTCCATCTGGCAACTATCAAAATGTTCTCTGTATCTATGAGTTTGTTTCTGTTTTGTTTGTTCATTTATTTTGTTTTTTAGATTGCACATATAAGTGAAATCATATGGTATTTGTTTTTCTCTGTCTGACTTATTTCCCTTAGTATAATACCCTCTAGATCCATCCATGTTGTTGCAAATGACAAGAGTTCATTCTTTTTGATGGCCAAGTAATATTCCATTTTATATATGTACTATATCTTCTTTATCCATTTGTCTATCGATGAACACTTAAATTGATTCCACAATTTGGCTATTGTATATAATGCTACAGTGAACATAGGGATGCATATTTCTGTTCAAATTAGTGCTTTAGGTCTCTTCAGGTAAATACCCAGAAGTAGAATTGCTGGGTCCTTCTTTGTCTCTTGTTATAGCCTTTATTTTAAGGTCTGTTTTGTTTTCTATAAGTATTGCTACTCCAGCTTTTTTTTAATTTCCATTTTCATGAAATATTTTTTTCCATCCCTTTACTTTCTGTGTGTGTCTTTCTTTCTGAAGTGAGTCTCTTGTAGGCAGCATATGTAAGGGTTTTGTTTTCTTATCAATTCAGCCACCCTATGTCTTTTGATTAGAATATTTAATCCATTTATGTTTAAAGTAATGATTGATAGGTATGTAGTTATTGCCATTTTATTATTCATATTTTTAATCTATTTATCTTCTTCTTAAAGAAGTCTCTTTAACTTTTCTTGTAATACTGATTTGGTGGTGATGAACTCTTAGCTCTTTCTTGTCTGGGATAGATTGTTGTTATCTTAAGTTTACTGTTATCTAAGACTAATTAAACTAAAATGGGCTCATATAGAGTTATTTTGTTTTATGGAAAGGCCATAACACATGGGTAGAGTCTCCTTCAAATCAATAGAAAAGTGATTAATGTTACTTGGACAATATCAATGTAAGGATGGAAATAAGGATTTGGGAAATGTATCTCTAAGTTAATGTAACAACAGAGCTTCCATGTTCATTCTGGAGTATTGTGGTTGGATGGAGCCTGAAATCAAGGTAGCATAGTCATAGTAAAGTAAACTCTCATTAGAGGGAAGAAGGTTGATTGGCCCTCCCAAAAGACATTAGGTCAAAGGCAAAGGGGAAAGCACATTTCACAGAGTCCCCAAAGATGGGCCAGGATTTGGCCTTGAGTAGTGTAACTTAATTTATTGTAATTTTTCCCAGGATCCACATATTCTTTAAAAGTTACTGTTTAAAATTGTCATCTATTCTCTGCTTTCAACTGTTGGGAATTGAAAATCGGGTCTGTTCTTAAAGGAAACCATTGAGAGCCAATCAAAGCATGTCCCATAGGTAGTGTTGAGGCATGGTACAGAGTCTAATGGATGGCTCAGTTAACGAGAAACTGACAAAACAACTACGTGGAACAGGCAAGCATTCTCAATTGTTCATAGAATGTTGATATTTATAAACATTATAGAATATTACCATAAATACCTGGGGAAGGGAACTTAGAAAATTGCTGAAAGTCCTTGTGGAAAATGACCTAGCAATGTGGTAATTTCACTCTTAAAAGAATGGTTTTAATAACACATGAAGTATAAAGTTATAAAAGGATTGTTCAAATGTATATTAGCTTAATTTACAAAATTGAATCAAGCTTTAAATTACATTTAAAGCTATGTTCTTTTTTTAATTAAATTTATTGAGGTGACAATGGTTAGTAAAATTACACAGATTCCAAGTGTGCATTTCTGTAACACATCATCTATATATTGCATTGTGTGTTCACCACCCAGAGTCAGTTCTCCTTCCATCACCATATATTTGACCTCCTTTACCCTCTTCTATCTCTCCCTTCCCCCCTTACTCTCTAATAACCACTAAACTATTGTCTGTGTCTATGAGTTTTTGTTTCATTGTTGGCTTGTCTTGTTCCTTTGTTGCTTTCAGTTTTATATCTTACATATCAGTGAAGTCATATGGTTCTCAACTTTTTCTGTCTGACTTTTTTTGTTTAGCATAATAATCTCAAGACCTTATCTCCTATAGTCCAGCTTCACTGGCCTCCTTTCTGCCCCCGTGCATGCTAAGAAAATTCCCGTTTCAGGGCCTTTGCATTTGTTGTTTCCTCTATTTCTACCCCTTAGATATCCATAAGCCTTGCTGCTTCATCTTTTTTAGGTATGTCTCAAGTGTCCCTTTTTTGATGAGGTCTAATTATCCTATATACAATTGCAACCCTCTGCAAATGTTCTAATCCCTTTCCCTGCTTCATTTTCATCCACAATAATCACCATCTAATGGACTATATATTTTATTTATTTGTTGGTTTCCCAACATTAATTTAATCTCAACAAAGTGTTGATATTAATTTGTTTCATTCCCTGATGCATTCTGAGTGCCTAGAACATACAGAATCTGACACATAAAAAATGTGTAAGATGTATCTATCTGTTGAGTGAATAAGTAAATTATCTCTAGTAGTTAGAGGTAGCACAAAGTAGTGGAATGAATACCAACTGCCACTAAAGTTAGAATGATTGGGTTGCATACCCCCATTGAATCACTTACCAGATTCTGAGTCTATTCATCTTTGAGAATGAGGAGTATAAATTCCATTCTATCTACCTCCCAGTGTTGTACTGAGCATCAACTTGGATGCTGCATATAAAAATACATCTGTAATTTGTACAGTGTTATGTAAATATGACCTATTAAAATAAATCTATTCAGTTTTATAGAATGAAAGTCATTCTGTATGTTAAGGGTAAGTAATAAAAAATGGTATTCTTAATTGTTAAGAAGTTAGGCTTCCTAAAAATAGGTATTAAAAAAAAAGGAAAGAATCCCCATCAAGCATCACTTTAAAATATTTTAAAAGTGGGAATAAAGCTATATTCTGTTTAATTTATACCAAAAGTAAAACAAAATAAATATAAATAAATAAATAAATAAAATACCACTGTATTTCCCAATTATTACAAACAGCATGATCCAAAAATCAAATATGTTAAAGCATATTTGATCACATTATACATGGCTAAACCCTTTCAATCTCAGTCCACAAAACCTCTTTAATCCTACTGAGGTCCAAGTTCACCTAGAATCCTAGAGCTTAAGCCTGAACCCCTTTAAATCCAGAAGCTCCAACCCCCGATTACTCTAACTCTAAACTCTGAGCTGCTTGGAGCCATAGACTTCTCTCCACTCTGATCCCGAGATGTGAAATTGAACTTCATAATATTCTTTTAATAGCAAAGAGGATTATTTTATCAGAAAGGCAGAGCACCTCCCAAATAAGTCACAAAGCACTAGCAAGCACTGATACTGACAAGGGCATTTTATCAGAGCTAGTTTTTCCTTTAGGGCTTGACAAACGTGGAAAAAGGAGATTGTCTGAGGCAGGAAAGCAGTGTTTAGTGACAGTAACTCTATTTCCTTTCTATTTGAGTAAGATTGGTTAACCTGATCCTGAGAAATGTATCTTTTGTTGAAAACCCAAACTGTTATCCAAACACACTATTAATTCACCTAAGTGTGACCTCATTGTTATGTTTATGCCCACCTATAGGAGCTATGCTTTTTAAGGAACAATTTGTGATCTTTTGATCTGTTAATTTAATATGTTTTATAATTTCTTTTTGTTAATGGTGTCCTTTTGTACACTGGAGGGCTAATTATTGAAATGGCCTTTTATTTAAGAGGATATTCTTCAATGAGAAACATCTTACATGAGTATTTCAAGCCTGTACAGCTCTCCGTCACTTTCCTAGAGACCACCATTTCTCCTATCGTTGAAGTAAACAGCAACTTGAGTAATACCCAAGGGCATCACTTCATGTTATAATAGCTCTCATTCACAATCACAATTAAGACATCAAGAAAAAAAATTAAATAATTTTAAGGGTGAATAGTTTTAAAATACAGTGATATTAGAGGCAGAGTACATTTTCGATTATAGTCTAAGATTTTTTAGATCTAATCTTTTCCAGTGCCTAACAAGATGTTTAATATTGGCTAAGCCAGGCAAACACTAGACTACCTGTTGTCTCTGTAAAACTAGCCAGTTATGCTAAGCTCATAATAACTCTGCTTCTAAAGTACTGTGATTCATGGTCTAAGTTGTCAGCTCTTCAACCTCTAAGTAATAAAACCCTTGTAGTTCTGAAAAGTACAGCAAAAGATGGGCACAATTTCCAATACTTAAGTAGATCTCACTTACGAAAGTTTAAGTCAAAAAAAGAGCCGTAGACTGAGTGCCGTGCTGTGATACTTATTGCCCAACTGCAGAGGGTGGAGTCAGCAGACAGCTTCCAGTTGACAGCTTCTTTCAGTCCCAGAACATGGGTCTGTCTCAGCTGTAGAAAGCCACCTGACTCAAGGTCAAACCCTTTCTAGGGCAGCCCAGATCCAGCAGCTGGGGGAGGTGGTGACCCATCATGAAACAGTCTGATGTACAATACACCCTCCAGAACTCCTCACTGAATAGGCTAGATCTTTGTTATTCCTACCTCAAAGTTCATTTCCCTTTTTGCATCCTGTTCCATTCTTCTCCTTTCTTTCAGGAGTATAGATCCCTAACAAACACTGGTCACAAATTCCATCTTAGCATCTACTTCCAAAAAACTTAACTTGGGACTAATCGCTCTACAGGTCTACCCACAATGGTGGTTTGTGCTCCTAGTACAATATCCTATGTCTTCAAGAATCCACATGAATCCAGAGGCCAAGGATAAGTCCTCAACAGGGTTAAAGTTCAAAAAACATTTCTACAAGTGTCTAAGCTACAATCTTGCGTTGTATTACTCTCCCGAGTACAGATCAAATTCCAGGATTCACCTATGTTACAGGGATAAGGAGTCCTAATTCAATGCGGATTCCCCAAAGCATCTCTGAATAAATTAGAACCAATAGGCTCTAGGCCTTGAAGAAAAGTCTAGGTGTAGCAACTTACTAAATATCCTCTTGCATCCTGTATCCCAGAATTAGTTCAATCTAAAAGCGAAGACAAGGGCCGGCCGAGTGGCGCAATGGTTAAGAACTCACTTGGGATGCCAGAGGGCCCCGGTTCGGATCCCACATATGAGGGCCAGTGACACTGCCCTCCACAGCTAAGATGCTGAACAACAGCTCAACCTGGAGCTGGGCTGCCATGAGTCGCCGGCGACGGTGTAGGCTGCAGTCCCTGTGGCAGTGGGTTGCCATGGGCTACCGTATGTAGCCAGCAGCCAGCGTGAGCGCCCAGCAGCCAGCGTGAGCGGCCAGTAGCCGCAGTGAGCGGCCGTCCAGAAGCCGGCGACTGATCTGCCTCGCCAGAGAAGAGCGCAATGATGGTGCCAACTTGGGCCAGTGAAGCAACATCCTCCACAACTAGACTGAAGAACAAAACGACAGCAACCAGTCTGTTCCCCTTCCCCCAATTCCCCCAGCAATGTTCCCATGCCCACAATTCCCCAATAAAAATCTTTTAAAAAAATAAAAAATAAAATAAATAAATAAATAAAAGCGAAGACAAGTGTCCACATATTTTTATAGAAGAAAGTTAAGTATGATCCTTTCGTTCAAAGCACTGTCTACCTACTAAATATGAACAGATTTGGTTATGAGAAAGTTCTGAAATATTTTGACTTGATTAACCAGGACATTCAGAACCTATTTTAAGAAGGTGTGTGTGTGTGTGTGTGTGTGTGTGTGTGTGTGTGTGTGTGTGTGTGTGTGTGCCTTCCACAGACATTGCATACATGCACATTCTCAAAACCTAAAGCAATGAGAATCCAGTAACTCATGTAAAGGTACCCATATTAGCCACTAAGAAAATGATTCCTCAAATAGGGATCTCCTGGGATTTTTCTCAGGATCATCCTATAAACCTGCACAATAGAGGTCAGAAAAAACATTTCCCCAAAAGTGATAATCTTGTTAATAGAATTGTTAACTACAGGAAAAATAAATCATAAGTTATCTACTTTATAGTGTGATATAACTAAACAGAAAATTGTACAAGTCGACACCAAAGTCGCTCACCAGTATTGAAAGGTTATCCTAAATAAAAATAGTGCAAGGATTTTTAAAAACAGCCTTCACAAGAGAGATCTTGCTCTTGACATAATGACAAAGAATGGAATCAGAGCTTCAACTCTAAGCCCCAATCAATCTTGCTGATTTCAGTTCCATAATGTTTGTTCAATGACCCAGGAATCTTACCCACACCTTTCAAAGTGTTTCAACTGAAGTTTAGCAACTAAAGCAGAAATAATCTGAAATAATAACTTTAAACCCTTAATCTAAATTTTATCTTTAATAATATTTAATGTGATAACATTTAATGTTATTTAATGTAGCCACCTTCCATGACATTTTTTAAGAAAATGTCGATACTTTGGGGATTCCTCACAATTTTAACATAAAGAAAATTAGCATTTTGCTAAAGTGCATTAGGACCAAATAACTGAATACCATTTTTCAAGTGTCATAAAGCCCCAAAACTTATACCAGGGGTGCCAAAAAAATGTATACATATGACTTGTATTCATCTTTTGTTATCAGTATATATTGAGTATTACAATTTTAGTACAGTTTATTTCCTTTCTTAAAACATATATACATTTTTGGTACCGTGTGTGTGTGTGTGTGTGTGTGTGTGTGTGTGTGTGTGTGTGCGCCTGTGTATATAAACATATACATATGTGTGTGGGTGTATGTTTTGCTTCACTCAACTGTATATCTTACAAGACTTCATCTTTAAATGTCTAAAAATCAAGGAATTTGAGCTCAGAGAGCTAAGAAAGACTCTAGAAAGAGCTCAAGTGGAACAGAAGGCTTTGCAGAAGCAGCAGGCAGAGTTCTAGAACCAGCAGCAGAGGTTGGAGGTGGAGCTGGCAGGCTTGGAACCCTATGGCGTTGTCCTGGAGAAGAAGTTTGAGAACCTGAACTTGGTACTGATGCTCTCCCAGTTTGGCCTGCAGGTGATGAGGACAGCATAAAGCAGTGCCCTACCTCTGCACTGACAGGGACCCCAGGACACCTCCTGGATATGCTAAGATTGGCTTCCATAGAGACATCTCTCTCAGTGGAGGAAGGATGGATGATCCTGGAACTTTGCAAATGAAATAGTCAAAATGTCTCTTTTTTGGCAAAAGAGAAAATAAATTGTGTGTGTGTGTGTGTGTGTGTGTGTGTGCGTGTGCATTTGCAATAATCATACACACACACACACACACACAACACATACACGTATTTTTTTTTCTATTAGGGTTTTCCTCACACACCACCAGTGTTGACAAATCAAAAGGAGCTGCTTTGGGCAGCTGAAAAGCACTGGATAAGTCAGCATCCATATCAAGCACTTATTGGATATCTATGATATGTGAGGTGGTGGACTGATAGTCAGAAGGCTCTGTGACAATTTCTATACTCTAGATTCTACTACTAACTCACTAAAACACATTGAACAAGACATTAATCTTCACTGGACTTCAGTTTCCTCAACCATGAAGGAAGAGGACTGAGCCAGACAACTAGCTCTAACATCCAGTGGACCAGTGCCTCCCCTGTGAACAAATCACAGCTAACATAGCTGATATTCTATCTTGAAAAGCAGACCAACCTCATCTGAAATGGAAAACAAGAACGTATGTGAAATTCTAAGTTGAGTGACATGCTGGGAGAATAGTGAAGACTTAAAATGTCAGGAAATGCTGTATAGAAAGCACAAGTGATCTTCCAATAAGCATGATAAACAGAAGAGAATATTTCCCATCAGCGCATGTGACATGAGAACAGGAGAATGCTAAAGGCTGATGCACAAGGAGGTACAAGTTTCATTGCCTCAAGAGATGATATTTAAGTACAAAATACTAGTGGACTAATAATGCAACTCCTTGGTGAATTTCAGAGACTCCAAAACAATCATATCAGAAATGCTGGGGTATAACTTTGAAACTAGAAAAGGCAGATTATTTTCAAAATGCTTGTTTGAGGTGAACTGAGTAGAAACATGGGACAAAAGTAGGAGAGGAAATGTTAGACATTTTAGAAGGTACTGCTCATTTTGCTTAAACAGGCCTTTTAGTCAAATGCAAAGAAAAAGGTACTTAGCATCATCTCCAAATCATTATCTTGTGGAAAAGTCCAGATTACAGGGCCAAACAAAATATACACAGGTTTGGGAGCCGGCCGAGTGGCTCAGTTGGTTAAGAATTGGCTTGGGAGCATGAGCTCTGAACAGCAGGACCACTGGGTCGGTTCCCAAATGGTCCAGTGATGCTGAGCCCTCTACAGCTAAGATGGTGAACAACAGCTCAACCTTGAGCTGGTCGGCTGTGAGTGGCCAGCGATGGCGTAAGCTGCAGTGGGGTTGCAGTGGGCTGCTATAAGCTACCATGAGTGGCTGGCAGCGGGCGTGATCTGCCGTGAGCCGCCATGAGCAGCCATCCAATGGCCGGCGAGCAAATGCCTCAGCCAGGAAGAGCACAATGGTCATAATACCAACATGGGCCAGTGAAGTGACGTCCTCCACAACTAGACTGAAGAACAAAAGGACAGCAACTTGTCTGTTCCCCTCCCCAATTCCCCAATAAAATATTTTATATATATACACAGACACACACACACACACACACTCACGCACGCACACACACACACACACACACACATACACACACACACACACACACACACACACACACACACACACACACATGCAGGTTTGGCTTATAGCCCTTCTGCTTTGTCACATGAGCAGGAACAACTCACAAACTCCACAAGGCAATAAAGACAGTTATTCTAGGGCAAGTCTGACCTGACAGCTTGTACAATCCTCCCAGTCCTACCCAGGCAGCTTGTGGGGGAGCAGTTATTCCCCTAAAAGGAACATCTGGGTTCTAACAGCCCACTTCCTTAAAGCATCTTTGCTGGACTGTTAAGGGGCTTGATTCTGCTCAAAAGAGATGATATTCAAGAGATAGAGCAAGACGGCCTTGGGACTTGATGGTACATTAGGTTGAAATATCTGAAATTGCTTGGCTTCTACCACTGAGTGGCTTCTGAGGCAGGGCAGAGGTTAAGCATCAACTTCTTGTTGCAGAATAATACATCTGCCCTGGGGCACAAGGCAGGTTATCATCTGTAAAATCTGTTCCATTCCCCTACAAAGAAGCCTGCTATTTAGAAAGCACTCTTGCCAGAAATGTGCTATACCATATGGATGAAAACACACTTAGGAGAAAATTTTTATCTGCAGCCTAATCAGGGCAGGCTTCATGTCCTTCTGTGTAATTTATGCAATCACTGCCCAAAAATTATTCGTGGATGAATGGCTCTGTCATTTGCATTATCTCCTGCCTGCTTTTGCATTCTTACCTTTCATTTGCACCCCTATGTAGTTCCCTGCTCACTGATTCCCCATACACTTAATCTAAAATACCCAATAGCATCTAAAACGACCCATTTGGACTCCCCAATCACTGTCATTGATTAACACTGATTTTCTTTTGAAGGCACAGACATCCATTGTTTAGAGATACCCATCCTGAAGACTGGGAGAATGATGGCAAGTGTGTCACTCCAGATTCTAGGATGGCAAATGAAGGCGACTTGCATCTAAAACATCTACACCCATTTAGTGAAACTCTACTGCAGTTGGTAGCAGTGTAGCTCCTAAAGTGGAAGGTGACATTGTGCTACGCTGGAGGGAACTGGGAATAACAAGAACTGATTCAGAGTCCAACTTTGCCATGGACTGGCTATGTCATTTGGAAAAGTTACATTAATCTTGTGCCATTTAGTCCACAAAATGAGATTATTTGTCTCAACATCTATCTCCCTGGAATGTTAATAGAATCTAAATAAAATTATAAGAATTACATGCTTTGCAAACTTCAAATAAAGATAGGTAGACATTATAGATAGATAGATAGATAGATAGATAGATAGATAGATGATAGATAGATGATAGATAGATGATAGATAGATAGATAGATAGATAGATGATAGATAGATGATAGATAGATAGATAGATAGATAGATAGATAGATAGATAGATAGATAGAAGATAGATACAGTATTATTATATTTAAGGTTATTCTAGGCCTGAATGTATCTCTCCTTCACCTAAAGCTCTAGAGGCCTGATCATTAACATTCACTCATTTGAATGAATTCATAGATTTGAATTCTAATGCTATCCTTTACTAATTTTACTAAAATACATCAAAACCTTATCACGTATTATATTCTAAGAGCAAGCTCTTATCTCATAAAGCATAGGGCTTGGATCCAAACTTTTTTTTTTTAACTCTCAAGTGTCTGTGCCTTAATCCTGCCTCTATGTAGTAAGTGACCAACAAAATGCCTTGCACATAGTAGGAGCTTAACACATCATTTTTTAACACATTATGTTGCTCATCATTCACCAGACTGTCAATCAGGCAATTAATGATCATTAATAGGAATGATCTGAGCAGTAAGTAAAGTAAAGGCTATTGTGCTGGAAGCCCTTCCCAGGCCTGCTGCACTCAGTTTCTGCTGGATTTTATGCAGCAAGAAAAATTTGCTGACAACACGTGCATACAGACTGGCCATACTTTCATGCCTGCAGTGCATGTGGAATGTGTAGTCATTATCATATATCTCATGGATAATGTAGCAAGAAAGTGCTAATGTCAAAAACAAATTGCACCTGGAAGTAGATAATCAGAGAAACCGGAAGTACTTTTTGCAATTACATAGGTGGTTACAGGATGGTGTGTTTGAGGTAAAGGACTTATTTGGGGAACCCCTATTAGGAGGCTCTGGAAACTTGGTAGGACCTCATCCAGGCCAGGCTGAATATTATTACCCAACAGAGCACATCTCCCTTGAGGAAACAAGGGAGTCTTGCAAGCCATGCGCACTGCACTGCTACCAGCCTGAAGTCCTCTGGTATCCCTGCTTAAAATGTGTCACCTGACTGTAAAGCATGACTTTTACAAGACTTGTGGTAGAGAACTCATTTCTGCCAAGGCTTAAGCCCAGTCCTTAAAAGATTAACTCTGTAAAGGAGATGGGAATTGATAATAGTGCTTCTTGGATAAAAAAAATAAACAATAAGACCAAGCACCTTCATGTTACCCAGCATATGCATTCATTCGTTCATTCATTCATTTATTGATCAAATAACTTTGAGTGTAGGCAACCTATTAGAGGCAGGAGATAGAATGATGCAAGATGTATGGTCCACCAAAATGGAGCCATTACTATAGCTCATTATTACCAAATTCATTTGGTACATATTAGATTATAGTTCCAAAAATACCTACACATGGTATAAGTGTGATAGAATGATGTAACATAAAGAGCAATGCCAGGAGAATGAGAAGGTAAATAAGGAAAGGTGCATGCTTAATCTAGGTTGTGTGACTGAACAGTTCTTAGATGTCATTTAATTCTTACAAAATTAATTTCACCAAATCAATTCTCACATTTAAAATATGGACTATTGTGTTATAAGAAATAGTGTATGTAAAATTCTTGGTGCATAGTGGCACCTCAATAAATAATAGTGCTCTTATTGAACGTCTGTATTCTAGATGTTTTGTACACATTAACTTACTACTCCCCCAACACACAAACACACAAAAATACACTAGAATGTAAGATTCAGGAGAGCAAATACTTTACCTCTTTATGCTCTGCTGAATTTCCTAGTTCTTAGAAAGGGTCCTGGCACAGGCCAGAAAAATATTTTTTAGTGAATGAATAAATGAAAAATAGGATGTGCTGACGCTGTTTTGCAGCTGAAAAAGTTGAAGTATTCAGACAAAGTTCATATGATTAGATGACAATGCTACAGAGAATCCCTCTGCATTTCTGCTATGTCCTGAGACTAAAGTATGGCTGGTGTGTGCTTACAATAGTCCTATTCCAATTTTTCAGTCAGACAGTAACATACTGTGATGTGTTCCTATTGACCCAATATTTTGTGCTTCACTATTCCTCAAATAGCAAAAGCTTGAATCTAACTTCTTCATGCTTTCAAATTGTTTAGGTCTTCTGTATAAGTGAGATATTATTGGAGAAATAAAGTAGCCCACCAGTTTTCAAGGCACAGGTTCTGTCAACCTAGAATATTTCTAAACATGGTGAGGGAGACAGGCAGTCATCATTTTCAAACACTACAAATAAGTATAACTAAAGAAGAAATGTATCATTTAACACCACCTCTTGATACTGATCCAGAGAGGGGTCACTCTATTTTAACAATATGTATTCTTTCATAAGTCTTGAAGTTTAAAAAGTGTTGCCTTTGTTATAACACATTGTCTATCTATCAGATATTTAATAATAATCAGCCTGTTTTGCTTATTAAAACAAAACATTGATTTTAAACTGTTTAAATATTTAGTAGTGCTTACATCTTATTTATTCAACAGGGCTAGAATTTATTGAAGTAATGGAATGGCCCTTTGGTAAACCTTATTGAGGAGACAAAAGAAGTTAAAGGGGCAATTTCCTCCTACTTAGAGTGAGTAATATAACATAGGACACTGGAAAGATTTAGAAGATGGTAGAGACAGCATATTATTAAAGACCATAATGAGAGGATATGATAATAAGTGTTATAGACATTCAGAGAATGGGGAGATCAGGAGGGTTGGAATGATCAGAAAGTTTAACAATGGAGGGGGAACTTTAACAGGAGTCTTGAAAGATCTGTAGACTCTACTCTCCACACTCATTTTCTAATCATTACCCACATAATGAGCATGGTAGATCTAGAGAACAGTCAAGAACCCTGCCTGGCAGATTGTTCAAATGCAGCTCTATAGGCACTCCCACCCATGAGGCTACCACTCACACAATAACTCTTTGTTACATGAGGTACAGACATAGGTACACTTCTCTCAAGGCCAACACGCTGCCAAAGGGTCGGGGTCACTGTGGGGGGGTATTGTACTTCAGTTAGCACTATTTCACAGAGAATCCACAAGGATTGATACCCTTAATGGGAAATTTTTGACTATCTCAGCTTGTCCACTTGTACACACCAAAATAAGAATTTTCATAAGTTTATAGACAAATATTAAATGGAGAATTACACACCAGAGTTGATATTCCTGCAAAAGCTTAATACTTCTCAGAGAGAGACTAATAAAGTCTGCATACCTGCCTGTGACGCTCCATGGACCAGGGACTACAGGTTAACTGGAGTGTGAGCTTTTATCTTCAGCCATTTTTAGGAAGAGGCAGTGTTCATTCCTTTGCAGAATTTGTTTATGCAGACATTGGCAGATATTTATAACTGTAATGAGCTACATAAAATATAAAAATTCATAATATCACTTAGCTGTAAGAGTGATTTCCACAAAAAATTCTCTTGTTAATATCTGCCACCAATTGTATTAGGGCCAATCAGGCCACAGTCAAAACCAACTTCAGAGGTCAGTGCTATTTTCATGTTTGCTACTGAAACTAGAAAGTCTTTTTTGTTTGTTTTTTGTTCATTTTTTTTTAATATCAACTATCAGAAGTCAACTGATTTGATGTGGTACTTTGTAAGTTACATATATAGCACAAAAAGTAAATTACTGGTGACTAGGAATATAATAGGATTTTGAACATTGCAAAACAAATGTGCATGGGGACTATGTAAGAGCGGAGAAATTATGAAATAGTTTCTTAAATGGGACAAAAGCAGTTGTGATAGAAAAATAGATAAGTAGCTGCTTATTTGACTTTCACTAAGGAACTGGCTAGCTCTCAAACTATCTCTAGATGCAGACTGCAATCCAGTCATTATGATATATATTTCACTGATAGTCAATGGGAAAGCAAACAGACGGGAGTTGGGAGGGAAATCTAAGTTCAAAGCAGGAGCCATGAGTCTTCTATGCTAATTTGTTGCCACTTAATCATAATAAGTGCCTACATCATATTTTTTAAAAATTGGTGGTGGTTCACTCTCAAACATCCCTAAATCTCCATGAGAAAAACAGCTTTGTACTTTTCCTATACCACTCCCATCTTTTTTCTTCGACTTTTTGTGCTCTTCTCTAATTGTTCTCTCTTTTACTCTGTTGTCTATTCCAAGGATGTGTAAGCAAAATGCAATGCATCACTAAGAGCTCCCTCACAGCAATTGAATCACAGTCCCCTCAGTCTTTATGAGTCATTGCCTGCCATTTTGTGACAATGTATGGAAATGGAGCTCTGTGGCCCTGAGAAAATTTGAGCAGGGTGGGCTTGTCTATCCTTATCAAAAAGGGAAACATCAGCATCCCTTTGCTGCCTTCTCAGGTGCTCTCTAGTTCCCTCTAGTCTCAAATTCTTTATTTCCCTTATATCTTGTCTACCTTCTCTGTTATCAGTTTACACCTCTATCTAATTTTAATTCAGAAAGATATATATCTTAGGATAATCACAACCGAAGCTCATCACTAATGATACGTTGAAAGGGTTGACATATAGGCAAGGAAGCTAAATGACAAGCAGTAAAAAAGATCTTTTGGGGGACTTTTTTCAGAAACCACATTTTCTATCCATCTGTTCCAGATGGAAGATATTGTGAAACTCATGCAACCCTCTCTCTCTTCTTTTTCCTATCCTCTGAGTCGGAATTGTAGACAGCTTCCTACCTTACTGAGTTTTCAGTTATATGTGTCTATTCACAGTTGACACCTGTCTGTCAGGCAAGTGTTGAACTCCTGGGAGATACATCAAGGGGTTAGGAAGAAATCTATTCCAAGAGGATCATGCTCTTTATTAACATCAATCAGTCAACATCTGAACACCAACCCTCACTACAATGATATAGATTCCCTACAGGACATGTGCTTATAATGCCTTGCTATGTCAGATATTTTAGTCACTTAAAAAAAGAAAAGAAGAAGAAAGAAAAGAAAGTAAAATCAAAAAAGGAAAGGAAAGAAAGAAAGAGTACTCATATCCTCATAAGCATTTCTTCTACTACCTAATTGTTTGGATCCTACAGGGCATGGCGACTACTAGGGGGTAAAGTCAAATATGTAGAATGTGCACTTGTGAGAAATTCTGTATTCTTATAAGCTTGAAATATGTATGTATCACTTTTAAAGTGATTTTTCTATATAGTGGTGAATGAAATGAAAAAGCAAAGTAGGAGCGTTGATAAAAATTATGAACCTGGAATATTTTCTAAAGAAATAATTAGTCTCCTTGTTCTAGTGTCATCTTTCTTCTAGGCTTTTAGAAGTCTCAAATGTATTATTCATTCCCATTTTCCTAAACACATGTCACCTAATACAAGGAAGGTTCTTAATAACAAACTCTTTAAAAATAATTTTTAATGGAGAAATGCTACCTGAATCACACAAGGCAACCCATTACATCTCAAACTCTGTCTTCAGCAGTGATCACAGATAATTTACAGGTGAGTAATGGTATTTATTAAAACAGTCTCAAAATATTTAAATGGCATAATAAGCATTCCTAGTTTAAACTTTAATAGTCCATTTTGGCCCAATTACTGATGTAGTTATCAAAACATTTCTTGATACTCTACATTCAAAGTCATGTGTTATCCTACTTACTGAAAATATTCTTACAATTCACCTAAAACTAGGAGAATATTTAGATGGTACACATTTAAACATCACATAAATTCCTTCATAAAATTTTCTAGTATAGATATGCAATCTACATTCATAACCATTCAGCACATACTAAGTTCAAAAAATATCTTTCCCATATCTTTCTCATCATAGATATTTTTACAGTTTATAAATTGGTTTGTATTCTATGATGAGAAAGATGAATTTCAAAAGCTACTAATTTTGATAGTCATAATCAAATAATTCTAGGAATGCTGAATAAAACTACACAGGGATATTTTAAACATTTTTCAATAGTTTACTTACTGAAAAAATTTTTTTTGCTTGAACTATGTTAGTTATCTTATTCAAATCACACAAACTTTCAGAATCATTCGAATGCTAGTTAATTATTAATAATTTCTAACTCTTAAACTACTAGAAATGCACAGGGAATCATCACATAAAATGTATGAAGAGAAGGTAGCTCTGCATTGTTGAGAGGTGGTTTTTTATTCTAGAAAATATTGGGGTTTTTTTCTGGATAAATATAATAAAGTTTCCATTCCAGGCTTCCACCACCCCCCCCCACCCCCCCACCCCCCCCGCGCACACGCGCGCGCGCGCGCGCGCACACACACACACACACACACACCATATGTCCAGTTATTTGTTCAATAAATAAAGAAGGAACACTTATTTTATACTTGGTTGAATGGGGGACATGGTTACTTTTCTCAAGGTAATCATTTAGTATGAAAGAAACATACACACATGAAGAGTAGACAGCAATAAAATAATGTAAGACACCCTGTGATGAGTGTCCTGAGACAGTTTACAAAAGCTGACATTTCAAAGGCTGGAAAGCTAATTCTATCCAGGGAAATTAGAGGACTCTTCAACCAAGACTGGCATACAGGCTAAGTAGGATTTCAAGAGCAATAAGAGTGTTTAAGCTGGGGAATAAAAATGCAAAGGCCTTGAAGTGGGATAATATATGTATGCAAATAGCGCAAGATAAGACTAGGTAAGAAAGTTAGAGCCTGATCCCTGAAGAGCCTTGAGTTATGTTTTTGACTATAGAGTTTATTTGAAATGAAATATAAGACTTTCAAGCAAGTAAGTGGAGCACTGGGAGCTGCCTCCCTGAGGAACATAGAACCACTGCTACACGGGGAGCAATTCTTATGCATGAAGCTGGAAGATCCGGTTTAGAGTATATTCCTGCATCTACCATGTGCCAAACACACTAGGTACTGGGAATACAATGCTTATATTCTAATGATGGCGAAAGACAATAAATAAGTAGACAGATATAAGTAAACAATCAAGATATTAGACTCATTTTAAGTGAAAAAGTTGTACAAAGCTCTTAGCTCAGTGTTTGGTTGACATGAAGTCAACACATTGCTTCGATGAATTTGTACATTAATCTACTTAGTTGGGTACAAGCTCTTCCTTTCCTTAAAGTTAGTTGTTTCATTACTAAGATCCAGAGAAGCAATTCTTTGAAATACTATGTAATTCTGGCACATGAAGATAGAAAGCAAGCTGTATATGAATAGCACCCAGATAAATATTTGGTTCTGCTTTTTCTGTCAAAAAAGAAAAAAGTGAGTGATCTTTTAGCCATCAAATCAAGGAAGCAGTCAGCTGATTTTACTATTCCCCCAGCCTTCCACAGAATACTGCCTCAGACACAGCATAGCATTGTCTGCCTTTCTTTGATATGTCAAGTGTGATTTCCAGGAAGTCATGTCATTAGTGTGAACTGAAAAAATTTTCAAAGAACAATTAACAAACATTACCACATTTTTCTCAAATATTTCATTTCCTCAGAAGTCTGTTGACAGTTATTATCTACTGTTTGCATTGTCTCATCTGTTTCCAAGTTGGACTACAACATGCCAAGAGGAAAAACTTCAGAATCAAGAAGACACTGTCACCCTTCTCAGTGAAGAAAAGACACAGGAGGCCTGACAATTCTCTCTTGCTGTTCCAAGCTTTTACTGGGCAGATGTGGCTGTGATTTTTACAGCAGGATACGGAAGTCTAGTATAATGTTTGTGGTCTTTATAATGTTTTCTAGGGATTCGGGGCGAGCATTAGCTTTGGTAAAGTGCTATTTTTATTGAGCTTTCTGTTCCACTTTGATTAAAAACCAAATATAAACTTAATGTAATTGATGAAAACATTTGAAGCCATTTCTCCAAAGGTAGACTATTAGTTAAGACTTTAGAAAGACAAAAAATAATAATAATAATGATGAAGTAATATGATCAAAATATCAGTATACATGTGCATCACTGATTCTCAAACTTCAAGATACACAATGATCACCCCAGAGATACTAATGCAAGAGCTCAAGGAAGGAGTTACTCAAGGAACCTATATTTTAACAATCACCCCACAAATTTAGCAATCATTTCACAAATCCTACTATAGGAGGTCTCCAAAACATACTTTGAGGTCCTAATATATCCACTGGGGAAAAATAATTTAGGAAATTTTAGTAAAAACATAATGGTGCTTATTTCAAAGTGGCAAGATTATGAAGAGTTGGTATGAGTATACCCTTTTACATCTCTCTGAATTTTCTCCTGTGGTTATCTGTCATTTGAAAATTTAAAAACAAAATAAATTATAAAAGAGTTTTATTTAACACATAGAATTTTATGTTGAGAATGTAGTTAGAATAGAAAATTATGTATTTTTAAATTTGTGTCATTAGCAACTATGTTATTTTTTTCTGTATTCAAAAATTTTGTTTAGTGTAGAAAACATCTACATAGTAGAAGATGCAGAAGAGGATGCCTATATAGCTGGATGAATAAAGAAAAAAACCATTTTTGATGGCTAGATGGAGGAATGAATGGATAGATGACAAGGAGCACTACCTAGAGAAAAGGGGAGTGTGAATGAATAGAGAAAATGGGACCAATAGAAAGACATAGAGGGATTTATGAATGAGCATTTGTGGGCATGATATTGAAAAAGATTATAGTTTGAGTCTTTGACTTAATATTACATGTCCTGTTTTATTTTAATGCACTAGAGGTAGAAGACTTGCTGTTCAGAGGAAACATGATCTATGGAGGAGTCATAAACAGACATTCCAGCAGACTAAGATCTAGAAACTGAGCCGGCTCCATTTAATAAGGGAGACTAGGATGGCAGAGGGAAGCTCACCGCCTTCCAGAGCCCATCTGGCATGTCGGAGTAACACATTTTCCATTGTGAATTTCTAGTGAAGTGTAACTTTCGGATTTTGCTCATATTTTTTGGATACGGTTAAGATTCACTGTCTTATTCTCATTGAATTTTTATCAGCCAGTTAGAAAATTGCCATAATAATAAACACAATTTTCTGTCATGTTTGGCTCTAACATTCATTGAATCTGTTAACGTCAGAGGAACATTTCACTTATTAGAATTGTAGACTCATCTCTAATTGGAGGGCCAGAAGATGTCAGATAATTTTTGTGAACTTTTATGAGGTTGAGTCTCAGGAGTAATCAAAAAGTTGCACAAGCATTTCAGGTAACTGGAAGGTTACATGTTGATAAACAATAAAATAAATGACTTTTCAGCCTATTTTGGGCCCTCAAATTATATGTTTTTTTCCTTCTCTGGAAGGAGATTAGTTATGCTGAGAAATGTAAGAAGCTCAGTTCACACATTTCCACAAGAACTTTTCATCTAGCCAGAAATAAAAGAGGATTGTTTTCATCCAATATGCAATCACCTTGGAAAGTTTTAAAATACTTAGGTATATTTATAAGCAACTTCTTATCTCCCTTAGTTCTACCAGGCTGATGAAAGAGGTGAAGCTAAGATACAAGTCAGGTCACACAGAATGAGGAACTCACTAAATTCCCCAACTAACCCAAGAGATTTAGAGATTAAGGAGAATTTTCAGAAAAATCACAGGTATTTCTAAAATATTTGGAGGCTTAAATTTTCAAAGTTCCTTAGTCACAATGAACAACTGACTGTTTTCCATTCATGGTTAATTTTATGTATCGATCTAAATGGGCCATGGGGTACCCAGATTAAACATTATTTCTTTGTGTGTCTATGAGGGTGTTTCCAGATGAGATTGGCACTTGAATCAGTGGACTCAGTGAAGTAGCTTGCCCTTCCCAATGTGGGCATCGACAACCCATTGAGAGCCTGAACAGAACAGAAGGCAGAAGCAGGGGAAATTCGCCCTTCTTACCTCCAGCCTGCCCATTGAGCCAGGATCGCCATATTCAGGCCTTGGACTGGGACTTATATTGCTGGTTCCCTTGGTTCTCATGCCTTCAGGCTTGGACTGAAACTATGCCACTGGCTTTCCTGGGTCTCCAGCTTGCAGACAGTGTATCATGAAACTTCTCAGCCTCCCTAATTACATGAGCCAATTCCTCATAATAAACAAACAAACAAACAAATAAATAACCTATCAGTTCTGTTTCTCTGGAGAACCCCAACAAATACAGTCATCATCCACTATTACCTCTTCTTAAAATTCCCATTTCTTGTCCACCCAGCAAATTCATACACATACTTGAAGGCTCAAGTTGATCTTCAGCTTCTCACTAACCTCTGGAGAAAGAGACAGGCATCCCATTCACTGTGTTCTCACAGTACTTTGCACATATCTTTACCATAGCTCTTACTATGTTTGACTATACCTACTATTTTAAATATCACATCTCCCCACCTACAGCACTCACAGTGAAAGAAGAAAAAGAGGGGTAAGGCAAAGGTAAGAGGAAAAAGGACAGTGCCAGGAGCATCACAAGATAGCATGAAGTTTGCTTCAGTTATCAATATTAAAAAGGCTGGGAGAACTTATATGTAACTTGTTGAAACAAGCAAAACACATTCAAGATCAAGTGTTTAATAAATGCACATACTTTGATGATGTTGATCTGAATCAGAACACTTCCCACTCTTTTTTGTTTGTTTGTTTTGAACACAGGAAACACAGAGAAAGGATAAAAAATGTCTTCAGCCGAAAACAATGTAGCATATTCAAAATTACTTAAATTCAAAGTTTAGATCTAGTAAGATGAATTTAAAATAAATGCTTTAAAAATGGTACCGTTTCGTAATTTTGGAATCACATCATGCCTATCAGCTCTTCCTCAGTTGCCTCTTGATTAAGGCGACCTATCATACTTATTTTGTGAGAAAAAAAGGAATTCACTGGCACATCACTACATCAAAGAGTAAGAAGTAATTGAGGACAACCAATAGAATAGAAGTCTCAGTAGGAGCAAAGGCCCCTGGGATGCCGGCTCTGTCTAGAGTGAACAAAGCTAGTGAGTAAGTAACACAGTCAAGGACCAGTTTAGTAAATCAGTCAAGTCTGCAATGTCAAGTACATGAATGCTGGAAGAGAGCAAAAATGGATGCTAGATGCAGATTTTTTTAACACAGAACAGACAAGATAATAAGAAGTCAGCTTAGAATTCCACAGTTGAGGCCTGTGGTCTTTTCTGTCAGTAGGCTAAGGTAAAAAGACAATTTCAGAGGGTGTTTACAAATGAGAACACAGAATGGGAAGAAATCTCTTAGGTGACCTGGGAGAAAGTTTAGCTTCCTGTTAAGTAACCAATATCTTTCTTCCAGGGAGGGGCTGGCTAACCCACTATAAAAGAGTAGGACTGGGTCCCAAAATATATAGTTTAATCATTACCAGCGAACAGGTTTGCCCCCAAACAGTTTTCTGATCGAAATATCCCATATCCATTTGATATGGTGAACACCGTGTGATTCAGAGCAGAACTACTTCTATAGACAAATGGGTTCTTGAACTTTAGGAGGAAAAGAACATTAAAGAAAGAGGAGCAGGTAGGCATCCACATTTACATCTACAAACTCAGGTATTTATTGTGGAATGTGGAATGGGCCAAGCAATGAGTTAGGTGCTTCCACATACTTCCTCTCCTCATTTAATCCTCATAAAATCCTCATAAAGTGATCCTCCATTTTACAGATGGGGGAAATAAAGACCAGAAGACTTCTGATTTGTCTAACTTTGCAGAGCTAATAAGGAAAATTTCTAGGATTCAAACTCACATCTAAAAGTTACAAAATTTTATCAACACATGCTGAAAAACAAGAAGCCAAACTCACATCTATTTTGTATTCACATAAAACGAACCCTTGGTTACATTTTATTAGCATTTCCTTCATCTAGTATTGCCTACACATAACATCATAAACTGTAAGACTGCTGGAAAATGTAATAAGGAAGAGAAGTTTTATCACATTTTAAATATTAAAAAGGAAGAAAAAAATTACTTTGATTTTTGATAAGTGATGAATTTGCTGCAAGCCAAAGTCCTGCCACAGGATTAGAAATTGATTTAGTCTTCCAAAATAATAGTCGACCTTCAGTTAACCCATAAAAGTAAGCAAAAAATTAAATAGAAATGCCACAACACATCAAAATAAGTTATAAAAAGTGGACCAAATATGGTGTATTGGAAAAACATCTATTTGTAGAGAAATCTAAAATACTCACATATGTATTTTTCAGTTTCTCTTTAGTCTCACTGTAATCAAGCCTTTATTTTTTATCTCTATTCCCACTCTATTCAAAGCACGCTGTCCTTATTCCTGTCTCTTGAGTAGCTCAAGCTCTTTCCCACTTTGACCCTTGCATTTGTTGCACTTGCTTGTATTCTTCCCCCCAAAATTTATATGGCCAATTCCTTTTTATCCGTCCTGTCTTAATTTAAATGTCACATCCCATTTTAAGTATTACTTCCTCAGAGATACTTGTACTGAACACTTTAACTAAAAGAGCACCCTCCCCCTTCAAACCCTATAAGGATACGAAATTAAATTATTCAATTATTTTGTGAGTTTATTTTTCTCTTCCTGACATTAAGCAAGCTTGCATAAGCTTCCTGAGGGATATATGAAAGTCAGACAGTTAAGTTTGCGAACTTCCCACTGTGCACTTACATGGTAGAGAGTTCATGAACATAATTGTCTAAACTTTTCCATGTGTTTTGTTTCTGTGTGACCAGGACCTAGAATCATGCATGACACAAGTTAGTGAAATGAATGACAGTGATATCAAAGTCATCATTTTCAAGATGATTCAATTTTTTTTTCTGTTGTATGATAATTAATGGTTTTGGAAGTATCGCAACACATTGAAAGTAGTTTCTTATTACCTCTATTTTGAAAATTTGTAATAAACAGAAGTAAAAGCAGGTTCTTAGAGAGAGGCTATATCTATCTTAGAAAATAAATACTCAAGTTTGAAAGTCTGTTAGTAACTCAAAATAAATCACAGTTTTCATCTTATGTCCTCTGCTACACCACTAAGGACAAGAGCATGGTGTAGGTTCACAAATCAACCAAAAGCAGAAAGTTGAATCATGGAGAGAAACAGAACAGAAATTGGGTCTGGTTTAGCTCAAATAGGCCAAGATCTTGGATGAAGTGAGTGAGCCAAATAAAGCTAAAATCAGCAACATAGGATGGACAGCACCAGTTTATCAAATCAAGATCAGATACACAGAGGTGAGAGTTAAACTGATACCCAAGTCCAGAAATGCAGACACACCCATGAGCAAAATGGGGAGAGAGGCATGTGTGTATGATTTCATTAGGTGGGGTTTCTTCCATAACCTGAGGCTAGCTCACCTGTTTGTTTAGACCAGTTTCTCTATTTGCAGGAGTTACAGTCTTCCCTCATTGCTTTGCCACCTCTGCCTTATCCATTCTCTGCCTATGCTAGTTTTATTCATTCATCATTTCCCAGCTCAAGCCCTATCTTTGATATTAAGCATTTCCAGTAACTCCAACCCCTAGAATTCTCTTCCTTTTCTGAATACCTGTTGTTATGGCTATAGTCAGTATCATCATGCTTGTCATTGAATTATTTTCTAAATGAGAAGCTCCCTGAGTTTTTCCCTAAAAAGTTTCTTAGGACAGTGACTGTTTCTTTTGTATATTTTCCTATGGAGACACAATGAAGAAATATTGATTGGAGAACTTCAACTTCATTTCCTATAGATATAAGTATCCCTACCATCCATAATTATGCACAAAAATCAGTGAACTCTTTTACTGCTTTTGGAAATGCCAAGGACAGGTGGGTTCAAGGTAACAACTTCAAACTCAAGTAGATTAAAAGCTACCAAAAGAATGCTAACTCTGCAAAAACTTCAGACACTAGAAGTGAGACCAGTGACATTACAAAGAGAGAAAAGAAAGTGACTCATAGTTGTAAGACAACTAAAAAAATGTGCCTTTAAGAGAGTTCAGTGTGAGAGTAGGTCGAAAAGGAAATTCGATGAAGTTTTTAAATACAGCTCAAATAGCTACTACAATTTGAAAGTAGGTAAGAAATTAACATATAGGGAAGAAGTAATTTGTGATATTACAGAGGGCTTTACAGTCTAGTAAGAAAGGATAGCAAAGGGAAAAAGATATCACATTTTTAAAATAAGATAGTTAATTTTATCAATTATCCACTTTCAGTCCCCTCACCTACTTGCATTTAATGGTTGGCTATTAAAGTGAAAGAAAATTTTACAATGCTCAGAGTAAAAGTGCTGCAAGTTAGCAAGAGAATGCACAAAACACGTTGCTTTCATACCAAACTGCGTATTTCTTCAATAAAGATGATGGATGAGTAACCTGGAATCAATATGAATGCAGATAAAGCTTATTGTTTTCACTGAGTGATTCTATAGCTGATACATACCTAGCCGAACATTTATCATTTGAATGCAGAATACTGTTTTGCCAAGGCTCCATGTATAAACAATAAATACAAGTATTGCCTCTCACACTACTTTTCTTTTATTTCTGCTTTGGCTTTTCCAGGATTAAGATAAATGAATAGTAAAGACCCACCTTACAGTTCAGGAAACATGGTAAAGGAAGCATAAATCCCCACGATAGCATTGCTAACAATCTCTAAAAGAAGTAAATGGCCCATGGATCCTTTAAATGTTCTAAGTACAGCAGTTGAATGGATATGAGTCATACATTAAATAGGATCATTTGGAAGGATGAATGGATCTTTAAGGTGAAGGGTTTCTTGTTCAAAGCTGGCAGACAGAGGTATGCAAATAGCTTGCCTTTTACATTTTGTAATAGTAAGATGTGAATGTGTCACAGCTCATTTCAGTGTGAGCCCCCAGCCATTTACAAAATGAAATATTCAAATGCAACCCTCTCCTCAAGGGTCATGAAGCAAATTGACTTTGCATTGGTGGTCTCAGTAGAGCCAGGGATTTTTTTTTATGGTTATTTCAATAGCAGAATTAGAGGCAAGAGAGATATAAAACCGAAGTAGTAAATTCTATATGTCAATATCAGGTACTCCAAATGCTTTTTCTTGAGTAAAGATGGAACCAGACCCTCCATTATCCCAGCTTCCTTCTTCTTCCTCTTTATATATAAGGAACCCCCAAGTCCCATAGCTTTCATACTTGCAAATTACCTTTGAAACTCATCTGTTTTACTCCTTCACTATTGGCCCTGCCCTGTTTCATAGGACCAGTCTCTGTGCCCAAAAAGACTATAACAGCACTTAATTGGATTTCCTTTCTCAAGGCTTGCTTTCTTTCTTGAATATTCCCTGCCAAGTATCAGCAGAATAATATTTTTGCCCTTTGATTACATCATTCTACAGCCCAAAACTTCTAGGGTTTCCTATTATATTGTGGAAAACCCAGATTCCTCAACATGGTATTAAAGAAGCCCTTAAAATCTTAACCCTAATTACTCTCTAAATTCATGTCTGTCATTATACACTGTGCTAATTATTCCAAAATTATTGCATTGCTTTCATTTATCCTCACCCTTTGCCCTTTGACCATCCCCTACTCCATCTTTTCCGTACCAATCTTTCAAAAGATCCCAACTTAGAATTTACTTAGTCTAAAAAGACTTCCTAGCTCATGCAAGTCTGAGTATAAGGAACCCTCCTATCTGACCGGAAGGTACCTTTCCTTATCAAGGTGTTTATCATAAGAATCATTCCTGTGTGGAAGACCCAGGAAAGCAAGGTTCTGTCTGCCTTGTTCATTGTGATATGCTAAAAACTTAATAGTGCCTAGATCAGTATGTTTTGTGGAACTGAATTAGACTAAGATGGGTAAACTCTGAATCTGGGATTTTAAGGCAGACTTGTGGAGAAGGAATAAAATGTAAACAATGTAATTTCTACAATGACCCTCTCTGAAGCATTTGATCCTACCCAACTTTGAAGCACCTAGGCACAGCTCAAAACACATATTTGTAATCTTCTCAGACACCTCAATTCAAAGTAATTTTTCCTTCCCCTGAACCACAATAAATATACCGTATTTCCCCATGTATAAGACGCACCCTTTTTCGAAAAATTTGGGGTCTAAAAACTGGGTGCGTCTTATAAAGAGGTTGTATGAGCGCAAAAACAAGCGTGAAAAAAAGTGGGAAATGCAAGTAAAAAAACCCTATAACCACTGTATAAGACGCACCCAGTTTTTAGACCCCAAATTTTTCCAGAAAGGGTGCATCTTATGCATGGGGAAATATAGTATTTTATATTGTGTTCAACTTCTCTAGGATCATCTCAAGGCATGTCAGGTCATCTACGAAACATTTATTTTGTCAACCAAAAAAAGAAGAAAGTCATCTGAAACCATGACTGATCTGACAAACCTGAGTCTCTCCCATTGGTCTCCCACTCTCTGAAAACAATGCAATGGGGAATGTCAACTTATTTTAGAGGTCAAATTATGTCTCTCACTCCTTTTTGCTTGTTCAAATTACATAGAAAGCTCTAAGCCCCTCTCCAGATGAACTGAATTCAAATCCTTAAGCAGTGGGTCCAGACTTCTGCATTTTTTCAAAAGATCTCCAAGAATTCTGTAAAGGCTGCAGGTCACTGGGTTAGATGAGGGGTTAGTAAACGTTTTCTATAAAGGAGCAAATAGTAAATATTTTAGGCTTTGTGGATCATGTGGTTATCTGTCACAATGACTCAGCCCTACTGTTATAGCTTATTAGTCATAGAAAACACACTAATGGTAGTAACTGTGTTCCAATAAACCTTTGTTTACAAAAAACATGCAGTGGGTTGGATTCTGCACAGGCCATAGTTTGTGAACCTCGGAATTGGAAAATTCTATATCTTCTCCCCAGCTAAACGACTTTATTTTTATTGTTTTAGTTCCCACTTTGTTACTGATAATATATATGCCTGTTTTGTTTTTTAAAAAAAAAACTAATTTGCCAAAAATAAGGCCCACTAAAATTTGACAGAGAATTTTTACAATGTGACTCAAGACCATCACGGGGAATGTTCTGCTTATAAATATATTTATGATTTATGAAAATATGCTAAATTATCACAAATTTTACAGTCTCTTTCATTCAAAGAAACTGCACACTCTTTACACTTACCCTAATTATTTATTGGGAAACAATATTACAAGGAATATCAGTGTTCTCACCTTTACTTATGTATTCCAAATGACAACAGTAAAATACAGCTGTTGCTCAGATGGAAATGGCAATGAAAACTCAAGCAGAACTGAAACAGCCCATTACCTGCAAAATCATGTCCATACAGGCTTCTCAGAAGACTGATTTCAGCAACACCAATGGACCGTGAACTACACTGTTGTGTTACAGCCCAGGTTCATAAAGTTTTATAATGCAGATAAGAAAAACAAGAAATAATGATGCAGATGGGATATACAAATTCTAATTGCCTACAAGTTGTTATTGCCTATAAGGAAAGAATTTGAGATTGGTTTCTAGGACTGAAATTTAATGATGACTGCTAAAGATTTACAGAAGTTTCAAAGAAGTTCGCTCAAGTTAACCATGATGTGAAATAAGCACTTTACATACTAATTTTAATAATCAGTTATTTTTAGCTTTTGGAAATTGTACAATAAAGCACATTGAGGTCAGATTTTCTCTGATTTTTTTTCTGTAAGGACTGGAGCAAAAATTATCCCCAATATGATTAATCAGGCCTGAATGTAATTTGATATAAGCATTTAGTGAAGACTAAATGTGACTACTGGATGGCTTTAATAGAAACAGCCTCAAAACGATGTATACCTAAGTGTGGATTATGGCAAATGGATTACTTCTTATGACAGATACCTGAGTCTGACCCAGATCTGAGAGGCTGCCAAGTGATTCCCTAGTGAATATTATACATCAAAATCTTAGAATCATAGCTTTAAAGAGAGCATGCTAACGTGCAAAGATTTAACTCAGTCACAAAAGAGCAAATTATAATTCTTGTTCTATTAACTACCTGAGGGAACTTGGACAAGTCATTTAACCTACTAGGTACCTTACCACCCTGGGAGTTTACGAATTAAAGCATATGATTTTGCAAGAAATAAAAAAAACTGTATTCAGTTGGTTAAGAGCTCACTCAAGAGTTTGAGCTCTGAGCAACAGCGGTTCGATGCCCGGCCCAAGCTGAGCAGCCACTGAGCTGCCAACAGGTGTCAAGATGACTCAGCTAAAAAAAACCCAAAACAAACAAACAAAAAAAAAAAACAGAACTGTATTTATAACTGAATTGTCATTAGTAAGACCTATGAGTGGCTGGTGGAAAAACTAAGACAGAATGAAAGTCAGCTTGCTTCAGGCTCTGATGTGTATTTTATTTTTTAACTGAAGAGGTTAACCAAGCATTTCACTTTCTCTTTCCTTTCTTTCAAAATTCCAAATACATTTAAACTGGTAAGTATAATCTTACAAAATATGCAGGCTAGCATTTGCAAACGTACAATACATAGAGTTAAACTACCACGTAGTCCAATCACAGCATAAAGGGTCATCCCAGAAATAACAATTTTAAAAAACTAAGAATAATTTAAAAGCAATTAAAACATGTACTGGTCTCTGAAAGAAAATTAATACGTGGTAAAATTTCATGCAATTTACATTCTATCAATATCAAATCTATATCAAATGATACTTAGCAACTGTCATCACCACCTTCTCACCTGGAGTGTTTCTTCTCATCAATAATCTGGATTCTTTATTCAAAAAAGTTACAGTAGCAGATATGATAATAACTAAATACTTCCTCCTTAAAATGAAGGGGATATAAAATTCACAAATAATTTGATATCTTCCCTGCCCCATGAGACTATCAGATTTCAGTTCTTACAGTGGATGACTGCTGCTTACTTTAAATCAGTTTTCTTGAAGGTTATTTTATAATTCTAAGAAATATATTCAAACCATTATTTCTCTAGTTAGTAGACTGAGACATTCTGCATTTATTATTCCCCAGTACAAGGAGACGTAGGTTGGAATTCCTAAACTTCCTTTGCACAATTCATGGATTCTAATTATTTCCACATTTCCAATGTTTATAAATGTGTATTTAATGCTCTAATCGTAATTCTCACTTGTACTTGGCATTAATTTTTTGTTAAACAAGCTCAGTACTCACTACCAGTCCATTTATAATTCACCTTCATAATTCCTAAACTCTTTACTTTGAGTCTTCTCTAGATTTCATTATCAAGCATGTCAGGTATGTTCTTTTAATCAATTGGAATATAGATCTGCCTTGAAATTTACAGTCCTGCTGACATGAAACAATGGGAGAAAGGGAAACCTAGAGACAATTTATTGAACTATGAAAAGTGCCTACAGGGAGCCAAGAGCAAAAAATAAATATCTATCTAAACAGAAAGTTCTCTTTCTTTCTTCCACAACAACTGCTACCAGGTGGACTGGAGGGAGGTTGGAGAGGGTTCACAAGTGATATAACTTAATGGGTTATAGAAATCAAAACGGTGTTTTGGGGGGAAGGAAAATTACAATAAATTTTAAAAAGTGAAAATGACATTGGATTACTTAGGAGCAATATTGGATGCTAAAAGGCAGTGAGTCTCAGTATCCAAAATTGTGAGGAAAAAAGATTTCAATCCAGAATATCCCATCCATCCAAGACATCAGGCAAGCATACAGAGAAAATAAAAACCATCTTTACATAAACAAGAAGTGTTTGGCCAAGGCCAAATGCCTCAGTAATAAATAAGGCAAAAAAACATTAAGCAGGCCCTTGAATGCTGACATAGCACCTCCTACAATCTAATGGAATAAAAATCAGCAAGCCTCCAGTTCGCAGTATTTATGATCTTAAGGTTTGTCCACTATGTGCAGGCTGCATTGACACAGCACTTTGAGCACAATGTCTGCTGCCATAAGCACTATCTCATTTATACCTCATCTCATACATTTTTGCAAAATTGTTTACTGGTTTAATATAAATCAATGTAAAAGTAATTTAAGCCAAATCCAAGTGATTTTTCTCTTCAGTCTTGAGCTTACATGAGTCCTATAATATAGCCTAATTCAAAAAGCCTCAAATATTTACCTCCTGTTTTTTAGAAGGCTAGAGAATGTGTTCCAACCAAATGAAGGAGTAAACCAAAAAATAGGAAGAAAAAATATTCAAGAAATAGAATATCTAGCAGAGGAGAGAAATGAAGGAAAATACGAGGATGACATTTGTCCTTTAGTTCTAGAGAACGGTTCTTCCAGGTTGGAGCAGATGGGTGGAGGTCTGAGAGAGGTTTCCAAAAAATGAAATAGAACTGATAGATTTAATGAGTTAGAATGTTTGAAAATATGATCATTGGTATTTACTAGGCTGTGTTGAAAAATTTGGGGAAAAGTTGATCATAGGTATATCTAAACAAATAAATGGAAAAATTAAATCATTATTAACCAAAGGAAAAACAAATAGGTGAATGAGATAATCAGAAGACAGAAGGTTGAACACTGTAAAAGTCATAACCCCTCAACATCTTAGTAAGTAGTAAATAGATACTGCCTAAAATTAATATTTTCTAAAACTGCATCGACATATAACAGAGATTTAAAAGTAAATAATTAAAGTTATTGCTAGAGAGTTGGAAAATACTACCTCTGGGGGCTGAAACTGTAGAATTGGAGGAGCAGTAGAGCAGGAGTTTGCTGGTTTTCTACATCAGTGCTTTAAAACATAATAGTTCATCTATATTCACAACATCACTTTGATTATAAAAATTTTTCTGATACTGTATTTGTTCCATAGAGAAGGATAAATCAACAGTTAAAAAATGTATAAAAGATTTTTTTAAAGTTGTATGTATATTAATACTATATATCATTTACAGACTTTTCAATTTATTGGATTCAAACTTACACATGTTAAATGAGGAGCATGTTTATCAATGCTTATTAGCCTCTCCACCCTCTCAGTACATATTATTTTTAATTCCTTCAAAATGACATTATTTTCATAGAGAAAATGTGAACAGAATGTTTTCATTTTGCCATAGGAAAGATAATGTGAGCAAAACTTTTCAAAGGCAATGAAGTAATCAGTATTGGAATAAATTAAGCTCTTGAAAATATTTAATTTCTGAATTAAAACTCTGGATCAAAGAAAAGTTTCTTTAAAGAAAATATTTATGGTTTTTTATTCTATTATTATTTTATAAGAATTTAGAAATCTTTTACTATAGTTTTTAATTAATGTAAAACATAACTTTTTGTGTGTGTTAAAACTACAATTACCTAATATGAACTCAGAAGAGTTCCCAGCATTGACTTGACATCATTATATATTGGAAGGAAAAAAAAAATGACTACTTGATTTATTCCCAGAAAACAGTAAAGCTTTCTCATCAATTCAAACCTATCAATGATGTCATTCTGTATAGAGTTTTTTCTCTTAAATTTATTATCTGGAAGGAAAGTGATAATGTTTATGGGCCATATTGGCCACGGAAATATATTCTTCATTAGAAATCAATTTTCTCTTCTGTTCGTATCTGAGGTTATAGAGCAGCAAAACAAGTGTTAGCAAATTAGAAACTACTCAGTAAAGCATGATCTGTGCCTCAGAATGACATCGTTTTCCTAATTCTTCAAGGGTCTTCTGTCATGCAGAAGCAAACATCTAGCATAGATCCAGAAAATGTGTTTGCCGCTTTACAGATCTTTGAGGAAAATGATAAAGCACCTTTATGTGACTTTCTGGTAGGAATGGTTCATTACAACCAGAGAAAATGACGGTCCTTTCTTCAACCTAATGATGTTATGTTACACTTTATGAGATTTCAAGTCAATGGAATTATCTTTGATGCCAGATGTTACTTATGAAGCAGGGGGTGACCTATCTTAATCACAGATAAGTCATCTATGAAAGTATGATGTCTTCCCAACGATGTTCTCTGTAATAAGAACTAAGACAATGAGAAATAAATGCAATCCATGATAAATAGCCATTCTGGATCAGAAACTGTTTTCATTAACACATGGAAGTAAAGCGGGGAAATAAAACCAAAGGCAGGAATATGTATGGTGTATTTTAGCTGGTTCTGATCCTCAGGAAGCAGGGCTACCACACCATCCCTGATAGATGGATTCCTGAATGCTTGTGTTTAAATTAAGTAAAACCTTTAACCCTACAAAATCCCACAAAGTCAAGTCACTCGTATACCAAAAGTCTTTTTGCCTTCTTCAAAGTGCCAAATTCTTTTACATTTGTTGCTCCCACTTTCCAAAGCAAAACATGAAAAGGGCAAAAACAAAATAATAGAAATGCAAGCAGTCCCCAATTTATAAAGGACTGGGACCTAAGTCTATTCAGACTTCAGTGATATGGAATGCACTAATAAGCTTATTCTTCACATTCTCAAACTGGCTCACAAAACTGAATTCCCAAGTGAAGCCCACAATTATTGCCTTTTGATATATATATATATATATATTTTTTTTTTTACGGAATTGTAGAGAGCAACCACTTCTTCTTTCACTTGCAAAAGCTTAGTTCATTTAATTCTAAAAATCTCTCACATTTATTGACCCCACTTTAAACATTTCCCAAAGCAAAACATGAGAAGTGCAAAAAAATAGCAGAAACACGTGGCTGTGGGGATTGGTATTTTCATACCGGCCTTCCCACTGAGAACACTTGGAAAAGCTAAGTATAATGTTTTAAAATTTGTTTGAAGATATTAGAGAGCTGCCATAGCAGAAGAAATTGGAGCCAAAATCCCACAGAAAAAAAGAAGCGTGGAAACCTGGTATTTGGCACTGCTTTTCCCTAATAAGCATTTACTGATTCATAAGCTGTGGCCCATCCAAGCTTCAGAAAGTTTAAGAGAAAACTGTAGAAAGGAGTGGCTGAGAAGCTAAGCAGACTTGGGGTAACCTCTTGGGATGGTGAATAATACTAAAGTTCAGGAAGCACTAAGGAGAACCACCTGGTAAGTGCTCTAGCTTTCTCTTAGGATTCTTGAATGGAGGTGTAGGTATACACGGTCGGACAATTAAGTTTGCGAACTTGTTGCACCAATGTTGCTAAACTTTTTTGATATCAGAGGGATTATTCATTATGACTTTGTTCCAACGGGGCAAACAGTTAACCAAGTTTACTATTTGGAAGTGCAGAAAAGGCTGCGTGAAAAAGACGACCTGAACTTCTTGCCAACAATTCATGGCTCTTGCATCACGACAATGCACCAGCTCACATGGCACTGTCTGTGAGGGAGTTTCTAGCCAGTAAACAAATAACTGTATTGGAACATCCTCCCTACTCCCCTGATCTGGCCCCCAGTGACTTCTTCCTTTACCCAAAGATAAAGGAAATATTGAAAGGAAAACATGTCGATGACATTCAGGACATCAAGGGTAATACAACAACTCTGATGGCCATTCCAGAAAAAGAGTTCCAAAGTTGCTTTGAAGGGTGGACTAGGCACTGGCATCAGTGCATAGCTTCCCAGGGGGAGTACTTTGAAGGTGATCATAGTGATAGTCAGCAATGAGGTATGTAGCACTTTTTCTAGGATGAGTTCGTGATTGTAATTGGCAGACCTTGTAGAGCTAATTGAAAATAGCCCTGCCTTTAAAAAAACTGAAGTAGCGTTATCTGCATCTTCCCTAACAATTTACCAGAAGCAACAATAAGTCCTCCCTGGAGGAAAACAGAGGCATAGATATCACCAAAACTTACTGATCAAATGTCCAGCATTTAACCAAAAATTAACTATCATATCAGGCAATAAGACCAGAACCCTAAAAAGAAAAGAGAAAAAATATAATAGAAACATACCTACAGAAAATCCATATATTAAAATTATTAACTATGGAATTAAAATATGTGTTATTAATAAATTAAAGAAAATAAAATACAGGTTGGAAACTCAGCAGAATTTAGAGTATATAAAAAGAACCAAATGAAAAATTCAAAAACTAAAATTTTGATAACTAAAATTAAGAACTCAACAAATTGATTTAATAACAAATTAGATATAGCTAAAGTAAGAATCAGTAAACTCAAAAATAGACCAGTAGAAAATATCTACATTGAAGAATAAAGAGAAAAAGATGGACTATACAAAAAAGTTCATAAAAGAAATATAGAACGTAGTGAAAAAGTCTAACCCATGTACAATTAGAATCCAAAGAGATGTATTTGAAAGACTAGGCCAAAAATTTTCCAAAATTGCAAAAGACACCAAGCCCTAGATTCAAGAATTACTGTTAAACTAGTTTTCTTTATATGTGAAGTGTCTTGTATTTGCAAGGCAATCTTTTATTACAACTTCTGTAGTAATAACAATTATAATAGTAACCTCTATTCTATGGACTTTGCACATATGAACTCATTTAATGCTCATGACAACTCTACAGGTACCTCTGATTTCAGTTAGGAACTACAGCTCAGAGAGGTTAAGTAATTTTACGATGGTCATAAATCTATCGTGAGGCAAAATCAGTATTAAAACCCTGGCATCTCGTTCTAGAGTTCAGCTCCTAACCACTATGCATACTTGAGTATAAATGATAAGTGACACTTTTGCTCCAAAATTTTAATCGAACGCTTCCTCAAGGAATTTAAAATCAAATTAATTTTACATGTAATTATTACAGCAAGTCTTTAGTAGAAAACAACCCAGAAAGTCCATTTCTTAAAACAGTAAGACAAAATATATTTTTTAAATGAAATATGGACCAAGTTAACAGCTTTTAAAAACACAGCACTGATCTGCAGTTTCCAAGAAGTATACACAGTTCTTGTAGCAGATGACTAAAAATTTTTATAGTGTGATTGGTTCTCTGGGCTGTGGTAAATGTTGGATCTAACTTATGTACAGTAAGATTTACATTCCCATTTCATATTCTCTTCTCCAGTGAATTTGTTTGGTAGGGTAAATCAGACATAAGAAAATCAGTGAGAATACTACAGTACTTGAAGCCACATCATTATATAATAATAATTATAAAATATTACTTTATTTGTATATATTAAATATCTATATGACTGGAGTTTTCCCAAAGTATGCAAGCATTTCCAATACTGAGAAACTGGATTTTTGGCAACCCTACAATATGTAATTTTCCTAAAAGAGAGGGAGACAGAGAGTATTGTTGGCGTCAGGGTCTTTGTTGCTGACATGGAATTCCAAGACTGTCTCAATTTTCTATCCCTCTTAAGACTTGAGTGGTTAGCTCTGCCACTGACTCTGTTAGCTACCACAGAATCCTTTCAACAGATCCCTTTTTTTGGTTAAAGTAGTTTTATTTGCTCAACTTTCACTAAGTGGAAAAATATATCAAAGTGGGAACAAACTTTGAATAAGTCACCAGATGCCTTTGGAGTTTTTCCTCACCATTAATTGAAGGATAAATAATAACTGCAAAAAAAATTGAAATAATAATTATCTCCAATTATCAAGTGCTAATTTTATGCCAATAAATGTACAACCATTATTTTATTTAATACATAAAACATGGAGAGATCAAAGCTCAGCTGATGGAGCCGAGGGACACATGATCGCTGGCTGAGGAGTGAGCTGCCTGGTTGGAGATGTATCTATTGGAAAGGTTAAGAACCAGGTTTCCCAGCATCAAGTGAGTTAAAGCAACAAGAAAGTTAACTGAAACTTATTTAGTTAAATATAATTTTTATTTACAAGAATGATAAATGAATGATTAATTTAGTGATGGTCCAAACTCCCTAAATAGCAAATTCAGTAACAGTTAAAATTTATTGAGTACTTATTCACAGTACTAGAAACTATGCCAAAGAATTTTATGTATTTTAAATCATTTAATCCTCACAACCACCATGTGAGGTTGCTGTTAGCATCCATATTTTACAGATTAAAAACCTGAGGCTCAAAGATATTAAGAAGTTTTCCTTAATGATTATGGATATAGAGATAGAGTCATTGCAATTGATGTAATTTTTTTTTCAGTTAGAAGACTTGTTGTTAATATTAATTAGAGCACAGCTAAGCTACTATAAGAGAAATAAATAAAACTGATTAACAAGATCAAATTTTATTTCTCAGTCACAGAAAATCCAGGGCTAGAAGGAGGCCTCTACCCTTCTCAACACACCATTTCATCTCTAGGTGCTAGGAGCCTGTTCCAGTATTCACCTTTGCCCAAACATAGAAGAGAGTACTTACCTTTTAAGGTATAACCTAAAAGTCATACATATATACCTGTGGCATAAAATGTGAAATAGCACTGACTAAAATATTATGTGCATATTTCATTTTGCAGTAGGCAAGACTATGCTTATGCAATGCATGTGAATAAGCTTTTCCCTCTGTGCAGTATAAGGTAGAAGTGCCTGATGTCTTTTGTGTGGTTTATTACTGAAAAATGTGCTACAGGGGGTAATATTTATCTTTTGTAGTGTACACTAGAAAATATGTGCCAGAATTAATCTTAACAGAGCAGCCTTTTTATGTCTAACAAGGAAAAGCACTGCTCCACAATTTAAATATATATATGAATGGAATGCCAATCCAGCACATTGTCATATCCACAGAGAAAAAAAAATAGCAAAATCTTTCATTATGATCACATTTCATCTACTGGGCATGTATGTCTTTCAGAATGTTGTGTGAAAAAATCAGCAGTAAATACATGACTAATTTTTCACATCTATGCTGAATATTCTTAAGCGTTTTAGATGAGAAAAACTGTCCTAAATTTTTTACATCATTCCCATTATTGAGGGAAAATTTACAGGATGAAGGAAACTTCCATTTGGTATTTAATTCAACATCTAAAGCAAAAATTACAGAAGTGTGAAAAAGTGGAAAGCCATACAGTAAACTTCAGAAAAGTGTAAATTTGAATATAACACCATCAATTTGATTCAAAGTATATGTTAATTGTACCTTGTCATAATATCAGTTTTTGAATTCAATACTCTTAATTATTTGAACTACCTTGCTTTTCCTATTGACGTCTATACTATTTTTATTGATCCTTTCATTGATTCTTTAACTAGTTTTATGCCTTTTCAACAGTGAATTAAGAAAGAGAATCATGATTTATCATGTATCTTTTTTTAATATATATATAAACAGGTTTCCTGTATCATACCAAGCATTGTCATAGAGATGATTAGTTTTGCAGAATTTATTTTGTATAAAACTGTAATGTTCTCTACTGTTTTTGAGAAATGCATGTTATTTTTCATTTATCGGACAAAGCTGGTATTCTGTTTTGGTTTTTTTTGTATTCTCATCCATATTATCTTTTAGTACTTTCTGCACCCCCATACCAAAAAAATAAATAAATAACAAAAGGATTTAGTATCTTCTTTGAGTTCCCCTGCTTGATTCTCCTTATTTTCAAAACAATCATGTAGCAGAGATCCAGGGTTGCAAAACAAGATGAATTGAGCAGAAGATGATCATTAGAAGAAACAATGTGACACTCATCATTTTGTGCTGTCACAACACCATCTGTGTTGCATCAGACCAGAGCAACTTTGACATGACAAATAAACCTCTTAGGGAAAATGGGGATTCTATTAATTGTTTCACTGTCTGGCCAAACACTATTGATATACCCTCCTCTAATGCAGCCTCATACACAATTGATATTATTGAACTAACAATAGCAATGAATTATGATTTTTAAAATAACATTTATTTCTTCTGGATGAAAAAAAAAAGATTTAAAGTAGCGCAGTCTAAATGGGATGGTATAAATCTATTTATGCAGCCTTGTAATTATGTTTATACCTCACCTAGGGGACTGATGCCAGGAATATTGTTTTCTTCACCATGCTAATAAATATTGTTCAGTGAAACTGCAGCATGTGCCCTCGTGGCAGTCATTTCCACCAACTGCAAAAAGTGCTGAGGTTATTGGTCCAAATAACCTTTGATCTGCAGGCACTGACCTTTTTCTGAACATCACTGTTATTAACAACACCAGTGACAGCTAACATCCATCGAATGATATGTGCCAGGTGCCCTGCTAACTATCTATGCGGATATCTCATTTAAACCTTTTAGCAAGTCTATGAGCTAGAGGCTTTTATTAACCTTATAATTTTCTAGATCATAAATTAGTCAACATTTTTGGTAAAGGGCCAGATAGCTGATATTTCAAACTTTGCCAGCCTTACAGTCTGCCACAGCTACACAGCTACTATTGTGGTGCAAAAGCTGCAGAGACAATACATAACCAAATAAAAGTAACTGCATTCCAACAATGTTTTATTTATAAAAAAGAAAAGAAGGAAAGGAGGGAGTGAGGAAGGGAGAGAGAGAAAGCGAGCAAGAAAGCAAGAAAGCAAGAAAGCAAGAAAGCAAGAAAGCAAGAAAGCAAGAAAGAAAGAAAGAAAGAAAGAAAGAAAGAAAGAAAGAAAGAGGAGCAGCATGTTGGATTTTGGTTGTGGGCCATTGTTTCCTACCCCTGTTCCAGATGACGAAATTGAGGTATAGCGAAGTTAAATAATTCATCTAAAGTCACTAAATAGTGAGGCCAACATTTGAAAATAGACCAAGCCCAGAGTTGAGCTCCCAAACACTATAACATAGTATCTCCAGGATTCTATACTTTCTCGCATTCTCAGTGATGAATGGGGAAATTAAGAAAATATAAAATTATAAGGTCTTACCCACTGGCACTGGAATTTCTCTTAAAGGGGGAATTTATTTGTTCTAAAGGAGGCTTGATCAGTCACTTGGAGAAAGTTGAGAACCAAAAGACAATTGTCAGCAGTCCTCAAGGTGAGATAAGAGATATGAACAGAAATTTTGAGGTACAGCCCAATTGAGTAGAGAGAAAGAGAATAACTGAATGTGTTATGGGTAATTACAGTCTAAGTTACAGGGGAAAAGTCAATAGACATGAATGATTGAAAAAAAAAAAGGTTTGGAATTTCTAGTATTCTGTTACTTAGGCTACAAGTAATAGAAAGCACTGTTCCAACAAGCTTAAAAAATACAGAAAGACATTTTCTCACATAATCTAAATTAAACTGTGGGATAGGCTGCAGGTGTCATATATGCATGGATCCAGCTCTCTTTCTCTGTTACTATCTTAGCTCTCTCCTCTTCTATGAGTCAATTCTATTATTAAAAAGGCCTTTTGCATTGTAGCAATGGTAGCAACTGTGACAATGTACTGCCTTGTGCGTGTGTAGTCAGTAATACAGGAAAAAAATCCTGTCCCCCAGCAATGACAGACATATCCTTTCTTCCCATCTGATTAGGCTGAACTTCTTGAATTAATAATTACCTCCCCGAAGCCCCGAGCACTTGGGGTTTAATTATGGATTCCCAAACCATCCCATAGAAAGGATGGATTTCCTGTGATTGGCCTACTGACCATCACATGGCCATGCAGCTATAAATGTGGCCATTTCACTTGAGTCACATGGGCTGTAGGAGCATGGATGGCTCTCTGAACAAAAATGGGATTCTCTTAGGAACATAGAAGGCATACATCTCTTACCCATATGATGAAATACTTAGGCCACTCTGGAACAAGACTGACTTAAAACAACAAATAAACAAAAGGAAACAGGCCTTGCCATTAACATGGATGGAGCTTATCTCTGTTTTAGAAACTACCACATTGCTTTATAAGTCAACAAGCACTGAGGAATTACTTTATGCCAAGCAATGTGACAGATCTAGGGTATAAAGAAAAATCGACAGTCACTTGTAGGAGTCAGCACATAAATGAACATTTTGAAATAATATGGTAAGTGGATTAATAGTAGCATCCCTGGAGTGCTCTGAGTGTACTTCAGAGAAGGTTTCTAAAAAAGACAGTATCATTCTCCTTTATTAATTGTATAAGCAGAAATTAAGGCTATATCACATATTAGCCTTAATATATAATCTATATAATCTATGGTGCATATATATACATATATATAATCTATGGCATATATATATACATATATATATGTGTATATATATATATATATATATATATATAGGGGGGAGAGCGAGAGCGAGCGAGAGAGAGAGAGAGAGAGAGAGAGAGAGAGAGAGAGAAAGATCCAACAATAAAATGTTTTCCTTATAAAAGTATAGATATGGCTAAGCATCTTTCAAATTATCAAAATATTCCTTGACTGGCACTCTGTTAGGAACCAATAAAGGTTAGAAGTGATATGTGCATAAACTATACACAAGTACACAGAGACATACATATAGGCAACTCATACCTGTAACAAGCCTAGAAACCATGAGTATCCACACTCATTTGTAATCCCTTACAAATCTAGAAATCAAGCTGAGGTACTAGGGGTGAAACTACATGCGTAACACAGAAATAGGAAGATTGATTTTTACAGAAGAAATATATTTGGAGAATTGCTGCAGTATCCTTTAAATGTGTCATTTATTTTGAAAGGGGACCATATTTTATCCAAAGGGTATTCATTTTCTTAATAACTGAATCTGACATAACTTTCTGAGAAGACAGCTTGCTCTTGCACTTAAGTACTCATGGTTATAGGTAGTGGAACATTCTAGAAGGGAAATCACTTAATCTACTCAATTTAGAGCTTGAGAAGGAATATATTAATGTGTAAAGGAAAGAAGACACAAAGTACAAATGCTCTGAAATTATCATTTCCCTAGATAAAAACTATAGTACCATGGCTTTCAAGAATACATTAAAAATCCAACAATACAGTAAATTTTTTGGAATTATTTTAAGACAGGGTTCCTCAACCACAGCACTATTGATATTTTGCACTGCATAATTCTTTGTCATTGAGGCTGTCCTGTGCATTGTAGTATGTATAGCAACCCCCCTGGCCTCTACCCATTGGCTGCCAATAGCATTTACCACTCATGAGAATCAAAACAATGTGTCACGACATTGTTAAACATCCCCTGGTGAACAAAATTGTTCCTAGTTGAGAACTACCATCTTAAGAAATAATTTCACTATCAATTTCCAGTTTTATAATTATATAAGAAATTCCTGTCTATTATTAGTTTTCAATGTATAAATAATCACTTGTGAAAATAATAAATAAGCTGCTTCCAAAGATAAATAATGGAATATCTTCAAGACTGTGTAAATTAAGGAAAGAGCTTAAAGATCATGAGGAGCCAATAAAGATGAGATCAATTTGCAGTGATTCCAAAATTGATTATCACATGTGATGATATCACTTCTGATCTCCAACTTAGTATCTGCACAAAAAATGGCCTGAAGCAGCCAAGAAATGTGACAAATTAATCATGAGAGAAACACACTCAGCCAGGATAAAAAAGGCAAAGTTTAAATTTTAAGAGCAATTAAAAAGCAGTGGTAAGCAGAGGGTTCAAATCAAAACTTGAAAACAGAGGTCAGGAGGAACAGTGGTTGGTTCTCAGGAAGTCAAGCACTGAGTAATAGCTAGGGCTGTTCTCTCTCCACCCATTTTTGTGTATCGCCTTAGGGACATAGATAGCATCTGAAAGATAGAAACCAGCCTGGCTTGAAGAATCCTAGGAGACATTTTTAACTGTCTTGGTAGGAGATACTATTTGATAGAGCCATATCTCTTCTTAAGCATAATTTAATGTTTTGACATATAAATTAATGTATACATATTTCCATCCTTGTTATCATGTCATCTCTTTCAATCTGGCTCCCCATTTAAAATGTCTAACATATTGCCTGCTATATAATAGGCACAAATAAATATTTTTAATAAATACTTAAATATCTGATAAATGGCTTCGGTTTCTTCTATAACCGTAACAACCAAATTCCATAAAGAACAGCTTTTAGCAAGAACGTCCCTCTTTGACAGATCTTTATCTTCTTTTTTTTTTGTTTTTGACATTCCATTATGTTCAATGCTCCCCAAAACTAATCCAGATTCTAGAACTTTCCACTTTTCATGATTCCATAGTATTCACAATAGTATTTTTAATACCCTGGCACTCTCAAGTAACCTATTGCATATGTTACGTAAGGAAAAATTAGGTTTTTTATCTGGAGAGCCCAAAGTCAATATTGTAGAAAGAAAAATATTACAAGGTACAATATTAAGCACTAACCCATAACATAAAATAATGGTTATACATTAATAAAATGTATTCAGTAGTTAAATATGGATTAAAATAATTCACCTTTGAATAACTAAGTCTCCATGCAGTCTTCTGGCTATGTTACAGAGAAAGTGCAAAAGAGGTTTTATATTTTAAATGCTGCACTACAGCACCCTTAAATCCCCTTCATATTTTAAGACTCCATATGCTTAAATAGATCCTGGATACAGCACGAAGTCGAAGCCAGATACACCATCAAAAGAACAAAAACATACACTTATTTTTATGTTCGTTCAGGACACAAAGAGAGATCAATCATTTTCAACTCCACCTGCATATTATAATCACCTATGGAATTTAACATATTACTGCTGTCCAGACGCCATCCTCAGAAATTCAGATTTCATTGGTTGGCATTGGGGCCAGAGCTTTAGCATTTTTTAAGAGCCCCACAGGTAATTCCAATATGCATATACTGATATAGAGACATAATTAAAAGTCAAGTAGGCAGTATCAGAAGTGAGGGAGAAATGGGAGTTAGGTATTTTACAATATTTTATTATTTGTTAGCATAGTTCACTAGATGCATCCTACTCAGAAACCACAAGGCAACTTTTGTCAGTATAAAAACAAAACAAAACACCTTTTCTTCAAGTTGGGAAACTGAACAGATATACCCCAGGAGATCCTAGGGATTATGTATACTACCACATAAAGCAATCTGAAAGAATGAATCCAATAACCAACAGCTATGGTAAGAATTATAAATAGATCATCTCATTGAAATAGACTTTAAAGCTTTAGGAAATTAGAAAGTTCCAGTTTTTGCTCTACTTTGATCTCAGGGTTTGGCACATAGTAGTTCCTTATTTGAAGTTTGCTAAATGAATGAGTCAAGCCTCTGATTTCTGTTCCTGATACCCTGGGAGTTTTCCTGCCTCCGATAGCTCTCCTAGCAATCATCTCACAAAAAAAGGGGAAGCTAATTTGAATGAGGTTTTTGTCACTTGCAAAGAAATAATTTCAATAAATAAAATTATACTGAAAGAGGAGAATGAGAAGTTAAAAGCATGAAAATGTAGAAGTGGTTATTCAAGTTGGACTGGGAGTCTTCCATCCCAGGATGGGAAACATGATTGCTGTAAGCCAGTGAAGCAGTTCATTAATCAATTTTTAAAGCAATTTGTCTTTAAAAACGTGCCAGCCTAAACTCGGTATTCAATGGTACAAAACTATTAGAATATCAGAATACAGTCTTGTTTTCTTGCTTTCCCAGGGTTCAGTAAGGTTCTACATGTGCAAGAAAAGCTTTAATCTAAGCTTCTTCATCCAAAAACAGAAAGACCGCTGATGGTATAAACATCTTTTTAAAAGATGCATTTTCTGTCCATGGCCATGAATTTCAAAAACTCCTATCTAATGCATCCTAAGAATTGCAACAGTTGAATTCTCTGCCTTACACTGCAATTTGTGTTTGCAAAGTTGGGGAAGGCAGAAACACTGTAACAGCTAAGGCTGTAACCCAGAAAGAACTAGTAGAATGTCCTATATAGGCCACTTTCAAACATCTCCTGTTCCCAACAACCTATTTGACAAAGGTATTAAATTTTCCCTAAAAGTACCTCCAAAAGAGATGCAAGTCTGGGGCATTGGGGAAGCTCTGCTTTACCACTGCAGCCTATTGTTTTATCCGGATTTGGGCAGTGGCTTGGGCTAAAGCCATCGAGCTGAGACCTACGAGATTGAGAAGGTGTAAGATTTTAGTTGCTAAGAAACAAAAAGTGCAAGACAGTGGTCCAGATACAACGTTCCTGACTTCACAATTTCTAATTTTATTCACTGCTAAAGGATTCCCGTGAAATGAAATTTATAGGCAACGAGAGAGAGAGAGAGAGAGAGAGAGAGAGAGAGAGAGAGAGAGAGAGAGAGAGAAGGAGGAGGAAGAGGAGGAGGAGGAGAAGGGAGGGAGGGAAAAAGAAACCCCAAGCTTGGTAAACAATAGTGCACTATTATTTAACCAAGGAGGCAATCCACATGGTCATGAGAGAATTGTTCTCTAGAGGGAGATCATTCTACAGCTGGTGAAGCCTTATTAATAGTCCTTTAGGTATGTCTATAAAAAACCTTGGACCATGGAATTTTTCCCATCGGCAGAATGAGGACAACAAAATATCTGATTAAGAAACTCACTCCACTGTTTGGAAAAAGAATGAATATGTGGATGTAACTTAATGTTCCAGCCTAGCCAGATAATAATGATAATAGCCCACATTAGTGGAAAATTTGCTTACTATGGCAGGCACTGTGCTAAGGACTATTGAAACCTCAAAACAACTTCATGAGATCATTCTTATCATTATGTTGGTTTTGTGGAGAAGAAAACAGGCTTACAGAAAGTAAGTCCATTGCCCACAGTTAAAAAACTTGTAAGTGATAGTGTCAAAATCCCAAAGAATTTGACTATAGGGTCAGTGATTGTACTTACTCTATTCTAATGAGTACATAGTAGAGGTTTTGGACTCTGACAATTCTCACGTTGCTTCACATTTTCCCCTTATTTCAATGATTCTTAACTGTGAGAGGTTTTGTCCCTCAGAAGACATTTGACAATATTTGGAGATTTTTTTTATTTTTTTTCTTTTTTTTTTTTTTTTTGCTTTTCACTCTTGGGAGGTGGGCAGGTGGATTCTACTGCCATCTACTGGGTAGAGACCAGGAATGATGGTAAACATCCTGCAATGCACAGGACAACTCGCAGAAAGAAAGAATTATCCAACCCAAAGTGTTGATAGTGGCACTGATGAGAAACCCTCCCTTACCTGAATGGAAATTTTTTTTGTGGTTCTTCGTTGTATGTTCTGAGCATAGGTGGTCCAATGTACAACTCAATACACAAGTTATTGGTTCATAAGAAGCCACATCTCAATTTGATTGAGATGACATCCCATTGTCAGGAGATTCTAGATTTAGAACTGGGTTCAGTAGTATTGACTGTCACCCATATGGCAAAGGGTAAAAGAGTTTGTGATTATACATGAAACAATTGGGTATAACACTGGAGTTCTTTAGGAATTATACATGTGGAAAAACAGATGTAGGTACTGTGCATTCACAGAGTGGACCCTTGCAGACATTTGTTATTTTTGCTACCTATAATTATTCTCCTCCCTTTAGTGAAGAGAACTTTGTGTTTCTAACTGAACTGTCAATTATAGTGGCCTACCTTTCTAGCCAAAGAAGTGAACACATGATCCACAAATAGCCATACCTCATCCTCCTGGCCCAGAGATTATTCCAGGTACATGGATATTTTGGAGAAAATTCCCCTCTCCTTTCTTATCTTTGATTTAGAGATTTTTTTCTTTTTTCTTTTTTTTTTTTTCATAGAAGAATCTAAAAGACTGGAGCCTACACCCTCAGACAGGTAGAAATAAGATTCTACAAGAAAGAATCCTGGCAACACTGAGTTCAGTTCCAATGTCTAAGATCTGCAGGACAACCTTTCCTTCTTTTGTGAATCACATCATTTCCTTCCAATCAATCATTTCTCTCCTTAAGTTAGATTTCTGCCTGTTATTACCCAAAGAATCTTGATGACTACAACATCCCATGGATATGTATGGCTTTTTGCAAAATACTAACTGAACAATTTTGAATTAGATTTTTTTCAAATATTTTCTAGGTGTAAAAGTTCTATAATTCTCATGGAATTTTGTCTTAACTTTGAGCATCATCAAGCAGAATTAGTAGAACACTTGAAAGAAGCTAAGATTATATTCATACATTCTGGATACAGCCATGCCACATAATCTATAAATTCTAGTGTTTCTAGAAACTCTGGTGCTGCATTCAGAGGCCTCCTATCACTGTAACTGAAATCACAGAACAAAGTTCACAGTGATAAAAACAACATTATAGCACTAACTAATCACCGCTTCACAGAAACAACAACAAAAATTAGTTAATTAAAATAAAATAAAATACAGCATCTCCTCTAAAACCACTTGCTACTGTTTTCATTTAATCTCCTGAAAAACCTCCAATGATGTTTAACTCTCCATCAAGATCTAAAGCACACATATTGCCCTGCACCCTTCCCGAATCATTTACTTTTAAGAGTGTTCCCTTTTGTCCCTTTATGTTCTACACTCATACAAAGGAATGAGTAGGAATATCTAGGTACTTGCATGCCATTTTCAAGAATTTTAAATAATAGCAAAATATTGACACGTGACACTCAATAAATGTGAGTTGAATTTCTTCTATCTTTTTGAATAGGGGAATGATGTGAGCTGAAATATGACATCTCATGGTTTCCTGTAAATCCTTCCATCCATAGTTCGTATAACCTTCTCTCCCAATCCTACCTATTGGTTAACCACTAAGCTATGTCTCTTTGCAAGGCTGTCTGAATTGCAGGTTTTGAAACAGAAATGCTAGGTGGGCACTACAAGGAAATATAATTTTTTGAGACCACAGAAGAGTTTACACTGCTTCTCCTTTCATTATAGCTTCACGGTTTTTCAGGAGATTAAATATAAACATACGTAGGAGCATGTAGTTTTAGAAGAGATGCTGCATTTTACTTTAATTATTTCAAGTAAATAATCTTTATAACTCACCCTTAAATACTAATTTTAATATACTTGGTATAACACTGGTGAGCATCTTTATCAGATATGGCTTCAGAATTTAATGCAATCTGGATTATTGAAAACATATTTATCCTTTTATTTTAAACCAATGATATATGTTTTGTGAATAATAACAGAAATAGGTGAACCAGTAAATCTGCTAGAATACAGAGCTTAAACCCCTGCAGCCACGTTCTTTTAATTTAAAAATAAAATTAGAGGCTACCATGAGAATAATAAGTGCTATCCCAAAGAAACCATATAACACTTAATAATTTCACTGGGTCACACACATAAAAGTAAATATTTATTAAATTATATAATCTACTAATTGACCAATAAATGTAGATAAATAGCTAAGCATATAAAACTGACTACTATTCAGTTTGTCTCTTTTCAATCAATCTCATTCAAGTGAAGTTCAAACAAACTATGAGATGAATTCTATTGAACCAAACAGTGATTTTAGTCAAGTGTATTTTTTGGCTTGTTTATCTTTTGTTTTTTGAAGGACATTGTGAAAGAATTTAACTAAAGCAAAATCTTTAGGCCATCCTGAAGAGAATTTATATTGGCACTCTCAAACTGAAAGTTTTAAACATATTGTAGGCACACTAAACTATTCAAAATTCCTCATATCTCCATTCTGCAAGTGCTATTAATAGATTAGGGCAGATTTCATAGTTCTAAAACTAGTCTTCAAAGTATAAGATGTATAGATAATTAAAGTGGGTACTAGATAATAGCAGCTTAAAGTATATAGTTCACATTTCTTAAAATCTCAGTGACTTTCCATGTTATAAACTGAATTGTGTCCTCCCAAAATTCATATGTTGAAGCCTTAACTCTAAATGTGACTGTATTTGGAGATCGGGCCTTTAAGGAGATAATTAAAGTTAATTGAGGTCATAGGATAGGGCACTATCTGATAGGACAGGTACCTTTATAAGAAGAGGAAGAGACACCCAAGATCTCTCTCCTTCTAAAAGGCAGCCATCTGCAAACCAGGACAAGAAGTTTCACCAGAAAGCAACACTGACAGCACCCTGATTTTGGACTTCCAGCCTTTGGAACTGTGAGAAAATCAATTTCCATTGTTTAAACCACCCAGTCTATGGTATTTTTTTATAGCAAATTAACAGGTGAATACATTCCACATCTTCTGTTTCTGGCTTATTCAGTCATCACACATATGTTGGCACTTATTTATGCATGCATCAATTAGTTCATTCTACAAATATATATTGTATGCTAGAAATTGTCTCAATTCTGACATCTTTATTATCTGTATTAGTCAATGTTCTCTAGAGAAACAAAACCAACAAGATGGATAGATTAGATAGATGATAGAAGATGATAGATAGATGGATAGATAGATGATAGATAGATAGATAGATAGATAGATAGATAGATAGATAGATAGATAGATAGAAGAGGAAATTTGTTATAGGAATTGGTTTACCCAATCATGGAGGCTGAGAAGTCTCACAATCTGCCATCTGCAACCAGGAAGATGATGGTATCATTCAGTCTGAGGCCAAAGACCTGAAAACTAGGGGGCCACTGGTGTTAAGTCCCAGAGTTCATAGGCCAGAGAACTAGAAGTTCCAATGTACAAAGGCAGGAGAAAACAGACATCCCAGCTCAAGAAAAGAGAGAAAATTCATCCTTCCTTCACTTTTTTGTTCCATTCAGGTCCTCATAGGATTGGACTGGATAATGCCCAACCACATTGATGAAGGCAGATGTCTTTACTCAGTCTACTGAATCAAATGCTAATCTCTTCCTGAAATGCCCTCACAGACAAATACAGAAATAATGTTTTATCAGCTATCTGGGTATTGTTTAGCCCCCTCAAGTTGACACATAAAATTAACCACCCCTTCTCCAAAAGATTCTGAAATCAGATGTTCCTTCTCCTAGATCATAGACACTGGAACTACCGCACCTCCTTTCCACTGTTCTCCCTTATTTATAACCACCAAATTAGAGAGTTGAGCAATATCCACACTGCAGCCAAAGCAAATCAAAGTATTACCTTCCTCTATCTCTGGTCTTCTGTTAAGAAAAAGAAGGAAAGGAAACATTTATGGAGGTGATACACTAGATGTTGTGTGCACTTTATTTTACTTAGCAGATGAAAAGGAAAAAATCTTCAGGAATTGTGTTAGTTTAAGATTATTCTATAGGATTAGAACTCAAATTGCCAGTAATATTTTTAAGTTTTAAATTTAGAACTTTGGCTTCAAAAGAGGGACTTATACCATCTCACCAATAGTGATTTCAACCTCTATAACATCTCTACAGACTGCCATGCATCCTGACAGTCCATTGTGCCTAAGTTGTAACTTGACTTTTCCAATACCTTATATAAAAATTGACCTACTAATGCAACCCACTGGTCCAAGCTGGAAAAATGGAGATGTTTGAGATCTGACAATTAAGTTCGTGAATTTGTTGCAATGATGTTGCTAACCATTTTTAATATCAGAGGGAGTATTCATTATGAATTTGTACTAACTGGACAGTTAACCAAGTGTACTATTTCGAAGGGCTGAAATGGCTACGTGAAAAAGTTAGACGAAAATGACCTGAACTTTTCACCAATAATTCATGGCTCTTGCATCATAAAAATGCACCAGCTCACACGGCACAGTGAGAGAGTTTTTAGCCAGTAAACAGATAACTGTATTGGAACACCCACCCTACTTACATGATCTGGCCCCCAATGACTTCTTTCTTTACATGAATATAAAGGAAATATTGAAAGAAAGACATTTTGATGACATTCAGGATATCAAGGGTAATACGATGACAGCTCTGATGGCCATTTCAGAAAAAGAGTTCCAAAATTGCTTTGAAGGGTAGACTAGGCACTGACATCAGTGTATAGCTTCCCAAGGAGAGTACTTCAAAGGTGACCATAGTGATATTCAGTAATGATGTATGCAGCACTTTTTCTAGGATGAGTTCACAAACTTAATTGTCAGATCTCGTATAACTAAATATGATAGTGGCTCAAGATAATCATTTACAGCATGTAAAGGCACATATCATCTACAGAATGAAAGCTATTAGAACCTGTTAGTAGCCTTCCTCAATTTTAACTTCCATGGCATCTGCCATTTTCTCTTCAATTAGTAGATGATATATAACATAGCAGTAATCTTGAAATCTGGTCATTTTTGGTTTCTATGTTTAGTTTTATAAACATTTGGGAATGTTCTATCCATGGGCATATGCCCATGATTTTAAAATAGGTAGTAAATATAAGCCTTTGCTCTGCATTACACATCATAAATTGAATAGGTTATATGTGGGACAAATCCTCAGTTCATAGGACAGTACTTATAGCAAGAAACAGAAAAAGCAATGCGTTAACACATTCTCTGCATATATCTGTTAACAAGTTTAATTTGGACTCCTAAAATACTCATCCCAGGGCATAAATACCAAGCAATATTTTAGGTTTTGCCAAATTTCTGGAACTCTTTCAAAATTTCACAAGAAGCTCTGAATTCTAAGTGATATTTCTCATCCTCTTAATTTGTTTGGGTTGCAAAGAAAATGACATTTTCCAACATATTTCTAACTTAAATTTGTGTTTTCTGCTATGCAAACATAATTTCTCACTTTGGAGAAACTCAGCATTTCTCACTCCAAATAGCTCTCATGGAAGCATTAGCTGTTCGTGAAGCCTTTAGGGATGATGCGCTTGGTCCAAAGGGCAAAACTAAAATAAACCTGAGTGAGAATAATAGAACTCACATGACATAGCAGGTCTTTAAATAACTGAACTCCATTTAAAACTTTTCATTTCTTTTTAGCTGGTCTACAAAGGAATTAGACTGGTGGAAAGATTATAATGTATTTATTGTGTGTGTGTGTGTGTGTGTGTATCTGTGTGTGTGTATCTCTGTGTGTGCATGTGTGTGTGTTTAATTTCCCCAAAAAATAAAATAGTTTGCTCTCTTAATTACTAAGAAGTGGATAAGTAAAGAAACTTAAGAGATAGGGGTGGGGATAAAACAGAATATATAACAGTGCTATTTTTTGAAAGCTTTAAGCATGTAATAGCTTTCCAAAAATGCTTATGTGTTGATTGATTATATTTTTGTTTTAAATGATAATTGTACTAATCAGCTCTGACTGCCATAGTGAAGTACCACAGATTAGGTGGCTTAAACACAAAAATGTATTTCTCACAGTTCGGGAGGCTTTCCAAGATCAAAGTCTACCAAGGCCAGTTTCTGGTGAGGACTCTCTTCCTAGTTTGCAGTTGGCCACCTTCTTACTTTGCCCTTACAAGGTGAAGAGAGAGAGAGAGAGAACAAGAAAGAGAGCGAGAGAGAGAGAGAGAGAGAGAGAGAGAGAGAGAGAGAGAGAGAGAGAGAGAGAGAACACTAGTCCTATTGTATCGGGGCCCCATCCTATGAGCTCACTTAACTACCTCCATAAAGGCCCTATCTCCAAATACAGTCTCATTGGGAGTTAGGCCTTCAGTGTATGAATTGGGAAGGAGGAGAGATATAATTACTGTTAGTCCATAAGAGCAATGTTTTACCCACCAGAGTCAAAGGGTCTCTGCACAGTGGGTTTGATATGACTTAACTGGCAGCTGAGAAGTTGTCTAGAGGTTAGTAATTTAACCTGGATGGTCTTCATTTTCCCTGTAAGCCAAACAAACTACTTGTTAATACTTAGGATTATGGGAACTTCCCTGCCCTGCTTTGTGGAGATGGCAAAATTGTGCAGCACAGTCTCAAGGAAATCCTTTTATATAAAAACCTATAAACACATGATGCATGTTGAAGATTTCAATATATTGATTCTTCCAGGCCATTCATGTTCCACAATGGATTATCTTAGATATAGGTTCAATAAAAAACATACCCTCAAAAGAAGCAAATCAAATAACAAATATTTTCTGAGCTTCTATTATGTGAAACCATTACTAGCCATTATAAGAGGGCTCTTTCACAAGATCTATGTGGCTATTTCCAATAGTTTGTAGCACCAATAAACACCATACATCCAGAGCTTTGTGTAATGACCACATTGTTGTACATGAGATTTTTTTCACTGTGCCCTTTATTACTAATACAAAGTGAAAGGGATGCTGTTGCAAGGAGAGAAATGGACCAGACAGCAGTATACAGTACATACAAAGGGAGTACAAGCTCTCCAAATATTTGCTTACAATTTCAATAATTTCATCTTCTCTGTTTCTCCTTTCCCATAGTGAAAAGGCAGAAAGGCTAAGGAAAACATTTTGTGCTATATAATGTTTTCCGAAGCTAACTCCATGAAAAGCAAACATGGTTGTACTTCATCTGGGTTCCAGAGAAGGTTCTCTGAAGAACATCTGTTTCTTAAGTCCTGGTCCTACCATTAGCTAATACTATGAACGTGGGTTAGTCATTTTGCAGTTCTCTTATATATATAGGACTTTAAATTAAAAAAAAAATCACCAATCTGTTTCAGTTGTGGAATGCTACAGTCTGGTTTTTTAAACTTATTTTTAGCCCAAGTAAGATGCAGTGACATTAGCTTATAGAATTTTCTACCCTATAGAATGGTCAAAAACTTCATAACAATGTGTCAAAAATTTAATACATGCTGTAACCGTTTAATTCTTTCTCTTAAGAGAAAAAATAGAAAGACTTTATGGTAAGAGTTGAAATTCTTTTCCTCTCAGGCTGTATGTGAATAAGAATTAAGTTATTCAGTATCCCAGGTTCTCAATGTGCTGACATATCTCAAGGGAGAGGCTGGACATTTTAATTGCTTCTGTTGCACAAAGCCTGCTCAGCATGTTTTGTCGGAAAGTGCTACAGTAGTTTCACCCACATGTTTCTAAGGCCCCAGGGTTTCCCTCTGCAAGTACAGGTGGAAGCAGAAGCTCTAAGACTGGGTTTACGTCAAAGATCATATTTTCTTTCTTGTACATACCAAGCTCTAAGAATAAGCTTCTATAAATGTTTATTTGTCCCTTTTTGAGAAACCCTAAAAACTAGGAATTTGGCAATGGAATAAGATTGTATGCCACAAAACAAAAATTTTTTTTTTCCCCTAAGTCTCCAGATTTCTCATATGCCACATTTTTCAACCCTATTACTTGCAATATTTGCTTTTCACTTTCTGAATGTTTCCTCTGGTAAGACATGGCATTTTGTCCTTGAGAAGTGAGTGCAAGTTACTATATTTTCCTTCACAGCCATTTCATGAGACAGGCTGTGAAATGCCAAGAATAATATAAACTATACAGGAAAATACCATGACGTACTACACCTAGAAATATCTCAGCTTAATAGGTGTTGTGCCATTAACGGTGAATTTTATGAAAGTAAGGAGATGTAAATCTGTCATGTAGACAAAGATTTACAGTAATACCCACTTCAGTGGATGATTTTCATCACAGTTAGGACCGTCAGGTAACTTGCGTGTTTTCTCGAGTCTCTTTAAGTTATGACGGCCTCCTCATATTAATCCAAGGTTGGTATCTTGACCTTCCTGGAGTCAATGCTGATGAGATAGTTTGCCATTCTTTCCTTCCATTATCACTGATGTGATTTCAGTTGGCGGGATGAGTTTTAGTTAAATAAAATTGATTTAAAACCCTGGTCAGAAAACTTAAAATTAACTTTTTACAAACAATGCATTTTTTTATTATTGCTGGAGTGTTAATATATGTTCTTTATAACTCATAGCTAGACAAAAGACTTCATTTTCAAAATATATACACAGTGTATTACTATAAGAAAAGACTTGATTTTGTATTTTTACATTGATTTCACAGCTGTAACAGAAAATTGAATAATAATTTTGTTAGCTATTAATGTGAAGTCACTGGAAAGCAAGCCATCTTATTCAGTAAGCTACTCACAAATTTGGGAGAAACCATTTCATTAGAAACAGAACAACTAAAAACAAGTGTTCCAGTCTTATTTTTAATAAAGTAAAAAATTATTTTAACAGAAAAAGTATATATAGCCTTTTGTAGCTCTTTTGATTATGAATTTGAATTTTTAACTAAAAATGCTAGATAAGTATGATTATTTTTAAAACCCATACTCCACTCATCTCTTTCTATGCATCTAGATACTATAAAAGATATGAAAAAGATAAGGTCTGATTATAATTTGCATTTATATAATGTTTATTAAATATATACGTTTAACTATTTCAAGTGGGGCTTCTAGTCCATTGTCTACCTTGCAGTCCTAACTTCGTGAGTTTACAAAAGTACTTACTAGATAATATACAAAAGTTTAAGGCAAAACTACAAAGATGTATTTTGTATGCTTATGTGTATTCCAGTATATGTAAGATGAAAGTGAAATAGCGAACTGAGAGTTTCAGGCGCCACCACTATCACTGGAACTAGCAGTACTAGGGCATCAGCCTTATAGGGGTGGGGCTTGGAAGGTCGCTGGTTGACTGGTAAGTTCTCAAAGCTAAGAACATGAGTGACTTTCTTCCTAGTAAAAAGCAATAGATAGGAGCCTAGAGTAAAGTGAAGTAAAGCCAAAAATGAAAGAAAGCCAAAGCTCTGCTGAAAAAAAAAAATATCCTCAGACTATTTTCATTTCCCTCCATTAAAGCTACAATGCTTTCTATGTGTCTATGTATAGCGCAGTTTCCTGGTTAATAAGGGATGTGAGCAAACTGCAGGGGCCAAACTGGAAAGCATGCATGCGCCCTAAAAGAGTATGATGTAGAAAGACCAGTGGAGGTTCAATGGGGCTTTAAGCAAGGAGAGAGTTGCAAGAGGGTGCAAACCGGCAGACTGCCTCCCTCTTCCGCCAGGATACAAAAGCATGGAGAGAAAGAATATCAGCCCCCCATGCTGCTCACTACCCATGTACATTATTTGTGTTTTTAAAACTACCTATATTTATTATTTACAAAATGTGATACGATGGGGAATAAAACATACTCTCTTGTGCAAGATACCAGATGAACATTTTCAACAGAGGAAAGTTGATTGAAATTCCCCAGATATTAATATATGGAATACCACAAACTAAAGAAATTGAGATATTTAAATGTGACCATCGGGTGGCTGCATGACAGTCAGCACAAAGGATACAGTATTTTCAAAGATTTTTGCGATCTGTTTTAAAATAGTTAAGATCTTACTTAATGTTTAATTACCAAGTTTTACTAAACCTAATTATGTTTCTTCACAGATAATAAATAACACAGTGTTACTGAAAAAGACATGGTATTAACATATGTAATTAGCATCTTAAACTTCCATTTTCACCTACTCAATCCAACCCATCATGGAAAACATGTTGTTCATACTTACGAGCAGATATTAGGCAGTAGCATTTCTAGACATTTTGGTCCTGCCACACACAAATTTGTTTTGGGAGATTAAGGATGAACAATAATGAGCAGGTAAGATATGATAAATCTGCTGATTATGTTAGTTATCTTGATAATTTAGATTTATATTAAAGCCAATTTACTCTTACATTCTGTATACATAAATTTCAATGTAAACACCAATTATCTCAATTTCTATATATTCAGTGAAGAAAAAGAATATTCATTTATATATATAAATTTTCTTTCATATTTAAATAGACATAAAATAGTATAAAAGGACACAGATATATTCTAAATCTACTGTCCCAAGAGAAGCATTAAGAGAAAAGAGTTTCATGTTTAAATGAGGGGATACAAATGCATCTTGTTATACCTTATTTATTTTTTTTTTCCAATTGGGGAATTGGGGCAGGAGAACAGCATTGGGAATTGGGGAAGGGAAACAGACAAGTTGCTGTCCTTTTGTTCTCCAGTTTAGTTGTGGAGGACGTGGCTTCACTGGCCCATGTTGGTATTATCATTGCGCTCTTCCCTGCTGAGGCAGTCGCTCACCGACCATTGGACGGCCACTCACGACAGCTCACAGCAGCTCACAAAAGCGCGTGCACGCCAGCAGCCAGCCAGTCCCACTGCAGGCTACGCTGTTGAGGACTCACAGCAGCCCAGCTCCAGGTTGAGCTGTTGTTCACCATTTTAGCTGTAGAGGGCACAGCATCACTGACCCTCATGTGGGATCCTAACCAGGGCCCTGCTGCTCAGAACTGGCATCCCAAGCCAACTCCTAACCAACGCACCACTCGGCCGGCCCTTGTTATACCTTATTTTAGAGATTCACAATGCTATATTTGCACTTTAAAGTTTCTGGCAAATTATGCTGAATAGAAACTGTTTCATTAATCCAGGACATTGACAACTCATTTAACCATAAAGCTCACTCTTTTAAAAAATCTGTTATCAAGACATTTTGAAATACTATTCTAATTAATGTCATTTAAAATTTTTATATCAATATGGGCCTTGAGAGGATGCTTAATAGAGAAAATACTGACAGATAGTTTAAATATACACACAATCCTAAATATTGTATTGAACCTATTAATTCAGTTGAAATACTTTTCTTTTGACTTAGAATGCTCATGTAAACCCTAAATTCATTTCTGTATAATCCCAAGAAGCCAGTGTTAATACAAAACATTTACAGACATCAATACATGAAAAATGGATAAATGAACCACATTGCATAAACCTTTCTTTGATCACTGTTCTTTCAAACCATCAACTTATCTGGAGCAGTAAATAACACCACATAATTAGCAAGGCAGACAGCTTATTGTCAGTAATACCATTTCCAGTTATAATTAAGTGGAAAACCTCTAATCACTATTCACATTTCTCCCAACCCAACATACCCACAAGATCGCATTTATATATTAAGGAATTAATATAGTCTTCTCTAAACAACAACACTCAGAATTGTAATTATTTTACTGAAATTCAACTTTGAATTTGATTTTTAATCAAAGCAGCTCATTCAAACTGTAAATAACCTAATAATTAACAGAAACCCTTAAAGCCTGACTCATGTAAGGGGTCCAATGTTTATCTCCAGAGGGTCTGTACAACACATGAGATTTTATGCAATTGTATATATGACATATCAATATTTTTATTCTGGCAGGGTTCATAATTTTAATACTGTTGGACTTTCAGGTGGCCTAAAAAATTATACCAATATTCCACAGATAAGTTCAGAAGCAACTGAGAGATAGACACAAGAGTCAGGTAGGTAGTAAACAATCCAAACGTATTACTGATAAAGGTGTTTGAAGAATGTGGAGATTAGAAGCTGCATGGGAAATCAGAAAACTAGGCTTTAAGACTGCAAAACGGAGCTGCTAAACTTGAGTTCATTTAGTGAAAAGAGTGACTGGAAAAATTCTATCTAGAAATAAGGAGAGAAGATATGTAACTAACCTGTATTTAATAGGGGTCTTGATGGGGAAGGATGATGATGATGATGATGATGATGATAATAATAATAACTCTGCTAATAAAATCTCCCCTGGATATTTGCCATCATAAATCTACTCTTACCCTGGGGTTCACCAACACCACAGCTGGGAAAACCAGAAACTGAAAAATTAAAATGTACCCATATTATTTACATACCTGGTGTCCACCAGAAGCAAATGCAAATCTTCTTTGGAAACATAACTTCAATCCAAGTCCCAACACTACAAATTAAATACAGTTCACAATCAAAACTTAACAAATATCAAGGAAAGAAGCTACCATGTATGAAAGTCAGTTGAAACAATGAAAACCAGCTTTAGATTCCCTAATAACTTCAGAAGATTTAGTGTAAGATACAGAAATTAAAATAGCTGCCTATAAATTTTTAAAGAAAATTAACCTCCTCTTTGATTTCTTAGCTCCACTGAGTCCAACTCTTTGCCTAAGAAAATTCACCACAGAATGTCATGAGATCCAGGGTTTGGCAACTATTGCCCATAGGCCAAATCTGGCTGTACATTTATTTACATATGTCTGACTGCACATGACAAATTTGAATAATCATATCCAAATATGTATGGACTGCAAACCTAAAATACTATACTATCTGGCCTTTTACAGAAAAAGTTACAAAACTCTGGACTAAACAAATACTTAAAGACACTCGAACAATAAAAAATGCCAATAATATAGAGATCTCCACATTTGATTATAAACTCCTCTCTATAATCATATACCTGTAGCAAATTACAGTTCCATCTATAGGGTACTGAAGATATGAAAGACTCCTAAAATCCCCCAAAATTTCTTTTGTCAGATGTGAATATAGCAAACATTTTCTCCAACGCTATGGTTGCTTTTATTGATTGTTATTATTTTATTAAAAAGTAAATTATATTTTTAAGAATTTTTAATGTAGAAAAATGTGGGATTTTTTTTTTACCCACATATTAATAATTTCTGGCACTCTTCGTTGCTTTTTATAGATCTGAGTATTCACCTGGAATCACTTTCTTCTACCTGAGGAATTCCCTTTGACATTTCTTATGCAGGTCTTCTGCTAATAAAATCTCTAAACTTTTGCTTCTCTAAAAATGATTTTATTTTACCTTCATTTATTAAGGATATTTTCAGTGGAAAGAGATTTCAAAGTTAACATGTTGTTTTGTTTTGTTTTACCAGCACTTTTAAAATGTTATTCTATTGCTTTCTGGCTTGCCCTGTTTCTGATGAGAAGGTGGTAATTCTGATCTTTATTCTGGGATTTCTTGTCTTTCTGTAAAGAGTGTTGAACTTTGTAGATAGTTAGTAAAATAACTTATGGGTCAGCTTTAACCTTTTGAGGCTTGTCTTTAAGTTTTGCATGGACAAGTCAAATGCATTCGTTATTCTAGGTTTTATCACTGCTAGTGAGGTTTGACACGTCTAGGATCTTCAGGTGTTCAGTTAGGTGTCTCTAATCTGGCTGGTTAGAACTTGAGCATCTCTTAGCCTTGTGTAAATTCTGGGAATTATTCAAAGTACAGTTCCTCAAGAGTCTGTGCTTGGCCTCAGACAGTCTCGCTTATGCATGCCCAGGTTAGTATTATATTATGGGACTGATTCAGAGAATTTTCTCTACATAGCTACTTCCTCTCCTGTACTCTATTCTCCACATTCTAGCCATTCAGTCTCCCTGAACTCCAACCTCTGTCTTCTCAACTCAGCAAGACCACGGTGCTGTGCTCGGGTCCCAATGCCCCTTATACACACACACACACACACACACACACACACACACACACACACACACTCACGTACATTTGGCACTTTGTGTAAGACCATGCAGGCAGAAAGATAAAGAAATCATAGGGTTCATCTTGCTTATTTTTCTTTTTTGCATCACAGTACTGTGCTACCTTTTGTCCAATGTCTGAAAACACCACTTTCACATATTTTGTCTGCTTTTCTAGTTGTTTATGATGGAGGGAAAGTGGTACAGTTACTCAAACTTGGCCAGAAATAGAAGTTAGCAGTTTGTTTTAATCATGACAATGGGCTTCCATTTTCCAGCCTGCCTAGTTTCGGAATCCCCCTAAAATACCTTAGAAATCCTGGCATATGGGTGCAAATAATGGTTAAGCCATCATACATATTGTTGACATTGTATATCTTAGTTTCCAAATATTGGGGGATTTCCTGGTTATTTCATTTTTCATTCATTTCTAACTTAATTCCATTATAGTCAGAGAACTTAGTCTACATGATTTCCTTCATTTTAAATATATTTAAATTTGGGTAGCATTCTTGCTTTCAATTTATGCTGGTGCTTCTTTCAGGATACTCGAAAGGCTGAAAGTGGTAAATAAAGGCTGCACATTGTGAGCCAAATAGTAAATCTAGCTAGCTTCCAAGAAGTTGATTTGGCAGAGAGAATTTTATTGTGAAGTAGAATTTTTAGGAAGAATTTTTAACTCAGAAGGCATCCACTTCTCTTCTATGCACAAACAAATTCAAGTGGCTTTTCCCAACATTAGCCACTGGTCGCCATGAGATCTGAGAAGAGATAGCTAAGAGCGTTATTTTCTTGCTTTCAGTCTCTCTCTTGGGAATATTATAATTGCATCCCTTCCTGGGTGCCCTTCCCATTTGCCTCTATCTCTACTTTTCCGTTTAGCACCTGTGTCAGCCAGATCCTCCCTGCCATGGTATGGTTCCCTGGTTTGAATCTAGTGCTTCCTCATAAAGCAAACAAGAAACAGCAAACTTGCCAATGTCTCTCTTATGTCTCATTCCCAGGAAGACACCATAGAAATTTTCAGGTAAAGGATCACAGACTATCTTTACAGTTTACCAGCGGGATTTCTTTCACATTTAGCCCTAATTTAGTTTTATGGCATAGTTATGCCCTGCTCCCAAAGTATCTTCAGAAATGTGCCCAAAGTTAATGGCTGGGTTAGCTTGTCTTTTGCATTGATATCTTTTTCTATCGGCACGTGCAAATTTGATCTTGGTCCCAGCATAAGCAGATTGGACAAAACAAACAAACAACTGTATATATATATATATATATATATATATATATATATATATATATATATACACACACACACACACATACATAGAGAAAGCGAAAGAGAGAGAGAGAGATACCCCACCTTCCCCTCTCATACTGATGTATTTAATTGACTAAACCAGCCTTTCAAAACTCCCCATCCTATTTTATTATGAAATGTTTTAATTTTCCATTCCAATTTTCAATGAGAACACAGCTCACGGCTCACTGAATCAAAGAATGTGATATATTCATGTGCTATTATATTTTCTTGCTCTTTCTTGTACATTAGGAGCAGTGAAATGTTTTTGTTGATCAAAGGAAACATCTTGGTGGGTTAAATTGATGAAGAACTTTCACTGCATTCTTATAGTTCCTTCTCTTACAGGATATGCAAAGCCTGGCATAAATACATATATGAGTATATCAATTCCAGCAAGCACCCATTGATAGCTCATAGGAATTACATTGGCAAGAAACCCATCTAGTCCACATGCTAGCTGTACATAAGGTGGGCCTTGTCCTCAGGAAATTTTGCATACAATAATTTTGGGGTGATTTCTTTCTTATGGACATTGGTCTTTTCAGGTGCAAAGAGATTATATTATCATTGGGCCTAACCACGCATGACATGGGCACCTGTGTTTCATTTCATGAAACCAAGTGGCTAATATTAAGGCTCTAAGGCCTCATGTATCCTTTCTCCTCACACTTCATTTATTTTAGGTTTTTTGTTCAATTATCAGCTTATCAGAGACTCCCCTGACTATTTATATGTGCAAATGTTACTTTCACCTGCCTTTTCACACACACTGCCACCATGCCCAGCATGCTCTGTGTCCATTATCCTGCTTTATTTTCCTCTAAGGCATTTTATCACAGCTAAATTATTACGTTTATTTTTTTATTACCACTTCCCTCACTAGCATGTAAGCACCATCCTAACAAGAACGTGCCCTTCTTTGTTCACTGCTGAATCCTGGTGCCTAGGGGCCCAGCATATAGTAGATAAATATTCAGTGGTTGAGTGAAAGAATATTAATAAGCACAGGAATTTTTCTAACTGAAAATCACCGTTACAAATTCATGAATTGGAACTGCAGTAGTTGTTGCCAAGCCTGTTCTCCCACTGGCCTAATGAAAAGCAGAACCTCTCCAGATACGGTTGTTCCCCAGTGCACGTGTGTTTCAACCTTTGAGTGGCATCTCTTTCTGCAGTAATGGGATATGCCCCCAGTGGTTTTATTTACCTTTTTACTATTTCCACACTCTTTCAGGAAGGCATACCTGAGCTACAGTATTTTAAACTACTTCTTAAATTAGTCCTTTTCTTCTTCTTTCAAATATAAGTTTACTTCTGGATCTGGCTACCTCCTTTCCTGTTACTTTGATTTCCTGTACACATATTTATTTTCCTAATGTATTTGTCTATTATTTTCCCTGTGGGAGTAGTGAAAGGGGTAAAGCAAGTGAGTTTTATGTCTGCTACAAACATCTGTTGCTTTAACAAATCTTTCCAGCTTCACCTTCCTCAGTGTAACATTGGTAAGCTGCATGGATCCCAGAGCCAGACCACCTAGATTCCAAATTCCAGCTCTAAAATTTACTAACTGCATTGCTTTGAACAAGTTCCTTAATCTCCCTGTACCTTAACTTCCACAGCTATAAAATAGAAGCAATAATAGCACATTTCCCATGTAGGATAATACATATTAAATGACTATATATATATATATATATATATATATATATATATATATATATAATGTTTGGAACAGCACTTGGCACATAGTAGGCACTCTATAACAGGTAGCTATTTTTATCATAATCTCATGCAGGAGGTATTTATCAGACAAACATCTTACCCAGGCTTGGGCTCAATCTAATATAGTCCTGTGATACTTCCATTTGATCTCTCTCATCCTTTCCTTAGACAGCGGTTCTCAACCTTCCTAATGCCGCAACCCCTTAATACAGTTCCTCATGTTGGCGTGACCCCCAACCATAAAATTATTTTCGTTGCTACTCTATAACTGTAATTTTGCTACTGCTATGAATCATAATGTAAATACCTTTTTGTTTTCCGATGGTCTTAGGCGAACCCTGTGAAAGGGTCATTCAACCCCCAAAGGAGTTGCGACTCACAGGTTGAGAACTGCTGCCTTAGAACATTGATTCTCCAAGTGAACTCCCTTGGTCAAGAGTAACAGCTTCACGTGGAACTTATTAGAAATATAAGCCCTTAGGTCCCACCCCAAACCCACTGATGAGAAACTCCAGGGCTGGAGTCAATCAACCTGTTCTAACTAACCCTCCATGTGATTCTAATGCACCCTTGAGTTTTAAAACCACCACCTTAGATTCCTAATTCAATAAAGGTTTTTTATTATATTCTCTCAACAGGCTGTAACCCTGTAAATGTATCCCATTGAAAATTATGCAGTTTTGTTCTCTTATGCTTATCTTCCTGGTCTTTTGCTTTCCAATCTGTTCAAATTCTCTGAAACCATTTGGTATGGCTATTACACCCTTCTGTAAGGTAGTGCCCCAAAGAATCATTCTAACCCTTATGTCCTACTTCAGAGATTATGATTTAATTGGGCTGGGTGTGTCAGAATATTTAAAAGAGGGTTTCTAATGAGCAACCAGATTGAGACACTGATCTATATTCCTGTTTTGGCACAAGTGATTCTGAGTTTCCTTTTTCTGGATGTTAGTATAAGGACAGTGTTTCCGTGCCTGATTTAAATTACTTAGATCCCTGATAAAAACACAAAATTCTAAGTTCCACACTAATCCCAGTAAATCAGAATCTTCAAGAAAGCTCCAGGCAGTGTTTTGTTGTGGTTAACAGGTGATTCTTCTCATTATGGCAATTTAGCAAAGAACAATACATCAAACACAAATGAATAGGTATGATTCTTGCTACTTTTCATTGAAGGATCAGATATTGTCTAAAACATTATACAAAACTAGAATTATACCTCTTAGCTTTCACATAGTTTTGTCCTTTTAGTTATTAATTATACTATAAACCAAAAAAATTATTCTATTGTAGTTAGATTCCCAAGGGAAGAAAGTGTGTAATTTGGATATATTTTTTTGAAAGAAAATAAAACTTCAGAGCATTTCCAGCAAGAATGGAACCTAAATTCCTTGCTAGCCTTGAAAGGAGATTTGATTACTTGCTTGCTCAGTTAGGAAACATGATGAAGTTCACTATCCCATGCATATAAACACTTCCACTACTACTTTGAAAAAAAAATTTAACTACAATGACCACGTATTTTAAGTGAAATAAAACTTCATTTAGCAATTATAACCTTACTGGTTATATGATAATTAAATACCAATTAATTATTGCAAAGCTAGCATTTGTGAGGTTAAATAATTATTTGGCAAGAAAGATTATAAAATCAAAACTAAAGCACCAAGAAATGTAATTTGTTAAAATTACCATAAAACTTGCATAGTGTCTCTTTGGAATTAGACAGAACTCTGTATGGTAGTTACTGTACAGGGTAACTTGGCATATTTCTAATGCAATAAATGTGCTTTTATCAATTAAATGCACAGCTCTTAGTATTTAGCTTGTAATACCTTGCTAAGTGCCAAGAAATACATTCATTAGGTCATGTGATATAATTTATCATAAAACTTATTCTGCTTTATAGATACTTAAAATATCTGAATTCATTACCCTAGATTTAGGACTCATTCAGAGAAAATAGCTTCCATGTTTTGCTTGAAAATTTAATCGTAATTGAGATCATTTGGCTCAGGCATAAATGCATCTGTAGCCAGGCTTACAGATCATGACCACCTAAAGAATATCGGATATTTCCCCTTGAATTATGCAACAACTATGGCTGTGTCAATCTGTACAAATTTAAAAATAGGAAGGGTTCAGAAAGCATCTATCTGTTCTAGCTGCCAAACATTAAAGCATAATGAACAGACAATAATAACTTAGCAAAATGGCTTTATGCAAAATCTAAAGTATAAATGAATTACATAGATAGGATATTTTTTACCAGAGGAGAAGTGATATAGTTTAGCACTTTTTTAATATTGGGCTGAAAGGCTCCTGGAATCATTGTGAAAACTGCTCTGCTTATTCCTACCAAGAAGCCTTGAGCCTTCCACCACCATCTTTATGCCTAAAACCCCAATTGCAGCCCACCCTTCCTTTGAAACGTTCCTCTTCTGTGTCCTACTCTCCCTTCTATCTACAGTGTGACAGAGAAAAATCACAGCCCAAAATGGTGTCACTCATGCTAAAAGCCCATGATACCAAACCTAGATTTAATACCTGACCTAACTGCAGTTTCAGCCCCTCCCAAAAATGTCATCTTAATCAACCAGTTTGGAATTTTGTGAGTCAAGTACCAGTAAGATCATCTGTCTGTAGGCCCTCTCCATCCCCCAAAATTGAAAGAAAAGGCAACCTGAAAAATAAAAACCCTACGGATTCTCTTCCCCCACAGAAAAGATGTCCCAGTCCAAAAACAAACCTTTCTTTTCTTTTGCTAATGGCTCCCTTACCCTACCCTTCTTCCTGTAAGAAACTTCCATTTTGTACAACCTCTTGGGAGCACCCTTCTAGTTGCTGGATGGGATTGCCTGGTTCATGAATTACTTACTAAAGCCAATTCTTTGTCTGATGTGTCCTTGGGGATTTCATAAGAATTTCTTGTAAATAAAGGTTTTGTGTGTGTGTGTGCGCAACAAGCAATAGTGAGAGAGTTTGTTGGAGCACACGAGTCTCTGAGTTATCTCATTTGGCTCTCTCCAGCTTGCCAATTTCTTCTTACTGACATTACTTCCATTTGCCATTACCTGGCACCCCAAGGCGGGTGCTGAGTCACCACCGGTAATTACATGCTTCAGTGGAAACTTAGATCCTGCATCCTCAGGAGAGTGCATAAACTGTCATGAAAATTTAAAAATAGAGACTCACACATGTGGCCTCTCACAAGATCTACAGGCAGCTTTCAAAGGCAACGTTTCAACCAAAGTAAACATGCTCCAACCCGAGCAGCTTTCTCCTCTAAAACATGAAGATTAAATGTATCCAGGTTAGTGTTTAATGGAAATATCCACCCCCTTCAGCCCCTCCCCTCCAAAAAAAAGTCATAAATGAAATGACTTTCTGAAAGTAAAATGCTGAAAGCACCCCACAGGTACTAAACTAAATATAGACCTTGGGTAGCACTTAACCTTCCACTCACACTGCTACCCTTTCTCTCAAAGGAAAATCACTGACTAATAACGATTTTACTCACTTGCTTGGGTTAAAAGTTTGCTGCTTTGCAGGCGGGTATGTTGAGCATATTGAGGTATTTCTGAGAGAAAGCGATATCTGAGTAACATTTCTTGCAGACGTTCCTTTCAGTGTTCCTCGAATGAACTGGATTTTAAGCATGGCGTGTGTTGTTGCTCAAAGCAGAGTCTGGAAGTAAGGCAAGATTTCACAAATCCTGTACAGAGAGTGGTATGCAATTTAAAACTTTGACATTTTCAGAAATGTGTAAGGATTCAAGTCAAATCTAGTTTGCTCTAAATCACTCTGCCTAACCCTAGGGAAAATGAAATAGAGGCAGAATCCTTTAACATCAGGGAAGAGAAATAGTCATAGCTGTATCTATGTGAAGACATATATAGCAAAAATGAAAGGAGAGGAGAAAAGAAGGGGGGGAAGGATTAAAAGAGAAAAATGAATCAAACTAAAATAAAACTCCAGTAAATTAAAAAGTGGAGCACTAAATTTTCTTAATCTATGTGATCCTAACTAAATAGCTCTATACTTCTACTCCTTATTTCAACTCTCTATTTTATAAACAGAATGCTTCCTTTTAATGTATGTTGAAGAGAACCAAATTTTTGCCACCCTGAAGATGCCCTTAGTGATACTGACTTTCAGCTGTTTATTAAGACACTGGTCTCAAAAAGAATGTATGACCCGTCCCTTCTTTTCTGCCCAAAAGATTCAGACAGAAAACTTGCTTCAGGAAGGAAATCTTAGATGCTGCCTTAGCCTAATTTCAATTACAGTAAATAAGAGGACATCCAACAGGCACCTGTTAGCTAGGTAACCCATGTCCCATAGTTTCTGAGTTGTCCAGCAAGAAATTTCTTTCTATGTATGTTCAGCTCTTCTTCAACTACCTGTAAATCACCCATTCTCACTGCTGAAATCTAATACCCCTTCCCCCACTCTTTCCCCCTTTGTCCAAAATGTCTTATATGCCCAGTGTTGCCTCACTGTCTTTGGAATTTTCATGCTTATGTAAATTCTGCATGTGCATGTATTAAAATTTTTATTTTCCTCTGTTAATCTCTCTCTGTTAATTTGATTATTAGTCCATTTAGAAGAACTTGAAAGGTGGGGGGGGGGGAGAATCAGTATTGTCATTATTTTAGCCCTTACAATGTCAGTAAATGAAAATTCATTTCTGTTTCCAGAAAAACGAAAATAGTAAATCTATTTACAAGATGCAAAATACAAGAGGCACTGTGTGTGCGTGTGTGTGTGGCGGTGGGTGGCGGTGGGCAGGGGTGAAATTATAAACAAGAAACTATACTCTCAAGGGGACTGTGATCTAGTGCCTGGGGGTAGGCAGAGGGTTGTTAGTAAGATAACCCTACAAATATTTGCATTAATAATCAGGATGTAAGTGATGTAAAAGAGTAGAGAGTGTTAATATGGTTCAAAGGAGTGACATCATCAGGTTGGGAAATCAAGGACTGCTTCATGGAGTAGATGCTTTATGAATGGGACCCCAATACTTGTGTAAGATTTTAGAGGGGTTAATTAGAAAATTAAGATTGAGTAGAAACTATAACAAAATATAAAGGTTGGAGAGCATAGGGCGGGTTTGGCTAAACTGTGGGTGTGTCCTTCTGCTGGGTTCAGATAAGTGAAGCAGGGCCTGGTTAGGACCCCCATAGTAAAGGCCTCACCCCGTCTCCAGCCACACCTCTCCTTGACCTATATAGCTTAGTAATAGATTACTCCCCTGTGGCTTGAACTCAGAATGTCCCCTCCCATATTGTTCCTGGGCTGCTGATGTCACTGGAGAACCATGTGACCAGAGGGAAGGCTCTATGCAGACCCCCAGAACCCTCTTGTAGCTTCTGGAGGAACACTCATTCTGGCATTCCTGGAGATTTTCCCTTAAATACCCTAAGCTAGTCTGAGAATGTTAAGGCAGCTTTTGAAGGTGTTAACCTGCTACCTTCTCAGATCACCAGTGCTCTGAAAATAAATGCTTATTCTATGGCCCAACTCCCGTACGGTCTATTGGCTAAGTGGCACAGGCAACCAGAGCCCCAGACTCGGTTGCACTCTGGTTTCATAAGGAAGAAGTGGAAGGGCCGGCCGAGTGGCTCAGTTGGTTAAGAGCTCGCTCAAGAGTTTGAGCTCTGAGCAACAGCGGTTCGAGTCCAGCCCGAGCTGAGCAGCCGCTGAGCAGCCGCTGAGCAGCCGCTGAGCAGCCGCTGAGCAGCCGCTGAGCAGCAGCTGAGCTGCCAATAGGTAGCAGGATGGCTCAGCTAAAAAAAAAAAAAAAAGAAAAAAGGAAGAAGTGGAGGGGTAGGTAATGAAATAATGAAATAGCAGGGATACATGTTAGAGAGGCAATTGGCTAGCAAGCTGAGAACCTTTTTCCTGATTCAACAATGAAAAATCTTTAAATGCATTGGAGTAGATTGATGGCATGCTTAGTCTTTCTATATGATGGATTTCGTTGAGTATGAAACTAGCTAGGGAGTTATTGTGGAAGAACTGTCTTGGAGACAGAAAAAGAGAAAGCCAGGAAGACTGGATAGATATTGAGGAGATAGAAACTATAGAAATTGGTAATTAAGTCAATGGAAAGTTTAGGTAGAGAGATGAGAGGGAGGTGTAGTAGTGGGAACTCAAAACTGTCTCTAGGGTTTCAAGTTTAGGTGACTAACAAAATAGAGTATGTTTTCCAAAAAAAAAAGAATTGAAAAATAATATGTATAAATGGAAAATGTTCCATTATAATTCAAATTATAAAAGGCTTGCCTCTGATTATTACTTGTTTTACTTTAACCACCCAGATAATTTCTTCTGTTATCTACTTTCCTTAGGTAGCATACATGTAGTCTTTTTAAGATAATATGAGGAATTACATTATGAAGGACATACATAAATTGAATATGAAGCACTATCATCACAGAAGTGATTTCTGTATTTATTGATTATTTTACTAAAATCATTAATTTAAATCATAGATATACAAATAAAATAAGGAAATATGCCTGTTGTTGGATTTCCTTCACTGACTTTGCTTTAACAAACAAGACAGAACCACAGAAACTGAGTTAACAAAAAAAACAGGCTATAAGAAATATTCCTCAAAAAATTTTTAACCTAAATTTGCTTATATAATTTCAGTTTTAGGAAATGTTAAAAATGTAAAAATCTATAATACAGTTGTAAATATGGGACACTTGTCACTGAAACAAGAAATTCACTGACAAGTGATATTGTATAGTTATTAGTACATTTTAATGACATAATAAAAGTTAGCTCTACTTTGGATTATCAATCATTTTTCCTAAAATATTTATGCTGTATCAGGCGCTGCATTAGGATTAGAGGTGTCAACAATAAAAAGAAAGCAGGTTCACTCTAAAGGAAGTTATTGTCTAAAAAAGTAGAAAAGACATTCAACGATAAAACAGTTTGAGAGCTCAGAACGCTGTGCTGTGATGGATAAAAAAGAGCACCTAAGGCAGGTTTCATTGATTAGAGAAGCCTTCTTCAACCTGACAAAAAGGAATAATTACACCAATGAAAAGAAATGAGGCAGACATGGAAGAATTTCCCAGTAGAGGAGATGGCAGTGAAAAGACCTGGAGGCAAAAAACTGGAGCACTGAATGAGCCATGGATAGTAGCAAGGGAGGGGATTGTAAACATAAGGAGAGGAGGAGGGTGAAAGGTTTGTGTGTCCTGTTAAAGAATTTGGGATTTTATCCAGAAGAAAAGGAGTCATTACATTTTTAGGCAGGTAAGTGGCATAATCCCATGTGTGCATAAAGATTATTACTCCAGGTACAATGCAGAAAAAGAGAGACTGAATTTGTAACCACACATGAACTTCATGTGTTTAGTATGCATTCTGCTGTAATCCAAGCTGGCTTTGTGTAGCCTGATAGAACTATGACTCACTTGAATTCTTTCCCCAGGTCCTCCTACCTGTACATATGTTGTATGTCCACTCCTTTTAATCATTAAGCCCTTAGGACATTAGGTTCTGGACAGCATCAAACTCACTTAAGAGTAAAGCTTCATGTCCATCAACAATGACCAAGAAACAATAACCAAGCCTCAAACTAGAATAAGGTTTTAGTCAAACAAAGATAACACCTTGGCCTCAATTATTGGGTCATCGGAAAAGTCATGATGTATTTTGTCTATGTTTTTCAGAGGTCATTTATTTATATAAAGAACAAAGATCAATGATATACTGCCTGTTTTGCATAACCTTTTGCCATCTTTCAGTGAGCTTCATAATTCCTTGTTCATAGAAGGACCTGTCTTTATTTGTGAAAAACTGAACAAGGTGCTGATTTATAGCCTCATCTGAATTGAACATTATACCATGCAAGGAGTTTTGAAGAGAGTGAAACAAGTGGAAGTCTGATGGCACAAGGTCAGGTGAGTATGGTGGGTGTGGCAACGCATCCCATCCAAGCTCCAATAATTTTTGATGGGTGATCAAACTTGTGTGTGGTCTTGCATTGTCGTGATGGAACACAACTCATTTACAAAATTAACTCAGGATGTTTCTGGATGATGGATTCATTCAAACTGTCCAATTGCTGACAGTACACATTCAAATGGATTATTTGGTTCCTTGGTAGATACTCGAAAAACACACCTTTAAAATCCCACCACACTGAGAGCATAACCTTCCTCTGATGAATGTCTGCTTTCCATGTGGTTTGAGACGAATCATCACATGAGGACCAAGACCATTTGTGCACCACATTGTTGTTAACAATCCACTTCTCATCACCAGTTATCAGTTGCTTCAAAAAAGGATCGTTTTCCTCATATTTAATGAGCATATTGCAGATGTTTATACGGGCTGTCAAATGAACTTCTTAGAGTTCATATGGAACCCAAATATCGAGTTTGCTTACATATACCAGCTTCTTCAGGTGGTCGTGAAAGCTTGAATGATGGATGTTCAATGTTTCTGCAATCTCTCGTGTTGTGTAACATGGGTTTGACTTGATCAATGACTTTATTTTGTCATCATCAACCTCGGTGGGCTTCCCTGACCGAGGAGCATCGTTGAGATCAAAATCACCAGCACAAAATTTCGTGAACCATTGTTGGCACTAATGTTCTTGTAGAGCATTGTCACAGTAAACTTTATGCAACTTTTCACAAGCTTGATGTGCGTTCTTCCCTTTATAGATGTAAAACAGTAAAATATGGCAAAAATGCAGTTTGGTCTTTGTTGCCTTACAGCTATGCCCTCAACTGCACCCCCACACCAACCCCTGATCTAATGAGTTCATGAGAAAGTGTCTCAAAATGCTGAGACCCGGTGGAATGATATTGGTAAAACTTCCTCGAGGGAGTGTCTCAGGATGCTGAGACCCTACGGAATGATGTCAGTTATCTCCCTTATTTTCATGGCTACGGCACAGCTGCACCATCCTGGGGGTTGTGTGTGTAGGAGTCTGAAGGCAGAGCAGGTGTTGGAATACAGTGGGGCTGGTTGATGAAAATTAGCCATAAGACACTTATCACAAGGACTTTAGAAATAACAAGCTTTACTTCTTTGAAGTTTCCAAATAAAAGCCACACATTGGCCCAATTCGGAGCTCAGTTCCAGAGAGAGACTGCAGCCCCCTGGCCATGCTTTAACTCTATGATTGACTCTTGTGTTTCTTTAATCCTACACTGCTCCTCTGACTCCCCGTCACCCTTGCTGCGCAGGATGCGGCAGGTTTCCACTTTCAACTTGTTGTAAAATCTCCAAAACTTAACCAAATCATTTAATTTTTTTTTAGAATGAAGCTACAACTGTCAGCTGTCAAACAACATAGCAATAACATAGATGTGAATGACTATAGTACTTCCAAAAATGACTAGCGCCATCTGTTGCAAACATGCATCATGACTTTTCTGACCACCCAATATGTTTCAGCTCTGGGTTCATAAAAGCAGAATGGCCCCACGGACTTCATCCCCTGGAAACTGAACCAAAAAATGCCATGACTGACACCAGGACCTGAGCCATGATCAATTACCCCCTACCTTAGCCCCAGACAATCAGTAAAGACCATGACCCCAGCTCCCACAGTAACCATGATTAAGGATTTTTCTTTATATAACCTGGCTACTAAGGGCCATCAGGGAGCCAGGTTTTAGAGAGCACTAGCTCATCTGTGTCTCTGGACTTGTAAAAGAAAGTAAAAGAAATATTTACTTTCTTTGATGCAAACTCTCGCTCATATCCTATTTTGGTATGAGTGCATGCAGGCAAGCAAACCCTTTTCAGTCCATGGTAACAGATTGAAAAGAGAGATTGGCTTTGAGGATACTGGTGGCCTTAATTCAAATAGTTAAAAGTGTGTGATCTCGATAAGATATACCAAGAGCAGAATATGATAAATGAGTAAGTGTGGGAGGTAAGGGACAGGGAGAAGTCTAACAGGAGATCTGAGATATATCAAGTTCCTTGGATTGGCTAAGCAGAGAGAAGGGTGGTATCCTCTAAAGTAGGATATACAGGGAAAGAATTGTCGATATAAGAACATCCAAACCTGTAGAGAATTTGTGTAAGGGTTTATTTTAGCCACACTGACAACATATGCCAAAGAGCAAGCTCTCAAATGCTCTGGAGAATTACAGTTTTGCAACTCCTTTTATACACTCGAAATTAAGGAGGATACTTAAGAAAGATTGAAGAAAGCAAGAAGGGGAATGGATTACAGGATAGTTAACAAGATTGCGTGCTTTCTTGAGGGTTAATACACCCTCAAGGGTTATTACCTCTGATATGTCAAAGGTGTTAACCTAGATGCACAAGAACAATGGACAGGGCTGGCTTAAAACCTTTCACTGAAAAAGCCTGGGGTGTGACTGCCCACCATGACCTGCCCAGTTAGGAATTTATGATCAAATCACCTTGTGAGGTTGCTTTCTATAGAACTGTTTTTGTTTTGTTTTTATCGTCCACAGAACAAATTTGGCAAATAAGATATTAACTGAGCCTTGCAAGCCATCTAAAATGGAGACATCCTGTAGGCTACTGGACACACGCATTTGAAGCCAAGAAGACCTGGCCTAGAGATTGATCATCAGCATATATACATATGGTAATTGAAATAAAGTGAGTGGATGAGATTGTTTAAGCAGGGTATTTAGACTGACAAAAGGAGAAGGTGGAGGGAGTATGGAGCCTAAAATAATATCAACATTTAATGCAACATGTGCAGTCAGGGATGAAAAGTGAGAACAGTAAAATGTGATGAAAGCCAAAGAAGTATTTTAAAAAGAGAAGGTATTAATGCTACTGTGTGATCAAGAATAATAACTGAAAAGAAAAGAATAATAAGAACTGGATTCATTCACAAGAATGTTATACGTAAACATGACAAAAACATACCTGTGACTTAATGAGGGCTAGCCAGTTTTCAGTGAAAGAAAGAAGGTAAATTCCAGAAAGTAACTATAGATAGGCAACTCATTTAGATAGAACTGAGGAGACATTTAAAGAGGGTCATAGAATAGACGAGATTGTCTTAAGGAGGGAGAGACCTGGCATGGTTAAATGCTCATTAAAGATATGAGTACAGAATGACTTTAAAGATACAGGATGGAAACAAAATATTCCCAAGTAAAATAGTTAATTTTAAGGAGGGAAAGTATTTTGTTCTTTATGGAAAGAAGAAAATTATGGAATCAAATTTTTTTTAGCCAAGTGTATTAGCTTTCTATTGCATTCTAAAGCTGAGTAACAAACCACTACAAATTTAGCCGTATGCAACTACACAAATGTATCATCTCACAGACAAGAAAGTGTATTACCATGTGTCTGAATACTGGTTAGCTGGGTTATCTCAGGGCCTCACAGAGTGAAATCGAAGTGTTGGCTGGGGCTCTGTTCTCCTGTGAGGCTCAAGGTCCTCTCCTAAGCTCACTGGTTCTTGGTAGAATTCAGTTCCTTTCAGCTGTGAAACTGAGGTCCCTGCTTTATTGGTGGCTATCAGCCAGGAGTCGTTCTAGCTTCTAGAAGCCACTTGTTGTTCGTTCCATGTTAACTTCTCTACAAGGTAGCAATTTCCTTCTTCAAGGCCAAACAAGAGAACATCACTGCCGCTTCAAACCTCTCCAACATCAGGAAGGGATCGGTCTCTTTTAATGACTTGCCTGATTAGATCAAGCCTACCCAGGAAAATGTCCTTTATGATTTAACTCAAGGCCAACTGATTGGCAATTTTAATTCCTTCTGCAAAACCCCTTCACTTTTGTCATATAATGTAACCCAATTACAGGAGTGACATACATTTTATTTACATGCCCCATCCACACCCAAGGGGAGGGCATAATACAGAGCATGTATTCCAGGAGACAGGGATTTTGAGGACCAGATCAGAATCCTGCTTACCATGTCAAGAAAGAGATCACCCCAAATTTAAATAGTTTTCTTTTCTTTCCTACTATTCACTTAATATGTGGATTCTTATCAATAGATGACGATTAGATAGATAGATAGATAGATAGATAGATAGATAGATAGATAGATTTACATCTTTTATGGAAGTGCTTCCCAGTCTGAAAATAAAAAATCTACAAAAACAACTAAAAGAATTTTCATATATATTAAAAAAGGCAACACCATTGAAAACAGTTGAGACCCTTTGAACCAGGAGTTAAGGCAAGAGTATAATTGCAGAGAGACCTCATTAGTCTATGTGGTCTTCAATAATGCTGAAAAAAAAACCCGGAAAATGAAGGCAATTTTTGCAGCTGTTACAACTCTCCTCTCTTGTCTTGATGAAACTGTCCTTGAGAACTTCTGCTTTGGGTTGACACTAACTATTGTTACTCTTTGAGGCAGCCCTCAATCTCCCCATTCCCTAATGGATACAGTTTCCATTAGCACTCTTGGCTCTAGGCTTTCTCAGCACAGGAAAGGAAGAACTGAGTGGGGGGCCCTTTGCCCTTTGGATTCTGGATCTTTTTGTGAAACGAGTGGAGACAAACCAGGTGAGAGTTAGGTACCTGTTCATACTGCAAAGAAAGTGACTTTCAAAACACTGATCGCACAAATATCCCACTTACTGTATTATTCTTCCAGGATAGTACAAAATTGAACTACAATAAAATTCAAATGCCAAGATGGAGAAATGATGTGATGCAACAAATATATCTTTTCTTGCATGCATGTGTACTGGAAATTGTCACCCCTCAAAAAAAAAAGCACATAACACAACATCTCCCTCAGCAAATTTGTGAGATAGATTCTCAGGCTATCCAAACACAGTGGAATACAGTGCCACAATCAGTTAACAGTGCCTCCCAGGGGCGTGGAAAGAGGGTGAGGGTGGAAATGCAATTACGATTGAAATATATTTGCCACACATGACCCAGGGGGGAAAAAAATGTAGAACAGATAAAAGAAGGGAGAGTGAGAATAGTTTCTAGTTATTGAATTCCCACACCGTGATAGCCATTATAGTGAATACTTTATATACATTATAACACATCTTCACAGTGACCTTGCAAGGTAGGTATTTGTATCACTTTTTAAAGTTTTGCAGCAGAGGGAGACAGAAAAGTTAACAAAATTAACCCAGGAACACAGAAGGAGTAAGTGAGAGGCTACAACGTGTCCCCAAGTTTAGCTGACTTCAAGGCCAGTGTAATTTCTCATATATCACATTGCCGCTGGTAGGAAGGAGTGCCACTGAGGAGCCTAATATCATATGTCTCCAGGGCACTGGAGTAGCACATGCTGAAATAACTTTAGACTTTTCTGGTTGCTCAGCAATCTTGGTTTTTTGTGGGGTTTTTTAAGCCCCGCAAAACATAAATCAAACATGCCCTATTGACCAGTATATGATGAGATTATGTCCTATAAACTGGTTTGTTTTCATATTTTTTAGTAATACAGAATTTTAAAGAGTAAACACCTTATCCACAAAAAGTTTTTGTATCAGAAATTTCATGACTGATTAAATTCTTAGATTTGGTCTCCCCCCCGCACCCCCAGCTGGGTAATAAACAAAGCAAAGAAAAAGACTCTAGCTACATAACGCTATAAATAAATAATACACAATACCTTAGTTTCTCAGCCTTCTTCCTATGTTCTAGCTTGTACAAATCTGAACCAAACTTCTTGAAATTACAAATCATTATTTGAGGGGGAAGGGGATACTAGTTCAGTAACATACATATGAGTATTGGGAGCAATTCTATAGCTTTTGTATTATTATATAGTGATATAATTGCTCTTTCCTCTAGTGTTTCTCCTCTTCCCCTTTGAGAAGCCAACATAAGAGACTTCTGCCTGTGTGTCGAGAGCCAGAAACTCATTATGATAGCAGCCCTGTAAGGCAATGCTGGGAACCAAACTGTGAAATTGTGATTTGTTCCTCGAGTGGAGTGTGGTAAGTGCTACGTACTGGTAGTTGGCTAATGGATTGAACCACACAATCACAGCAAGTGTTAGAAAACCCTGGAGGCTGATTGTGTGTGTGTGTGTGTGTGTGTGTGTGTGTGTGTGTGTGTGTGTTTATTTTAGCAGTGTTCAAGAGAAAACAAAATCTGAGAGGGAAATTTATTAAAATAAATATTTCCTTGGCTAAGAGATTTCTGCTATAACATTCACTTTCCATTGATGTTTTGACATGTATTTTGATTATTCTATTAAAATTTTTATTTTTCTAAATAATTCATTTTGACAGAGATTATGAGGGAAGAAGGGATGGGTAGAATTTCTCAGCTAAATTTTACAAAATATTATAATAAATAAGGTCTTTACTCATTCCTCCTCCTGGACAGATTTGAGGATCAAGTGGCCAAAATAACCGACCTTCCCTTCTACTTAATTTTCCTGCAAAAAATTATATTTAAGAAAATTATGTAAAACTAATATACCATCATTCGTTCTACTGAGCCTATATATGTACAAAGGGAATTGTGAAGCTCAAGAACTATTTAATGGAAGCTGCAAAACCGGATGATTTACAGACTACAACTTCAACTTGAACTTCAAAGAAGCTCATCTCAAGCTATAATTGCTTAAAATAAGGAAATTCATATGAATTGGTCCCTAACTGTTGGTTTTATTTATTCATACAATAAAGAGGGCAAACATGCATGTAAAGGGACTCTGAGCAATAAGTCTACAATTTTATGTCAGACAATGGTATTTTGGATTGTTACAAGCCACGAGATGTTAGAAAGATTAGCATGACTCACAGAAAAAATATTAAATGATCATATGCAATATAATCATATGTAATTTAAGTGTGAAGGGTAATCAAAAGAGAACTGCCACATATCTGAATCATTTCAGTCCTTCTCCCCTTAATTATTTCCCCCCCTCTCTGCCATGCATCCTTCTAGGTCAGAGTCTCTGTTAAAGATTCCTACTTCCTTTTCTTACTCCTTCATCTCCCCTTAAGCTCTATAACAGGGATTGAAAAATTACTAATGGTTGTTTGCCAGTTCATATGTCAATATAAAGAAGGTCAACTTTGTTTGGGGAAAATTGGAGAAAAATGTTATTACTTGTAGGTCACTTCCCCTAGAAAGATGATTGGTGAGAGGTAATCAAGTAACTTAGAAGCTAACCTCAGAATAATGGACAGATATTTGAGTTTCAGCCTCCCTCCAGCACTAGAAATACTAGAAATACTCTGAAAGTATTCACTACAGGTAGTGCTGCTAGGGGTGGGGGGTGAGGGGCTGCTTTACTCCCCTGTACTCATTTACCATTTTCAAAATGTAGCCTGTATGTCCAAAGCCAGTGTTGTGGGTGTGTTTTTTGTCCTCTTTAATGATACGCCATTAAAAATGGATAAATCTCTCAAAAGATATTTAAAAGAAAAGTTGTGACGGGTAAAATAAGAGCTAACATTATTCATCATTGCTAAACATTTTAAAACACCATTAAATCAGTGGAGATTGTTGCAAAAAACAGAAATGAAACAGAAAAATAATTCATGTCACACCTATATACATATATGCATGCACATGTACTCGTAATATATATTTATGTATTATAAATGCTACATCATAAATGTACAAGGAGGAGCTCTTTTAAAATGGCATGTGATAACTACTGAGAAACTCGGAGAAATGAATTTAAACCATGCCTTATAATATATATCATTATAACATATATAAACTCCATATGCCTAAAAGAGCTATGTTAAAAGACTGATAGACTATACTATGTAAAATACATATATAATTATTTTATAAAAAGAGAGAAAAGAGACTCAGACTAATATTTACAGCAAATTTTATATATATATATATATATATATATATATATAACTAATATCTACACTGTATAAAATGCTTATGCAAATTGGATATGAATTTTTAAAAATGGATATGAACAATTTAAAGTTAGTAAAATAAAATACCTATATAAAAATGTTCAGCTCTGCTAGTTATCAAAAGAACACCTTGAAATAAGAGTAATATGCCTTTTTAAACCAATAAAATCAGGAAATTTGGTAATCAAGCAGGCACTCAAATATAATGTATAAAAGATAATAAATTGGTGGATTCCTTTTGGAAAAATAATTTTTCAGTGTATATCAAGACATAAAATGATTGTACACTTTAATCCAATTATCTTACTTTTGGTGGGAAGATAAAGGGAATAAGGAAAATAATGAGAAAAAAAGGAAAACAATACTCATGAAATATTTATTATAACAAATATAAAGCCATTAAATTATGAGGACACTGTAAACATGGGAAAATACTTATTTATAGCACTAAATGAAAAAGAAACAATTGTATCTGTACTAAATATAAAAATCATGCCTAGATAAAAACTGTATGAGGTAAAAAGAGTATTACAAAGAGTGTAACATATTAAATCTTTGACTGTGGTTCATTTAATACATTGTAGTTTAATCCCATGAATGTTACAACTTTAATTATCTACTTTTTCAAAGTAAAAATTTTTGGCAGGGAGTAACAAAAACCCTAGTGGTCCCCCACTATCCATCCTCTCATTTTCCATAAAAATTTTAGCTGGGCAAAAAGCCACCAGAATAAAGGCAATACATCCCAAGTCTCCTTTGTAATCAGGTGTGGGCATGTGACTAAATCCGAGCCAACGTGCTATGCGTCGGAGTATTTGTGGCAGCTTCCTGAATCCTAACTTAACAGACAGCTGTCACACGGCCTTCTCCTTACTGCCATGATCCTTTCTCCTGCTACCTCGGTTGTAGAAGCCAGTGTGGACAGTCCTTTAAGACAATGCAGAGCACAGTCCTCCCAGCCCTGCTGATCTCTGACTTTTGTCTGCACGAAAAGGAGTGAGCAATAACCTATCTTGCATAAACCACTGTTAGTCTTCACTTTTATCGCAGAATCTCAGCCTACTAAGCGCAGAGAGTTTACCCCAAAAGCCAGCCAGTTGCAATATTTATGCCATAATCAGTTGAAATTAGCTGAAAGCAAGGTAGAGACAGCAATGTGAGGGTAGTAGGACACTAAAAAGATTGCCAAAATTCACCCTAGCGCATTCAAATTATTCAACAGGATTTAGGCACGTTAGTCCCTCTATATCAGGTATTCTCAAGTGAGGGAAACAGCGCCCTGAAGGGATGAAAATTGGCTCTTGAGAGACAAAAAATGTTCCATATTACAATGTTTTTTGGCTCTTCAACATGCCACAGTACATAAAGGGCCAAAAGACATATCTGTGGTATTAACATTTCATGGGGGTGGAAGCGAGCGTTTAGAAAAAATCTCTAAAAAGGCTTCTTGGGGAAGTGATAATGAAAAAAAAAAAATCAAACAACAGTACCTTATTCTTTTTAGACTCCAATAGCTTCCCCAAATAACCACTGGTCACATTGTTTTATTAGTGGTTGTTTATTTTTCCATCTTTCCCATTAAATTTTCAGCTGATTATTAGAAAAAGATTATGACGTTCAATTCTGCATCTATAACACATTGCTCAGCACATATTAATAGCACAAGAGATGTGAATGGCTGAATGAACACCCATAGGCATGTTTTCTTTAAGTTAAAAGCTAAAGCAATTCTCATTTAACATTGGACACAATTCTCCCTCTGCGTGGGTGGTAACAAACTGAGACAACCCCTGAGAACACACAGCATTTCTCAAACAATATGCTGAATAACTTGCTAAAAGAATCCAGTGCAGCCACAGGAAGACCCCATTCCTACCTATCTACACTAATTTCCATTTTTCCTTCAAAAAAACAACAACAAAAAAGTTTAACCTTATTTATATTCATTACTACTTAGCATTTTCCTTTTTAATTTCAAACATCAAGTTGACTTGAAATCTGCTGTTATATTAACAATAAGGCAGAGTTTGATATTTGGAATTTATACAAACGTGTCTCAAAAGGCCACAGCTAACGAGAATCTCAGCTTTTCCAGTTTATAGGAAATATCATGGACACTAATTATGAACTCAAGTCTGTTTACTAGTTGTTTATTCTAGCAACATGGCTCAACCAGGTAGACTAATTCAATTTAAACAATAGTTCCTGAACACCTACTGTATATGGAGTGTTTAGCAACGTCTATAGAGGATAGAGAGGGAAATAAAGCATGGTCCATCTTCAAAATTCTCATACTCTGACAAAATACGATGCGAGGCAATAGAGTTTAAGAGTTATCAATGGCATGTATATACAGATGTTTCAGAATTTGAAGGAAGGACATATAAAATGCATGCACTTAAGATCTCAGGGATCATTTGGCTTTTGAGATGTGCTTTGAAGGAGGAATAGGATTATAATAGAGAAAGATGGGGGGACAAGGTATTGCAGACAGTGAACAGCACAGAAGCAAGAAAGCACATAATAGTCTCTGAGAACAGTGCATGATCTACATTTGAATGTATGCACTTTAAATTTGAGAAGCACTTAGATAAGGCACCTGTAGCCAAGTGAAAGCAAAGGCAGTAGTAGCAAGGCAATGTAGAGCCATTCCCTAGAGAAATCATTATGCTTTGACAAAACGCCACTCTTAGCCAATAGGGACCACTGGCAGCCCTTGAGCACAATGAGCCAGAGCTATGCTTTCAGCAGATGAACGTAACATGTCTGCCAGGTAATTTACAAAGACTTTCAGAAGTAGGGGCACTGAGAGTTCACTCTAGTAATGGCCTGGAAAGAGTTAATAGAGATGAATTAGGATGGAAGGAGAGAAGTGCAAAACTGAAGATGGATGAGAGGACATTTCACAAGTAAAATCTATATAAGTCTTGACAACTCTTTGAATATCGAGGATAAAGGAGTGATATAGGATAAGGAAAAATTATTCCTAGGCTTTGAGCCTGAGTAACTGGGAGAAAGAGGAGGGCAAGTTGCTTTAGGATGTTGAGGAGATGATGAGTTTAGAGTTGGACATATTAAACTTGAAATGCCTGCAAGCATCAAAAATGAACTTACTCAACAGGCAGTTAGAAATGCATTATCAGTAGTTGGAAAAGGGCTGAATGTATAGTACGAGAATCATGTATGCAGAGATGGTTGTTAGAAGTTGTGGAAATATTTGAAAAAGAAAAAAGAAACAAAGAGGGAGGGGATAGAAATTAAAAGAATCAAGCAAAAAAACTTAGAGATTGCTAATTTTAAGAGAGAATAATAAAAGAGACAGTTCCCACAGGAAGAGTGGGGAAAACCAGAGTAGCATATGCCACCAAGATAAGGAAAGGCCACCTTTCCAAGCAAGAATTAGGACTTGACAAGGTCACCAAGGAGTCAGGAAAAAGGATGCTACTTTATTCCAACTGAAATCAATTTTGGTAACCAAATGTTCATTACTATTCTAATTAAAGCTGTCTTATAAACTGAAATCATCTGTTTTTCTCAATATTTGTAAAGTACCATAGAGTATCCCTGATGCAGCGCAAACATGAATGTGTTATGGAACCAATATCAAGGCAGCAATGTTAACATGGTTTCATTTATTTGGTATTGTATCAATGCCTCTAAAAATACAGTTATGCAAACAATAATATGTATTTTCTGCATACAACTTTAGAGGATCCATATTAGTAACTCAGTCTCTTTAACATCATTAATAAATCAGGGAATTTTTTTGTCATTGTTGTTACATAAATTACAATGCAAATTAGCCAACATACTGAATAGGTGAAAATATATCAGCTGTGAACTTGCTTTGTGAACATTGCAACTGGTCTCAGTTCTTTTATATACCATAGGTACTGAAGAAATCTCTAAGGTACCTTCCTGACTCTCTGTATCCTAATATATTCCTGAAATATCTTTTAACTAATTAACTTGCTTAATATACAAAGGTAGACCTGATTTAAAAAGTGAAAGCAACAAGATGAAGAACTATTGGTCTGTCATATATGACAAGTGCATTACATTCAAAATACTCTATTAAGAGAGGCTCCAGATAGATGGTTAGAGACAGGAAACAAAACCTTGGATACTCAGCCATGCTCTTTTGACCCGGGGAGTGACGTATTGGAATAGCAACACTGTTCTTAAAAATGTAGCTTTAAGAAAAATTTAAGGCAAAAACTGAGGTATTTATTCTATGGGAGACAATCCCCGGAAATACTAACAAGAGATTATCCGTGCCCTGCCACTGTTAAAAGTTAGCATGTAATCCTTTTTTGAAAATAGATAAACACACCTAGGTCCTTCTAGGAGATTCTTTCATTCCAAAAAGGCTGGGCTAAATTCAACACTCAGGTACTTCGGAGTCACTTAAAAGAATCTCTGCAGGAAGACAGATGGTTGTCCAACCTCAATGCCACCGCAAGTGATAAGAGACCTCAATAACATGGCCTGCATTTTAGAAATCTCTCATCCCACAGTAGATTACGAAACTCATTTTGAGCATATGTCAAAGGCGGTCTCAAGGCTAGATGGAATCTACCGTTTGTCTCTAATGTGCTCCATAATTTACAGAAAAATGTTAAACCAAAGCTGGATTTCTCTTTGGCTTCTAATTCTTAATAGCAGAAGTAGATAAAGAGATAAGAGAAAATAACTAATTGGACTAGTTCATCAGGATAAATAACAAGTAAATGCATTACTGGTTAACCTCATAGCTTTTGTTAAATACAGTACCTATTCCATTTATAGAAAAATTTGAAACAGCTGATTGGCTTTAGTGACTGATAAATTATTTTTAGGAAATAACGAAGGCCAGATAAGATACTTTACTAACTCCATATTTATTTAATTTTTGCTTTACCATCTTTTGTAGTATTTAAAATAGTGAAAAGTCTCATTTAAGGTTTAATTTAATTAGAGGCATACAAAAATAAACACTTTAGACTTCAAGAGAAATAATAAACACCGTTACATCAAAGTTGCAGATTAATTGAATGTTTTCTTGTAAATTGTCTTTTTTTCCAAAGTTGTATTCAAATAATAATAATATTGTCCCTGAAACATAATATAATTTTTTCTTGCTATCCTAGAGACTTTTACAAACTTATATTTAAAGGGATAAGGTAAAGATGACTGGTGGACATGTAACCTATTAAACATGTCTGGCGGACAATTTGACAATTTGTATCAAAATCATTAAAAATACATTTGACTAATAGTTTTACTTTCCCTAGAAAATAATCATAGCCATAAAAAACATTGTACTTCAAAACGGTTTATTGAAGCCATATTCATAGTAGGATATAAATAAGACAGTAAACTAAACGTCCAATAAAAATAACATATTACTTAAATTACAAGCCTTTTGTTAAATACCCATATGCTGGACTATTGTGTAGTCATTACATTACACATGTTGTATAGTATGCTAAAAGAGAAAATTTTTTTCTGCTATATTAAATTTCTTTAAAAGATAAGAAACAGTGTTATAGTGTTTATACATTATCTATATTTATGTTATACATTTTATTATTTTACATATTTATGTATTTTATAATATTGCAGCGTTATTCCATTTTATTAAAGAAACACTTATGCACTTCATACGTGCACAGAGAGAAAGTCTAGTTTGGCAAGGTTTTGTGAGAGACACTATCAGTCACTTCATATAATGGGTGGAAATAAGTCACCCTGGAGCTCATTTTATTGTGAAAAATGCTGAGGTTTTTTCACTTTTTAAATTAGCCTAAGTAATTTTATAAAGAGATAATTCCCTTTTCTACCATTTGGTCACCCATTGCTACAGTTCATATAAGAAAGCAACATAAATGCCTAATTCTTTCTCTTTAAACACCATTTCTCAAGATACATATTGATTCCTTTACATCTCCAAAAAGGTGACTAATTAATTTTTATATCATCATAAACCCATGAGTTAAACATATTGTATGGATTTCAATACATGCATTTCTTATGCTTATTATTGAAGCTCAAATTGTCCTATATTTAGTCAGTGGGAAACTCTTCAAGTTAATGCCTAATTTTTGATGTGATCTTAAAATGTCTCTGGTAGCCCCTTGCTTCCCTGTATAGCAAGAGTTTCCAAACTCATCTTGTGCATTTTCCACCCTATATGTAAAATCAGCCATTTCTCTTTTTTAGTTATAAGGTATTTCTAGACAATGTAGTCATCAGAAATATGCATTGCTACTGGGTTAGTCACTATTTCCAGGCCTTTTCAGTGGATATATATGTTTTGCAATTATACAAATGTATATACATACATACATATATAAAGTATATGTAACTATATTTGCATCTACGAGTATAGTGTTTTTCTTCACCTCTTCTACATTACATTTGTTTCTCCTACGCTAAGAATCTCGGTTCTCAAGTTCAAAGGAGATGTCCTTGTTTTATCCCCTATTATACACAGAGTAGTCCTAGAACAGTAGTACGGATAAAATCACCATCAACAATAATAATAATTAAAAACAATTTAATTTTATATAGACTATTCTCTTCTCCTCTCCCCATTTTTAATTTTGTACTACAGATATACATATTTTCAGAGCATTTAGATATTACATACCACAATCTCTCTTTTTAACTCTCCTTTATTCCTAGTTTTATAAATATATTCTTATCACTATTATGTATGTCAGTGTCACTATAGTATTATGATCATCTGAAGTTTGCTCTCCAGCAGATTCTTCTGAGAAGTGTTCATTAGAACAATAGTCCCTGAGTTCTCATGTGTTGACAAAAGTTTGTATATGTTTTACTTACAATGTTGCTGGATATAAGGTCTTATTTTTACATTTTCTCTTTGTTATATTTAATATAGATCTTCATTATTTTCTGGTATAAAGCATTGCTGTGGAAAAGTATGATGATGATATAATTTTCTTTTATGGATTTTTCGCTCTTTACCCAGATGACCAAAGGATTTTTTTTTCTTTCAAATACAAGAGCTTTTCCCAAATAGGTTTTGATGTTATTGTTTTGGGGTTGGTATTCTTGACTATACAATGTGTTCTTTCAATAAGAGTTTAAATCTTTTTTTTTAACCTCCACATACGTTTTCTTGAATTACGGTTTTGAGTGTTTGTTCTCTTTCCTTGCTTTTGTTTACTTCTTCACGACTCCTATCATCTGTGTGATGTATCTCCTTTGCTTATCTTCAATGTTCCTTTTTTTCCTTTGGATTTTAATTTTTTTTAAACTTTTAATCTTTCATTTTTCTTAAAACATTATTTGCTGTTTTTTGTTGCTCCTTATTTTTGATGTTTTCTAATTCTAATGTATGTCATTCATTTATATCTTGTATTACATTTTAATGTCTTTAACCCTCCGTTGGGCGCAACTGATTTCACAGATTCATTGCACACAAATTTTCAAATATCTAAGTTAACTTCAGTATCATGACTCATCGCTTCCATATCTTCCCCCTCTACTATAACGTATTACCAATCGTGTTTGTGACTTAGTAAAGACGTATTTCATATTTGAAAATTGTATGCAATGAATCTGTGAGATCAGTTGCCCCAAACGAGTGTTAAACCTGTTTTGAAATAGCAGGTTATAATTTTGATCTGTTTTAAAGACATATTATTCCAGCATGCTTTCATCCTTAATCTCTGCATCTTGATACTGCTTACTGGGATTCAGCCTCAACATTTTTTTTGTTGTTCATTTTTATGTGAAATTATTTTCCTTAACTTTTAAGGAAGATCTTTCAAATGGCATTTTCCAACTTCACAGGGCCCCTTCACCTAGGATTTCTGCATAGTGTTAAAAAAATGTATGGTGACTTGCTTTCTCCTGAGATTTTCTAGTTCTGTTTCTCTTTCCCACTTTTACATGGACACCCTCCTTCCTTTTTTTTTTTTTTTGTTTTTAAGCAGAGCCATCCTGCCACCTGTTGGCAGTTTAGCGGCAGCTCAGCTCAGGCTGTGAATCGAACTGGTGACCCTGTTGCTCAGAGCTCGTACTCTTGAGCGAGCTCTTAATCAACTGAGCCACTCGGCCAGCCCCCTCCTTCCTTTTTTGCTATTGTTCCTATTCTGATCAAGTTTGATTCTACTCTAGGCACCTTCTCCCCAATATAGGACCCTATCCTGGATGAAAATCCTGGTTAATCAGTTTCAAGAGTGTATAGGGGCTAGCCAGCTGCAGCTCCCTAAACCTCAATATGGGTTCTTATAGTCACTCACTACAGGAAAAGGGACAACCCTTCCAATTGTAGCTGCTGTTTTCTAACTGACCCACCTGCTTTCCTACCACAGTGAGTCCTTACTGGCTATTTTGTGGGTTCTTATGCTCAGGTGCTTCAGTCACCTTATTGCTTCCTTCTTGCTTCTTGGAATGAAGACGTTGGTGCCATGCAGGTTCGGTGGCTTTTGGTACTTTTTGCCCAGCTGCTTATATTTTTAAGATTCAAAGGAATAGCTTGTGACATGGTTTTGTTATAAACATTAACTATGTTTTTTTTTTTTTTAATTTTCCTTTCTAATTTTCACCACATTCCCAAAATCTCCCAGGACATACTACATTTAGATACAGATATAGATAGGTACAGCTATAGCTACAGAAGTAGATTCAAATGCAAATAGAGTTGCAGGTATAGGTATGAGGACAGATGCAGAAACAGACATAAATATACATAAGTATGCATAGATCAAAATTACTAGCAGGATAAGCATATATCCTGGAAATACATATTATCAGGTTGATGGGACTATGGGTAATTTTTGTTTTGAATTAATAACAGTTTTGCTTGTTTGTTTTAGCCAAATTAAAAAAAAAAAAGCTAGTACTAGCAGGTCTATGAGAATTCATATCATCTGCTCAGGGGTATCTGGCAATGGCCCCTTTTCAGGGACCCGTCAGCATCTAAATCTTGGTCACATTAAATTCAATTATCTCCCTCAGTTCGACTAGGTTACTTCTACCCCTTGAGGGTAGAGAAAATAATTCACTGTTCATTCTTCCCAACCCTGTAGTTTTTTGTTTGCATTCTGTGCTCTGAGTGCCCTGGTCTCCTTAATATATGTATATTCAAGACCAACTTGTGCTATTTCATTACACACCACTTTTGTCTGAATAGTGCCTACCTTTTGCTTTCCAAACATTTTTCAGCTTTCAGAGTAATAGCTCCAATAGAAAATTACAAATGCCTACTTCAGAACTATAAAGTCAAGAATTTTACTCTCCTTCAGAGTTTTTTTGGTTGTTGTTTTTTTTCTCTTTTTTCCTTATGGCAACAGCCCTCATTCATGTCTCATTTAATCAGAAAGGCTGCAGAGTTAAAAGATAATACCAAGAAGAAAAAAAAAGTGGGTAGTATTTGAAAATATTCTCCATCTTCATTTCTATGTACAAGTGATTGTCTCTGGGGAGTGACATGAACCTTGAGTACAGTTGTTGCAATGTTGACTCGAGCTCTTTTGTCGGCACTAGCTCACCACCTGGTTAATATCAGATATCTTCATAGTAATTTAGAGTCCTTATTATAACATATTTATACCTATTATCAATTAAATTTGACAGTTGCTACTCAAAAAGAGCAGATGAGAGAAGCAACAGTAACAATTAAAATAACACTTTCATTTCAGGTTGCTAAAATATAAACTGAGGCATATTAAAATTTAAGTGTTTATTTGAGCAGAAATTGATTTGAATCAGGCAGTGCCACACTGGAAGTGGTTAGGAGTACTCCACTTACAGGAGCTAAGGATGAGCTTTATAGAGAAAAAATGGAAACAAAACAAGGAAATGACTTGATTGACTATAGCTTAAGTTTGCCGTACTTGAGGAATCCTAGTTGACTGTGATTGGTTGTCCTTAGGTTTCAATTTTGAAACCTTTAGGCAGTACAGGTTTAGAGTATGGTTTGTGTATGTAAGTTACAAAAGCATTAAAGACACCTCAGCCTAATGTCCTCCTTGTTTAATTAATTAAAAAAGGTTTTCTCCCTTGTCCAGATTTTTTAAAGGGTTTTCTGAAACACAAACTCTCCTGAAGAATCTCTTTTTCCTCTTTTGATTCGCCGCCCCCGCTGCTTTTCATATAGGTTTCACCATGTAAGATAACTGGAACACAAAAGTTAAATGGGTATTTATAGGTAGGTGTTCTGGAATTCTCAGCTGTCAAGACAACAATTGCAGTGGTGCTTTCCTCTCAGCAATAATACTCGCCATCAAGTCTCAAGTGCCACATTATCTCAAGAACCACAATTCTCTTCCAGGAATTAAAATAGTCAAGGAAAGCCCCATCATAATCTTGTCCTGAAATTATGTTCCAATAAGTGAGTTCCCTTCTTCATGGCCATGTTTCAGCAAGTTTAGCTTTTGATTAATTTAATTAATGACTAATGATAAAAGCACAGTGCATCAGAAGCTTTCCATTTGTTCCTTTACCCAGAAGAGTGGTCCTTGAAAAAAAAAATCTAAGATTATAAAGTTGTTTTACAAATGAATCAAATGGTTTATAAATAAAATGTACTCCTATAAATAATTCTGAAGGCTTATAGATGAAGTCAATCTCAACTGACTGCCCAATGAAATCCTAAAATGATTACAAATCAAGTGTTTCTATAATGTGGTTTTATATAACCCATTAATTTCTGACAGTAGGCTTTGAAACAAGACATACACATATTATGGAAGAAAATAAACATAATCATACTTATATTTGCATAGTCATTCACAATACTTCCATATATATTTATTTCACATGTTTTATTTGATTTTAAATTCTATATTCTATTTAATGAGTATTTACTGAGTGACTCTCACGTGTCAGGCGCTAAGGAAGGAATAAGGGGGTACGATGAAATATAAGAAGAGCCTTCAACAACCCAGTGGTGAAGGAAGTGTCATCACCACTCTTAAAATACAGGACCGGCCGAGTGGCTCAGTTGGTTAAGAGCTCGCTCAAGAGTTTGAGCTCTGAGTAACAGCAGTTCGAGTCCTGACCTGAGCTGAGCAGCCCCTGAGCTGCCAACAAGTGGCAGGATGGCTCAGCTAAAAAAAAAAAAAAAAGTCAAAAGGAGATTTTGGCCCAGCCGAGTGGCGTGATGGTTAAGAACTGGCTTGGGACGCCAAAGGGCCCCGGTTGGGATCCCACATATGAGGGCCAGTGACACTACCCTCCACAGCTAAGATGCTGAACAACAGCTCAACCTGGAGCTGGGCTGCTGTGAGTCGCCAGCGATGGCGTAGGCTGCAGCCCCTGCTGCAGTGGGTTGCCATGGCTACTGTGTGTAGTCAGCAGCCAGCGTTAGCAGCTAGAAGCCACAGTGAGCAGCCAGCAGCCACCGTGAGCAACTGTCCAGAAGCCAGCGACTGATCTGCCTCGCCCGGGAAGAGCGCAATGATAGTGCCTAGTTGGGCCAGTGAAGCAACGTCCTCCACAACTAGACTGAAGAACAAAAAGACAGCAACTTGTCTGTTCCCCTTCCCCCAATTCCCCAGCACTGTTCCCATCCCCCAATTCCCCAATAAAAATCTTAAAAAAAAAAAAAATACAAACAAACCGTCTCAGAAAGATAATGCAACAGGTAAATTGATAACAGAGCTGGAACTTGAATTCTCTCTATGAGATTATGGTTTCATAACCACTACTAATACTCCTATTGAATCATTTATTCTAATAGCATGCCTATATATGTGTCAACATCAGAAACGTCCAAATCTGTAAAGAATTTTTATAAGAGTTTATTTGAGCCAAACTGATACATATGCCATGGAGCAAGATCTCAAATGCTCCAGAGAATAATTGTTTTGCAGTTTCTTCTACACTTTTGAAATTAAGGAAGAGACATAAGGAAGATTACATGAAGGTGGGAGAAAGCAAGGCTGGGATTGGATTACAGGGTAATTAAGATTGTGTGCTCTTGTCTTAGAAGGAAGGGCCTGAAAGGGTGGTTCATGCATTAAAAGGAAGGGTCTGAAACGAGGCATGTCAAAGGTGTACTTAGATGTACAGAAACAATGGACAGCCCTTGCTTAAGGCAAAAATAAGTCTTTTACTAAAGAAGTTTTGTGTCTGGGGTGTGACTACCCACCATGACCTTCCCAGTTAGGAATTTATGATCAGATTACCCTGGGAGGTGACTTTCCACAGAACCCCCTGTTTTTTCAGCCACGTATTTATGCTTTTCTCACCCATAATAAAATCAAAATAACACTGACGACTGCAGAAAAATACACTTTCGCTTGAAACCAAATTTAATGCAGATTTGTTTCTGGCATTAAAACAGTTTTATACACAATCACCTGAACACAAATTCTCAGTTCTAAATTGGCAAGCTTCAGTGTATGCTATGTTAGGCGCTTTGGGGAGAAAGTAATTGAGGGAAGAGAGACTTTTATCCCTGACCGGGATTTGTTAATCCAAAACTATTTTGGTGCTCTTTACCTATTCAAGTGACTCGCTAGCCTATCAGGCTACTGTAGAAATAAAAGCTGCATTTATTTTTCCTTCTTTAATCTCCCCTTCTTAATTGCCATATTGACACAAAAGAAACAGTTGTTTACCTTCCGAATTCTCTGGAGCACTAGCCAAATTAATCCTTTTAAGCAGTGTTTCTTCAGCTCCAGAAACAAGTAGCATGCAAACTAGCAAGAGGCTCCCTTAAGAGGCAGCAAACACAGATGCCTAGACATTAACCTTGACTGGGAGAGCCCTTCAGGCATTTGCTTCTTACTTTGGAAACAGCAGGAGGTTCTGAGGAGAGGAGGGAAGTAAGGAGGGGTGGTAAGGAGTAGACCTGCTGGGCAGCTCCCTGGGGTGTCAATCTGTAAGGGAAAGCCTGGCAAACACTATTGATATCCTCCTCTTAGGCCATTTGCCCTTCCTTCTTGATAACAAGCAATTTGTCTGGTCTGATTGATGAATCAGGATCTATCAGAACTAATCTTGATATCTGATTTCCTTTGAAAGATACTTCCATTCCCAGACTCCCTTGCAGCTAGAGTTAACTATTTCACCCAATTTTGTAAAATGCTATGAAAGAAATAAAATGTTAGAGCAGTACTGCCTGGTACCACTCCTGCTTCCTCCTTTTTTAGGACACAGTTATAATGCTGTTCCCATAACCCAGAGGTGAGGAGAAAGGCATTCCAGAAGAAATGAGACCTAAATGTTAAGTAGAAACTGTCAGACTAAAGAGGTGGGAAATAGGGCTCCAGGAAGAAAGAGTATATAAATGCCTGGAGGCCAGAAACAGCATGGAAGCTTGAAGATACTGTAAGAAATTTAGTATGGCCAAATTATAAAGCATGAGGCAGGGAGTAATAGGAAATAAATTGGATAGACAATGGTCGGATCATGAAGAGCACTGTAAGCCACACTAAGGAGTTTATATTTTACACTAAAGTATATGGGAGCTACTGAAAGCTTTTAGCTAGAGAAGTGACAGGATTAGGCTAAAGACCTGAGAGAAGAAATATGTGGAACATTATTAGGGTCTGGGAAAACATAAAAATACTGTTGTAATAATTTTGACAAGTGATAACAAGGACCAGAGTAAGGGTAACAAGGGAGTAATGGAGAGAGTGGGATGGAATGTACAAATATTTGGAAGGCAAAATAAATAGAAGCCTGAGAGTGAACACAGTCAGACAATTAAAATTGCAAACTCATCCTAGAATAAGTGCTACATACCTCGTTGTTGAATATCACTACGGTAACCTTCAAAGTACTCCCCTTTGGAAGCTATCCACCAATGCAAGCACCTAGTCTACCTTTCAAAACAATTTTGGAACTCTTTTTCTGGAAGGGCCATCAGAGCTGTCATCGTATTACCCTTGATGTCATGAATGTCATCAAAATGTCTTCCTTTTAATATTTCCTTTATCTTTGGGTAAGGAAAGAAGTCATTAGGGGCCAGATCAGGTGAGTAGGGAGGGTATTCCAATGCAGTTATTTTTTTACTGGCTAAAAACTCCCTCACAAACAGTGCCCTATGAGCTGGTGCATTGTCGTGATGCAAGAGCCATGAATTGTTGGTGGAAAGTTCAGGTCCTCTAACTTTTTTATGCAGCCTTTTCTGCATTTCCAAATAGTAAACTTGGTTATCTGTTTGCCCAGTTGGTACAAAATCATAATGAATAATCCCTCTGATATCAAAAAAGGTTAGCAACATCAATGCAACAAGTTCGCAAACTTAATTGTCAGACCTCGTAAATCTAGGGAGAAGAGAAAAAAATGAGGGTTACCTCCCAGTTTCTTATTCTGGCAGCTGTGTAGATGTAAGTGATTTCAATCATTGAAAGATGGAGCCCAGGTTCAGGGTAATCTGAGATTTTGTGAGCCCTCCAAAAAGAGATAGACATCTGAAGCTCAGGACTGAAATTGGAACTGACACCAGCATGGAGACCAAAAGTTCAATGTATTTTTGAACAGTACAGAGAATTTTGGTGTGACTGAAGCAGAAATGTGGAAGAATCCTGAAATAGCCCATCACTTAAAGTAGCAGGTCTCAAACTTTACTGTGCATAAGGCACACTCAGAGAAACTTGCTACAAGATAAAGTCTTGGGCTCCACTACTAGGACATTTCTTTAGGAGGCCAGAAGTAGGATCAAAAATCTGCATTTTTAGTAGGATTCCTATTATAATTATTATGCATTCAAATGAACCAAAAATCATACTTGGAGAAATACTGATTTAAGAGGGAAGACAAAGACACAGAAGAATTTACAGACATAGAAAGTGTGCTATAAGGAAGGAATGAGAGTATTTCCAAAAGTAGAGTCAATGATAAGTAGCAAAATTAAAAGGAAGTTATGTTGAATTTTATTTCAGTACTTTAAGAAAGATTGAAAATACCATCAAATGCAATGAGAGAAGTCACTATTAGAAGAAGAGTTGCATGTTTTCTTGTTTGTTTTTCAGACATTTAGTTGCAATTCACTAGTTACTAATAAATTCTTAAGTCTACTTTTTTAAATGTCATATAGAGATTTTTCTTATAAACTTTTTAAATTTTGTTGACAATACCTCTAAATTTTCCTTTAATCATAAAAATAAGAATTACAAATATCAAAACTAAAACAGAATTGAAGAGTGCAGAATATATCACCCCAAAATATGCCTCTTGAAATAAGGTTTATTTTGAGCTGATTATTTTGAGAAACAACAGACATGGGAGAAGCTCTGAAAATAAAGTAAAAGTTACCAGTTTGTAAGGGAAATTTACATTTATAAAGGAAGTCTCCATTTGTAAGGTGTGTGTGTGTGTGTTTCATGTGTTTTAGTTAGCTCTGACTCCTGATGACCTTATGAATGAGTGACGTCCACAGTGTCCTGCCCTCAACCTCCCTGCTCAGCTCCTGTAGACTCCTGCCTATGGCTTCTTTCATGGAGTCCACCCATCTCAAATTTGGTTTTCCTCTTTTCCTGTTGCCTGATATTTTTCCCACCATTATTGTCTTTTCCAAAGAACCTTGCCTTCTCGTGATGTGCCCGAAGTAGGACAGTTTCAGTTTTGCCCAAAAAGAAAAGCATGACTCACTAGGAAGTCTTATTAATGGGGAAGGTACCAATTTAAATCTGTATTACAGGCTTTACTATTGTTTACCATACTTTTCCTGGTTGCCCCCCTATAGCTAGCCTCTCTCACACCCTTCTTCCTTTTGTCTTTAGTCAAGATGATGTTTATCCTGAATTCTAAGTTACATCTGAGACTTACTCATTTTCCCCTGGGTATCTCCCATTTATACATGAGTTATACATATTAATAAACTTCTGTTTGTTTTCTCTTGTTAATCTGTCTTTTGTTACAGGAGCTCCAGCCAAGCACTTAGAAAGGTAAAGGGAAAATTATTTTTTCTTCCCCTACAGAATGTAGGATTAATATTACAGAAAAATAGCAGAAAATTACATATTCCATTATTGAGAAAAAGATATAGAACTGACATACAGGCATGCAAAATGGTTATTTGATGACTTTTGATATAAAGAAAGATTACATGGTTTAAATTTGGCCTCTGATTATAAAACAAAATTATTGTTCTTGTTATTAAGGGGAAAGAATCACAAAATCAAGTCTTCATAGACTCACTATTCATGGAGTAAAGTCCATGAAGTAGAGCATTCATATCATATCATATGTTATAAAGTTATAACATATGATATAAAATAGTTATAAAGGTAATTGTGAGACTTTCTACTTAGAAGCAAATTAATAAAATGTATACAATATCATTGAGCAAATTTTTAGAAAAGCAAAACTTTCTGGTCTCTCTAGTGGTTTATAAAACAAATGTCTGGTAAATGATGCATGAAAAAAAGTGACTGAAAGGAGCTGTAAAGTATAATCCATTTCTTATAGAGATTAATTAATTCAAATCAAGTATATATAGGTGCTAAATTCATATAATTGATACCTGAAAGGTAAAATTATAAGAACTCCCTTTGTGTAAGTGAGCCAAATAATAACAGCCTCTAGGATTTTTTCACCTTAGGGAAGAAAGGAAGGCAGGGAGGAAGGAAGGAAGGAAGGAAGGGAAAGGAAGGAGGGAGGGATGTTTTGCTAAAATTGTCATGTAGTCTGGAAGCTCTGCAATTGCTTTTTTCCACCACAAAAATTCAACTCCTAAATCCACAAGTCCAATTGTATCTTGTCAATTGTTTTCTATTTCACAGCATAGCCAAGTCAATTTAGCGACTACAACTATTCTTCCTCATTATTTTACCATGCTCTATAAGCTATAGTAAAAAACAGATTTTACAGTCATTCAGTTTGATGATTAACTTGAGTACACTGTTCTTACACTCTACTTCCAATTAATGTTGTGATTGTTCCTGAGCCTGTCTTATAACAAATACTAACCCTATGGGCAACTTTTCTTTAAAGACAACTCACTAGAAACTTACATTATTTGGCTGACAAAAAATGATAGGTTATCATGACCTGACACCCTTGTGTCATGGCTCCAACACAACAGGGTCATTCAGATCAAAGGACACTACAACAGCAATTGTGCTGGTCTTTCTCTTGTCACAGTCATTATCTTTGGTCATTTTATTTAAATGCATCATTTAGTTTGATAGCAAATTATATGATGGAATAAAAGGGACCTTGGAGGGTGGGGGTGAAAAAAAACAACCCTAAGTAAAACTGACTTAACATCAAATAACTTCAAGGTTAGCTCTGCACAATGAGTTACTAACTTTACCAAGAAGAATGCTAGCGTAGCTAATCTGGGCCATTTAACCTTGAGGGTTAAAAAAACAAAGGAGCAAGTTGCTGAAGCCTTTAAGGACCTGTATAGAAAACTTAACGATTATTAAAAACAAAAAAAATAAGTCATTTTACAAAAATGTATTTCAAACATAGAAAGTTGGTCAAATAGTGGTTAAGATTTTTAACTTATCCTCAGTTTAAGAATATAGACTTTGAAGTTATACAGACTTGAGCATAATTCCCGGTTTTGTCACTTATAGACTATATAACCTAGAGGGGGAAAAAAATGATTAAGTTTATTAGTACTAGTATTCTCATCTGTAAAATTCAAATGAAAATACCTATTCACAGAATCGTTTTTAGGGATTAAGTAAAATAAAAAGACTCTACTTAACATTTAAAATACTTAAAAATAGGGGGCTTTAATTAATGGTATATTGTTATATAACAAATAAAATAAATAACAACCCCTAATTAATAGTCATTGTTTAAGTTCAAGATTAAGTTTAAGGAACTTAATAGGTGATTACTTTCAAATTCCTTTCCACTTGGTTTATAAACCCAGGTGTGTCTTTAATTAACATTAATTCTTATCTATTTGCATTTCCTCTCCTTTAAAATTGAAATAAGTCATGTAAATTTTTAAGAACAAAGAAAGGGGCCGGCCGAGTGGTGTGATGGTTAAGAGCTGGCTTGGGACGCCAGAGGGCCCCGGTTCGGATCCCACATGAGGGCCAGTGACACTGCCCTCTACAGCTAAGATGCTGAACAACAGCTCAACCTGGAGCTGGGATGCTGTGAGTCATGGCGACAGCGTAGGCTGTCCTCCACAACTAGACTGAAGAACAAAAGGATAGCAACTTGTCTGTTCCCCTTCCGCCAATTCCCCAATAAAAATCTTAAAAAAAAAAAAAAAAAAGAACAAAGAAAGGAAAATAGCACATATATGCATAAAAACATGTGATTCCTTACAAAATTGACATGTTGTGTTAGCATGAGCCCACAGCTTAAATTCCAAAAGCACATAACCAAACATTACCACTTAAGTTCATCCACTAGGAATTTATCCCTTTGCATTGATAAAACCATGGTTTTCACAATATTTGGGAGACTTACCAGATTCATAACTATCACCACATTTATATTTTAATGTAAGTAAATGAGGTGTGTTTACTGTCTTGTGGAGAAAAGAGGAGGACAATAGGGAATAATACACGACATCAATAAAACAGCCTGAGTGACACTGGTATCTTAGCAAGCATGGTCACAGAGCTGCCAACAGACTTGGAAGTGGGAAAAAAAGAATAGGGAAAAAATATCTATTTCACAGTTTTGCCTAGAGGTTTCATAAACTTGGGTTCTAAAAAAATCTTTATGTGTTTCATACTTGAAAAGTACTGTCACAGAGGTAAATTATGAGTAAATCTGCACTGCGTCTGTAAGCACCTAAACAACTCCCTCTGTCTGAGATATAATTGTGCATGCCCCATTTAGTCATTTAAGAATATGTGGAAGAATTGCCATCAACCGGAATTTCTTGCTAATCCTAATTTCTGTCTAATCTAAATAAATTTAGTGGATTCAAAAATTCAGTAATCTATTGGGGGTTAATTCAGTCTCTTTCATGTTATGGCTCAGCTCTTCAGATTCCCCTCTTTCTCTTTAGGCTAATTTCTTTTTTTCTTTTTTTTAACGATTTTTATTGGGGAATTGGGGGGTGGGAACAATGCTGGGGAATTGGGTGAAGGGGAACAGACAAGTTGCTGTTATTTTGTGCTTTAGTCTAGTTGTGGAGGACGTTGCTTCACTGGCCCAAGTTGGCACCATCATTGCACTCTTCCTGGGTGAGGCAGATAAGTCGCCAGCTTCTGGACGGCCTCTCACTGCGGCTGCTGACTACTCAAGCTGGCTGCTGGCTACACATGGTAGCTTATGGCAACCCACTGCAGCAGGGGTTGCAGCCTACGCCGTCGCTGGCGACTCATGGTAGCCCAGCTCCAAGTTGAGCTGTTGTTCAGCATCTTAGCTGTAGAGGGCAGTGTCACTGGCCCTCATATGTGGGATCCGAACCAGGGCCCTCAGGCATCCCAAGCCAGCTCTTAACCAATGCGCCACTCAGCTGGCCCAAGGCTAATTTCTAAGGTGGTATGTTGCATGTATAAGCACACAGTATATTTTAGGTTTTATTTGCCATATAGTCTCTATTTCAACTACTCAACCCTGTTACTGCAGTAGGAAAGCAACCATAGACACGATGTAAATGCATAGGTATAGCTGTGTTTTATCAGACTTTATTTATGGATACTTTATATAAAATTTGACTTTTACATAATATTCAGGTGTTACAAAATATTCTGGGGTTTTTTCAACCACTTAAAAATGTTAAAACCATTCTTAGCATACAGGACATAAAAAAAACAGGTAATATTGGCCTGTGGGCTATAATTTGCTGACCCCTGGTATATTATATACTGAGTATGCACAGCATAGGTGACCTTGGGCACGGGAGGAGAGAGGCTCTCTGGCCTCAAGCTAATCTTTGAGTGTGTTAGCTGGTGATCACTAACCCAGTGTTAGCCTACTTGTTTCATGGTGGTATCCTTGTGATCCTAAATTTCTCAGCTTCCTCTGATCTCTTACCATCTGAATTGTCACAACTTCCCCTCTCTCCCTGATACTGAGAACCTCTCTGAGTTATTGCCACATCTTTTGTCTTCTCCTTGGACCCAGGTTGCTCCTACCAGTCAGTTCTTTTTCAACAAGAACTTCTCTCCATCAAACTGCATCACCCCCCTTTTGACTGTGCTGAGATGCTGCATTGCATGATGGCCAGAGGAGCTTTGGAACATCGGTTTCCTACTGGAGTACCAAACGCTGAGCCCCTCTGCCCTTCGTGTTCCTGTCTACATGTGCAGTGAACTTCCTCCACACACTGGGGCTTTGAAGCATAAGGAAGGTAGAGTACAAATTCCATGACCTTTGCCCCCAACATCATACTGTCCTCCTTTCAAAGAGAGCATTGTCTTTCTATCCTTCCCTGATGCCAAAATAGTGAACAGCTTGCAGAGAAAAATCAATTTATTCATAAGGAAAATAATTTAGCAGGCATTAAAAATATTACACCCTTAATATGTAGGGTTTCCATGGATAGAAATGGGGAGGTTGAAAATTTTAGTGAAAAAAAACAACATGAACAAAGGAGAAAGCAAACATAAGATTGTCTACAAAGACACAGCTTTTGTTCAAAAGCATAATGCTTATTTTATTATTTGGTCCAGAAACCATTCTAGGATAAAGAACCAATTTACAAGGAGGCAAAATAACCTTTATGTTAATTACTAACAGAGCTTTTTCCAGATAGCATTGTGCTCAGAAAGTATATTTACTAGGAGAAAAGTAATATTTCATCATATGCAAACTTGTGTCATAGAAGCATTTTTAATACCGGGTTTTGTAATAGAATAAAACCCACATAGAGAAATTTTATTAGTGACATAGCTTTATTTCATGTGACCATGAATGAATAAAACTAAAAAAGAACCTGGTGATAGTTTAGTAAATACTCATTTATTTACTAAAGGATCAGTCCAAACATTTATTGAGTAGTTATCATATGCCAAACACTGCTGTAGGGCCAGATATCATGTAGTGAACAGAACACTGGCGAGTGGGAGACAGACAATAAATATGATAAAGAAGAAAAATATGTTAATAAATGATGTGTTCTAAGAAGAAATTATAAAACATGGAAAGGTCCTATGAAATGTGAAGTTAGGCCCTGAAATTTCAGATGAGTGGCCAGGGGAGTCTTACTAAAGTGATGACTTTTGAACAAAATTATGAAGGAAGTGAGGGCGGTAACTATGTCAATATAATAGGGATGACCATTCTAAGCTGCGAGAACAGCAAGCATGAGGACTTGTCTTTAAACCATGTCTAATATGTTTGGGAAAGAGCAAGGAAGCCAGAGATGCTGAGGTCCTAGGAGGGAGAAATGAGGCTGAGAGATTATGTGGAAATGTTGTCAGAGAGTGGGCCCTTCTCGGCGCAAAGTCCAGGTCCTTGGCAACTTGAGCAAAGCATTGAATGAGATGCCGGAGTAAAGTAACTGAAAAAGTAGTTTATTCGAAGAGATAGTACATTTCAAAGAATTTGGAGCAGGCCATGCGCAAAGGCAAGGCTCAAAAGGCTCAAAAAAGGGAGGAAGGGGTTCAAAAAGGGAAGATGAGGTCAAAAGGAGAGCAGAGCGGACTTCCCAGGACTTGGAGTCTTTATCCCTTCTCTAGAAATGGGCTGTTCCTCTATGGGCGTGGGACCACTTGATTGGCAGCTGTGATTGACAAGAGGTACTGTGCAGGTGCCAGTGACAGGTCTGACCTAGCTGGGTATTTTGTGCCCGTTTGTTTTCCTACAGGGGTAGGTAATTACAATACAAAGGGGAGCTTTGGGTGGAGAGGAGATGTCCCATTGGCGATCACACTCTGTGGGATGTGCAGGAATGCAGAGACCCAATGCCTGCCTCTAACTGCCTGCCTTGAGAGACGTGATCCCCATAAAATCTCTATGGGAAGTTGAGGGACAGGAGGAAGCAGGTCTTTTCTTCTGTATCTGCTTCCTGCTGGGCAGGGGCTAGAGCTGTCCCTGCCTATTGGGGGGTTCACGGAACTCTCGCCCTAGCTGATCTCCGATGAGAGGAAGGGGTCTCGAGCTCTGCCTGGAAGACCGCGTTGGCTTCTTTGGTTGTGACTGGCAATCTTGTTGTGGTGTCCTCTGTATCCCCAAGGCCCCTGAATGAGGAAAAATATATTTTAATTAATCTGTTAGCTCTCATGAAGCCTGTGGCCATTCAGCTTGTCATTCAGGTGGCGTCAATTGTCTGGCCCAGAATGGGTTTGGCATTCAGTTTACTGGCCTGGGGGGATATTAGGAAGTCACAGGCTTTCAAGTAGTTATCTGAAGCAGGGGTAGGAGACTTCTATGATTCAGGCTAGGAGCAATCTTGAGTCTAGGATTCACAAACTGGTTAGAAAAGTAATCAAAGCCAAGAGCTAAGAAACTAAGGAATTAGGGAGAAGACTTAACATTTCTATACTTAACATTTCTATAGGAAAGAAAACTTAAAAGTTTCTCAGTTGTGGGAGGTCTGCTGGCGTGGCTGGTAACAGAAACATCACATGGAGAGAGTTATAGTGAGGATACTGGGTTTTACTGTGAATTAGAAAGCCATGGAAATTTTTGGTGCAGAGGAGTGACCTATTCTGATTATAATTGAAAAGGATCATGCTGGCCTCTGTGTTGATAATAGGCTGTAGGAGGACAAGGTTAGAAACAGAGGGTCCAACTGGGTGATTGTTAACATAATTCAGGTAAGAGATGATGGTGGCTTGGATTTGAATAATTCAGGTAAGAGGTGATGGTGGCTTGGATTGGCATGGCAGCAGTCGATGTGAGGAGAATGGTCAGATTCTGGATATATTTAAAGGGAGGGCCAAATAGATTTCCCTGTGGACCTGGGTGTGAGACTCAGGAGAAAAGGAGTAGCTAGGGGTGGCCTCAGGTTTTTTGGACTGAGTAACTGAAAACAGAAGGTTGCATTTACTGAGATGGCAACAAACTGCCGGAGGAGGTGGCTCGGGGAAGTATCTAAGGAGCTCAGTTTTAGACACATTACCATTTAGAAGCTTATGAGACACCTAGATGCAGAGGTTAAGGGGGCAGTTGGTGGTAGGAAGAAATGTGGGTTAGATATATAAATATGGGAATCATCAGTAGACAGATGGAAATGTATAGCCTGATGACTGAATAAGATGAAGGAAGGAGAAACTGGCAGAAGAAATTGAGTAGGAGTGGGCAAAGGAGGAGGAAGGCTAGGAAATGAATCAGGCAGGCTGGCATCCAAGTGAACTTCAAGAAGTACAGAGATATCAGCTCTGAGACTGGCTATCCAAAAGCAATAACAAATTAAAATAAGAAAATAGAGAGAGAGAGAGAGAGAGAGAGAGAGAGAGAGAGAGAGAGACTGGGTATCCATGTGTGTGAGTCATTAGGAACTTTGTGTTTGCTTCTTTTTTATGCCATCTTTGGGTTAGCTGATGTTCAAGTGAAACATTAAAGTGGAATATTGTTGCTGCCTTATCTGGAAAAAAAGGTCATGGACTATAAAAAGCTACAGTGCATATCTCAAAATATTATCCTACCATCTTTTTTCAAATAGTAAAAAAGAATACCTGCATTCTTGAAAAAAAAAATTGTTTTAATTTCAAAGCCCCTTCTTATGCTAAGAAGGTGGGGCCTTACTTGAAATTGTTTCTCCAGAATCTTACCTCCTACATGCAAGTAGACAAGGGTACTATTTTCACCAAGCCCTTCATATTGGGTGGTAAGATTGGAAGCTGGGTGAAGTTTCCACCTCACTCTATTGTGGTCTTGTGAGATAATAGAAAATATATATATTGATCTCTACCTTGAGCTCCTGGCACAGAGCTCCTAAAACCCTTGTAATTTCCTAAGTGATAAAAACACTGGGAGCATCTCCTATTCTAACATTTGGTCTTTGACCCTATCCCTGACACAGGGTTTCTAAAACCCTTGTAACAAGAACACTAGGAGTATCTTTAGTCTTATAAGACTACCCTGGGTGGGCTCCTGGATAGCTTCTGGGTGAGATCTGGTCACCAGAAAGACCAAGCCATGATAGAAGTTTGGAATTTTCAGCCCCCGCTCCCCATGTCTCCAGAGAGAAAAGAGTAAATGAAGTTAATGATCAATTATACCTACATGAGGAAGCTGACATAAAAATCCTAATGGTATGGGGGCTCAGAGAGCTTCCGGGTTGGTGTACCACCCCTACTCCACAGAGACAGAAGTTCCGGCACTCAGGACCTTCCCAGACCTCACGCTATGCACCACTTCACCTGGATGTTCATCTGTATCCTTTATGATATGCCTTAATAAACTGGTAAACATAAGTAAGTGTTTCTCTGAGTTCTGTGAGCTACTCAAACAAATCATCAAATCCAATGGGGAGGAGGTCATCAGATCTCCAATTCATAGCCAAGATGGACAGAAGTTGTAGGTAACCTTGGGACCTACTATGCGGGTATCATCAGAAGTGGGGAGCAGTCTGGTAGGACTAAGCCCTTAACCTGTGGGATCTGACACTGTCTCCAAGGAGACAGTGTCAGAACTGAGTTAACTGTAAGACACTCATCTAGTGTCATAGAATTGCTTAGTGTGGGGGAAAATCCCCACACATTTGGTGACCAGAAGTGACAGGAAATAAAGTGCTTTGTATGAAGAGTAAAGAAGACACACTGGAGGTGAAGGATTGGTAGTTTTTTCTAGTACAAGTCTTCACTCACTGTCTTAGGAGATTCTCTCTGCTCTTAAAAATACTTTTTTATTCTCTTTCATCCACAGGAGCTGGGCCATGGGTGTAGGCAGGATTTTGTTACTTCCCTACCACAATAGTCAGCTGAGACTAGACTCTAACAAACCTCACATGCTGTTCAATGGTGGTTCCCAATTGTCTTTCCCTAAAATCAGCAATGATATGATCAACTGGCTACCTATTCCAATCTCCATCCATGTGTCATCTTCCTCCAGCACCTGAGCCTTAGCTGTCTGACACAAGAAAGAAAATTACTTCTGACCAGGTTTTCGTAGGACACAGGTTGATCCAGTGACCTTCCCACTCTGGCTCTCTCCTGTGACTCTTCAAGTGCATCTTAGCTTTCATATAACCAATGGTAAACAGGTCATCTTTATAGATATACTCCACTGCAAATTATTTGATTTTTTTCATAAGCAAGGCAAAAAGAAGAGTATAGGTGAAGATTTTTAAATAATCTCCTTAAGTTTATCCTGCAGGACTAAGATCTAATCTCCCACATTTTGGGGGGGATTGAAGGACTTCTATAACTCACTAGCAGAAATTATTTTACAGGTGGGAAGAATCTAGTTAAATCTACTTCTGGAGTTGGTCCTGTCAGTTCTCCACTTCTTAGCTATTTTTCCTTTTACTAAAGATAACACGATAGCAGAAAATTAAACTGTATCAAAATTGCTAAAAAATAATATATTCTGAAAATCTATTTTGTTTATAGGAAAATGTCTTCTGAGAGGCCACATTGATCTTTATTTTCTATGCCTAAGAATTATTCAATTGTAGGATTATGAAATTTGAAAATTCCTTGATTCTAATTAATCAGAGCATTTTCTTTTATTTCATCCTGGAAACCCATAAAACATTATTTATTAGCTGTCAGCACTTTTAATGCCAGTTTATTAGAGGCCCTGACTCTGTGCCTGCTGATAGTTATTGTGAAGGCTGAAAGGTTAACAAGAACGGGCTGCTACCAACCGCCTCGCCAGGTGTTTTTCCCTGCAGTTAATGGACTTGAGCCAATTGAAATTAGCACTCTAGGAACTAGTCACAGACACTCTTAATCTTTGCATAGAAACATTGATAGAAAAAAAAATAGCTGAGATTTGTACTGTTGTTTTTCACCATCATCACATTTGGAACAATTAAAATATAGTTAAATTTCTATTTGTCAATGAAGGCTTGACAAACCCAAAAAGAAAGAAACCTTTTATAATAATATGCATGTATAACATGTCCCATTAAAGTAATAACAGTTCCTTCAATGAAACAATGTCTTATAGAACCTCTCACAGTTTTTGTGAGGCATGTGGTTAAGGGCTACATAGGAATTAACATATCTAAGTTCTTCTAATTGCTGGGTTTATAAATCTGAACAATTGTAATGAAATAATCAGAATCAGCCATATGGAACTGGAGCCTGTCACCATGAGCGTCTGACACATGCACGCTGTTTGCGGGGAGGGGGAGATTGAATATGTATTTATCCAATCTAAAACAGAGCAGATGGCAAAGCAAACAGGTAAGTCCTTGCTTTACCTTCCTGAGACTGTGGCTCACTGATGGTCCCTATTTATTTGGGGAACTTCAGAACATCTGTAAAAATCAGATGAAAGGCAAACAAAGGTGACTAAGACTTGAAGGAAGTATGGAATTTTAGAGCTCTCGAGCTGTCAGATGAAAACAGAGGGCTTCTCAACCTCTGCCAGTCCTTAGGAATTAAATATAATTTTAGGTAGCAGCATGCTAAATTAAATACTTAGCTAAAGAACATGCAAGGAAGGGAATGCTGTAATTGTGTAAAATCCAAAATTGAGCAAGTGGGAACAAGAGTAAGAAGAACGGAGGTGGACTATATATAATGGAAGTAGAAATTGCTCATGCCCACCCCAGTACCAACGTACTCATCTAGTGCCAAGATCTTGGTTTCTAAATACCATTCTCCATCCACACAAAGGAACTAGATTTCCTTGGAGAAATGGCTGAAGCAAGTGAAATCATTGGTGAGGCTAAATGTTCTTGGAGTGTCAGAAAGCAAGAAATGCTTAATGGGGACATAACAAAAAAAAATAGAGGTTAGCTTGAAAGATTCAACAGACCAAATTTGGGATGGTTAGAACATTTTTTTTTTAAAGAAAATAACAAATTATGACACTTTGCATTTAAAAGTGAGCCAGTAAAATGTATGGGGCAGGAAGGGAAGAAAAGCTCTTTGTAAGTAAAGAATGCTATAATAGCTATCATATGTAGAAAAAATGATAAAATTAGAGAATTGCCATTTTGCAAAGAGCAAAGTAATAATTGATTTAGGCAAGAATCACCAAATGATGCTAAAAAACATAGGGTGAAAGGATTCCTGCATTCTCAAAGTTTCACCTACAGATTATTTATTGATTATGAAGGGGGGAAAAAACGTGTTTTTACAACAATGGCGGCATCTTAACCAAGAAATCAAAGTAAGCCTCACCAATAATGAGACAAATGAGCATTGTGTATCTTCCGATATGATGCAACGGGAAGTATACAATACCACCTATGGCTGCAATGTATTTTTGCAAAAATATTTAACCTGAAACTAGTCTTGATAAAACAAACAAGTCCAAATTGTGGAATATTAAAACTATTGGCCTGGATTTGACAAACTTGTCCAGTCATGAAAGATAAAAAATAAAAAAGAAAGCAAGAAAAAGCAAAAGCAAAGTGATGGTTATAGATTAAAGAAGGCTAAGGAGACCTGAGAACTAAATGCAAATTGTGATCCTTGATTCAATGCTAAAAAAAATAAAGAAAAGCCATATTCACACTATAAAGAACACACATGGGACAACTAAAGAAATTGAAATAAAACTGCATAGTAGATAATATTGTGATGATATTCAATTTCTTAGGTATGAAAATGATATTGTGCTCACATAAAAGGATGTCCTTGTTCTTATGGTTGTTGCAGTATTTAGAGTAAAATCTCATTATGTTTGCAGCTTCATTTCAAATATTTCAGCAAAATAAGGTACAGATGAAAAATGTATGTACTAATAGAGATTTTAAAGCAAATGTGGCAAAATGACAAAGATTAGATCTAAAGGAAAGTTGTATGTGTATTTATTATATTATTCTTTTAAGTATTTGTAGGATTTTTTTTTTTAATTTTGAAAAAAATGATCCTCCTCTTGCAGTGGCCTCATTAAGTTGTCCAGAAGGCACTGAAATCCAAAATAGATATAAAGTCTCCTGGCTGCTATATAAGTAGAGCTTCTGTGAGTTCCCACTGGTACATAATGCTACTTGGTCATCATGGGCCACCACCAGTGTAAAAAATAACACCACAGTGTAAATAATATCAGATCAGAGAGTTTCATTCCAATTCAAGTCATATCTGGTTTTCTCTGCCCACATGGCAGTAGGTGACCCAAAGCTCCTTGTGCGATACAAGAAACTCTATAAAACTTCTTGGTATCAGTTGGTTAAAATTGATGGTATTTTCCCTAATGTAGACAGTAATTTCAGAATGAAACAAAAAATTTTAAAAACAACAAACAAAAAAACCTTGTTGTTTAAACTGCTAAGCTGCTAAATACAATACAAACATGTCCACCATATGGCTCTAAAACTTCTAAAAAATAAGTTGTCTTTTCCTTCAACCTAGAGAGTTGAATTTGAGGTAGCTTGATGGTTTAGGAAATCATTCAATCAACAAATATTGGTTGAGCACTCTTCTAGGTGCTGTAAGGCAGAGATAAGCAAACATAAAATATAATGTGAGAAAAAGAAAAAGAAAGGAAGCAGTGGCAAGAAGAAAAATAAAGGAGTGCAATAGAAAATGATGAAGGATGACCTTTTTGGTAGGGTGATCAGAGAATGCTCGTATGAGAAGGTGCTCCTTGAAAAGAGACCTGAAAGGTTATGAGAGAGAGAGCCACGTGAACATTTTCATTCAGAGCACTGCAGTGGAGGAGATCCTGATGACATACTTTGCCTGGAGCATAGCAGAACCTTCGAGATGGTATGTATGGCTGAAGAGGATTGAGCAAGAGAAGAATGATGGGATTGGCGAAACTTTAACCTATGTGGTGCCATAGTTATATTCTTTTAAAGATATGCCACTGGCGAACATGGACTTTGTGCCAAGATAAAGGGCCCATTTCTCCAAGGAAATGCAGCTTTTGCTGGACTTAGTGGTAGAAGCATTTGCCCAATCGCTCTCAGTTGGGCACCTTTTGCAGACACAAACTGTACAATTATATTCAGAGACCCTGGGTAGAACACCAAGAAAATCATAGACAGGGAGATAGGTCAATGCAACACACACAGGAGATGATTCTCATCTGAATGTTCACTGTCCAAAGCTGTAGTGGGACGAATAACATAAAATTATACACAATGAAGAGATAGATCACTTACTTATCAAATTATTCTCTGCTCAAACATTCCTCCTTCTTAACATTTTTCACCAAGATTATTCAGTTCTACATTTTTGCCCGAGAGTCTTCAATGAGTATCAATCTATAATACAAATAGAATACAAAGTATTCTTTAAAGATATTGAATTTCTAGTAAAATGTACAAAATTTCATGAAGTTAATGAGAATGACTTTGGAGATTACTTGAATCACAAGAACAATCATTAACAAATTAGAAAATGTCCAAGTCTAGTTATTTAACCATTGAAGATGAGAGGTCAACAAGGATGATAACACAATTTGCAGTTTAAAAGGAAATATTCAGAATAGCAAAGGATTTAGAGAGGCTTTGGGAAAACTGATGAATAATTTTATAAAGTTATACTCTAAGTGATGATCTACAAAAGTCACACAAGAAATGATAATGTGCTACAATTAGGTCAGGAAAATCACATCAAGGGTAAAAAGATCCTTAAATAACTCCTTGTTCATGCTAATATTTAGAAAAGATTTGTTATTCAAATATAAATTAAATACATGAAAAAGTTATTTTCATTTCTCAAGACACATTCCCAATCAAATATGTTAATACCATTTACTATGTGAGTTTGGTCAAATACAGAAAGCTTTCTCTATGAAGAGTTAGCCTGCCACGTAAATATGTCTGTTAAATCAGCTCAAGGACTTGATCCTGTGCCCTTTAAGGTTTGTTTCTGTCAAGAGGACCAGGATGATTCCATATAAAGGTGGTACAAAATACATTACATATTTTCAATGGAAAAAATAACATGGGACACAGATGATCCATGTATAAATATTCAACAATGCATAACATTGAAATTATACTATGTAGTATCAGTAAATATCCACACTCTGATACTTTGAATATGATTGAAGATAATAATAAAATTATTCTAAATTATTCAAGCCTTAGCACTTCCTCTGTATTTTATTACTGATTCGTTTATTCATTCGTCAAACATACACTGGAGCACCAGCTATGCAAAAGGCATTGCTATGAACTTTGAGGAGCAATGTCCATAATTATTTCCACTTTCCCAACAGGAAACTGTTATAATTCAATGTAGTTTTATGATTTTAAAATGGGAGCTTTAAATTTGGATAGCTATACAATCTAAATTTCTCTAGCATTGTCTCATATGTTGAGGCTCAGGTCTCAGATAAGTTTTCCACTTATAAGCTACGCAATTTTGGTCCAGCTTATACATCTCTCTAGGGATCATTTTCTCATCTGTAAAATAAGATTAATAAGAGCATATATTCGATAAGGTTGCTGAGAAGAGTGAGTTTAAGCTTATGAAATATTTGAAGTCTAGCACTTAGCAATAACTCAATAAATGTTAGTTGTGACTATTATTTGTAATTATGATCATTAGAATAAAGAAGCGATGCCATTATTAAAAGTATTATTAGAAGCTCATAATGAACTTTCAAGTATTTGAATGATTGTAAAAAACACAAAGATTCAATATATATGTGTTTGTCTTTTGCAGCAAAAAGGGGAAAAAAACAACTATGTTAAAAATTACAATATAATGTAATGTGTTTATAGCTTCAAGCTACAGAAAGAAAGATTATTAAACTGAAGGGAACCAGAGAGGCTCGAATGCCTAATTATCCCTCTTTGGAATTAGTGTTTCATGAAATCACTTTTCCTGATTATTAATGGGTATAGCTTCATCTATAAGAATGGACCAAATGAATACTGAACAGATCCACTGACAGATGCCTTGAGAAATAAGATGATTCAGATCACGCCAGACAAGCCAGACAATTGAGGCACAGAATTCATTTTATAAACTCATCATAGTTGTGCTGGCAATAAAATCTCCCACCTGTTTTTTATTTTATTTTTTTTCCTTTGGTGGTTGCTGTCAGCTATTGTAGGTGCTCTTTTTTCCTATTTATTTGATATCCACAGGGCAAATGTTTTCATTCTGCTCAGTGAACTGTACTGAAACATTTCTTTCTGAAACCCTTTATGATTGCCTTGGAAGGGATTTAGGCCTTTAAAGCAACTTTAAATTAAGGAGAGCTGATACAGGGAAAAGTTAGTTCTCATCCTTCCACCCCTACACAACGACCATGCTAAGCCTCCAGATAAGTATATATTATACTGTCATCTCATCCTTAACAAAGACAGTGCCTTATAGATGCCTTTTCCTTACTTCCGAAAGGCTGCTGGTTCTGGAATGTTCTAATACACCAGAGAATGTTAAAGCTATTACTCAATTGTAGAGAAATATTAGCCTTAAAATGTTGTGTTGTTTTTTTCTATTGATTTGCATTTAAAAAGCATTAAATAAAAAATATACAACACTGCAGTCAGAAGGGGTAGAATGAGTTGCTTCCAGGCAACTTCTTCTATTTAACTGTCTTTTCCAGCCTCAAGCTATTTCAGACCATCAGATAAGAAAGAGTACCTATGCCTCCTCCTGAAACCGTATTCACTTGGGACTTTATCTTCACATTTCTAACAGGTTAAGTGGAAGGAAAAACCAAGTGTACATTTGCAACTCCTACCTGGTTATTATACTCCGTATACTTCTAGAATCACCTCATGTTAAGATGGGAGGTTAAATAACACTCTCCTAAATATAGAATGGAAATCTGGTTTAGTGTTCAGGAGCAAATTATTTGGGTTTACACAAAACCTAGATACCAACCAACCCCAACCTCAAATTTTTATCTGAATAAACTTGAACAAGCTAGCCATCTTCCCTGACTCCATTTACCAATCTATAAAGTGAAGATAAAAATATCTCACAGGATTGTTATGAGAATAAATATGATAATTTATTTTAAAATGTGTTAGCTTTTGTGATGCCTGGGATTTAGTCAGCATTCACGACTTGTGGTTATTCTATAGTTCTCTTCATTTTTTCTTGTTCCAGTTGTAAAAGTAGACTTTTGAGTCAGTCAGACCTAGGTTGAAAGGATATTATGTGTCATATATTCACAATAGGTTTCACCTTTCTGAATCTCAGTTCATGAATCTATTTTCTCAAAGGTGTTTTGAGGATTAAATAAAATAATTACCATAAAGTACCTGTATATAGCCTAGAACTTAATAGTTACTATGTAAGCCGCAGTTTCTTTCCCCATTTCCATTAACACATATCCTAGTAAATATATAAATGTGGTCAACATATAGTAATTATAAATCTATATAATACTGTTGACTAGTAAAAATCTATTTCCAACTCTATTCCCTATTGCCTGACTACCCTGGAAAACCAGTTGGAAAATTGTGGCTCTGATTCTGCTAAATAAGATATTGGCACAGTATGCTAGGGTTTTCTTAGAAGACTTTTGCTGTTTCCTACTAAAAAGGACAGAGGAGGCTGGCTCTATTCCCTTCCCTTTTCTTCATCCCTTAAACGAGCTCATGATTTCTGGACCTATAGTAGCCACCTTGAGACCAGAGGAGGAAAGCCAATATAATGTCAGGACAGCAATCCTGACATGACCAAATACACAAACGAATGCTAACAAGCGCTTATTCAGCATTTCTTGTTAATCAAAATAATAACTGTTTAGTCTGGAGAGATGAACATTTGTTGGGTTTTCTGCTACTTTTAAAGTGGTGCATCCTAATAAAGATAGTAAATTTCCTGTCTACAAATTAGCCCCAAGAAATCAAAAGAAAAGAAAATATATAATCTTCACCCCTGTTAACAATTTTTTTTTTTTTTTTGCCACATGTGTTCCTGGCCAGATGCTTCCTTATTCTTTATGCTAATATTTCTGAGACTCAGAAAATAAAGTGGCACAGGTAGGTAACTGTTTATTTAGTTCTCTTTCCTAATCCTTACATATGAATTCTGTTGTTCTTAAACTTTAGAGTGAGGGAAAGCTAGATACATATAATATGGATGACATTGAATCTTGAAGTAACTCTTTGAGGTATTATCAGTCCCATTTTACAAATGAGAAAACTGAGGCATCGAGAGGACTGAATTTCCTTAATTTGTAAGAGGTGAACACAGGTAATATAGGTTCTACATTATACTACTTGGGCCTCATGTTCTTTATCAGTAAAATAAGATGATTTGACCAGGTAGCTTCTCCCTTTCCTTTCATGTCTAATTTTACACTTCTTTCAAAGTATTAACTGCCAGTTCTCCTAGTTCTGCTGTCCCCACCACCGTAATTAGAGAGAAGCACCATCAATCGGGAGACAGTTTAGCACAGTCTATGGATTTAAACATTGCCTATTTCAATCCTGTCTGATCCATAGGGATGAGGCTACAGGAGCTGAGCAGGGAAGATTGGGGTGGGACATTGTGAACATCACTTATTTATGTCGTCACCAAGAGTTAGAGCTGACTCAACGGCACATAGCAACTTAGCCAATTTCACTACATGCATGACCATGGGAAATTAAACTAAGACTAGTTTCCTCATTGGCAAAGTTGTATATGAAACCACATAGATAGTAATGTAATCTGAGGATTCAATGATATCATCCATACAAAGTACTCAACACACAGGGCCTAGTATATAAAGCTCAACAATATTAGCATCGTTTTTGTTGTTATTGCTGTTATGTTAACTAACAACTTGATTTCAAGCAAGCTGGTGAGGATTTTCTTGTGAATTAAAATCCATTATCATGAGAAAACTCACTGACATATTTGATAAATTACATGAATCCTTATTCATAATATCATATTATAAAATAGCTTTATTAACATGCATGTTCTCTTTTCCTGGGAATCCTGCAAAGTAAACTTGAAATTTACTTTTGTTTTCCTAGACCTATAGCAAAAGAAAAATAATATCCACCAATGATACTAACAAATCAACTTTCTTTTAACTTCCAATATCAATCAGTAACTAGATACATGAAAAGGTGGTAAAAACAGGACACTTTCATATCAAAGATGACATTAAAAAACTGGATTCCATGCAATTGTCAGGCCCTAATAACACATATCCCAAGGTACTTAAGGAATTGACTGAAGAAATTACTGAGACACTAAGTATTATTTACGAGTTCTTGGAGGACACAGTGCCTCTGATAGCAATAACTCATCACCTTTCTTTTAGAAATGGAAAGGACAACTCTAAAAGTAATAAGCCAATCACCTTGACTAGTTGACCACTGGATTTCTAAGCATGCTCTTCAGAGCAAATCTTCTTAACCTTTCCCACATGATTATCTACATCCCTCTTTTAACATTAATTGAGTAGATACAGAGGGTGCCAAAAAAATGTATACACATTTTAAAAAAGAAAAACTGTATTAAAATTGTAATACCCAATATATACCTTTAGTAAAAGATGAATAGAAGTCATGTTTGACTTCTGCAATTACAAGAGGTGCTCAAAGTGGTTACCATCAGCATAATTTTAATATAGTTTTTTTTTTCCTTTCTTAAAATGTGTATACATTTTTTGGCACCCTCTGCATATATACATATATATATATATATATATATATATATATATATATATATATATATATATATATAATTTTATAAATTGAACTTTGTTTTTAAGAAATGGCTTAATTACTAAAAAGGAAACAGCAAACAAAATTTTGAATTGGTATGACTGAAAATACCCAAATTGTTTAAAATCAATAAATAATAAAGATTTTTGATTTCCAAGGCCTTTCATTCAAAATTTTACGTCAAATGAGAGTGAGTACTACCAGCATGTTGAGATATTGGAAGTGGGGTTTTAGTCTTTGCTCTTTAATTCTGCCATTCAGAGTATTAATGTTTAAGTATTACTGAAATCCACAAAGCCCAAAGTTGAGATTTATCTAGTTAATAACACTGAGCTAATGAGCATCCCCATCATGATCTCCCACCTACAGAGTACAGCCACCACAGAGTTTTCCAAGAACACAAGTGACCCCTCACAAAGGCATTTTTTTAATGCCTTGTTGAGAAAGTATCCCTGGCCCTGTAACAGGTATGGTTAGAGGAGCATCTGAGCAGTTTGCAACGTTAAATTAATTCAATATTGCTATCACCCTGGGCCTTTTCGCCTCTTCCTCTGCATGATGCCAGGAAAATTCCAGCGTTGCAGTTTTTGATGGTAGGCCACCAATGACTCTAGCCTGTAATTAGACAACCTAATTGATTAAAATCACTCCTAGGTGCTTAAACCAACACATTAAATTCTGTAAATTTTGTGGGTATATGCGTATCAATAATTTTTGTCCAAATAACACCCACAGACCACACTCATACGTGCTCCTGATTCCTGCTAGTACAAGCTGATGTGGTCCCACTATCCTTTTGGAATATATACTCTTCCGGAGCAGGCTTTGCATATCTTCATCTGGTCCATGTTGGGATCTAACTCTTCTTATGGGCAGAGGAGACATGAAGGATAGTGCTAGCTGGTACCAAGAACTGGCACTTCGTGAGACACCTTACCCAGCAGCAGTCATTAAAAGTTTCATTCAAGGGGAGTCTTACTCCCTCAGATGGAGTAGGCAGGTAACATTCCTTTGTCCTCATGGGATTGAGCCTTGAATTGGCACTATAACTCTGCAACACTTACAATCAGGCCTTGGCCTTGGTCCTCAGTTGTGTCTATCCTGTGACTACAGAAAATGAGAAATTCCTTCAAAGATGCCCTTGAAGATTTTGGATTTCCACCTATCCTCTGTGTTGTATTTTTATGACCTTGAATTTGTCCCTTTCACCTTGTATGACCTTCAGGGCCTTCAGAAACAGCCAGCTGATCCACGATCTTTACAGTCATTGTTGCTATCATAGAACCAAGTACCACAACACTTGATCTTCCACTCCCTTGCTTTTTACTTGTACTTAAGCCTGTGCTACATGAGTGAAATTTTAAGTAACCATAAAGATACTATAAATCATGGATTACTAATGTCCTATTTCTACCTACCAAAATACTATTTATGTGTTTCTCAAACGTATGGAGCTGTCCAATCCAAGAACCAATTTTTCAGTCCGCCCCCATTCCCAGATACTTTATCAGCCATGTTCCTAACAAAGAAATAGCATATGTGGGCCAGCCAGGTGGTGCAGTTAGTTAAGAGTGCAAGCTTTGAGCAACAGGGTCACTGGTTTGATTCCCACATGGGCCAATGAGCTGTGCCTGAGCTGTGCTGCCACTGAGGTGCTGCTGAGCTGCCAACGGGCGGCCAGATGACTCAGCTGGTGAGAGCGCATGCTCTTAACAACAAGGTTGCCGGTTAGATTCCTGCATGGGATGGTGGGCTGAGTGCCCCCGCAACTAGATTGAAAACAGCGACTAGACTTGGATCTGAGCTTGTACTCTCCACAACTAAGATTGAAGAACAACAACTTGACTTGTAGCTAATGGGTCCTGGAAAAACACAATGTTCCCCCCTTCTCCAATTCCCCAACAGTGTTCCCTTCCCCAATTCCCCAATAAAATATTTTTTAAAAAGAAGGAAGGAAGGAAGGAAGGAAGGAAGGAAGGAAGGAAGGAAGGAAGGAAGGAAGGAAGGAAGGAAGGAAGGAAGGAAGGAAGAAATAGCACGTGCAATCTGGCTAATTTGTGAAAAGTTTAATAAAGGACAACTTACAAAGGAATGGGCAAGATGTAAGAAAACAAATAAGGGAAGGTGTAGTTCCTCCAGGGTTAACAATATTTGAGAACCACTATCACTTCAGAGCCTGAAGGAGCAGGGGAGTGAGCATGTATGGGAATGTGGAGTATCGAGTTGGCCACCTGAAAGGAGCTGAGCGAACCACCTGCAGGGAGAGAGTTGACTGTGTAAACGCCTTGACCTCACTCTGTTCCCACTCCGATATCTGAAGAAGTACATGAAAAGTATCTATCACACATAAAATAAATACGGAAGACATTTCAACTGGAATCTTGTAGCTTAGAATTAGGAGTTCAGATTTCATTCTAAGTGCAATGTAAAGCCACTTAAGATTTGTAAGCTAAGTAATAGCATGGGATTCAATTGATGATTTAAAAATAATTGTCTGGATATCCTCTAGAAAATGGATTAGATAGGGCCAAGGGGGGAAAAGGATAATGAATTTGAGGTTATTGCAATGGTTCAGGCAAGAGATGCTGTTCCCTTCTACTAGAAAGGTAGCTGTAGAGATAAATATAAGTGTGTGGCCTGAGGTACTGTTTTGGAGGTATAATTAAGAGGAGTTAGTGGTAAATATAATATGGAGAATGAGGGAGGTGTCGAATATGAATCTCAGTCTTCTGGACTCACTAACAAGCCAGAGAGTGGTGTAATTTATGGAGATCTGTTCAATATGAACTAGGTGAAAAATAAGTCTGAAAAAAATTCCAAGAGAGGGGGAAAAATGTACTATGTAAAAAGTCACCATGAGATGCATGGTTTTCTAGGAACAAAATACATTTTATTGTCATCTATTTCAGCATTTTGGAATCTAACCACAAATAGAAAAGTCAGCTTCATGCCTCTATTCTGTCACTGGCAAATGGGAGTGTTCAGGGCCATCAGCTCACCTCTTTGAGATAGATGCTATAACTGAAGGCAATAAAGTTATTTGTGACAAGTGAATATGATACTGATTTTAATCTATTTTCCTCTGGTAAATTTTAAAGAAATATCATAAAAAGTTAAGTTCCAGACCCAATCAATTGAAAATAACAACAGAATTATTTATTTATTAACTAACCCATTCTCAATATTTCTAACTTCTGTGTTTATTTGGCTGTAGTTTATATCTCCTCCATTAGTCAAAATGTTATGAACTCTTTCCAGGACCATGTAGTCCACAGATTCCAAGGGATGAAATAGAGTTTAGTTTCAATGTCTGCCATATCGTCCTCCTCAAATTCCTGAACATGTTATTAGTTTTAGTTATTTGTTATTAGGAAGCAGGTCATACTTTCTTATGAGAAAATCTTGAAAGGCCAGTGTTGCTTCTCTTTTCCACACCGGTTACAGTTACTCACACTAGAATATCAGAGAATGAAGACCCTCCAAGCCTGACAGTCCAGTTGCTACTTCCAGTAGTGGTTCTTTCTAGTACCCTCAAGCAGGTAATTTTGTCAAGCTGTTGCAGGACCTTTAGCAGAGACACTTGGCAACTATCATGCAAGCTAGAACAAGTCCTTGTTCAACTTCTTAGCAGCAGTACCGGGAACAATGAGTAGAGCCTTTTGTAAGCAGCTACTATAAGCCACTCCAGTTAAGACAACAAGTACCTAGGAAACCTTGGCAAAAATGTTCAGAAATTGATATGCCTAGAAAATGCATCATTTGATAAGTCCTTTGCTTCCTTGGATGTTAGAATGCTCTGGAACAGTTTGAAATCCTATTTGTAAACTTCCAGTATTAAATAATCTGGATGCTAATCCTACCAAAAGCTCCCATGTGAACATCATCATCACTATCATTATTACTTTGTAGAGGTCCTACATATTTTCTATATAGAAATACAAGTCAAGGGGAAAGCATGACCTCAACTTATTTAAAGATTCTTTAAATTTAACTGTCCAGGAGCACATAGTCCCTTAAATGAAGAGTGCCTATAGTATTTACAACATGTTCTTGCCAGTGAAGGTCTGAGTCAGGAGAAACTTCCAGAAGTGTTTGACAGGCTGTTTGTGTTTAAAGGTTTTATTTTAATTATGCTGAACAATCAGGAGAATTGAAATAGAATGCTATAAATACAAGGGGTTTTTGCAAGTTCCCAAACACAATGCATGTTTAATGTGCCTAACTTTTTACACCAGCTATAGGAAGAAAAAAGGAAAAAAAAAGACCTAGACACGCTCTTTCAACAGCAAAGAAATACTTTTTGATGGTAAACAGCAGCAAAACAATTTGCTCTTATTTATTTATACTGAATATATAGAATTGCTTTTAAAAAGTAAACATTTTGCTGTTAGCAAAAAAGTATATACAACAGTATTATTTCATGGGTACCAAGGGATGAGATATGCTGGTAATGTGGTTGGTTGCCTGACTGGTTCTCAGCTCTTCGTAGGTTAATGAGCTCTTTATATTTATTTTATTTTCCCACATTCCATCCTCAGTTGTCTTTCATTTCCACTTTCTTACTGAAACTTATAAAGGCAAAACACCTTTTAAAATATGTGAAATAGCTCTACTTTGTTGAAGAAAATACAAAGGTTCAAAAAAGATTGTTATGAACAATTATATACCAACAAACCGAATAACCTAAAAGAAATAGATACACTTCTAGAAACATACAACTTACTAAGATTGAATCATGAAAAAATAGAAAATCTTTAATGACCAATAAGAGTAAGAAAATTGAATCAGTAATCAAAAACTCTTAACAAAGAAAAGTCCAAAGCCAGATGGCTTCACTGGTAAATTCTACCAAACTTTTAAAGAAGGATTAATAACAATTCTTCTCAAAGTTTTCCCAAAAAAATTGATGAAAAGAGAGTACTTCCATACTTATTTTATAAAGCCAGCATTATTCTGATGCCAATGCCAGATAATACTACATAAGAAAAGTATAGGCTAATTCCTAATGAACATAAATGCAAAACTCCTCAACAAAATACTAGAAAACTAATTTCAACAACACAGTAATAGAATTATACACCATAATCAAGTGGGATTTATCCTGAGGATGCAATTTAGTCCAACATCTGCAAATCAATAAATGTGGTATGCCACCTTAACAATAAAGGATAAATATCATATGATCCTCTCAATAGATGCAGAAAAAGCATTTGACAAAATTTAATATCCTTTCGTGATAAAAAATCTCAACATATTAGGTATAGAAGGAATCAACATAATGAAGGCCATATATGACAAGTCCACAGCTAGCAGCATACTCAATGGTAAAAAGCTAAGAAGTTTTTCTTAGGGTCTTACATATAGAAAACTCTAAAGACTCTTCTGAAATACTATTAAAACTAATAAATAAATTTTGTTGCAGGATACAAAATCAACATGCAAAAATCAGTTGTATTTCTATACATTAAGAACAAACTATTCAAAAAAATTAAGAAAACCATCCCATTTATAATAGAATAAAAAACAATAATACTTAGGAATAAACTTAATCAAGGAGGTAAAAGATGGGCATACTGAAAACTATTATACTGATGAAAGAAATTGAAGAAGAGACAAATAAGTGGAAAGTTATTTCATGTTCATAGATTGGAAGAACTGATATTGTTAAAATGTTCATACTGCCCGAAACAATCTACAGGTTCTATGCAATTCTTATCAAAATTCCAAAGGCATTTTTTCACAGAAATAGGAAAAGCAACCCTAAAATTTGTTTGGTACCACCAAAGGCTCTGAATAGCTAAAGCAACTGGGTAAAAAGAACAAAGCTGGAGGCATCCCACTTCCTGATTTTAAACTATATTATAAAGCCATAGTAATCAACATAATGGTACTGACATAAAAACAAATACATAGATCAATGGAACAGAATACAAAGTCCAGAAATAAACCCATGCATATATAATCAACATATAATTTTCAACAAAGGCACACACTGGGGAACTGATAGTCTCTTCAATAAATGATACTGGGAACGCTGGATAACCAGATGCAAAAGAATAAAATTGGACCCTTATCTTACACCATTAAAGAAAAATCAACTCAAAGTGTATTAAAAAATTAAACATAAAATCTGAAACTATAAAACTCCTAGAAGGAAAGATAGGGAGAAAGCTCCTTAACATTAGTCTTGCCAATGATTTTTTTGGATTTGACACTAAAAGCACAAGCAACTAAAGCAAAGATAAACAAATGGACCTCATCAAACCAAAAGTGTCTGTACAGGAAAGGAAATAATTAACAAAATGAAAATGCAACTGGCAGAATGGGAGAACATATTTGCAAGTCATATCCAATGAAGGGTTAGTAACCAAACTATATAAGGAACTCTTACATCTCAATAGCAAAACAAACAGACAAACAAAACAAACACACAAACAAACAAAACAAAATATAAGCAAAGAAACTGAATACACATTTTCCTAAGGAAGACATAAATGGCCTAAAGTGATATAAAAAGATGCTCAATATCATTAATCATCAGGGAAATGCAAATCAAAGACATAATGAAATATGTCTCATTAGCTGTCATCAAAAGGTCAAAAGATAAAAAGTATTGGCAGGGATGTGGAGAAAAGGGAACCCTTGTGCACTGTTGGCAGGAATATAAATTGGCACAGGCACTATGGGAAACAGTATGGAGGTTCCTTTAAAAACTAAAAATAAAACTACCATAATATCCAGCAATGCCACATCTGGGTATATAGCCAAAGCAAATAAAATCACCATCTCAAAGAGCTATCTGCACCCCCATGATCTTTGCAGCATTATTTACAAAATGCCAAGATATGGAAACAAACTAAATGTTCATCAATGAACGAATGGAATTAAGAAAATGTGATATACAGAAGAATATTATTCAGCCTTAGCAAAGAAGGAAATCTTTTTGAAACAACATGGATGAACCTGGAGAACATTATGCTAAGTGAAATAAGTCAAACACAGAAAGACAAATATTGCATGATCTAAAATTATATGTGGAATCAAAACAAAACAAAACTCCAACTCATATTAACAGAGAGTAGACTGATAGTTACCAGAGACAGGGTTTGAGAGAATATATATAATGGAGAAGAGAGAGAGAGAGAGAGAGAGAGAGAGAGAGAGAGAGAGAGAGAGAAAGTAGAATGATGTATATTGCTGTTGAATGAGCAGTTTCCATTTTGCTAAATGAAGAGTATTGGCAATGGATGGTGGTGGGTTTCACAACAATATGAATGTACTTAATAGCAATGAACTGTGCACTGAAAAATGGTTAAGGTAGTGAATTTTATGTTACATGTATTTTCTACCATAAAACTAATGGGAAAAATACTACTAAAAAAGCATGAACTATAGAATTAACAATACTAGTAACAGTGAAGTTGATGATGATGATGATGAACAACAACAACATAAACTTTGACTTTAGAGAATGAAGAGGCCTTGATAATTTTAAAAAGTGTGTGTTGGGAGGAGGGGAGAGAGGAAAAATTGCTAAAAATAGGCTCAATGATTAGGATGTTTTATTAGAATTTAACCGTGTCTGATATGATGGTTGTCAGAACCCAGATACATACTCACTATTGATAATAAAAATAAAATAAATAAATGCGAGGAAAAAATGAACAGACTTTTTAGAAGCATGTTAGAACTGTCTTCAATTACAGACTCCATAGGTTCGGCTTCTTGGCATTTAACTTTCCCTGGACAATTCTACAAATAAAAGGACTGGCAAATCAAATTCACAATATTAAAAAAGGAGGATATTTCTTTAGAAGAAAGCTTCTTAGGTATATTTAAATATCCGTTTATAGATAAAGTAAATAATAATGGAACAAGAACTTTGAACTTTTTTAACTGTTGTACTCTGCAGATATCCAGTCCTTTAGAACTTGTCACTAGTTCATCACAATCAGTTCAACTTTAAGATATTTTTTTAGAATGCTGCTTCTAAAGGCAGATCCAGGTTTTGTGCTGCTTCTATAATTTAGAGAGGCCTGTCTGAGAATAACAATAAAAAGGCATATGTCTGTAAAAATGCGTTGCTAGAGTCCCTCTCAAGAGCATCATTAGCTGCATGTAAACCTACCTCTCCCTGCTCCTCATTTTATAATCAAGGAAAAATCATTTTCTTCTGCTTCAGCGCAATCATGCTCTCTCTGAAAAACTAAGAGAACACTTTCTTTCTCCAACAGATCTTAATTTATCTTCCAGAATCCCCCCCCACCCCCATCAAGGTTCTCTGACCTTAATTTATTAGCAGGGGGCCATAATGAACCCCTTTCTGTTTCATTCTTTTAAGAACAAAGGCCACAATTCACTGTTCCTCAGAATGGTATGTTCTTGTGACTGCAGAGATTCCCCTATTATCACATCATCACTCTCTCCCAAGTTTATAAAATGAAGATCACAAGGGAGGGGTGAATCGATGTTTCTATGAGTTCCCCCACCAAGAAGAAACAAGTTCAGCTGTTTCAGAGATGATGCAAAAACGAAACAGGTTTATAGTTCCACTTGGATAGCTATAAATGGCAGCAGCATATGCACAGAAATTACTCACAGAATCTAATGCACAAAGGAGAATATAAATTCAAGAGACTACAAAGGCAAGTGCAAGCCAGATTATTACTTGCAACTTGTCTTCAGACTCTAATTGCAATATCATAAAATATGAAAGATACAAAAAATAGAGACTGGAAAGAAATGAGAAAGGATAGGAAAAATTAATATTGGCAAAAAAATGTTGGTACTTTCACTTAGTACAAATTATTACATTTAAGTAAGAGAACCACATAGGATATATTTTAGATGTTTAAATCCATTTAAAATGAATTTTAATTCAATATATATATATTTTTTTAATCCTGCATTTTCCTACTGGAAAAGCTCTCATGAGAAATATGGCTACATATTTCCAATTTCTTAAGTTTCCCACCTAACAATCAAGAGCATATGCTAATCAATTTTAAATTGTTGATTCCAGACTAACAATGAGTTAATATGCTGTGTGTGCTGTAAAGGTTGACATGGAAAGCACTTTATTCAGTATTTGTATTTGTTATTATCTCTATACTGTCTTACTAAATAGAGTACTTATGAATATGGTAATGAATAATTTGAACTCATAGTTTGCTTTTGTTAAACTAAGCATCAAAACTGCCTCAGGAGAATCTCCGATTTGAGTCTCAGCTTAAAATATCCCTGTCAGTTTGTGAGTGTTAGGCTCCAAGTTTCCTCCAAGCCCCTGAACTGAAACTTCGTTGACGTTTTGGCATTTCCTTGAGAGACAAAGAGGCCACCTCCTGAGAAAACAATTGTAAACGGTTGAGCAAATAATTGCTGCCTTGTAATACTATACATCATGCTTCATGATCTCAGGGCTTATGTCTAGGAGATAACAACTGAACTGATGTTTCAACAAAATCCATAAATTCTAGGATGAAACATAGTGTGTACTATCTATTTCTTAAGAATAAATAAATACTGTAAAAGTAGAAAGAACTACAACCTCCCTTACTCTAAAAATGCACATGAAAGCCCAAGTGCAGACCTCCAGAACATGCATGGGGAGACTTTGGGGATGATCTTCTGCAAAGAAACAGAGCCACCTCTCCCTGGAGCAACACAGGAAGCATAAGCTACTTACCTATTTCAAATCAGAGGCCACTGAATATCCCTTCCTACGCCTCATTTCCTCCCATTTCTTCTCCCCCAAAGAAAAAGAGAATAATTTCTTTTTAGTGTCTATAACTAAAGTGCTGGCTATTGCATTCCATCAATTTCTGGGCCCCATCAAGGACAATCTATATTCTATTCCACTTAAATGTAGCATCAGTTTGTATTTTGGTTCTTCCTAATCAAATTTGGGAAACCAAATGTGTTTACCTATATTAATTATAAAACAGATTTCTAGGGAAATGGGTGGGAGGATCTACCTCTTTGCCTCTCCCTTAATTATTTGTGACTTCTCATGCTCCATGACATGATATCACAACCTTCGTCTATCATGGTTCAGATCGGGGAGCATAAGGAGGTAACATAGTGTGGTAGCTGAGAGCCTGACCTCTTTGGTCTGATCTCAGCTGTGATGCATGGTCACGTGTAATATTTGACAAGCTACATAACTTCTGAAGCCTCAGTCTTCTCATCTATAAAATGAGAATAATAATAGAACAAAACCCAGGCTGTGATGCTGGGAGGGTTAAATGAGTTCATTCAGGTAAAATATTTAGAATAGTGACTTTCACAAGGTAATGCTCAATAAATGCTGGCTATTGCTGTTAGAGAAAGATTCTGTTATAGGAAAAGCATATGGCCTAAAAAGCTCCTATATATATTCAAGGACCCCACCACATGTCTATCCTTTTCACTTCAAACATTCAAATTCTTGTCACATTTTTCCAAGTCTCAAAATCACAATATGCTGTTTTCTAAATTCCCAACACTCTTTGATATCTAAAGACATCCAGGAGCTAGGCAAAAGCTTTGGCCCAGGTGATTTTATTTATTTATTCTTAGAGAAAACAATTTTCAAACACATACTATGCCCATGCACTGTGTTAGACATTAGGAAACTGTAACAAAAGAAATGAAAGACGTTGTCTCAAGTCTCTTAATAGAGGTGGGAGGGTAGAAGGTGGGAGGAGGAAAGCAAGGGTTAACAAGTAAACCAATAACTGTAAGTTTCTGTATCACCCTTTCCTTTAAATGATAATAGTCCAAATCACTATCCTGGCCTGTGTCCTGTATCCTAATTTATTGTTTTTAGTTGTTGCAGTTGCTTTGAGAATCCCCCATCAGTTCTAGTACCCACCACAGTTCACTTCTGACTGTCACCAGTCATCAGGATGCTGCCCTGGTTTCTATCATGTGGAGCTCTCCCTGAGCCACGTCATTTGCTATGGTCAGCTCTCCGATGTGCTTCCTCTCCAAGCATGGAGAGATAAACACGAAAGAGCTAAGAAGACAGGGACCTGTACAGATCTGGGGGTCTGTACATTAGAACCTAGCACAGTGCCTGGCATATAGCAGGTACACTGTAAATACCTATTGAACAGATGAGTTGATATGTGAAGGAATTAGTGAATGAATACATAAGACAATAAACAGGGTTTTTCTTTTTCTCTCTTCTCCCCAAAAGTCCTGGACTCCTTACTCCAGCGGTTCTCAACCTGTGGGTCGAACGACCCTTTCACAGGGGTCGCACGACCCTTTCACAGGGGTCGCCTAAGACCATCGGAAAACAAAAAGATATTTACATTATGAGTCATAATAGTAGCAAAATTACAGTGATAGAGTAGCAACGAAAATAATTTTATGGTTGGGGGTCACCACAACATGAGGAACTGTATTAAGGGGTCACGGCATTAGGAGGGTTGAGAACCGCTGCCTTACTCCATATATGGACTATCAAGAAGAAGCATAAAAAAATTTCAGTTAATATTATATTAATTTCTGCAATGATACCCACTGCTCATAAGAAAAATAACTTATTTTATATTATCTTACAGCATTCTAATATCAAACATCTCAGTGTGTCTGAGATCTCATCTCTATGTAAGTCAAAAGGCTCTCTAACGTAGTCCTTCTCAAAACAAAGATAACACTCTCTTCCTGTCCTCAAAGCATGAATTTCAGCTTCCATTTTCCCTCTACTCCAATGTAGAAACAGTTGCAATTTTTAAAATAGCTCATATTGATCACTGCTACAGGATAGTAGCAGTGGTGATAATATTGATCATATAGTTAACATTTATGTGTTTTAAATATATTATTTCAACACTCTATAACAAGCTATCCATGAACTAGAAACTATAACCCCCATGTATAAATAGGGGAATTGAAGCTTATTAAGGATGAAATTACAGTGAATAATTAGTGTAGCCAGGACTCAAATCCAAGTGTGTTCACTATAAAACTGCACAATTTATAAATATGTGATCATATAGATGCAGATTAAAAAGAGATTTTTTTCAGACTGACATGATAAATTGTATTATTGTACATTGTACATCAGTCCCCTACCTTCATTACTTATCTATTTTCTATGGTAGAATTGTACTTCCCATCTCACTGAATTTAATCTGGTCATATGACTTGGTTTGACCAATAGAATGTGAGCTGAAATGTTGTTTGTCATATCCAAACAAAACATTTACATGCAATTATGCAATTCAGCTTAGCCTTTTATTATTTCTTTCTGCTATAAGAAAGGGTATGCCCCACATGTGGGAGCAGAGCCAAATAGCCAGTGAAATTGAGGTTTTCCATTTAGAACATACCTGGTTAATATTACTAATAGATTATAAAGTTGTACATTAGTTGAAGAAATAGAAAAGGATGATGCAACAATCTCTATCAAACATACATGGTTGTGAAGGAAAGGAGAAAGACAAAGCAAATGCCTAAAGAGAGCAGGGCACATAAATAAATATTTAATTTTTTATTTTTTTTTCAAAAAAGAGATTGACCTAGCATTATCCAAAGGGATGATTTTTCACTTCAAGAATGAGAATGAAGGGGGAAAAAAGGAGTAAAAATATAGAGCACACTTGAGCCAGTAAGAAAAAGATTGACGATATAGAAGATGCTCATCATAATCTATTGAGTACATTTCCTAAAAACATGAACTATGGAATTCAGGGCCCAAGTGCTGTGGATATGGCTCATCATAACTATGTGTCAAGTATGATGCTAAGCACATTGCATTAAATGGGACTTTCCCATTAAATTCTCACAATCACTCTACCTAACTATGCCTCTGCTACTAACGAGAAAGCTGAGGCCTAGAGTGAAGTCATCCAGCTCATAAGAGACAGAGACAAGATGTGAATACTGGAAGTCAGGCTCAATAAACTGTGCCTCTAAACACTCAGCAATGTTGTTTGCTTGTTATAGGAAAAAGAATGAGAAAGACTGTAGAAGAGTTTGAGCTTATACAGATCATTTTATGAGTGGAGAGAAGGAGGTAATGAACATTTTGCCTGATATCACTGGCTCTCTTTGAAAGGTGGGATAAGAGAATAAGGATACTGATGGGAAAGTGGGATTGAAGATAGGGCTAAAAAGAGAGGGATTTACATATGAAGAGACTCTAACACAAAGATGAGGACTTAGTAGTGACACCAATCTGCCCAGTGAGTCACTTACTCCAGTAGTGCCTAGAAACTCAGGTATGAGAAACAACTGATTATAGGTCTGATGTAGAGCTGAAGGTCTGCAAGGCGGGTCACATGGAAGAACAAAGAAATGAAAAGTCCCAAGCCTGCCTCCAGGTGTAAGAGGAAAGAAAGCAAAGCCAGGAGAGACTGGTAAATACTCCCCAAAATGGCCAAGGACAGTTATTTCCCCTTCTTTTTTGCTCAGAGAAGACGTGAAAGTCACAAAACTTTTACCCTTATATTTTCCTTCATTATGTAATACTTTTCCTCATGTCCTTTCTCTTTTGTGTGTATAAGATATAAATGTATTACTTTTGTTTTGTTTTGTTTTTCTCTTATTTATTTCAGAACCTCCCTCTATAATCTTGTGGCTTTACACAGTAAATTACAAGATGAGGTCTAGGCAAAATAATCCATTAGGCCCTTGGAGATAAGACGCATACTCAGATCTATACTTACCAAAACCAACAAACAAAACAAAAATAACAGAAGTGGTGAAGTTTTCAAGTTATAAATCAGTCCACTGAAATTACACATGCAGCTGTATTTAGAACATGTTTTCTAGTACGTTGACAAAATGACACAATCCTTCACTCACTCTGAATTTATAGCCTTTCTAATTTCATTCATACCTTCTCCCAATAAGGAGGCCGTTTATCCCCCTCTTGCGTTTGTACCTGCCTTTTGATTTGCCTTGGCCAATAGAATACAGTAGAAGTAATGGTGTGTCAATTCCAAGCCTAGAACTCAAGAAGTCTTAAATACTTCCTCAATTTCTCTTGAAATCCTAGTAAACATCATGGAAATAAGTGCTGGCTAGCTTACTGGGGGATGAGAAATCACATGGAATAGAAATGAGACATACTAGCTGTCATCCTAGATGGCCCAGCCCCTTGTCAACTCAACAGCTGACCACATACACATGAATGAGCTCAGCAAAGATGAAAAGAACCTCTAGCTGAGCCCAGTCCAAGTTGTTGACCTGCAAAATTATGACATAAGTGATTGTTGTTTTAAGACACTAATTTCAGGGTGATTTATTGTGCAGAAAAAGATAACAGATTCATGAGAAATTCTGATTTATCTGTGCCCTTCCAGCAGGCCTGAATGTGACCCCTGCAAGTTGAGGAAATGTGTCTACGTCTCTACTGGTCTCTTCTCTCAAGTTTGAATTGTCAGGAGTGTAAAGGCTGCAAGGCCAAGGCTGATAGACCTAGGTTAAGAGGACATGTGGTGTGGTTCATCTTCTGCTATCCTGAAACCCCAAATCATACAAAGACAACTAATTCTGAAGTCTGCCTATACTGGGAGAGCCTGGTTCCCCTTGCATCTGGGTCTTTATGGTCGGGAATTTAGTGTCTTTTTCTGTCAATCCTCATTCCTTATTGGTCCAAAAGTAGACTGGGCAAGGCCAAGATGGGCCTTGAAGAAAACAAGAGTCTCCTTCCCAAGAGAAATGATGGCACATCACTTTCAAGAGGGACTATGTGAAACATGGACCAAACTGCTGATTGTGTCCCTAGTGACAAAGTATGGTCTCAAAAAGGAAATAAAAAAAGAGGTTCTACCCACTTTGGATTGGACACAGAACTGATAAGGGGTCTAGTAAGTCAGTGGCAATGCTTGGGAACAGTGGCTGACAACTGACAAAGTTGACAGTAATGCCTGATTGAAGATGGCAAAGCCTCTGCAGAAAAGGTGAGCCCATGTTGGTGAAGGTATAAAACGTACCTCTTGAGAACACCAAGAAATAACCAAAAGCAATATTTCCAGAGAGCCAAGGACCTGTGGCTCTGAGTGAGTAAGCCCTGATACAACTATTAAAATGGCCTTATCTGAATGCATAGGCTGGAGGTAAGTTCTGGAGGTTCCTTAAATATTGTAGGCTATTAAATGTGGGTAATGTCTTCCACATAATTTAAAATATTAACAAAGCCTGGAAAACAGTCTGTAAATGAGGTTTCTTATTTTCAAGATCAACAACCCAGCAATGGTGAGAAAAAGTGATTTCTTGCCTTTGGAGGAAACATGAACTCTGTCTCATCTTCATATCCTCTCAGCCACCACAACCTCTCCTTGCTGCCTCTGTCACTCTAATAACGCCACAGTCAGTCAAGTCAGCTGGTGTCCCTGACAGTGAAATGTTTTCTTTAGTTTCAGATTGGGCCACTTGCTCATCAGAGCTGCTCTCACAAGAAAGAGATGGCTGAGCAGTCCAAGATGCCCACCTCCTTTCCCACTGCGGCTTGACACCCCACAGCAAGCATGCCACCCGCCCAGGTGCCAAACAAATGCTCTCATCCTGAAAGAGATGCGGATACTTTCATTGGCCTCTGCAATCAGCTTGTCAAGATGGAAGAGAGGAAGTCAGGGGAGAAAAGCTGAAAGAGCCTTCCAGAGTACACTCATACCTTTCTTGTCAAAAAAATTGTAACTGCTCCGTTTGCTATCAAAGATGTCAGAGGCCTCTTCATGCCTTGGTTTTACATATTCATAATATCAGAGAGAAAAAAAAAGGAAAGGAAAAAAGACCGCAATATTTTTTTCTCTCTTGTTTGTCTAACAGAATGTCATCAAAGAACCAGGATTTGTGACTTGTGACTCAGAAAGATGAAGGCATTGCTGACATGGCCTGAGGAGGTTTTACTCATACCTAAGGGGTGTTGCCTGGGCTTGTTTTCAAAATGCTGGTACAAAATTCTCCTTTTTAAATACAACAAATGTTGGCAGCTGACAGGATTTTTGGCTCCTCTGCCTTTGTAATATATAATAATAATGCCTTAATTTCTTTACACTCTTCAATACTGGACTCCAAAGTGATTTAAAACACACGGCATTCATAGACTCCTTTGTCCAGCACTGAAATGCACAAATAGGACACACAAATATGTGTAGAAAGGTTATTACGGTTTCTACCTAAGAAATAGTTGAATTCTCATTTTATCACCATCATTCTGTAGGACTCTTCAAGAATCACTGTGTTTCCAGATGACGACAGGGAGGTTTTGCATGTTCCTGTAGGATTCAATTGACCTTTGCCTATCAAAAACATACGGTTTGGGAGGGAAAAGTTAAAACACAGATTCCCAGGCCCAGAGTGAATCAGGGTTTCCACAGATGGGTTACAGTTACCAGTATTTTAAACAACATCCCCCAAAAGATTCTTAAAACTTAATAAGCCAGATGACACTTGCTGTATCTGCAACTGGGACATCTTCAGATGCCAAGATGTTATCATTACTAACCTCTTTCTTTTTGCTTGTTTTGTTTTTTGGTTTTTTTTAATGAAATGACTATGCTCTCAAAAGCTATATGATCTGGAGAAGACAACATTCTTGCCTTCCCTAAGCTTTACAGTAGATCCCCTAATGCAGATGAACATGAAGAAAAGCACATTTGCCTACAAACAAAAATAAAACTCCGAGACAGTTGGTAACTGAAATAAAATTGGTAGTTGGTTAGTGGAAAAAAAATGAACTGCAACTTGACTTTCCCTAGTGAGGAAGTAATTCCTCCAGGAGGACTTCAGTGTCCTTCCCAAAGTGATGGGAAAGTGTGCTTGACAGTTTAGCCATAAAAGGCCTGTAAGACAGAGTGGATAAAGGACAGCAGGCTCACAGAAAGAGTCTCGCAGATGGAAAAAGGAGGACAATCTCCAGAGAATACAGCAGTTCTCTACAGGGCTTTGAAAGGTCTAAGAAAACCTCCTGCAGTGTAAAGGGATCTGACAAGAAGACAGGAGGAAGACTTGGATTCCATGGAGATGCCAAGGGGGTCCTCAGGGCATCCTACTGTCTGCACCCCCAATTTCTACCGACCTGCCAGCTTCCCCAAGTGTTTTCGTAACAACATCCTTTAATATGTACAATTGACACTTCTTAATTTTTAAGTTTACAGTGAATAAATCATCTTTGGAAAAATCTATGCTATTTTTATTGCTCTGCAACATAAATCTAATTTTGAAAATATATTTGCTGGGTGCATACAGCTTCAAGAAAAACCCACTCTTTCTCCTTCTCACTGACTAAGTCCCTCAAGTGGAAACATGGGGTGACCACTGCCTTTGTTCTAGTCCTGGCTTAGAAAAATTTTTCCTTTTCTTTGGAACTATTTTTCCCCCCACTATCAGTTATATTCAGGGTTGGCCCATGCAACCACTATGGCCATAGTGTTAAAATATTATCTTTTATGGGGGCCAGCCAAGTGACTCAGTTGGTTAAGAGTTTGCTCAAGAGTGCGAGCTCTGGGCCGGCCGAGTGGCACCATGGTTAAGAACTGGCTTGGGACCCCAGAGGGCCCCGCTTCGGATCCCACATATGAGGGCCAGTGACACTGCCCTCCACAGCTAAGATGCTGAACAACAGCTCAACCTGGAGCTGGGCTGCCATGAGTCGCCAGTGACAGCGTGGACTGCAGCCCCTGCTGCAGTGGGTTGCCATGGGCTACCGTGTGTAGCCAGCAGCCAATGTGAGTGGCCGTCCAGAAGCTGGCGACTGATCTGCCTCAACCAGGAAGAGCGCAATGATGGTACCAACTTGGGCCAGTAAAGCAACGTCCTCCACAACTAGACTGAAGAACAAAAGGACAGCAACTTGTCTGTTCCCCTTCCCCCAATTCCCCAGCATTGTTCCCATCCCCCCAATTCCCCAATAAAAATCTTAAAAAAAAAAAAAAAAAGAGTGCAAGCTCTGAGCAACAGGGTTGCTGGTTTGATTCCTGAGCTGAGCTGCCACTAAGCTGCCAACAGGTGGCAGAATGGCTCAGCTAAAAATAACAAACAAACAACAAAAACAAAATATTATCTTTTATTATTCTTATGCTATAAAATAGTAGCACTCTGTTATCACCAAACCCAAATCCCAAATCATCTTGTGCTTTGCTCCTTAATTTGCCATGAGACTCTGCTTGTTCTGATTTGATCTCTTGATACTTGCTAATCTTCTGATGGAGGGAAAAAAATTAATTCCATAAATGGCCCTCTGGTGATCAGGGGCTCTGAAATGCTAAGCTTTATTTGTTAGCAACTGTCGATTTATTTCTTTGCATATACCACAGATTCCACCTCTATGTCTGTGCCCGCTCCTGGCAAACACCCATACCTCCTTCACTCCCTATGATCAAGTTAAAATGTGTGTCAAAATAAACCCTAAACATTGTAAAGTCTAATAGAAATTTAATCCATCTCTATTTTTGTAAGTTTTACTAATACTGTAAATTTTGTTTTTAACTGATGGATGCCATCCTGTGGAGAAACTTGGTAATGCTGAGCTATTGCTAACAGGCCTCTGGTCAGTTCTGATGCAATTAGCAAGAGATAAACATGCATTTCACACTCCACTAGCACTGGGATTGGGCTAGAAAACTCAGGATGATCTCTATCAAAGGTACAGACTCCCATTGGTGATCGCAGTCTAAATCATTTATTGAAAGGCTGCAAGCAAACTCAATTAAGGGACCGAGTTTCATTCCACAGATGATTATATTTCCTACTACAAATATAAAACCTCGTGTCTTCACAACGCTCCCTGAAAAGTCTGCACAGTGATTTCCTTCCTTCAAAAAGAAGAAGAAGAAAAAAAAAAAGTGTGGTGTTATATCTCACTGAGGTAAGAACTCAATGCTGCTTTATAACTGAGCTTACTGTCCACCTCACCAAATGAATCAACCTGATTAGCTGTCGAGTACAAACTGCTGAGAGCCCACCATGGAGCGGTCACCTTTACACTTAACAGCACAGGGAAATTACAGTTGAAAAAAAAAAAATTTAGTCACTCACTCTAAAATAGCAAATCCAGTCATTGTCATGAGTGTTGCTTAACACAATTTCATGCCCTCTCAGCCTTGCTCAACTGCGTTTTCTCCTCGCTGTCTTTGCACGGAGGAAGGTGAATGATTAAAGCTGGCAGGCCCACCCCAAGCAGCTGCCTATAAGCCCCTAGAAGCACACAGGGAGTCTGCTGTCTTAAAGATGCCACCAGAGGAAAGTGACAAGCTGGGAGTGGCCCTTTAGAGTAGCCATATTTGTCCATCAGTGTTTACCCCAGGAGTAGGTAAACTGTACATTGCTCCTGGATTCTAAGTTTATTCTCCTTAGTGTGTATTTAGATAGCATTCTGGTGATGCCACCCTCATATACGACAGGTACTCACTCCCTTGTACTAACGTGATTTGTATGTTTTTCCCAGGTCCACTATTAGATTGTGAGTCCCTGGAAAGCAAGAAAAATCTCACACAACTTTGAATCTTTCATAAAACAAAACAACAAAAACGGAGTAGTGCTTTACAAGCACTCAGTGCTTAGAAGCTTATTTTAAAAAGAGAAAGAGAGGGAGAGAAGCAGCTAATACAGTCACCCCTTGCTTAAAGAATGTTTCTTTAAATTGTCTAATTGCACCATAGGAAAAAAATTATGTCCATTTTCAGAATTATCAATTTTCGCCCATAACAAAGAAAAATCAAAACCCCACCCAGAAAGTTCTTCAATAACCGTAAATACCCAGCTCACTGAGCATACTTAAGAGAGAGAGAAAGTAAAAGACTGAACAAGAATGAAAGATAGGGCAATAGCTAGACTATCTGCTATCTTACAAGGTTAGAACAGGGTTAGTCAAACTTGGCACTATTAACATTTTAGGCTAGATAATTCTTTGTTGTGTGGGGTTGTCTTGTGCATTGTAGGATATTTAGTAACATCTCTAGCCTCTTCCCATTAGATGCTAGTAGCACGTCTCCTGCAGGTATACCAACCAAAAAAATTGCTCCAGATGTTGCCAAATGTCCCCTGGAGGGCAAAATGGGCCTGGTTGAGAACTGCTGGTTTAGAGTTAACTGACACTCGTAGGATGGACTCTCCAAAAGGAATAAAATGTGCAATAAATTTTTACATGGTGGTCATATCTAATGCAGCTAACAGCTTTCTGCATTTCACCCATTTTGGGGAATCGGATTAAGAATGGAAAACGGAGGGCAGGTATACGAAGTCCTCAATATCACTTCTTAAACCCATTAAACATTCCTGATCTGAGGTCAACTGTTCTTGACATTGAGCATCCTTATGACTTGGATTAAATCTACTTTTAAATCCTAGCTCAGAAATCATATTCCTCTCTCTAGACTTAGCCCTTCCCCCACTCCCCACCCCCCATCCCCAAAGCAGCAGAAGACAACAGCTGGATCTGGCTAAAGTCACACATTCTGGCCTCAGGTAGGTTAAAGGTAACATCTTGACCTAAGTTATGTTTCCACTCCTGAGCCCTAAGGTGGAGCAACCCCCCTGGCTACTTTCCCAGGAGACTGGACAGAGGGATCCAGAAAAGGCCTCAGAACTGTCCTCAAAGTCTGAAGAAATGATTCATTACCCTTACCTCACCTCTGACCAATCAGCAACTAACACGACCCCAAGCCCTTAACCCACAGTGTCTTGTGATTTAGTCCTATATAATCTGTAACAGACATGCTATCGGAAAGTCGGGCTTTTGAGCATTAGCTTCCCATTCTCCTGGATGGCTCCATTCATCAACAAAACAGCCCATCTTTCCCCACTGCAATTCTCCGTGTTCAGGGTTTGGCTCTGCTAGTGCAGGCAGATGAACTCTTTCTGTTTTATAACGTTCTCAGCTCAGGCCTCTGACTTACTGGAAAATGGACGGCAATAGTGGCAATCATCAGATTGAGTTGGGGCCACTGAATGGCTAACAAAGGCCTTTCCACTTCAAGGTTTTGAGGATCTCTGGATATTAAAAATTTAAGAAATCTCATATCAAGTTTATAAAACAAGGTTAAGACTCATAGAAAAATTCAGGCCCACTTTCAAAAGTAGGGAGAATTGTTGATCTCAAATATGAAATTTTCTCAGATACCCCAGGCCTCAGGAGTGGCCTATCTAAGATTGTATGGAAGAGGAACCCTGTTCCTTCCTTTCTCTCTCTCTCTCTCTCTGCATAGCCATCTACACAGTAGATCTAGTTTTTGTTTTGTTTTTTTTTTATCTTTCTCCTCCCTGCCTTCTTAAGGTTCATTCTTCTCATTGTATAAAGTACATACCAGGGGTGCCAAAAAAAATGTATACAGATGACTTGTATTCATCTTTTGTTATCATTATATTTCGAGTATTACAATTTTAATACAGTTTGTTCCTTTCTAAAAACGTGTATGCATTTTTGGAGGGCACTCTCTGTATTATTTTTTCTTTCAAATCTCTTGGGAGAAGGATTCTAACAGCTCTTCCAGATAGCGTCCTGTAACTCAATCAAGATGGACCACTGAAGACATGTCTATCCCTGAACCGGTAACAATGGTTCCAAGAATGAAACATGCTGACTAGTTCAAGCCAACTACAAACATTCCTGGATGGAAGGTAGAGCGAACAGGGGATGGACAGAGCCAGAAGAAAATCTGGGTGATATCTGGTAGGGAGAAAGGAAAAAATGCTACTAACACCATCCGCTATCACAGTTTGATTTTCAATATCTACATTTAAAAAATAGCACTTTTAAAGTAAAAATTACAGGGCTGGCCGAGTGGCTCAGTTGGTTAAGAGCTTGCTCAAGAGTTTGAGCTCTGAGCAACAGCGGTTCAAGTCCAGCCTAAGCTGAGCAGCTGCTGAGCTGCCAATAGGTAGCAGGATGGCTCAGCTAAAAATAAATAAATAAAGTCAAAATTGCAATGCAACATACTTCCCTATTTGCAAGACAATTATAGGATTAGTATTTTGAAATAAATATCAATTCACAGTGTGCAACACTGATATGGTTCGGTAACAAAAGTTTAAAGTATAGAATGATCATTTTTCTATTCTTTATGCATGTAACTGTATACTCTTTCCTAGTTTTGAGATTACAGGAAAAGTTGTAAATTTGAGACCTTTTGTGAATGTAAGGCTCTGGTCAAATTGCAAAATGTCAAAAGGCAGTCCCCACCACCACCATCACCAGAGACAGGGTTCCTATTCTTTTTGGTCCTTTTAGCATTATTAATAAACTTTCAAAGATAATCACAAAATTAGAAAGAGGCATAAGTTCAAACGATGAAAAGAAATATAAATATCACTCCCTAGAGCGTATTCAGAAAAGTAAACTCCCTGTTAGGGAGAATTAGTTATTTTCCATGAAGGTGAGTGCATGCTGCAGTGAAGAGCTTTGGAGGCTGGAAAAAGGGAGAGTTAAGCCGAGCTCCCTGGAGGATTGTAAAAGCAGTTTATTTTAAGTATGCTAAAATGTTAGGGTATTATCTTCCTAATAAGATGAGATCAAAGAGGAGTCAGCAAACAAAACTAAGAAAATAGATGCTGTTTCTGAGTTCAAAAGTTCAACAGTGTGTGCCTTCAGGCTTCCTGCTGACTCTGTTGGGGTTTGTATGGAGCGTTCACAATTTCCGGAGCTTGCGGAGAAGCCAATAAGGTTTTCTGTGATATTTCTAAGCATAAAGGCACCCTCTAGCTTCCACATGGACTATGTTCTAAGAGTTCAGGTTGTGAGTTATTTATTTAGGATGCAGCTTGCATTTTCCCCAGACCCGACCAGATAGTTAAGTGGCTGAAGTCAAGTTCTGTCCTGACAATTTTGTGAGATGTAAATGGCATGCTGTAATGGTCCTGTGAGAAATGGATTCAGAATTTCAACTTGGAACGGCCTTTCCCATCAGCATAGGAATACTTCAGTTTCCAGTCCCTAGGGCCAGGGACCTAAGCTCCAAAAAGGGGGGAAAGGATAAAATGTGGAGTTAGAGGAAATCTAAAGGTAAAAACCTTTGAAACCCAGAGAGTCGGAAATTTCCTTCTCTCCTCACTCACACTCTACCATTTGCCTCCACAGCCCTGAGCCCTTCTCAAAATGGGGTTTGAGAAATTTGCTTTCTTAGCTGTTTACAAAATAATGCCTAACTCATTTCCCAGCTTTTCTTTTGTCATAAAACAAACACATCACCATTTTGAGATTTTTATGAAAGATTATATTTTAGGCAAAAGTAGAGAGCAGCTATTAAAAAGTGTTATCTCCTTTTTTAACTTTCTTGGACTTTATTTTACCCTGTAAATCATTACTGCCATAAATTCCAAAATATCAACTTTTTACAATGGTTAAGATAATAATAAGAAGGACCCCCTTACTAACCTTACAGACATGAGGTAGTTAATGAATGTTCCAAAATTGCCAGTCCTCTGAGAAGCAGTTTAAATCACAGGAGAACAGAGATTAAGGATGCATCACCTGTTCCTATTACTGGATTTTAAATGGTTAAAATTCATTTGATGTTGCTTAATTCAGAGCTGAAGTGAAAGTTTAAAATTGGATATTTGATGTAACTGCACATAGATATAATCAAGCAAGCCAAGAGCTTGTTATGCTAGCGCGTGAGAAACAATTTACCAATGGGCCAGAAAGGAATGGCCAAATGAGACAAGAAATGACCCTCAGGTAGAGAAGAAAAAGCTGAAGAAAAGGACGTTCATGTTGTACAGAGAAGCAGAAAGAAAAAACTGACTAAGAAAAACAATTGTTTTACAGAAAAAGGGAAAAGGTGACTGAAAGAAAGGGGCATGATTTCTTCCCTTTTCTCAAAACAGATGGGTATTTGGCAAGTACTGCATAGATTTAGAATTGTCAAGACAATGAGAATAAAAAGGTGATATAACTTGGCTCCCATCACTAGGAACAGGGGCAAGTATGCCTGGAATTGTAGAAACATTAAGGATGACACCCACTTCATCCGCCAGCTAGCCTGGGCAGTGTTTCCACCACACTCAAAATTCAGAGTTTTCCATCTTAGGGGAAGCAGTGCTTATATACCAACCACTGAATTAGTATTATCAGTTCTTTTGCGCTAGTAAGTATTAATGTTATTGTCTCAGAAAAGTGTTAGTATTTACTACAAGTGCAGTCGCCTTGTAGTAAAGAAATTCTCAGGTATACTATTGGGTTGTTGGAAAAGTCATGACGCATTTTTGCAACAAAAAACAGAAAAAATACATCATGACTTTTCCGACAACCCAATATAAGGACATATACCAAGACTGATAGTCCATGAAACTAATCTTAGAGCCTCATGTAAGAGAGGACAATAATGCACATGATACTGATCTAATGAAGTTAAAGAACCACATTTCCTTCCCTACTCTAAAAGCATTACCCAGATTAAGTGCATGTAATTATTGCAAATCTGAAAAAAAAAAAAATAGGGGATTTTCTTAACTATGAAACAACCAACTACTTTCTGAAAATTTCTGGAACATACAGAACTTTTTATCAGGAACAATTTATTGAAGTTGGTTTTCCATAGTCAACACCAAGTTAGAGTGAGATGGGTAAAGATTTATATATTTATTTTTTAAATTAGTTTCAGGTGTACAAAACAATGTAATAGTTAGACATTTACACCCTTCACAAAGTGATAAACCCCCTCCCCCAATCTACTACCCCTCTGACATCATATACAGTTGTTACAATTCCATTGACTCTATGTATCTATTTTATTATTAGATGGAAACCAGCAGATGGCACTGTGTTAGGCTTTATCCCAGTAATTTCCATCATGCAGTAATATCCTTGTGGTTGGACCTTGGGGAAATGCAAGATAGCACTTTGGTGAAGTATCTTATAGGAAATAATTAAACATGCCAGTAAAGCATCTTCTACTGCTGAATTTCTGACTATGATTATTTCTTTGCTCTCTGCTACCCACAGTGTAGAAATTCAACAACCACAAGAATCTATGCTGCTACCTGCTTAACCAGAGAAGGAAAGAACCACTTTGGGAGGCGGGAAGAGAGTGTCTTCTGGTTGTTAGATTTCTGCACTGTGGTCAGCGGATAGCAAGAAGTCATCTCAGTCAGGAACACAACAGTGATATGGGCATCTTGCAGCTTATCTAAATAATGTTTAGTGTTTCGCATTGTGTACTTTACAGACATTATTTCATTGATCCTAAAAATATCTCTGTGAAATAGGCAAGTAGAGATGTTGCCATTATCTGTTGCAGAGAGCTTTCACCAAGAAATAATTTTACAAAAGCTCAAGTATTGAGAAAGCATAAATTCTGAAATATATCTCTAATATTTAATTATCTAGATTATGGCTTGGTAATTATTAGGGATGCAGCTCCTTATTAGGGTTGTACTCCTCTAAGTGGATTTAAAAATCTACACAGTGCCATGATGTGTGGAGAATCACAAAGTATTTCAAGAGTACTTAGAGGGCTGACTAAATAACTAATTAGCTTTGTGACCTTGGGAAGGTCATACAACCTCTGGACCTAAATGACTTCATCATAAAAACAGTGGAGTTATACTAGGTTTCCATCATATTGGCAGCATAATGAAGTGCTTGCAAGTCTAGACTTTGGACTGAGGAAGCCTCCAGTTTGAATTCCTGCTCTGTCACTCAGCTGTGTGAACTTAAATAAATTGTTTAACTTTTTGAGCCCCAGTTTCCATACCTCTCAAATATGAGTAATAATAACACCTATCTTTTTTAATTGTTTGAGAAAATTATGTGCAACAAATGTAAAATGTTTAACATAGCACCTGGCTTATACTAAGCATCCAATAAATATTAACTATCATTATTAGCAAATATGGCTCTAACCTCATGCTATTAAAGAGTTTCTTTATTGGGTTTTGCTTACTGGGTTGAACCTGCTCTAGGTTCTATAGCTGATTCAGGCTCTGACAACTCATCATGAAATGTTACTTAATTTTTAATAAATTTAGTAAGCAATAACTTACTTTGTAAGCCCTCCCTTTCTCTCTTGTTTTGAAAGGAGAGTGAACTGGCCTGGCCAGAAAGTGAAGGCAGATATCCAGAAATGCAGGCAGAGTGAGTTAATCAAAGTCACAGCTGGTATGAATGTCAGAGCTTTATCTACTTTTCCAAAAGTTTTTGGCTCGCAGTAATATCCTTGGTCCAGGCTGCATCTTGCCAACCCTAGTCATATTTCAAAGGTTGATTTAGATTTGGCTGCTCAAAGCATAGATCACTACTCCAATCTCCATGACATTTCCAGCCCAGGACCCAAATTCTAACATCCTTAAAAGTTATAGCCATAAACAAAGCAGAGGTACATTGCTAAATTAAAATGGGGAAGGAATTATTATCCACATGGAAGTATATTTTAGTCATTTCACCAAATTTAGGTCAACCAAGTTGATTTTGTGGTATTTCCAGCTGCTATCTGTGTTTTGGCACTAGGGTAAAGGTTCCAAAGTAGCTCTCTATGGCCTCAGTCATCTCTGACGAAGTGTGTAATGTCTGGCTTCTATAATATTTCCATTAAAATACCTATGAAGGTTCAGAAGAAATAATAATGATAACTATTAAATAATAATACAAATAATCATAATAAACATAAAGATGTAGAGCCAATATTCAAATCAGAAGCTGACTAGAATTTTTACTTTCTATTACTAATTAGGGGGTAGAAATGAAAATTACAATTAGCAAAAAACCTCAGTGTGGCAGCTATATGTTCCAAAGATGATCACACCAATATATCCCATTCCAGGTATTCTTACAATATTACATTGATGCTCCTTCATCAAGGGGTGGGGTCTATTCCCCCTTCCCCTGAATATAGATCTCCATAGACCTAATATAAAGCATAGAGGAAGAAGAAACACTGCATAACTTTCATGGCTCCATTAGAAAAGTCAGTACTGCTTCTCTCTCTCTCCCTTTCTATCCCCCCACCCCCGCCTCTCTCTCCCTCATCTTTGGAGTTCAACCATCATGTTGTGAGAAAACTCAGGCCATGTAGAGAGGCCACTGATTGGTTTTCTGGTCAACAGTACCAGCTAAGGTCTAAACCAGCAGCCAAGAGAATGAACTACTAGATACATAATAGAGTGAATCTTCTGATAATTGCAGCCCTTAGACTTTGAGATGTCCCAGCTAATGATGAGTGGAGCAGAGATGAGCTACCCTAACAGGCTTTGCCCAAGTTTCAAATTTGTAAGCAAAATAAATGTTGTTGTTGCTGCTTTAGGCCACTAAGTTTGTTGTTGTTGTTGTTGTTGTCGTCGTTGTTGTTTGTTTTTTTAGGCCACTAAGTTTTGAGGTGGTTTTTTACACACCAATAGATAACCAGAAGACCCTGACACACACATTGCCACATAAAAGAGAGGGATCCTGCTGTTTTTATACTGGAATCAGATATTCCGTGTTCTTCCCTCACTGCTGGTTCCACTGTTCAGAGAAACAGGTTCAACTGGAAAATGGACTGCTCTCCCTCCATAGGCACAGTTACTATCTTTAGAGTTTATCAGAGCATTATAACAGAAGCAATTTAATAGCATCCACTAATACTTGCTAAGTGTTTAAGATTGAGTAAGCATGGTGTTAATGATTTTACCTGCAATTTCTCATTTAATACCCTCAACAACTCCATGAAACTTAAGAGAAGTTCAGAAGTTAAGAAATTTATCCAAAGTTCCTCAGCAGAAGAGCACTATTTAAAACCAGTGTGCTTAACCACATGGAAAGTAAAACCATTCTCCTAAACTCTTTCATTAATGAGGAAATAAAACATCATTGGAAGACCTTTGGAAAATAGTGACCACAAAAAAAAAACATGATAAAATAAAATATCATGTCAAAATTTACAGGATGTAGTCAAAGCTGTACTCAGAGAACTAGACTCAAATGTACTCAGAGTAAAATTAATAGATTTAGATGCTTTCACTTTAAACAAACAAAGAATAAAAATAAATGAACCAAATATTAAATTCAATAATTTATTAACTCAATCTAAGGAAACCAGAATGGATTATCATACTGGTTACATCATACATTAAACAAAATAAAAAGGCTTGAGGTATAAAACAATACAAATTAAACCCAAGGGCAGTGTATCATGAAAAAACAAAAGTTGAATAATTGTGTATACTATTCAGGGGAGGCTAACTGCTAGGAAAAAAAAAACTTGAAGTTTTAGTCATTTAATAAATGCTTATCAATTGCTTACATTATAATCTAACTATTGGGTTGCCAGAAAAGTCATAGCACATTTTAGCAATGAAAAACATAGAAAAAATACATCATGACTTTTCCAACAACCCAATAAATGGTGATGGGGGTTAGGAGGCCTCTGCTTCACAAATAGGAAGAGAGTAGATGATTGTTCATGGGTAATTTCTGTGGTCTAGAACTAGAAGCCATATATAATACTTCAGTACATGTTCCTTTCACTAGAAGCTAACCATATAGCTTTATTGCAAGACTAAAAAACTTAGTCCATCAACATGCCCAAGAGGAAAAAAAAATGGGTTTGGTGAACATATGCCATTGTCTCTGCCATGATCTTCCTTAGAAGTCAAGAAATATCCATTTTGCTTTTTCATCCCACATGTGGAACATACTAACCCACTACCAAGGAAAACTCAAAGTCCTAAGAATTCGTTGTAATCAATTAAAGTTCAAGAGCTCTTGATGATGCAAAGTCCTTTTTAACTTGCCTCATGTTGTTTCTCATGATCTGGTGACTAATGAACCAAAAAGAGAAATTATTTGCCTCCCTCTGACACTGGCTGCATAATTGTGGAGCAGGGACAGTGTAAGTGCAATAAACATTCCCATTCAGAAAAGGGAAGAATAGAAATCACACAGCAGATATTGGTACATAGCAATTCTGAAATCCTATGGTACAAATATTACAAACCTGATTCTGTTTTCAGAAAGCACATCTTCACCGTTCTTTTAATCCCTGGCTGTCTGAGTTAGGAACATGGTTCTTCCATGTCAAAAATCTTCCATAGCCATATTTAAAATAAATTTTGGATATTCTGACCACTTGGAGGCAGAAAAGCTTGAGGAACTTACTTTCTGTTCATTGAAGGCTGAAGTTCCAATAGTTGATTTAAAGTTTGGTCAGAGAATTTTAGCCCTGGTATATTGCTTTTTTAGACTTCTAAATTATTTGCTTCCAATTAGTATAATGCACAGCAAACATACTCAAAGTCTTTTCCTGGACATAGTTCCCAAATCTGATGTATTTATTTGCATTTTTGCCACCAAGCACTCCAACCTTAATCTGCTTCTTTGAGGCTATCAGGCTTGGCTAGGAAGACTATTTGCAATAGGCTTCTTCACTCACAAGCTTTCTCAGTCATATTTGCCACCAAATCTTATCTCCCATTGTTTCAGAGCTAGAAACAGTCAACTTTTCCAACTCTTCAAGGACTTTTTTTTTTTTCTGGACTTTCTCTATTTCCATTTATTTATGCTTTCAAGTTTGCCAATTCTTTCCTGAGGTCCCTTTATCTTTTCAAACCTCAATAAATACCAACCAACATACACTAACAATTCTATTCTTTCAATTCACTTCCCCTAGGCCTATCGGCTAAATGGACATATGGTCTGCCTCCCAATATGGCAGGTCTCACCTCATGTGTTGTCAGTACATTATATGAATTGTCATATTTCCAGCTTTCAATATCTGTTCCTTTTAATTCTGTCACCAAAATGCTTAGCCCTTGTCATGTGTTTTAGATTTTTATGATAGCTACAGCTGACTTATGAATAAATTAAAGTTGGTTGGTGCTTAAAAAATGAAATCTTAGTTTTGCTGTCCCACCTAAATGTGAATATCTACAAAGTACAGTATATTTTTCTTGTGGACCAGACAAAGGAAATAGATTTGGTAAGCTTCTGACTAATATTTTCCAGTTAGAGAGAGTTCACGTATCTGTTACTCTTAGAAAGTTTACAATCTAGAAAAGAAAGATAAGGAAAGAAAATTACTCTAATCAAAATAGGGTGGGAATTATTACCAGCAACATATATCTGTGGGACAGATATTTATTATGAAACTATGATCTGGACGACTGGATTCTAGTGATAGCAACTGAAAACAAACTTGCTCCTTCCAGAACAATGGACACTAGAAAATGGAACTTAAGTTCCAGATGACTGGATCACCATAGTCAGAGCAAAACAACAATCATCTTGTTTTGATTCGAGGAATGTAAGCTTTTAAGTAGAGTTATTTATGACATTCTTACATCACATTCTTACATCAATCGTAAGATCAAGTTTGGTTCTAAAGTATTGTATAAAGAATAACTGAACCTATACATGAGCTTAACCTGCCAAGTTGTGACGGATGTAGAGACAGAAACCAAAGCACCCCACTAGGGAACCCGGAAAAAAAATCAGAGACAGTGTTAGAGGGAAGAGAAGATTCATGGAAGATGGAACAGGTACTCAACTTTCTCTAGTTTTTATCTTTGAAAATTTACTAATGCTGAAGATCCAGAAATGAGTAAGAAACATGATGCCAGCCTCAGAAAACAGCAATTGCAAGGCAAAGACTAATTGAGGAGGCATTATTCAACCCAACAGAGTCAGCCCATTTCATCATTTCCCCATTGGTGTTCTATAAATCTTTCATTCAAGTTAGAGTCTCTAAAGTTTTGACAAGAACAGTGAAAGAGCATGAGACAGTGTCACATTTGAAAGGGCACTAACTTTTATTTGGAAAGCAACTGTAGTAAATATAAAATAATTGTTAATGCTTTGAATTTCCAGTTCAACTCTCCCTGTAGATACTTTTCTGTTGCCTGGGCATCCAGGCTTTTTGCCATTAACATTTGTTCTGCTAATTAAAAATGAATGTGCATCAAAAATAATAACTTGCAGTAAATAGGTCTATTTCATTCAGTATTTTATGAATGATATCATCATTCTCATATGCTGTGGCTTGCAATAATCATGTAATCTATTCTGCATCAGTAAATAGTAATTTATTATTCTGAAGCTTTAGTATGATTCATTTTGCCAATGGTTTAAGTACCCACTAGTTAATGCTTTGCTGTTGCTGACCTGAGTAGATTTTTTTGGTAAAGCTTCATATAGCATTTATAGGTCACAAAAATGCCAACAACGTTCATTATGGTCATTTCCCAAACTACCTGACAGCAAAATGTTTTCTCTCAACTCATTTGTATGTATATCCCTTAATTAATGCCTCACCTCATGCCAAATTATAGTGAAATTTTTGTCACTTTACATGCAGCATGGCATTTACACAAATATCTCTGAATTTACCATGAGCCATGCACATTGAATTTGTATCCTGTGGCTTAAAGGCAGATAAACAATAAACCAGGACCCAAATAGCTGCAGACTGAAAAGCACTGGTAAATTAGAAAAGTGAAAATCTTTGCAAAAGTTGAAAATGTCCTCTACACCATCCTCAGAGGCATTCTGACTACTAATTGCTGTCAACAAATAGACCTTGTAGAAGCAGTGCATAAACGCTGTTAGGGGTATTTTCAGAAGGTGATTTTGTGTATAGAAAATATCCCTCATCTGAAAGACAAACAGAATTTTTTTTTCATCAGAAAAGGTGTTTGAAAGACCCTTAAAGGCTCAAAAATGGAGAGGTGCAAAAATCCATTATGAAAGAAGTCCTTTCTGGGGATGAAGGGTATTGAAATGATGCCATGTGACTTGTTCAGGGCATTAACCTGCCCTGGGAACATAAAAGAGTTCAGTGAATAGAACTCAAAAAATTTAGGTCCAAACTAATTTCTGATTTAGAAACAATATAGTACTTTCTGTCATAAAATTGACTTACATGAGATGCTCCAAAAACAAGAATGTCCCAATAGCCCCACTTTATTTAACATCTTAAATACAACGAGAGCATAAGGTAGAGGATTTAAGACCATAGGGTCTGGAGCTAGGTCATTTGTGCTTGCATCTTGGCTCTTGCCCAACCCACTGTGGCACTTTGGGCAAATGATCTAACCTCTGTGCTGCTTGAATTTCCTCTTTTAGGAAGTGGGGGAGGGCTTATCATGACCATATGGGTTTTTATAAAGATTAAATGAGTTAGTACAGGTAAGGCAGTTTAGAATGATGCCCCACACATAACTATTCATTCATTAAAGGTTAGCTATCACTAGTATTTTTAATCCACAATGAGATAACATCAAAGATGTGAAGTGACTTCCAAGGTGCACAGCTGCTTAGCAGCCAACGCGGACCCCTGAATTCCAGATCCGTTTACCTGTTATCTTCCAAAACTTCCCACACAAATTGAAATAAAAACAATCTGGGTTCCAGCTACATTGTTAATTTTCAATTTTATTTGTATTCAAACCATTACTGGCTACACCTACCCTACAAGTAAATTACAGTCATTTCCCAACTCACAAATTTTTTCCAGCCTTCATTTCCTTCACCCAAAAACATCTAAAAACCTTTTTTATAATGGAAATACAATCAATTAAAACTTGGATAAGGCTCCAGATCACATTTTCCTTGGAACTTGCCAAACATAAACACTTACTCTGAAAAGGGCTAAACTTCAAGGCTGTGGCTACCCGTGCTACCTTTTGTGGCCCAGACTTAAATCACTGATAACATGTTAGGCATTAGAGCTCTGCAACTTGCCACTGCATGCAAATGAAACCAGAACAATATGTTAATAGACCATTCACCCTAAAAATATCTGACCCCAAAATGTCTGATCATAAAGATGGCATACAGATAAAGACCTACAGTACAAAGTTGTGCAAAATTGACAGATCTAGCTCCTAGTCTTGGCTCTACCTCCAACCAGTTTTCTATCAAATAAAAAGGTTAGAGTAAGTGATAAGTAGTCTTTAAAGATTTAAGATTTGCATACTATGCTGAGGTTTTTATGGTTTTTGTTTTTGTTTGGGGAGTATATGTCTAATTAAAATTCTATGTTGCTACTTGGTGATCTCACATGTCTTTCTCAAATATTTTAAACATAATGGTTTTCTCTAAGAAAGCAGGAATTAGCTTGAAAATAATCATCTAATAAAACGAACTATTATGCAGAATACTTATTAGCTGAGGTTTTTCACATAGAAATCTTTAAAACACCTACCTAGATAAAATAAAAAATTTAATTTTGCTGATAAAATTAGATGAATTCATCAGTTAGCTATTCCATGGACATAACGAATTTCAGACAATTAAGTTTGCAAACTCATCCTAGAAAAACTAAAATTAGATGAATTCATCAGTTAGCTATTCCATGGACATAACGAATTTCAGACAATTAAGTTTGCAAACTCATCCTAGAAAAACTGCTACATACCTCATTGCTGAATATCACTATGGTCACCTTTGAAGTACAACACTTGGGAAGCTATGCACTGATGCCAGTGCCTAGTCCACCCTTCAAAGCAATTTTGGAACTCTTTTTCTGGAATGGCCATCAGGGCTGTCATCATATTAACCTTGATGCCCTGAATGTCATTTAATATCTTCCTTTCAATATTTTCTTTATCTTCAGGTAAAGAAAGAAGTCACTGGGGGCCAGATCAGGTGAGTAGGGAGAGTGTTGCAATACAGTTATTTGTTTACTGTTTAAAAACTCCCTCACAGAGAGTGCCATATAACCTGGTGCATTGTTGTGATGCAAAAGCCATGAATTGCTGTCAAAAAGTTCAGGTTGTCTAACTTTTCACACAGCCTTTTCAGCACTTCCAAATAGTAAACTTGGTTAACTGCTTGTCCCGTTGGTACAAATTTATAATGAAAAATCCTGCTGATACCAAAAAAAGGTTAGCAGCATCATTGCAACAAGTTGGTGAGCTTAATTGTGAGACCTTCTATTACATACATGAAGGACTATGAGCTAAATAAGCTTCAAAAATTTTTTTTGAAACAGGTGGTCCTCCTAGATTTCCTTGGGGAAAAAAAAGGACAAGACAATTTTAAAGTGTTTTAAAATGTATTGTGTGTCTTTATGACAACAGTGAAATATTTGCCATTTATCAAAATTATTAAGATGAAGTTATTATCCTTGTAGCAGTTTAACAACTATTCTTATGTTTTTGAAAAGGATAGAATCCCTTTAGAAACTGAGTTTCCCTTCGGTAGACAGTGCTCATCATATGCTATGACAATTAAACAACTGTATTCAAAACATATTCAGACGCTTCTACAATGATCTATATTGGTAATTCTGGGCATATGCTTTTCTATAATAGTGCAGCATTGCTAGGGCAAGTCCACTGAAACCACACTCAAAAGGAACTTAGGAAAAGTAAGAAGGCAGTGAAATTATGTATTTTTATAGTCAAAGAATTGAGAAAACAAAGAGGACTTACCTATTTTTAAAATATCAAATTTATTCTTGAATTGTTTTGAAGAATTTTTTTTTAATTTATTATGGGCTCAGTTGGAAAGAGTAAATTGTTTGAATAACAGTGTTTATGATGAGTAGGGAAAAGAGTGCATGGAGAAATCAAGGTTTTTGTCATTCCTACTTGATAGGTATAAAGCAGGGACAGGCTTGGTGAATGGTGAATAGTCATTCCTCAACATTAGCATTTAGTTATCTGAATCAAATTTTAGAATTACATATACCTTTTTCAAAATTAAAGAATTTTTTTTTTTTTTACAATAACAAAGGAAATACAACCTTCATTCAGATTCTGTATTAGTGTGCTAGGGTTACCATAACAAGATGCCACAGACTGAGGGGTTAACCAACAAACATTTATTTCCCCACCTTTCTGAAGGCTAAAGGTTTTAAATCAAGCTGTCAGCAGATTTGGTTTCTCCTGAGGCCTGTCTCCTTGGCCAGCAGACAGTACCTTCTTGCTATATCTTCACATAGCCTTTTCTCTATTCAAATGCATCGCTGGAGTCTTTCTCTCTTCTTATAAGGACACCAGCCACATTGGATTAGGGCCCACCAATACAACTTTATTTAACCTTAATTACTTCTTTAAAGGCCCTACCTCAAACCAGTCAGAATCTGAGATGCACTAGGGATTAGAGCTTCAATATATGAATTTGGGGAGAGGAGGACATATTTCAGTTCATAACAGAATAATTCAAGGGACCTCTGGGACAACATCAAGCATAACAACATTTGCATCATAGTGGTATCAGAAGGAGAAGAGAGAGAACAAGGAATTGAAAACCTATCTGAAAAAATAATGATGGAAAATTTCCCTAACTTGGTGAAGGAAATAGACTTACAAGTCCAGGAAGCACAGAGTTCCAAATAAGATGAACCCAAAGAGGCCCACACCAAGACATGGGGTGTGTGATAAAAAATATGGTGAATGTTTAAAAAAAATAAATTTATTGCCATTAATCTCCCTTAAAATACTCCCCCTAACTTCGAACACACTTATCTCATCATTTTTGCCACTTTCTGAAGCAATTCTGGAAGGTTTTTTTGTGAAGATCTTTAGTTGTACTGTCATGGCTGCCTCCACGTCCTGAATTGATTCGAAACATTTTCCTTTCATGGTCATTTTGACTTTGGGAAAGAGCCACAAGCCGAATGGAGACAGATCCAGTGAATAGGTAGATGAAGACACACCGTAATGTTTTTATTTGACAGTAATTGCTGTACAAGAAGCGATGTGTGACATGGAGTATTGTCATGGTGGAGGATGAAGTAAAGACATGAAAGAGGACTTCCAGAACTGCTTCAGAAAGTGGCAAGAAGGATGGGATAAGTGTGTTCAAAGCGAGGGGGAGTATTTTGAGGGGGATTAATGGCACTGTGTCTTTTACTGTAATAAATTTTTTTATTTGAACATTCACTGTATCTTTTGATTACACCTCGTACATCAGAATTAAAATGTGAAAGATTAAAAACAAAGAGAGAATCTTAAAAGTAGCAAGAGAAAGGCAGTTAGTTACCTACATGGGAGCTCCCATAAAACTGTCAGCTGATTTCTCAACAGAAAATTTAAAGGCCAGAAGGGATTGGCTGAAAATATTCAAATTGATTAAAAACAAGGAAGAACACTCTACCTAGCAAGACTATCATTTAAAATTGAACGACAGATAAAGAGCTTTTCAGACAAGAAAAAGCTAAAAGAATTCATTACCAACAAACCAGTATTACAAGATATGTTACAGGGGCTTCTTTAAGAAGAAGGGGTGGGGGAAGAACATAAATATGAATAATAAAAAGGCAATAACTACGTGACTATCAATAATCACTTTAAATGTAAATAGAGTAAATGCTCAAATCAAAAGACATAGGGGCTGAATGGATAAGAAAACAAGACCCTTACATATGCTGTCTATGACATCCACTTCACATTAAAAGACACACACAGACTGAAAGTAAAGGGATAGAAAAAAATGTTTCATGCAAATGATTTTTTTTAAAAGCTGGAATAGCAATACTTATATCAGACAAAATAGACTTTAAAACAAAGGCTATAATAAGAGGGGGGGGGAAGAGACATGCCATACTGATAGATAGATCAATCCAAAGAGGATATAACCCTTGTAAACATTTATACACCCAAGATAAGATCACCTAAATATATAAAATAAATATTGACCAATAGGAAGACATAGATCAATAGCAACACAATCTTACTAGTGGAGTATAACACCCCCACTGACATCAATGGATAGAGCTTCCAGACAGAAAATCAACAAGGAAACAGGGGCCTTAAGTGACACATTAAACTAGATGGATTTAATTGATATTTTTTAGAGCATTTCACCCCATAGCAACAGAATGTACATTCTTTTCAAATGCACATGGGACATTTTCCGAGATAGACCACATGTTAGGCCACAAAACAAGTCTCAATAAATTTAAGATTGAAATTATATCAGGTGTCTTCTCTGACCACAATGGCATGAAACTAGAAATCAATTACAAGGAAAAAAAAACAACAACAACTGAAAAACACAAACAAATAGAGGCTAAATAACATGTTACTAAATAGCAAGTGGGCCAACAATGAGATTAAGGGAGATATCAAAAGATAACTTGAGACAAATGAAAATGAAAACACAACAACCTAAAACCTGGGACACAGCAAAAGCAGGCTCAAGAAGAAAATTCATAGCAATGCAGGCCTACCTCAAGAAACAAAAAAATCTCAAATAAACACTCTAACCTTACACTTAAAGAAACTAAAAAACAACAACAAACAAAACCCAAATAAGTAGAAAGAAGAAATTAATAAAGATTAGAGTACAAATGAACGAAACAGAGTATAAAAGAACAATACAAAAGATCAGTATAACCAAGAGCTGATTCTTTCAAAAGATAAACAAAATGATAAACCTTTAACCAGACTAATCATGAAAAAAAGAGAGGACCCAAACGAATAAAATAAAAAACAATAAAATAAAAATAAAATAAAAAATAAAGTGACAATGGACACCACAGAAATATAAAAGATTATAAGAAAATAATATGAACAAATTGGACCATCAGGAAGAAATGGATAAATTCCTAGAAACATACAAGCTTCCAAGACTAATTCAAGAAGAAACAGTAAACTGACTCTGGGTAGTAAAGACACAATGTGATATATAGATGATGTATTACAGAATTGTACACATGAAACCTATGTAACTTTACTAACCATTGTCACCCCAATAAACTTTAATGAAGAAGAAGAAGAAGAAGAAGAAGAAGAAGAAGAAGAAGAAGAAGAAGAAGAAGAAGAAGAAGAAGAAGAAACAGAAAACCTGAACAGACCAATTATTACTAACAAAATCAAATCAATAATCAAAAAACTCCCAACAAATAAAACTCCTAGACTGGATGACTTCACAAGTGAATTTTACCAAACATTCAAATAAGAATTAACACTTATCCTTCTCAAACTAGTCCAAAAGAATCAAGTGAGTGGAAGGTTCCTAACTTAATTTAACGAGGCCATCATTATCCTTACACCAAAGCCAGACAACGACATCACAAAAAAAAAAAAAAAAATTATAGGCCAATATCCCTAATAAGTAAGCATAGATGCAAAAATCTCAACAAAATATCAGGAATCTAAATTCAGCAATACATCAAAAAGATCATGTACCATGATCAAATGGTATTCATTCTTGGAATGCAGAGTTGGTTCAATATGTGCAAATAACTTAACGTGATACACCACATAAACAAAATGAAGGGTAGAAATCATATGACCATATCAATAGATACAGAAAAAGCATTTGACAAAATCCAGCATCTTTTTATGTTAATAACTCTAACAAAGTGAGAATAGAGGGAACATATCTCAACATAATAAGGGCCATATATGACAAGCCCACAGCTAACATCATATTCAATGGTGAAAATTTAAAAGTGTTTTCCTCAAGATCAGTAACAATACAAGGATATCCACTTTCACCACTTTTATTCAACATAGTATGGGAAGTCCTAGCCACAATAATCAGATAAGAAAAAGAAATAAAAGGCATCCTGGGCCGGCCGAGTGGCTCAGTTGGTTAAGAGCCCGCTCAAGAGTGCAAGCTCTGAGCAATAGCGATTCAAGTTCCAGCCCGAGCAATAAAAGGCATCCAAATTGGAAAGCAAGAAGTAAAACTGTCATTATTTGCAGAATACATGATATTGTATAGAGAGAACTCTAAAGATTCCACCAAAAAACTCTTAGAACTGATAAATGAATTCAATAAAGTATCAGGATATAAAATTAATATTCAGAAATTGGTTGCATTTCTATACACCAATAATGAACTATCAGAATGAGAAATTAAGAAAACAATCCCATTTACAATTTCATAAAATAAAATTTAAAAATTCCTGGGAATAAATTTGACCAGAAATAAAAGACTTGTACTTGGAAAATTATGACTTTGAAGAAAGAAATTGAAGAAAATACAAAAAAAAAATGGAAGCATATGCCATGCTCATGAATAGGAAGAATTAATGTCATTAAAATGCTCAAACTACCCAAAAAGATCTATAGATTCAATGCAATCCTTATCAAAATACCAATGACGTTTTTTACAGAGCTAGGACAAATAATCCTAAAATTCATGTAAAACCACAGAAGACCTGGAATAGTAACAGCAATCTTGAGAAAGAAGAACAAAGTTGGAAGTATCACAATACCTAATATCAAACTATTCTCCAAGGCTATCGTAATTAAAACAGCATGGAAATAGCATAAAAACAGATACATATGAGGTCAGACAATTAAGTACACAAACCAGTTGCAACGATGTTACTAACCTTTTTTGATACCAGAGGGATTATTCATTATGAACTTGTACCAACTGGACAAACAGTTAACCAAGTTTACTATTTGGAAGTGCTGAAAAGGCTGCATGAAAAAATTAGATGACCTGAACTTTTCACCAACAATTCATGGCTCTTGCAGCACAACAATGTGCCAGGTTATATCACTGTCTGTGAGGGAGTTTTTAAACAGTAAACAAGTAACTGTATTGCAACACCCTCCCTACTCACCTGATCTGGCCCCCAATGACTTCTTTCTTTACCCAAACATAAAGGAAATGTTGAAAGGAAGACAATTTGATGACCTTCAGGACATCAAGTGTAATATGACAAAAGCTCTGATGGCCATTCCAGAAAAAGAGTTCCAAAATTGCTTTGAAGGGTGGACTAGGCACTGGCTTGGTGCATAGCTTCCCAAGGGGAGTACTTTGAAGGTAATTGCAGTAATAGTCAGCAATGAGGTATGTAGCACTTTTCCTAGGAATAGCTCGCAAACTTAATTGTCAGACCCCATAAATCAATGGAACAGAATAGAGAACCCAGAAATAAATCCATGCCTATATGGTCAATTAGTCTATGACAAAAGAGGAAAGAATATACGGTGGAGTAAAGACAGTCTATTCAATAAATGGTGTTAGACAAATTGGATAGATGTACTCATATGCAAAAATGTGAAACCGGACCACTATCTTACACCATATATAAGAATAAACTTAAAATGGATTAAAGATTTAAATGTAAGACCTGAAACCATACAACTCCTAGAAGAAAACATAGGTAGAAAACTCTCTCATGTTGCTCTTAGTGATTTTTTTTTTCTGATGTATCTCCTCAAGTAAGGGAAACAAAAGAAAAAGTAAACAAATGGGACTACATCAAACTAAAAACTTTTGCACAGCAATAGAAACAATCAACAAAATGTAAAGATGACATATTGAATTGGAGAAGATATTTGCCTATGAAATATCCAATAAGGGATTAACATCCAAAATGTATAAAGAACTAATGCAACTCAACACCAAAAAAACTACCCATCCAATTAAAAAATGGGCAGATGACTGGAATAGATATGTCTTCAAAGAGGATATACAGATAACCAATAGACATATGAAAAGATGAGCAAAAGAGAGAGAGAGAGGGAAAGAGAGAGAGAGAGAGAGAGAGAGAGAGAGAGAGAGAGAGAGAGAGATAGAGAGAGAGAAACAGATGAAATAACATTTAAAAGTTACTATTTTATAACTACCAATTGTATTTCTTAATCCCTTCACCTTTTTTGCCCCATCCCCCAACGTCCCTCCCATCTGGCAACCATCAGCTTGTTCCCTGCATCTATGAGTTTCTTTTCAGTTTGTTTACGGTATGTTGTTTTTTAGATTCCACATATAAGTGAGATCATAAGGTATTTGCCTTTCTCTGGCTGACTTATTTCATTTAGCATAATATGTTTCAGGTCCATCCATGTTGTTCCAAATGTAAGTGAAAAGCTACTGTCAGATAGATACTACATGATTTCTACTTGAAAATTTCCCCATGTATAAGATGCTCCCATGTATAAGACACTCCCATGTATAAGACACACCTTAATTTGGGGGCCCAAAATTTAAAAAAATATATATTACATAAAGTTATTGAACTCAAGTTTTATTCATCATAAAAAAGCAAAATTTGAAATAAGTGGGAAATGCAAGTAAAAAAATCTACAACCACTGTATAAGATGCACCCAGTTTTTAGACCCCAAATTTTTAAAAAATTGGTGCATCTTATACATGGGGAAATATGGTAATGTCAGATTACTGCAAAACTTGTTCTTAAAAAGCTCTCACTACAAAACTGACATTTCATTCCTAATTGAGCTTTTAAGACAACAGAACATTTTCGGTCTGATTTCTATTTTATGCACTTACTTTTTCCCTTTTCCTTCTGCATTTTTAACATGCTGAGATACAGTGAAGTTAATGAAATCAACAATATCAATGTCTGTGATCAAACTACTAACCAATTAGTGTTTAAACTAGAGAATGAATGTTTAAAATACATTTTTCACGAACTCCTGACAACCAGAAATTGTCAGCCTGTGAACATATTTCTTCTACCATTAGATTTTATGCCAGCTACTAATTTATCTATGAAAACTGCTAGCATGTTTTGAAATTATATAATTAACCCTGCACTAGTGGGTGATACTTAGCATTATGGATCTTGAATTTATTTTTAATAAATTACAGTTTAGCGAGAGAAGTGAAGATTACACTCAGCCTTGTTGAGTACTTTACTGAATTGATTTAGTTCTAGCCACAAATTGAGCCATGTTCTCCCACTACATAAATCTATAGATGTTTCCTCAGCAAGCAAGGACACTGAGAATAATTCAATTGGTAATTTTTTTTCAAGTATAGCCTTCTTAGTTTTTTAATAACTTTAATATTTGAAAAAATCAAGAAAATCTTTCTTGTAAACATTGCATCCACTTTTTCTTTTTTTTTTCTGATCGCCCTCCTTTCTCTCACTCACATTCCTTCTGTCCAAACATCCTTCATAGAATAAAGAAGCCTCACAATTGTAGTTTAAAGGATGGAGAAAAGCACAATACTAGGCCTCATTGATGGAATTTGATGACCACATGATCAATGTTTATCAGCCTCAGTCAGAGGCTGTTCCAGAATTTCTATACAGAACTGGTTTAGAAAAGTAGTCTAGTGGGGAAAAGGCAATGGGAAAAGGACTGGAGAGCTTGTATTAAGGCTGCATTTACATAGTGGTTAATTATTTATTTGCCTAGGTGCTGGCTCCTGCTGATGGAGATTTTAGGATTCCCCCACTCCCAAACCACCCCTATGGCTGCCTCTGTCTCCCAACTCGAAGAATCACATGTCAATGAAAACCTGCGGCAGAGAATGCCAAGTGACACAGTAAAAGCATAGTGAAATTAAATGCCTGCATTAGATAGCAACCAGTAAGCAAATCAAGAAAGTGGGACGAAAAAGACAGTTTGGGGAATATAATCAATAATGCTGTAAAGATTTTGTATGGCGTCAGATGGACACTGGTCTTATTAAGGAGTCCACTTTATGGACAGTGCAGATGTCTGACCACTGCAGTGTACACCTGAAGCTGAGGCTAAATAATACTGAATGTCAACTATAATTCAATATATATATATACAGTCATAGGATGTGGAGTATAGCATAAGAAATAGAGTTAATGGAACTGTAACAGCTATATACAATGTCAGAGGGATAGTAGATTGGGGAGGGGGTTATCACTTTGTGATGGGTGTAAATGTCTAACTATTACACTGTTTTGTACACCTGAAACTAATTTTAAGAAAGAAAGGAAGGAAGGAAGGAAGGAAGGAAGGAAGGAAGGAAGGAAGGAAGGAAGGAAGGAAGGAAGGAAGGAAGGAAGGAACAAAGAAAGAAAGAAAGAAAGAAGGAGAGAGAGAGAGAGAGAGAGAGAGAGAGAGAGAGAGAGAGAGAGAGAGAGAGAGAGAGATAGAAAGAAAGCAAGCGAGCAAAATAAAAATTGAATTAGAACTGTTTGGTGCTTCCATAGAAAAGCCCAGGATATAGTGAGCATATAAGAAAACTAACCTAGGGAAAGATGTCAGGGTAGAATTTTCTAAGGAAGTTAAGACCTAAGTCGTTTTCATTTATCTGTATATTATACACATTAACCAAATACAAATGAGTTGATTCATTGATTCAACAAAAATTTCTCAAAACCCTACTATATGCCAGGCAGTCTTCCAAGAGCTTGAGGTACAGCAGTAAATAAAACACACACAAAATTCTTGCTTTTATGTAATATACATTTGGAACTAAATTCTGGACAAAAAATTAATCAGTGGTATATGGGTTTAGTGCTCATCATTTAAGAAAACAAATAATGAGGATGAGGTAGATGTATTCCATGGAATACTTTGCAGCAGTTAGAAACAATAAACGTGTTTCTGTTGAAACATGGATAGATTTGTTAAAACACAGTATTAAGTAAAAAGAGTAAGATACAAATAAGTCTATACCATCAAAGTAAATTGAAAACACCTCCCACATGAAACAATATTTTCAGATTATAAGGATTTATACATATCTACCTCAAACCTATTAGAGTGGGTGAGAGGAGGGGAATGGAAAAGAGACTCTAGGATGAAGAGGGAAGCAACAATAAAAGCAAACAAAAAGTAGATTTAACAAAAATTGATGGTAAGAGCGTACCAGAAAATTTGAAATATGATTACATTAATTCTTTGAATTCAAGATTTCAAGGATAAAAGGAATATCAACAAAAAAAGAGAAAATGGATATTATTTCCTATTTCATGTTTTCACTTTAGTTACTTTGAAATAAACATACTTTTAAAATATACAATAATGTGACCACATATTTTCAGTTTTTCCTTTAAAAAAAAAGTGAGAAGCTGGCCTAAAATTAAATTCAGAACTACAATTGCAAAGAACAGGCTTTGCATGGTCCATGTGGATAAAACAGAGGAATGCAAAATGAATACACTTCTTGGAAGTGGGCATTAACTATTTCCACAATTATGGTGTGTTTATCATGCAGAAATCACTTTCCAAAGTGATAAATGATTGCACCTTCACCTACAAAGTATCACAGTTATCCAAGGAGAATAGAGACCTATGATCTAAACTATTCAAAAAATGTAAGTTGATAGTCTTAATTACCTCTATAATTCTCGAAAATTCAATTTTTGGGTCTCTAAAAAAGATACATCATGCATACATTTTTAGATGATTGCTCTGTATCCATTTATCTTTTTATTGCGAACAGGAGTACAATTCAAGGTACAGTTTTCTGGACTGCTTAGGGAAAACTCGATGTGCCACACACAGTTTGCAGTGGCATCCTAAAATTGGGTCATTTCGAGTGGTATTTTCTGGCCACCACTGTTTTTCCTGGGGTTAAAAAGACCCAACCGATGGAGCCTTCACCACTTTGTTGAATTTGCACAACTCTTAACTAGAAGTAGGAGAACTATTCTGCTCTTAATTGGTTGGAGCACTGGGATTCCTCTTGCCTTCCTACAAGGTGGGCAGAAATATCTATTGCCCATTTAGCTAGTATCTCATCCTATTTTACAGCTGATTATAGATGCAAAAGATTAATGTTGAAAAAGGCTGATTCTGCCACACAAAAAATTCCATTTCCTCTCATTTGATTTTAGATCTGAAAGGCTTTGAATGGTAAGAAAAAAAATATATTCTAACAAGATTTTCCCTTCCTTTTCCTGTGGGATCCGAGCCTATGAATTCTGAAATAAGGAAAGAGAAATGAAATAAAATGAAAACAAAAGGACCTGAGCAACCTCATCCTGTGAGATGCCCTGATCAGTTTTAGAAGCAGTTGTCCCAAATCAACTGTTCTCAAACTTTTGGGCCCCAGAGTCCCTTCACGTTATTAAGTATCATATAAATAAGTATCAATATAAAATATATATAAAATAAGTATCAATAAAGCTGAGACATTTTTAAAAACACAAGAATACACAAGCATACATTCTATTGAGTCGTCGAGAAAGTCGTGACGTATTTTTCTATGTTTTCAATGCAAAAGTGCGTCATGACTTTTCCAATGACCCAATATTAGCAGTCAGAGCAATGATTTCATCACATAACATGTAGCCTCTGGAAAGCTCTATTGTACACTGGTATGAGAACGAGAGTGAAAAAGACAAAAAACGTCCTAGTATTATTAGGAGGACAGCTTTGACCTTGAAAATCCCCTGAAGGTATTTTAGCGACCTGCAGGAGTGCACAGACTATACTTTAAAATTCACTCTTCTGAGTGATTTAATACTGAGATATACTACTATGGGAATTATATAGTGTTGCATATAGGGATGTGTTGAATGTCCTTTTTTCCCCCAAAGTGATTAGGGTAGAGCCAGATAGAGGCCAAACACGAAACCTGCTTGGGATGCTGTGAGATAATAGACAATATATATATTGGTTTCTGGCCCTAGTTCCGGGCACGGAGTTCCTAAAACCCTTATAACTTACTGAGTAATAAGAGCACTAGGAAAATCTTTTGTTCTGGAATTTGGTCTTTGAGCCTGGTTCCTGGTTCCTGGCACAGAACTCCTAAATCCCTTGGAATTTCCTGGGTGATAGGCATCCTTTGTTCTAATGAGGTGACTCTGGGTGGGCTTGTGGATGGGAGCTGGTGGGTCTTTGGCGGGACTAAGCCATGATTATCAGCTTGGAATTTTCCACCTTACCCACCATCCTCCGGGGAGAGGGGAGAGGTTGGAGACTGATTTAATGATCAATCATAACTGCATGATGAACCTTCCATAAAAATCCCCAAATTATGAATTTTTGAGAGCTTCCAGGTTGGTGAACAGATCCACATTCCAGAAGGGCGGTTCACCCCAACTCCATGGGGACAGATGTGCCCTGGACCCTTCCTGACCTCACCTGTGTATCTGTTCATCTTATTGTTCATCTGTATCCTTTACCATAGTCTTTATGTAATAAACTGGTCAAGGTAATGTTTCCCTGAGTTCTGTGAGCTGCTGTAGCAAAAGATTTTACCCAAGGAAGGGGTCATGGGAACCTCATATTTGCAAACAAGCCAGACAGAAATTGGGGTTCCCTGGGGACTCGCTCCTTGCAATTGGTGTCTGAAGTACAAGGCAGTGTTGTGGAACTGAGCCTTTAACCTATCGGGTCTGCGCTAACTCCAGATATAGAATGTCAGAATTGAATTGAATTGAATTGTAGGATAACCAGCTGGTGCTGGAGAATTTTGTGATGTGTAGAAAAACCCTTATGTTTGGTGTTGGAAGTGTTGTGAGTGTGGTCATAGTGGTGAGTTAAAAAATGGAGTTTTTCCTAGACCGTATCTTTCTGATACTGGCATTCAATTCTCTCTGCAGCCAGGTAGGTAGTCCACTCCATTTTTCTGTCAACTGCTAGGCAAACACCCCATCTATCCTTCCTTCCCCTTTCTCCCTTCACCTGTTAGACCTACCGTCCTTTTGCCCTAAGTTCCCACTCACCTAAAGAAATATGAGAAACTGCCTTACAATGCTCACTAATAGATGGGAATTACATATATTTGCATTTTAAATGGAGAACTTTAAAAAGACAAATGACTTTAAGCTAAGGGAACACACTTCTATTGATAAAAATTTCTGAAACCAGAGACTGGTGGAAAATATCATCTGGTAAGAAATTTTACCTGGCAACAAATCATGCCAACAGCAACTACTTTTTGCCTAAATACAAGAACAACCTTACCTTGAAAAATGTTTTGATGCTTTCAAATATCTACAAATATAGCTCTGTGCTTGGCACATAGCAAGTCCTCACTGATGTTAAAGTGAATTCCAGTGAATTTGCCACCAATCTCTTTGTGTAAAAACAGATACAGTAATACCTTGGTTTGCAAGCGTAATTCGTTACAGAAACAAACTACTTGTTTTGCAAGACATCTTTCGTTTACCACATTAAAATGTATTAGAAATGTTTGCTTGTCTTGTGGAATGCTCACAAGCCATGTTACTCGAAATCCAATGTTTTACTGTATATCTGAAGGCTGATGGAAATCCCTCAATATATTAAAATGCAACCTACTAGTTTTCCTATGCATGAAAATACACTTCAGTGCATTCGCAAAGTTAAGGCAGTTTCTAAAGGCCCTAAATTTAGGGATTTAGATAAGTGAACACATTTTTTTTTTATATTCAATTCTTCCTTCCTACCTTTATTTTTCCTTCTACCTTTTTTTTTTTAAACAAATAGTTATAAGGCACTGTCTTAGTTGTTTAGGCTGTTATAACAAAAATACCATAGACTGGGTGGCTCAAACAGCAAGCATTTCTTTCTCACAGTTCTGGAGGCTAGAAGTTCAAGATCAAGGAACTGTCAGAATTCATGCCTGGTGAGAGCCCACTTCCTGGCTCATAGATGGCCATCTTCTATTTGTATCCCCACATGGCAGAAAGAAGGAGAAAACTCTCTAAGCTTTCTTTTTAAGGTGCTAATCCTGTACATGAGGGCTATAACCTAATCAACTCCCCAACAAACACCTTGGGGCTTAGAAAATCAACATGTGACTTTTGGGAAAACACATTAAATCCATAACAGGCACCTACTATGTGCCAGTTGCTGTTCTTGGTTTGCAGCTATGATTGAATGAAACAGATCTCCCTACTTTGGAGGTGCTTAATTTCAATGACACACTATCTAACAAGCATATTAAATAAGTAAACTATATGATATTGAAGTTGTTTTGTACTGTGTTAACTTGTTGAAATGGGAACATTGTTTCTTAGAATCACCTTTAATGTATGATGTTGGTTAGAGTTGGCCCAAACCCAAATTTGTGAGAAATTGGGAAGGTGGATGTATTAGAGTTCTCCAGAGAAACAGAATATATATATATATATATATATATATATATATATATATATATATATATATATATATATATATATAGAGAGAGAGAGAGAGAGAGAGAGAGAGAGAGAGAGAGAGAGAGCGAGAGAGCGAGTGAGAAGAAAAGATTTATTATAAGAATTGATTCATTTGATCATAGAGTCTGAGAAGTCCCATGCTCTGTTATCTGCAAGCTGGAGAACCAGGGAAGCTGCTGGTGTAATTCAGTCTGAGTACAAAAGGCCTGAGAATGGCGGGGAGGGGAGCAACGGTATAAATACCAGTCTAAGTCCAAAAGCTCCAGAACCAGGAGTGCCAATATTCAAGAGCAAGAGAAGATGGATGTCCCAGTTCAAGCAAAAAAGGAAAACTTGTCCATCCTCTGCCTTGTTTTTCTATTCAGACCCTCAGCAGATTGGATGACCCCACTCACGTGGGTGAAGGTGATCTTCTTTACTTAGCCTACTAATTCAAATACTAATCTCTTTCAGAAACACCCTCCAGACACACTCAGACATGTCTTACCAGCTATCTGGGTAGCCCTTAGATCAGCAAAGCTGACACATAAAATTAACCATCAGAGTGGGATTTAAGTAACAGCCATTGCTCTCTGCAGTGGCTCTGACTGGATGATGTGGGAGGCAGAAATGCAGGTATAAGTGGTTCCAGCTTGCCCTCTCTGATCACATCTAATTGATTTTCCCTTCGGCAGGCCATGTTAGCCAACAGCAACCCTGGACCCATCACCAGACACAGAGGAGACAGCCTTCTTCAGGGGCCTACACCAGCTCCTCTTTGCATCTCACTGATGTGCTGGTTTCACAGCAAGTGCAACCCATCCTGCACTAGCACTAGAAAGGCTAATTGGTGACCTTGAAATTGGTCCGGGCTAGAAACAGAAATGTGAGAGTCACCAACATAGATGATATTTAACAGCCTTGTAAGGCATTTTATTATGTATAATCATTATCTAATTTATGTGCTTCACAGATGTGTGAAGCACATACGACTGGCATCATGATCTCTATTTTACAGGTGAGAAAATTAAGTTTCAGACGTCACATCAGTTATAAACAGTAAAACTGATACCCAGCCTTTCTGCTAACTTTTACTCCTCCATTTCTTTAGGACATATGCTAAGATCTGGATTGTGAATCAAAAATTGAAACTCAGAGATTATCTTTTTTTTTCTTGGCAAGAATATTATTAATACATTTATAACCAGATGTAGGCCACACCCATGTATGAACCCCACTCTATAAATATCAATGAGCAATGTAATTTACCAGCATTTTAGTGCTGGGAAAAAGTTCATTTCACTAGGTATAGATCATTTCATTCTTATAATTCCCATTACTCACCATGTTCTACGTCACAAAACTCCCTAGTTTTCCCACTAGTTATTCCGTTTTCAACATCAGAGCCCTACCTGTCCCACTTCCCACATTGTGCTCCAGTTTTACAAATGTTCCCTCTAGGCCTGTTATATTACACTTTGGTTTCCAAAACAACTTCACATCAGTCCTGCTCCTATAATCATATGCTGTCACACCGTTCATGTGATGCTATCTTCTATGGAAAACCAGCAGACCAGAGTTTCTCCAACACCACAATCTAGATTGACCCTCTTTAAATGGAACAGGAAATTAAAAAAAAAAAAAATTTTCCTGCAAATATTTTTCCTGTTCTAAAGACATGTCATGTGAGGAGAGAATGAGGATTATTGTAATGAGCACAGCACTGGCGGGTGCGACTCAAAGAAGCTGGATTCTAGTCCTGTTTCTACCACATGATACACTCCCTTAGGGCAGGGTTCCGCATTCTCAGCAGCATTGGCCTAGTCTGGGTAATTCTTTGTTGTGCGGTGCTCCTGTGCACTGTAGAGGGTTTAGTAGTGTCCCTGACCTCTACCCACCACGTGCCAGTAGTGACCCTCCCCCAGTTATGTTAATTAGATATGTCTGCAGACATTGCCAAATATCCCCTGGGGGCTATATTGCCCCCAGGTGACAACCACCCGAGTGAGTAAAATAGGTCTAATTCCTCTCTGTAAACTGAAGAGATCATAATACCTGTGTCACAGTATTAAGAAAATTAAATGATTATACAATTTAAATTGCTCTATGCATATTTATTAGTATTGACTAACTCATTCATAGATAGCCATTTTTCCTCTCTTCAACCACTTGCTTGGGGTTTTCTTCCTCATCTAACCATAGACACTAATTAAATATTCCATCCAATATTTATAGCTATAATTTAATCTTTTTTACCCACAAGAGAAGGTAAATGATCTTGGTCTGTGCTCTTCTGCCAAGAACAGAGTCACATTTGCCATTCGCCTCAAAAGTTATCCCTCTGATTACAGCACGATATTGGATTTAAAATTTCATATTCAGTTTAGAAACACTCACTGGGGTAGACAACTGCCACTGCACTGACAGCACCTTTTAAATTGGGGCAGCTATTCCCGCTAATCTGCATTACAATTCAGTGGAGGATGATCTACCATAGCGAGAAATGGCCTGGACAAGCTTCTGATTAACAGGAGGCTCCAAACAGCCCTGTCTCTGCCAAACAGATATCAGCAGAATCCAACCTCCAAACCTTGTTGCAACTATGCACAGGAGCTGCCTGACCGGCGGGGCTCTGACATGCCCCTCATTAGTTAAGATTTCATAGAAAGACTGTTCGATAATAAATCCATTTTTTCAGAGGTCAATATGTATTGGCCCTTCCAAAACCACCCTGGCATTAATCCCAGGACATAATTTATTGCCTGATAAGCAAGTAAGTTTTTCAATTATGTCCTCTCCCCCAAATCTCACTCTCTGTGATTTGACTGTTATGCTGCCAAATCCCAGCAACCTGAAGCTAGGCAGGAAGGGGAGGGGGACTTTTAAGGGGACATTCAATGCTACAAAAAATCGGGGAAAAAATGAGAGTACCTCTACCTGATTTGGTTGTGGTAGCTGACTGATTGGCACTGTGTCATTCTAACCCCTCTTTCCAGAAGTCTGAGTGAGTGCTTTCCTATCAACAACTGTAAGTCTTTCATTCCTACTCCCCACTTCCATTTACCCAGAAACCCCCATTTAAATCCACCCCCAGAGCCTGGTCTAGCCTCCTTGGAGATGTCCCTGCGTTAAACAGGGAACTTTAGCTTCTCCTGACTAAGACAAAGTCTCAGCTCAGAACAAAAGCCGTCCTTGACTCCTTAAATGAGGTCTCCTACCTCGGGGTTTTGCCTGCCTTCTCTCTGAACTCTCCCAAGGGCCTGTGAGATCTGCTGTCTCTCTCCAGTGTTAGGTATAACTTATAGTCTGCTCATTTCCTCCTTCTGAAATTTTCAACAATTACCAGCCAAAAAAGTTGCATATGAGAAGGAAAATAATTCCTATATTGATACAACTCATCCTTTCAAAAGTAAGCTGCTTTACAAGTAGTTCCTTTCTTGCATTCTGTTAACTTTTAACTGTTTAACAGAAACCACTAGAGGATAAAGGCTGAAGAAGGTTGGAGATTTATAGTTTAATAAATTGTTATTCAGATTTTTCCTAGACAACCTACTTTTGGGAAAGAGGTTTTTCAAATAGTGACGATGGCTTTGTATTGGTTCATCAATACTCTCTGCCCTCTCCAACCTGACCCCATATCCTTTTTGGAATCACTAACTGGGATATAATATATACCAGTAAATACAATCAAGCTTTCCCTAGCACAGTAAACATTCCAGTTAAAACTAAATTTAATTATAATAGTACAAAGTAGACACTTAGAAGATAAAACCAATTTCCTCATCTGAGACTGTGAGGATGCTTTGAAAAGCTAGTAAGATAATGTAAGTCGATATATCTAGCAAAGTATATCTATAACTATATCTGGAATATTTGGATATTTTGGTTAAATATAGAAGTGTACAGGCAGACAATGAAAGAACTCTTGATAATTAGCAAAGCAGAATGATAATGTTTGGACACAAAATCTATTATTCTCACTTTCAGTCTTCTGAACACCAAAGAAAAATCATTACCCATGGTTAAGATTTGAGGTGGGAATTTGAGACATTCCAGTATAGAAATTAAAAAAAAAAAAAAAAAAAATGGGCCAGCCGAGTGGCGCATTGGTTAAGAGCTGGCCTGGGACGCCAGAGGATCCTGGTTCGGATCCCACATATGAGGGCCGGTGACACTGCCCTCTACAGCTAAGATGCTGAACAACTGCTCGACCTGGAGCTGGGCTGTCGGGCGTTGCCAGCAATGGCTTAGGCTGCAGCCCCTGTGGCAGTGGGTTGCCATGGGATACCGTGTGTAGCCATCAGCCAGCGTGAGTGGCCAACAGCTGTAGTGAGCGGCCGTCCAGAAGGTGGCGACTGATCTGCCTCGCCTGGGAAGAGTGCAATGATGGTGCCAACTTGGGCCAGTGAAGCAACGTCCTCCACAACTAGACTGAAGAACAAAAGGACAGCAACTTGTCTGTTCCCCTTCCCCCAAATCCCCAATAAAAATCTTAAAAAAAAAAAAAAAAAAAGAGGATACTAGGCAATCAGTATAAAAAGAAGAGGGATTGCCTCTGTACTGCCCAGGGACAAGTAGGTTGTCTAATAAGAGGCCTGACAGGGTGTCACTCATTAGCTTTGTAGGATATGCTCCCTAGGCTCTGGCCCTCAGCCAGGTCCCTTATTTTGTGAAGACATCAAGAGTAGATTCACCTCTCTGGGCCAAATTCTTCTTAACAAGATTATGAAGATGATATATAAAACCAGAATGCCAATGTGGTATTATGCTATGTATTTGAACCATGGCAATTTAGTTAAACTGGAACTACATTTTCCATAAAATTCTCTTCCTGTGTTGGCCAAAAGAATCTTTTAGCATGAGTTTGGAAGGCTTTTAATTTGTAGCAGCAGCCATATTGCTTTTATCCTCAGGTTGGTTCTGCAGGCAATGTTCCCTCTCAGGCTCATTGATACTTCAGCTGACACTCAAATGACATGGGACACATCTCCCCTCAATTGCCCTTCAGATTCTCTGTCTCTTGGACCAAGTGCATGTTTAGCTCTGTAACAAAGGGCATCAGCTTCTTATGCAGGTTACCTGCACCATCAAAGTTGGAGACCATGCTTCCAGGTTCCAGCCCGCCCTTGTGGACTTCAGCTTGAGCCAATGGGTTCCAGTGTTTCCTTGCCCTCCCCCACTTCACATCTATCTTCTGTTTTTGGCCACCTGTCATGCAGACTTTAAGATCCAGAATAGATGTAAAAACAATAGCATTACAGAGACTGTTTAACCATCTCCTACCATTGCACAAGGTAAAATATGTATATAAAAAAATCGTAGTGGTTGTGTTTCTCTGGCTTATATAAAAAAGTAACTATTATGGGTCCTAAGCTCTTCAAGCCTATGTGACCAACACGTTTCTTCTCTGTGGACAGAATTACCTGGGAATTAAATATAACCAGAAGTTTGCTTAGAAAGCTTGAAATCAGAAGAGGGAGTTAATTAGATGAATCAAATGTTTAATTTAATTAGAGCTGTTTTAATGTAGCATCTCCTTGCCAGTAGAGAAAGATTACTGAAAATTCTATTATCTAGGACTCTCATCTCTGAACTATGCTAAGATAGGCTTTCCCAAAATGTACCTCTATGACTATTTTTTTCAATGCTTTCAAGAGTGATCAATCTCTGATTATGGCCTTTTTCCTTATATGTGTTAATCACTCAATCATAATTTAATCCATGTTTTTCTGGTCAGCATACGGTGAGTTTGTATATCTCTTTTCTGACCTATAATATTACAGTCCAAACACTGAAAAACTATAAAAATTCAAGTCTCTTTTCTACAGTTAAAATTCTTTACTTCATTTTCTAGATTCTATAAATTAGAGATAAATTTAGCTTCTCAAGCAACCTCTTTTGTGAAGTAAATATCCCCATGGAGGCTAACAGACTTTTTCATCTTAGCGTGAATTAACTCCACCTGTTTGCTTTCCTCTTGCTGTGGTCAGCTGTGCTGAAAGAATTGGTGTTTTATTAGAGAGTTCGAAAAAAAGAAAATTATTTTAGAATGCAGGGTTCTTTGAGGGAAGAGGAATGCAGCTGAGTCATCACAGGGGGAGGCCAGCAGACACAGGCGGTATAATCATTAGGGGCTTCTGAGGAAAGGAGGAGAGGGAAAACTCTCAAGACACTTTTTTCAATTCTGAATTCTGCAGTCATAAGTACTTCAGTAGACAATTTGGACTCAGCAATAGATTCTTCCCAAATCTCAGACCTTGATTGGGAAAATCAGATGGTGAGTTCTAGTTCAAATGCTAAGTATATGAGCAGCTCTCTCCCCAGTTAGACGGCAATGCCATCTCCATAATGGTGCTCATTAGGTGTCCTTTGAAAGGCTTTGGCACAAATGTGTGGCTGTAAGATATCTTGAGAATTTCAAAATCATCAAGCTGCAAGCAGCAATTATTGCCAAAAGTATAAGAATCATTGCATTTTTGTTTCTGTTAATTTGAATACAACTTTCAAATGACGTGCTTAATGGACAGTTTTTCTCTGTCAGAACTCTAAATATTGGAGTTTATCTGATTCTTAAAAATAGTACTTTCGGCCTTGAAAAGTGCCTGGAATTATTGGAGTAAAAATGAAAGAACGGAGATAACCGTATTTTATAAAATTCCACTTTCAAGCAAACTTTATGAAGCATTTTATTTTGTATAGAAACTTTGAAATAGCCTAAAGGCTTTCTTTGACCAGCTGTATATTTTATCTGTTAATGTCCACAGAGTGAAAAGATTCCCTCGGCAGAGGCACCTGCAGGATGTGCAACGATTCATTTTTACTCCGAATATCAGTTCTGTGGAAGCATCAGCTCTACTGGCTCATCATTTACATTCACAGTGGACTTCCGGAGTCAGCAAAAGGAAACATTAGACTTGTTTGTGTTGTCAAATTAAAAAGGAAAAAGAGAATGGTTTAAAGTTCTGAGAGTCTCTGTAACATTTAATTATGCTTTCAACTGCAGTTCAATAAAAAATATGCTCTTGCCAGAAAACGGGCAAAGAAAAAAACATGCTTTCCTATTCAGATTGTTGCTAGGTCAACCACTCAATTCATAAGCTTAGGAAAAGCAGCCATGACACGGTTACATCGGGTCTTTCTTTTGTGGAAACCAAAGAGCTTCACCACCAGTCTCAATATAACTTTATGTCCTCCATGATCCCAAGAGATGCTATTATCCCTCCTCTCCTGCCTGAGGAGCTAGAAACTGTTCAGCCAACTAAGTTTAAGAAGTTAACTAGATCTGCAAGGATGAGCTGTCAATAAGCCTAACATCTCATGGGATAAATTCAAACCCAATACATATGAATGGAGACATATTTGATATTGGAATGTTATACAGCTCAAAGAATCATATTTTGATACTATTCTTAGGGGGAAGTTTATTTTATTTTAGATCTTTTTTATATGAAAATTTTAGTAATTTTCAATATCACTTTTTTGAAAGAAAAAGGCTGTGCTGTACAAAGAAGGAAGGGGGTGGGGTGTAATAACCACTGACTGCTTCCTAGTGACCTTTATACTGACTATTCTTAGTGAAATTGTTTCAGATATTAGGCTGTTTCTATTCTAACCTCAAATTAACTCAATCATACGTCTGCTGAGAGACTGACAAGAAGGACTTCAATAGGCAGCTGATGGTATGGGTGAAAAGAGTGCTTTTCTAGCTTATCCAGCCATTGCAGGAACATTTATTGAGTCTCTACTGTGTTTACTGCACCATCCTATATAACATGAGATATTCTAATCAGAGCTTACAACCCAGCTAGAAAGAATGATCATAATAAAGCTAAGTAGAGAACGATTTCTAAAACACTCATATTTCACAGAGAAGTTTTATACAAAGTGAATTTTAATTAGTGATATTCCTACCTCAAGCTCCCCTCCCACCACCACCACCACCACCACACACACACACACACACACACACACACGCACATCATATTTGGATCCAACGGGGCAATACAAAAAATTGTTTCTCTGAAAAAAAATTCCATATTAAGAGTAAAATAAACCTGTTAAAATTAAAACTCATTGTTAATATATAGGAATGCAATGGACTTTTGTACGTTGATTTTGTAGCCGGCAACTTGACTGCTATGTGTTACTGTGTACCAAAATTAACTCTAAATGGATCAAAGACCTAAACATAAGACCAGAAACAATAAACTGCATAGAAAAAAACATAGGTACTAAACTTATGGACCTTGGGTTCAAAGACGATTTTATGAATTTGACTTCAAAGGCAAGGGAAGTTAAAGCTAAAATAAATGAATAGAACTATATCAAACTAAAAAGCTTCTGCACAGCAAAAGGAACCATCAACAAAATAAAGAGGCAACCAACTGAATGGGAGAAGATTTTTGCAAATAACTCCTCCAATAAGGGGCTAATATCCAAAATATATAAGGAACTCATACAACTCAACAACAACAAAAAACAAATGATTCAATTAAAAAATGGGCAGAGGACCTGAATAGTTTCTCCAAAGAAGGCATACAAATGGCCAATAGACACATAAAAAAATGCTCAACATCACTAATGATCAAAGAAATACAAATAAAAACCACAATGAGATATCATCCGACACCAGTTGGAATGGCTATCATCAACAAGACAAATAATAACAAGTGTTGGAGAGACTATGGAGAAAAAGGAGCCCTCATACACTGTTGGTGGGAATGCAGATTGATGCAGCTGCTATAGAAGGCAGTGTGGAGGTTCCTCAAAAAATTAAGAATAGAATTATCATATGACCCAGCAATCCCTCTCCTGGGTATCTAGCCAAAAAATCTGAAAACATTTATCAGTAAAGATATATGTGCTCCGATGTTCATTGCAGTTTTATTTATGGTGGCCAAGACATGGAAACAACCAAAGTGTCCTTTGACAGATGATTGGATAAAGAAGATGTGGATATATACACAATAGAATACTATTCTGCCATAAGAAAAGATTAAATAATGCCATTTGCAACAACATGAATAGACCTTGAGATTATTATGCTAAGTGAAATAAGTCAGACAGAAAAAGTCGAGAACCATATGATTTTTCACTGATATGTGGTACATAATACTGAAAACAACAAAGGAATAAGACAAACAAATGAAGACATAAAAACTCATCGACACAGTTTAGTGGTTACCAGAGGGTAAGGGGGGAGGTAAAAGGAATCAAATGCATGGTGATGGAAGGAGAACTGACTCTGGGTGGTGAACACACAATGTGCTATATAGATGATGTATTACACAATCGTACTCCTGAAACCTATGTAACTTTACTAGCAATTGTCATCCCAATAAACTTTAATAAAAAAAAATTAAAACTCAAGTCTTTAAAGAAAATTTAAACAAATTCAATTAACTTCACGGTTATTACTGTGTGATATACTATAAGAGAATATATAAACACTATGCAAAACTTCATTATAATTGTTTGTGTCATTGTTTATATTTAAAACATTCTTTAAATAAAATATTCTTTAAAAACCAGTGATTTTGAATCTTTGCTATTGTCCTGAGTAACTTTACCTCTGAATTTACATTTATTTCTAAATTATAAAATTATTTCTGCATTAATAATGTTACACTAGACATAATTTTTTAAGGGTTTGGGATTATTTGGTTTTGTTTTTCACATTTCTACAACTACTATAATTTATGTTACCTGGTAACACCTCTATGAGGCCCCACATATTTTTATTTAGCAAATGACATGGGGTTGGCACAATGTTCGGGCTTGAAAATCTGTTCTTCGCTTACATTTTTTTTTCTAGGATTTTATTGGGGGAATTGTGGGGGAGGGGAACAGTGTTGGAGAGTTGGGGGAGGGGACCAGCCAAGTTGTTGTGCTTCAATCTTTGTTGTGGAGGGCACCAGTCGCCATCTGGCTTCCCATTGGCAGCTCATGGCCTCTAAGCTCAAGGTGCTGTGTTCAATCTTAGTTGTGGGTGGGCATAGCCACCGTCCCATGAGGGAGTTGAACAAGCAGCCTTGTTGTTAAGAGCGCACGCTCTATCCACTGAGCCATCCGAGCGGCAGCTCAAGTCAGGGTGCCGAGTTCAGTCTTAGTTGCAAGTGGGCGTAGCCCACCATTGAACAGGCAATCTTGTTGTTACACCAGCTGAGCCAACCTGCCACCTGTTGGCAGCTCAGCGTCAGCTCAGCTCAGGTGCAGAATCACTGGCCCATGTGGGAATTGAACCAGCGGCCCTGTTGCTCAGAGCTCGCATTCTTAAGCCAACCCTTAACCAACTGAGCCACTCGGCCGGCCCTGCTTACATGTTTTTGACATATTAACTAACAGCTAGTCCTTTTTTGTTTTAACTTAGAGAAGTATTTAGATTCTATTCTTTATTTTTTTGTTAAGTTTTGCTCCACATACAATATGGAGATATTAATTTAGCAGAATGTTTTTGCCAAACTAGGATACTGCTTGTGGTTATCCTGCTCATGCCTAAATGTTACACATCAGTTTAAGGGGGGCATCATGTGATGGGCAAAGCAGGTATTGGGAGGCTTCTTAACTTTGTGGCCCCAGTTTCAGCAAAACTAGGCATCCTGCCAAGCCAATCCATTCATCAGACCACCCCCAGCATGGCTGTTTGCCACTCAGGACATTCAAACAGATGTCCTGGCAGGAAAAAAGGTCTGACAGAGATAAAATTTTATCATGAAAAATTACTGTTTCACTTCCTCACATAACCCCCAAATGGTTATATCATGAAGTGGATACAGGCATACCTTGGAGATATTGCGGGCTTGGTTCCAGACCATTGTGATAAAGTGAGCATTGCAATAAAGCGAGTCATAGTCTTTCTGTTGGTGGAGGGCCTTACCTTCAATGTATAAGAAGCACTTCTGCGAAGCTCAGTGAAGCAAACACAGAGAGGCATGTCTGTGTTGCATTTCTCCACCCTTTTCTTACATCTGACCATTAGCAGGATAGAAGAAGCACCTGTAAACCTGGTGATTGCCTCCTTGCTCTAGCTCAGTGGTTCTCAACCTTTAGTGCACATCACTATCACCTGCAGGACCAGCGGGGCCCCACTCTCAGACTTTCTGATCTGGGAGGTCTGAGGTGGAGCCTGAGAATTTGCGTTTCTAATGTGTTTCCAAATGATGCTGATGCTGCTGGTCCAGGAATCAGGCTTTGAGAACCACTGCAGGCCCCGGGACTTTTCTGCTTATTCTAAGAGCATACATATTCCTACCGTCAGTTTAAGTCACAAACATGTCTCCTTACAGATATTAAAATGATCCAAGCCAAGATATTAATCCCATTCCAGGTAAGAGCTCTCCAGTGTTCCCTCATTCAAGTCTGGTACACTCGTGGGCTGTCTGCCTTCTGGAAAGAGAATTGTCAACCTCTGCTCCCCTTCCTTCCATCTCCTCCCCACTTTCAAGCTGTAGGGGCACACCCCACCAACTGGGGTAGGGGAACATATAAGGAGGGAAAAGTTAAGGAAAACAAGATCAGAAAGTTCTTAATTGACTGCTCTCTGTTGCTGTCCCAGGCTGGCTTCACCCACTCTAGGTCTGGCAGGTGGGGAAAAGTGCCCTGACTGTTTCCAGGGCACTTTTGAGGGTCCTTTGGAGTCCCCCACCCTAAACCTATCTGACCAAAATTTCTATGAGCAGGGTGACACCTCTTCTTTGACTGGTGGCTGTTCTCTGCTCTGCTCCTGCTGCTCTGGCAACTCAGTCCACTCAACTCATTAACTCTCACCATGGGAACTGCTCACCCTCCCTGTTCCTTTGGGCAGCTTTTGAAACAGTCCCAGGCCAACTCTTTCTCTCCAGACTTGAGTCATGGAAAATACTTACACACTCCTTGCCCCCATGCCAATAAGGACGTTATAACTTCCCAAATGCAGCTCTCCATGAGCACACTCTCTCTACTCTGCTGTAGGCCACATGCCATGTGTATCCCTAACTGTAGAGAACCCGTCAGGTCCTTTGAGCCTCTTCCTCACCAGGCCTTAAAGTGAAGGGAACAGTATCCAACCCCATGCTCCCTTAGGGGAGATGGGATAGGGCAGGACCCAAAGGACAACTTTCTGCTGAAAGATCCTCTCCACGAAAAGAATCACTTCAACATCCTGTCCTCTTTCTTTGTTCTACTTCTTCCTTTCCTGTCCCTACTAGTTTAGAGCCTTCCTACCTGTTATCATTTTCTTTGAAAATCTGCATTTTGGTCTGGAATCTCATAGGAATTTCCTGTCTCTTGTTTCTCTGGGTGCCTCAGATGAAACTTCCAACACTAACGTCCTGTAACAATGGGAATCTTGTATCCTCTTGAGCCAACCCAGTTGCAATACTCAACACTCCAAACAATTCACCTGTGCAAACATTTTAGTGAAGAATGTAGATCTGATTAAAGATGTCACAGGGGCAGATGATAGGACCACATGTTAGATATACCCCCGTGTATCATATGCTAACCTCCATCAACCACTCCCTTCCTCAAAAGTTCTGCCAACGGAGGACCTCATCTTTAACACTCATCTACTACCCTGGGTTCTCTTTCTGCACCCTCTGGAACCCTTCAGGGGAATGCCAAATCCTTCTCTCTTCTATTAGGAAGAGTGATTTTCTTCCTCCTCAGGCAAGCTGGACCCAGCAGACATCAGGGCTCTGGAGGTTCGGCTTCTTCCTAAGCAACAGTCTCTCAGTAAAATCGAGTAGGAGCCTCTACAAGCTCCTTATATTTATTCCTTATTTTTGTCACTATGTTATCTCATTTAATCTTCAGGATAAACACTGTGAGTGAAATATTAGAAGAGTTACTATAAATGATGAAAATAGGATGCAGAGATCTCAAGCTACTTGCTCAACTTCATGAAGTAGAGAAATAGCTAAATTTATTGTATGTCTCAGAGATGCATTCTATCATAGAACAGCAAATCCCTTGCCAACATGCCTTACCCACAGCCCTCCTTCCTAGCTCACCCAGGTGTATCCTGACAGGCTGGTGCCAGAAGTAGAAACGGGTGCAAGCAGATAACCTGGCCCAAGAACAATGAAGGCTTAATTCCATCCTACCAAACTCAACACTCCAAGGAGAAATGTAATTGTTTCTTAGCCAGCAGCAGCTATGATCAACAGCTGTATTGGCCACCATTTCAAAAAGATTAATTTCAAATTCCTTGTATTCAAAGTTCCCACAAATTAGCTCAGATTGACACAGTTTTGCAGCATCCTGTAACAAGAGGGGGCAGCTGTCCTCTCCTACAGAGGAACAAGCTGCTATTAGCATTAATGCAAGGTGTGCATCTACCTTGTCTCATGTCAGTGGGAGGAGAGCGCTAGTTGGATGATGAATGTAGATAAAATTATTCTATTCAAAGCATCTCTCACAATTTCTATTAGTTGCCATGGTTTATCTCCTCATCTGTCTTTATGAACCAAATTTGTTCCAAAGTTATAATGCTTTAGATTATCAGCCGCATCAGGTAATGTCACCAATGATAAGCACCTGCTGTTAAAATAAATGCTGTGCTCTGTGCTGCATCTCAACTTGTTTTTTAATGCAGGCTTCTAAGAGCTTGTGCAACAGTGGGAATCCATTTATCGGCACAAAACGGCCTCGTGTTTACACATGATCACTTGGTAATCATGCAGCCTGTGTACAAGAAGTCAAGAAAAATAATAAGCGTGGCTCAATCTGTAAGGCGGGAACAAAGGGGCTGTCTTTTGACAATCAAGCACTATTTATGAGGATTAATGTGGCTTTTGATAAACTGCCAAACAACCACAGAGGCCAGCTTTAGAACAAGGCACCCTGACGACCTTTTGGGCTCTTCATTCTCATGAAGACTCTTCACAGGGCATGCTGAGCAACTGCTTAATAATTGGAAATCAAATGTATTAAAAGAAAGCATAGCTAAGTGTTCTCCCTGAAAACTCAAATAACCTCGGTTGGCCTCTTTTCATAGCAAAGAAATCATGTTCTGCAATCAAAAAAGGTAAAGATATTGCCTCCTTTTTTCATAAGCCCCAGCGTCCCCAAAGCATATGCACACTTTTCCTGAATTTGAGTTTATGCTCTTGGTATGAGCACAGCTCTGCAGAGGAGGTAGTTGCTACAGAAATTCAGAAATGCTACAAAGCCCTGCCAACACCAAAACTTTCTGTTCACCTTTTCACTGGCCTGAAATGGGATTAAAGTGATACTTTCAAGGTAGGTGTTGGGAGGCAGTCCTTCATGAATTTCTCATGTCGCTACGCATCTTGCTGGGTGTGCCAGGAATGGCAGACCATGAGTATTCCATACAGGGCCTTTTATTGGGGTTGTATTTGCATTGAGCAACCTTCAGAGAAGAGGTAACATATTTGCCCAAAGGACAGGCTTGCTTACTGCTTGCTATAAAAGCAATGAGTTCCCCAACTTGTTGTCCCTCCGGTGTGACGCAAGCCCCCTGCGTGTGAGGCCTCCATCTGCCTTAAATCACATGGGACTTGGGGCAAGAGAAACTGATACAAACATACTGATGCTCACGCTGCCTGGTGTACCATGAGGAATAAAGTCCTTTATCTCTGACAAAAGAGTTTCTTCTTCTGCCAGCACCCATGAAACAACAACAGGATAAAGTAGGATCAAATCAACCTCCAGGCTTCACACTAAGATGTAGTACATATGCATGATCTAGATATCCAGAAGGCCACTGGTAAAATAACGAGAGAAAAATCTTTCCATTAACAAATCAGCACAGGTGGTTTTATTGGACCCTCCCTCTCTTTCTCCCCTCCCCTCCCCTCCCTTCCCTTCCCCTCCCCTCCCCTCCTCTCCTCTTCCCTCCCCTCCCCTCCCCTCCCCTCCCTTCCCTTCCCCTCCCCTCCCCTCCCCTCCCCTCCCTTCCCCTCCTCTCCTCTTCCCTCCCCTCCCCTCCTCTCCTCTCCCCTCCCCTCCCCTCCCCTCCTCTCCTCTCCCCTCCCCTCCCCTCCCCTCCCCTCCCCTCCCCTCCTCTCCTCTTCTCTCCTCTCCTCTCCTCTCCTCTTTCACCTCTCTTCACCTCTCCTCTGCTTTCAGTTCATGTGGTTCAGGTGGGTCTAACCCTTTTTCTCCAAAACTTCAGAAGGAGAAACATAGTCCAGCCTGGGGATTCCATCCTCCTGTTCACAATAGTTGGTTCAAGAATGTGGCCCAAGCCAAGTAAACGAGACTCAATTTACTGAGCACCAATTCCAAAACAGGAACTGTTCTAACAACTGCAAATACTAGTAAAACTTTGGATTGCGAGCATGGTTTGCAAGTGTTCCACAAGACAAGCAAACATTTCTAATACATTTTAACATGGTAAACAAGTGATGACTTGCAATACGAGTAGTTTGTTTCCGGAATGAATTATGCTTGCAAACCAAAGTATTACTGTATATTAAGTTGGTGCAAAAGTAATTGCGGTTTCAGACAGTGAATTTTAAATCATCAAAACTAGGTTCAAACACATCTTTATTGATCAAAATATGAACCATTATAATCAACATATTTTTGCCAATGAGAAATAATAAATTTGTTTATTCGTGTAGCATAAAAATTCGTGCTTTGGGATTCAACGAACTCTTAGAAAGCATTTTCTGCATCCTGCTGGTGTGGAAGTGTTTTCCCTGCAAAAAGTTGTCAAGATGCTTGAAGAAGTGGTAGTTGGCTGGCGAAAGGTCAGGTGAATATGGTGGGTGAGGCAAAACTTCATAGCCTAATTCGTTCAACTTTTGAAGTGTTGGTTGTGCGTTGTGTGGTCTGGCGTTGTTGTGGAGTAGAATTGGGCCCTTTCTGTTGACCAATGCTGGCTGAAGGCATTGCAGTTTTCAGTGCATCTCATTGATTTGCTGAGCATACTTCTCAGGTGTAATGGTTTCGCCGGGATTCAGAAAGCTGTAGTGGATCAGACTGGCAACAGACCACCAAACAGTAACCATGACCTTTTCTGGGTGCAAGTTTGGCTTTGGGAAGTGCTTTGGAGCTTCTTCTAGATCCAACTACTGAGCTGGTCACTGCTGGCTGTTGTATACCATCCACTTTTCATCCCACGTCACACTCTGATGGAGAAATAGTTCATTATTGTTGCATAGAATAAGAGAAGATGATACTTCAAAATGATGATTTTTTGATTTGCGGTCAGTTCTTGAGCACCCACTTATCAAGATTTTTCACCTTTCCAATTTGCTTCAAATGCCAAATGACTGTAGAATGGTTGATGTTGAGTTCTTTGGCAATTTCTTGTATAGTTGTAAGAGGATCAGCTTCGATGATTGCTCTCAATTGGTCATTATCAACTTCCAATGGCCACCAGCATGCTCCTCATCTTCAAGGCTCTTGTCTCCTTTGCAAAATTTCTTGAATGACCACTGCACCATACGTTCGTTGGTAGTTCCTGGACCAAATGCGCTGTTGATGTTGAAAGTTGTCTCCTCTGCTTTATGACCCATTTTGAACTCGAATAAGAAAATTGCTCGAATTTGTTTTTGTCTAACATCATTTCCATAGTCTAAAATACATATAAAATAAACAGCAAGTAATAAGTCATTAGCAAAAAAACATAAAGCAAGAAATGTGCATTAAAATGATGTATAACATAATCACATTTATTTAAGAATGTATTCCAATATCAAAGGCAAATTTCAACAATGCAAAAACCGCAATTACTTTTGCACCAACCTAATACTTGGAAGCAAAATAGACAAGATTCTTCTTTGGAAGAGCTTATTGTATACAAGTGGACTTTTCCTGGAACTATTAGGTAAGAGCTATCTTTGAGCTGTGGTTGCTAATGTAGGAGAACACATGACTAAAGTTGCAGGGGCCTTCCTTGACTCCTCACTGGGAGATTCTATTTGATAACATGAAAACTCACATTGGAGGAAAGCAGATGAAGAGATAGATTCCTGATGACCCATTTGAGCACCTCATGTACCCATCCATGCCCAAGCCAATCTATTCTTGGATATTTCAGTCACATAAGCAGATCAATTCCATTTTTAAGTCAAGCTATTTTGAGTTATGTTTCTGTCATTTAAAACCAAAAGCCCTAATAATACTGAGATTAGGTAAATTTGGGTAATACTGCATACTATATTGGAGATTTCTTATGCAAGTTAACATATAAAAGTCATGAGAAGTCCTGCTGTAAAAAAAAAAAAGTTTAATTTTGTTTAACTTGAGATTCCTCTTACTATTTTCCATGGACATTTCCACTTTTTTTCTGTTACATTTCTCAAGTTTTAATAAAACTGATGTTCCATGGACCTCACTTGGAGAATATTGGAATATTCATTATAAACTCATAAATCAGAGAATTCAACAGAATGAACAGAAAATATGTACACACATGAAAGTTTTCATCTACAAAATCTTATACTTATTCCACCAGCATTTAATGAAAACCCACTACATGTCAGACACAGTGGAAGGCACTGAATATGTAAACTCAGAAGGAAAATTAGAGCAGAATATTACACAAACATCAATGCCTTCCCGTTGACCACAGAAACATTATAAATGTCTAAAAGTACGGGAGTGTGGCATTTCCATAAAGAAGTTTGATACTAAACTTTATCATACTAAGACCATATTAAGGCATTGAAAAATCAATCTATTTCTTGATTTTTGTTAGGAATTACAAAGCAAATTTCTCAGATTAAATACATTCACGATCTCTCAGAAGACAGCTAGAAATAGTGAAATATCTAACCTAGTTAGAACATGAGGATAATGCAATTTTAGAATAGGAAACCTAATAATATTAGATTTACAACCCAATTTATACTCCAAAGCATTCCAATTTGGTCAGGAAATAAAACCAAAGTCAATAAACTGTTGTGTTAAATATCCTAAACAATGATGAGAAATTGCTTTGCAATGTATGAGACAGAAAAACACATTAAAGAAGATATGTATAGAGCATAATGTAATCTTGAAACGAGACTTCCAGGAAATGAATTATATGAATCAGTTCAATTCAACAAATTTTTTTGGTTCCTACTATTTGTCTAGTCCTGTGCTAGGCACTTGGGGGCTATTTTAAAACAAGAACAAATACAGCATCCTACAGTCATATTTAGTTTGAGTAATAAGCTTGGAAGGCAGACATCGTGTTTGACTTGTCCTCTAAGCGCCCATGAAAAATCAGAGAACAGAAATACATTTATTCAGATGTAAACTCTAAACACAAGAGGATGAGGAAAGGGAGAGAGAGATCAGAGTAGCTTGGGAAAACTTTAAAGAGAATCTCAAGAGAAGAAATTAACATAAGCAACGTCACAGGAAGTTTTTTTGTTTCATTATGTTTTTGTTTTTAGTTATTTTGTTTGTGTTTAAACTATAAAGTGTGCATAGTGTAACTGCTTTGACTGTCTTAGAGAAAAAGCATTGACAGGTAGCTAGAAGTTGGGCAGAGGACGGAATCAATGACAGACAATAGGAAGAAAGCGGACCGATCTGATGCATTTATTTTATTTAACAAGGGTTTCTTGAATAACTACTATAGGGAAAAACATCGTGGTAAGCTTTTGAACGCATATAAAGATTAGTCATTTCCCAGATTTGTCACCAAAAAAGTGTCAATAAGTCAGATACAGAAAATAATACACTGAAAAAAGTGTGCTAAAAAGGGTCATAGGATTGGAAGAATTTCACACTACTGGAGGTGGAAATGGGGTAAATCCCTTCTGGTTGGAAGTCAGAAAAAGCTGCATATACTCTGAGTTTTAAGGGTGAAAATTTTTGACAGGTGGAAAAACACATGATGAAGATGAATAAAACTTGATTCATTGACTGGAGAGAATGTAGAAGCCTATCTCAAATGAGATAAGGTATCTGAAATCATGTTAAAATGGCCTAACACAATACAGCTGTAAAAGATTATACAGTGGCCTGGATCAACTCAATGTGCCTGAGCCACTGTTCTTCAATTACAAAAATGGAAACTCTCAGGCCTCCTCTGTTTTTTTCACATGACTTTTGTAAAGGCTTAATAAGATGTACCAAAACATTCTTAGTAATTTTTTTTACCATATATATTTCTTTTATTAAACAGATTATGGAGGTATAACTAATATACAGAAAGACTGGATGAATTTAATGTACACAATTTGATGAGTTTGGACATATGTATGCACCCCCAAACCATTGACACAATCACGATAGATAATACATATGTGCATTACCTCCAAAAGTTTCCTCATCCCCCCTTGCTTTTTTTTGTTGTTGTTTTTGTTTTGTGGTTAGAACACTTAACATGAGATCGATCCTCCAAAAAAAAATTTTTAAGCGCACAATATAATATTGTTAACTGTAGGCACGATGCTGTGAAGCAGATCTCTAGAACTTACTCATCTTGCAAAACTGAAACTCCATCCACCCACCCTCCCACTTCCCCCTCTTCCACTCAGGGGCAATCACCCTGCCACTCTCTACCTCTATGAGTTTGATCATTTTAGATACTGCATGTTAGTGAAAGCATGCAATATCTGTCCCACTGATGTATTTTTTAAATTATTAATCACTTCAAAATTGAAGTTTATTTGTGACTCCTACACCAAATCCTGCACATGTAGGTAAGTCAGTCAATTTAAAATACAAACAGAGGTATCATTTCCAAGAAAAATCAACAAGGTCTAAGCAAAGATCTTCGGACTAAAGCTACAAATATGAAAAGTCAAATTAAGTAAGCTTCAAGGGCAAAAATAAAGTTGAATCTAAATGACTTGCAGCCTGTACCCAGTACAGGTTTCTTCCACAACCTCAGAGAAAATTCTAATGTGTTTTGACATATTTATCTGTGGGAGACTCTGCCATTGCATTAGCATTCTTCAAATTATTTTTTACATTTAAATTGATTTCAATTACATAGACATTTCAAAACATTAATATTCATTTGAGATATTTCTGATATCTTCTCTTGGTGTGCTAAACTTTTTTAGGCACTGGTTCATAATTAACTCACTCCACATGTAACTGCTGGAGAATTACCCTATGAAATTCTGATTAGTATAAGAGCCTTTTTTGCATATGCTCAAAGTTCCTAAATTATAAACATTCCATTGACAAATGGTTCACACAGATAAACTCTTCCACAAAGATTTCACTTTCATATTTTTCTCTCTCCCATTGTTTGAGAATAAGTAACTTGAATGAGAAAGCTCAAGCAACAAACACATTCATTGACTTGTTATGAGCGAGAAAGAGAGGAATTTGATTGATTCTTTGGGGGAGACAGGGAATAGAGCGTCTATGGGGAAAAAAAGACAATTTGATCCCTTCCTGTGGATCCTGTAGACTTAGTGTGAATGGAAGGGATGTCCTATGGAAACTTATGGAAAAGCAAGATTGAGTTGTGCAAATAGAGGCAGCATGGACTATTTCAGGAGGCCACAGGCAGAGAAAAAAATGAGCATTTAATACAGAGAAATTAACTGAACTTGTAGGGAGGAGTCATGGAATCACACACTGGTGTTTGAAGCAATGCCATTTAAATCTCAGGGAGTAAAGAAAACCAAAAATGTTCTGTGGGACGCTGTGGGAGATCTAAATTAAATAATATATAAAAATACTTGGCCCTTAGAAGGCATTTAAGAAACAGTAACTGCAATTATTCTCCTAATTAGGCTTCACAATTGAGTTCAACCAAATGTTTGGAGCTGTATCCCCCCAGTGTCAGGCTGGCGTGCAAGATTAGGCAACACTGCCCCCTCGCGGCCTGCTTTGTGCTCTGGGAAGATCAGCCTCATTAGCGGACCTTGAAATCCATGTAAAGACCGCCTTCCTGTATTTTGTTGAGGTCCAGGGATACGTAGGAGAGAGGTTGAACTTGTGTTCCAATTGGGATACAATCTTGTATGAAGGCCTGGAAGTTTCCAAAAGTTGTATTAAACTAGAGAGAACCCTTGGAACTCCAGAGTAAAACCCACTGTGAGTTAAGAGTGGCCCAGATGGGGCAGCAGGGTGGAGCTCGCAGAGGAACCAGGAGTTCCAGGTGAAGGTCCGACCAGGCTTGATCGTCCCTGAACCTGGCCTGCCAAAAGTTCTGTCCTCCGGGAAGCAGAAAGGTGTGACATTAAGGAGTTAGCATCACGAGGGATGTAAGAGCTTTAGAATTGGGAATAGCAAGTGAAGGTGATTTCCTGGCTCGTGGAAGAGAAGATTAATAAGAATCAGTGGGGTAACGAAGGTTGACAGCAGCGGAGCAGAGGTTCTGAGTGGCATGGAGGTCAGAACATCAGAGAAGCTCAGCACCAGCACAGTCAGAGGCAAGCAACTGGTCCAGCTGGTCCAGCAAAAATAGGAGAGAGATTGCTGCTCTGCAGGCAGCACTTTTCAGAATTGCCCTCTTTCCTTCTGAGCCAGGGATCCTAGAGGAAGTGCAAAGGTCTGAGGGAGGAGAAGTCTTCTGTTAAGATTGTGTCATGGAACACATGAATGGCCAGGTTGGTTATGCTTTCTGTCCACTTCATAGATGTGGATACTGAGACTCAGACACTGGTTCCTACCAAACTGACCAAATTCACACAACTAGTATTTTTCTAGCACAAAGATTACAACAGGAATCTACGGGATATGAATTTCTTCTTTCTTTTATTTATAGCTACCTGCCTCACTTAGAAGAAAAAAAAAATGTGGTTACCCAAAGACATTTATTCCTCTGATCCTTTTAATTTTAAAATGTTCTTAGTTTACATTATGCTTAATTTCATAAGCTTCTTCCAGTCTTTTTGTGGAGTATGCAGGGTATAAATATTACATAAACAAAATAAGTTACATTTCTACAGGGACATGTATTACAAGCTCCAAACAACAACTGGCCTCTGTTGAGCCTTTATAGGACAATTTTTTTCCTGATTTGAGATCAGACTATATTTGGACCAATCAGAGGATCTTTTAATGATCTACCAACACAGATCCCAATAAAATAATAGGAAATAAGTAATACTCTGTGAACACTAAACAACTTTGAAGGGATTATTCTGAGAAGTTCAATTATCTGAACTTGATGGATATCCTCCAAAATATAGTGAATTTATACATCTTTCAAAGAAACCTGATGTAGCAAGGTTATACTCTTAGACTTGCATATTCTCCTCTTTCAGAGATTTTTGTTCTAAACGTCCAGTGAGACAGAAATAAGTACAATTAAAAATAATGGCTGAGACACTACAAAAATTTGTTAGTGTATTTAATGTAAAAAAGAATCTTTCCATAACAAATAGAGAAATCCAATAAATCAAAGTCCCTTGAGGAAAAAGAGACCAAAAAAGTGTTTTCTAATTTTTCCATAGGATGACAATGTGCACAATAATAGGTTCAAATTACATAGGCTGGAATCTACTGAATTATAGCTTTGGTTGCTATACCATTTATATAATGCCTACCAATGTGACTGTGATTTCTGGATAAAATATAAAAAGTTTTCATTTACTTATTTACTTAAAGAAGTTCATTTTTCTCTAACCATATTTTATGGCCCCTTTGGAGAATAAAGGCAGTCCTCAAATAATTTACAATTTGACTCTTGGATTTCCCTCTCACTTCCCTGTGGAGCAGGGTGCCTGGTTCAGTAAAACTTAAATTCCAACCCACCAAAGGAGACATCCCCCCCCCCCGCCCCGCGCCCCCAGCCTTCAAAGGTGCTTCCACCTGAAAGTTACCATATTCTTCTCAGTGTAAGCAACCGGCACTCCAAGTCCTTAGAAAAACGTGCACCAGGAGAAGATGGGTACAATAGCAGTCATCATCTGGCCACCACAGTGTTTCAAGCAGAAAGAGAATTAATACAAGGAGTTAGGTGCTTACCCAACTGTCAGACACACCAGAGGAATGGAGGTCAGGAAATTCAGCCTCAGCCATTCCCTCTCAGAAATTCGAAAGTTTGCAATAACCACAGGAAACTGCTGATAGTGATCAGAGCTCCCTGCAAAATCTCACATCAGCTGAAGACCACGTATCTGACTATGGCTACCCAGAGGAGTAATAATGGATTTCTGGTTCTGTCTCCCCTCCCAAATCTCATTTAAGTGTGGCTAATCAGAAAAGTCTGTGTTTTAGTCTGTGGCCAGGTCTGCAAGTTTTGGGGCAGTGTCCATAATTCCAGTCACTAGAATGAATTTCAGCAGAAGACTCTAGGGTCCTATAAGAAGCATTTATTATTAGTGACAAGGAATCTGAATTGGTGACTCAGGATTATTCAGTGAGGCTTGGTTCTCTATAGCTGAAGTTGGATGCTCATTTTAACCAATACATATCATACTCTGGAAAAAACAGCTGAGTATGTGAGTATGAACTAAAAAGATGCAACTCTAAGAGAAAATGTGGACCACCTTTGGCTGAAGGAGTGAGGTTAACCTCTATCAGAGAACTTGTGCAAGGATCTGGACAAGCAAAGCGTAAATGCTGCAGCGAACTCTGCCAAACCAATTTATAAAAGGAACACTGTACACCAGTTACAGAAACAATAGAAGCAGAAAAATGAGTCCCACTAGTGAATCAGCCAGTTCTCCAATTCTCTCTTAGTGAAGCAATCGTAAGCACAACCTGCCCCTCTGAGTAGTCCCCTGCAGTCATTAAACATTCAGAAGAGAAAGAAAAAAGGTCGTGGATGTCCTGCTGTTTTGGAAATTATGAAATTGAGTGGGTTTTCATTTAAATTTTTTGTTTCCAGGTAAATATGATCAATTAATGCATTATAGGCTTCTGCTGTCTTCTAAAAGCCCAGTAATATATATATATATATATATATATATATATATATATATATATATATATATATATATATATATAGTGTTTAAATAAAGGCATGAACTCATATAGACAAAGAGTATTTGGAAAAGAGACAAAAATGACAGTTTTGGAAGCTAGAAAGCAGCTGGATGAGTGGTAAATTACTTGGCAAATCTGAGAAAGCTTAGTTGTAAGCCAGCAGAAGGAAAAGCTGAGAAGCAACATGATACATGTGATAGAATCCCCAAAGACCCAAGATTTAGTGGACCAGGTATCTCTGGAAGAATTGGGATGAAAGTGATGATAAAAACAGCAGGACTGGCTTGAAGTCCATTTTTGAGAAACAATTAGACTTCCTGGACCCTCACCAATCTTGTGAAGCTAAACAGCCATTCCTCTCTCATTCTGGCGGACTAGAAATTTACAGAGAGAGTAAAACTGGGGTTGTCTTTACTAGAGGACCACCAGGCAGAATTTCAGGAAAAGGTACCATAATGGAAATAGGGGAATTAAATGAAAGTTTCCATACTGAATGTTGAGGCCGCCAACTTTGAGGACTATACCTTCCAGGCAGGAGGACAAAAGCAATTTTTCTAGGCAGTTTTGCCAATCCAAGAGAAAAGACTTATCTCATAAAAGATTTCTCAATGAAACATTCGCATCAAACCACTCTATTCTGAATTCTATGGTCCAGGCACCCCCACACATGCTCACAACTTCCAAACGTGAGAGTTTTGGTGCTCTCTCCTTAACTATAAATGATCAATAAAGATATCTGAGGCAAGTCTCTAAATGACAAAATGGCCAAACCAAAAACTGATAAAAGCAACTTGAAGGAAACAATACTGTACTGGAAGAAGAAAAGTAAATTTAAAAAATAACATTAATATGCTCAGATAAATAAAAGCTGATATTGAATCAAACAATCAAAACAATAATGATACATTAGTTAAGAAATCCTAACTGCTACAATAGAAACACCTTGGCAAACTCAATGTCTTAACATAGATATTTATTTCTTACCTATATAAAGTCTAATTAGTAATGGGGAGTGGGGGATTGTTCCACAGAGTTATTCAGAGTCCCAGTCTCCCTCAATTTGTGACTTCTCCATCTCTTTGGTCCTTAGAGTTCTATCTATTTATCTGATAAATGATGAAAGAAATGTCAAAAGAAACATATCTAGTTCCTAATTCTTTAGCCTAGAAAAACATATGCTATTTTTGTTCACTTTCCATTAGTAAGATGCAAGAGGACCTTAGAAATGTGGTCCCTGATTGAGGAGTCACTTTCCACCAGCAATTCTATTTTAAGGAAAGAGATACAAATCTATATTGGATAACTGGCTGTCTATGCCACACTATGGAAAGAAGGAGAGAGAGGGGTGAGGGGGAGGGGGGAGGGAAGGAAGGAAAACAAAATAGATCTTAGAAAAAAAGTATAATAGTAGTTGTTATATAATCAAAGTAAGATCTGGAAGATGAAATTGAGAAAACATGGCAGATGGGCTGCCGTGAGTCGCCAGCGATGGTGGAGGCTGCAGCCCCTGTGGCAGTGGGTTGCCATGGGCTACTGTGTGTAGCCAGCAGCCAGCGTGAGCGGCCAGCAGCTGCAGTTAGCGGCCATCCAGAAGCCGGCGACTGATCTGCCTCACCCGGGAAGAGCGCAATGATGGTGCCAACTTGGGCCAGTGAAGCAACATCCTCCACAACTAGACTGAAGAACGAAAGGACAGCAACTTGTCTGTTCCCCTTCCCCCAATTCCCCAGTGCTGTTCCCATCCCCCAATTCCCCAATTTTAAAAAAAAAAGAAAACATGGCAGAAAGTATAGCAAAAAGACAAAAGGATGGAAAATAGCACAGAAACAAAAAAAAATTAGAAGTTAATTCATAAGGTCTAACATCAAAATAATAGGAGTTCCAGATAGAAAAATAGAGGAAAAAGAGTGGCGGAAAATAATCAAGTCAATAATTCAGGGTAGATTCATAGAACTGAGATGTATAAATCACTAGATTAAAAAATTTCACCAAAGGTTTGACATCATCGATAAAATAAACCTACACCAACATACATTACATGATGTTTAAGATCATTAAGGAAAACACAAGATTTTTAAAACATTAAGGAATAAATCGTAGCTCATACAATGATCAAGAATTAGAATGACACTGGATTTCTCAATATTAAAATAGGAGCTAAAGGAGAGTGGAGCACTGTGATCAGAATTGGAAAGGGACACAATTTTTTAACCTGGAATTCTAGAGCCAGCAAAAACTAGAAATTAAGAGGGATGCTATAACATAAAGACAGTTTTAAACATGCTAAGCCTCAAAAAGTTTACCTATCATGCAAACCTTTTTCAGGACGCTATAGAAATTGTGTTCCACCAGCGCAAGGAATGAGCTGAGAACAGAAAAGCCAGGGAGCTACAAGGATAGGATCCAACATGAAAGAGAAGGGAAGAGCATCCTCAGGATAATGGAAAACAGATGTCAAGACAGTAACCATGCATCAGGCCTAGAGATCAGCCAGTCTACATAGCAGCAGAGGAATGTGTCATTTACAAGATGAAATTGATAGCATGCCTGCAATACTGGCATTATGTTGAAAGGATATGTAAATAGTGAGGAGAAAGTTGGAGATAACATAGTCGTAGTACTAGTAGTAACAGCAATAGCACTAGGAGTAGTATTACAAAAAAAAAAGAAAATTAATTTACTTAAACTTGGCTGAAGAAAAAGTAAAACTGTAAAGGAAAAGATTGAATTAAATAACATGATTATGTATGAAATACTAGTAATATATAATTGAGTAGTCAGGTAAAATTGCATATTTTGTAAAATGTCTAGCTCTGCCTTAAAATATATAGGTTGATTATTTTAATTTTTCACATTCATTTTGTTGCATTTTTCAGGAACACATCCTCTCTGAAAGCAGAAGAAGGCTTATGTTGCCCCTATGGAGATAGATTACATATTTTTCTTCCAGGCATGGCCTAGGTTTCACTTTCTCATAATTGTTGCGTTTAATATGCAGCATTACATTGAAATCATTTGGTAGCTCCTGTAAAAATATTGGCAACATTTTCAAACTTTTATTAAAATTTGATCTTTTAAAGTTTAAATTATGTCCTTTGAGGAAAGGCATTGGAAATTCTCTGTGAATGCTACACAAAATAAAATTAATCTTTAATAATTAAGAACAAGAAAGTCAAGTTGGAACTCCGCAAAAGTAGGAGACCTACCTACCCATCTGGCCCAATTTGTGCCAGCCATACCAATTAGTACAAATTTAATACTTACAAGAAATTTTCTACATTAAGTAAAAAAAATAAGCCATATTCCCCTGACCTAGCTTACTGAATTTCAGGAATCACCTTTGTTTATTCATACCATAGCCAGGCTTATATGAGAGGGAAATAAAACCCCTACCTTGTTTAAGGTAGGGGATTTGTTTGTTTGTTTGTTTGTTTGTTTGTTTGTTTGTTTGTTTTTATATGCATCCTCACTCAATTTTTGACTGTTGAATACATCAAAATACACTTCTCCCCACCCCCACACGTCACAGTGTTGGGTCAGATAACAGCACGAAGCCCTGGCTCAAGGGAAAGGTTCACAGGGTTTCTCAAAGGGCATCTTGTGAGTCACATACCTAAGAACTGTCTGGAGTATTTGTTAAAAATGCAAATTCCTAGGCTCTGACACAGAACAACTGATTTGAAATCTCTACAGTAGGTTTGAACTTTCGATTTTTTTATTTGTAAATATCCCATGTAATTCTCATGCAGCTGAAATCTGAAGACACACTGAGTTAGGAAGTAGGATCCAAAGGCCAGATCATTACAGAAGTCTTACTGCCACAGAATTCAAGCAAAGGCAAGGGATTCTCATTCTCAGAGGCAGAAGCAAGATGAGTTTCCTTCGGAAGTCACAGAGTCACTGAAATTGGAGAATAAGAAACCAGCCTTGAAGATACAAGTTGCAAAGGCTGAGATCAAACATCTCAAGACAAATAAGGTTCTTCCCAATTTTCTGCAGAGGTAGAGGCTTGTGATTGTACATGGACATTCTTGGACTGCAATATTATTTTACTACTTTTATGACTAATTTTATAAATTTTACTTTTTAAATAAAAAATTGAGATAAAGTAATGGGGGTGGGGTGGGTGTATTTTGGTGTCTTTAACTGGTAGGATTGAGTATATCTGCCTATATAAGAAAACTAACCCTGGCTTAAGCAAGATGGTAGTTTTATTTTATTTTCGCATGAGAGCTGACCAAGCAGGTCTATAACTTCCTCAGTAGCCTGTGCTTCTTCCAGTTCTTCGCTCTACCATCCTAATAGTCCGGCTAGGTGCTGATGCATATGGTTGCTGGGGCTCCAGGCATCATATCCTGTTCCAAGCAGCAGGAAGGACCAATGGCAAAAATGTGTGTATCAACCAAGTCAGCCCCTTAAAGCACTTTCTCAGAAGCCCTACAAAACAACTCCTGGCTACATTTCATCCGTCCCCCAGTTAATTTCTATCTGCTATGCAAAGAAGCCTGTGAAATGTACAATAGTTTAGGCTGGGCGCATTACAATCTCCAGCAAAATTGCAGTTCCATTGCTCAAAGAGAGGGGGAGAATGGATATTGAATAGGTACCTAGAAGTCCAAATTCTGTCCTGTACTTAATATTTGGCTGTGGGAAATTCACCCATCTTCCTTAGGCTTCAGTTTACTCATCCGTAAAATGGGAACTGATGCTTACTTTTCAGCATTGCTATAACATTAGAGATAACACATGTAAAAGTCTTGACACATAGTAGGTATTTAATAAATGAAACAATTACCAAAAAAAGCTCTAACTTCTAAAATGTATTTTTTAGTTATTGAACATTGTTATAGAAAGGTTAACAATCTGATCATGTATAATACTATCAAATACTGGAATTAACATCACACTGCCTCACCAGTGTAATTCAACCACTTTATTCTATCTAATTATCTCCACCCTGCCTTCTGGCAAAGTACTGTTTAAAAGTTAACATGCTCCTCTTACAAGGTTAGTCAACCACCAATGAAAACTAAGTAGCTAGGAATAATGGAAAAGACTAATAATGAAGGGATCCACACCGCATATGTGATGGGTAATCCAAGTCCATATAATCCTTAACTCACCACCAAAACAATAATCTCATCAGCCTAATAGACATTTTGTCTGAAGGATATCCCACTTTCCTACTTTAAAAACTGCAAGTTCAGGCTTCTCCAGTAATGTTTCTTATAAGGAGACTGCAGGGTCTAAGTGTGTCTATTCCACTATTTTTCATTTCTCTCCTTGTTTTTTTATATCAAAAGACATAACCACCAAGTCCTCCCATCCTGGTATACATGCCCCTTTGCAAAGTGATTTATCATTCTTCCTATCAAGAGTTGGATTCTATTTCCAGACCTCTTGAATCTGAGCAGACCTTGGCCTTGCTTTGACCAATAGAAAATGCCAAAAATGATGTGTTATAACTTACAAGACTAGGTAGGCCTCAATAGGCCTTACAGCTCTGGCTTCACCCACTTGGAGCAATGCTCTGAGACCACCCTGTAAGAAAGCAGCTCTAGCCTACGCAGAGGCAGGTGTAGGTGTAGGTGTTCTGGGGGACAGCACCAACTGCCAGACATGTGAGTTAGGATATCTCAGACCTTCTAGCCCAGGAGATCCTGCAGCAAAGTACAACTGCATGAGTGAGTGAGCCCAGAAGAAATTAGCAGAGGGACCACTTAGCCAGCAGACAAAACCGAAGTAATAAACCATCCTTACTGTAAGCCATTAAGCTTTGAAGTGATTTGTTACACAGCAATATAAAATGAAATAGCATTACTCTGTGAAGAAATAGTTGAAGCTTTTATTTGCCTTACAGTGATCTTTGACCCTATAAAAGGAAACCTAATAAAGTCCTAGCACATAGTGGGTGCTCAATAATTACCTGTAAAATGAATTAATAAATAAGTCATGATGAGCCTCCTTGAACTTAATAAAGAGCCATGGTTTTTCATCTGCATCATTAAATGTCCACCAGAATCAGCATTAGAGCACCATATATGGGTCAGTCAGATAATTTTGAGAAGGCAAAGCAGGGATTTTTTTTTTTAATTGGGGAATTGGGGGGATGGGAACATCCTTTTGTTCTTCAGTATAATTGTGGAGGACGTTGCTTCACTGGCCCAAGTTGGCACCATCATTGCGCTCTTCCCAGGTGAGGCAGATCAGTCGCCAGCTTCTGGACGGCTGCTCACTGCGGCTGTTGGCCGCTCACGCTGGCTGCTGGCTACACATGGTAGCCCATGGCAACCCACTGCAGCAAGGGCTGCAGCCTACACCGTTGCCGGTGACTCCCGGCAGCCCAGCTCCAGGTTGAGCTGTTGTTCAGCATCTTAGCTGTAGAGGGCAGTGTCACTGGCCCTCATATGTGGGATCCGAACCGGGGCCCTCTGGTGTCCCAAGCCAGTTCTTAACCATCGTGCCACTCGTCCGGCCCTCTAATGTGAAACTTAATAATTCAGAAATACTTCTGTGTCAGTCATATGCTTGCCTTAGAGAAGAAAATCATTTTATTTATTTATTTTTTTGATACACTGGGGCTTTTCTCTTCTATCCTCTCCTTTATATTAGGAGCTACAATGTACAATGGTGTCCACTATTTTATTGCTATTAAAAAAGCTACCCAAAAACAAAATTCACCCTTTGAGGACTCAGACTCTCCAAAGTTGAATGGGATTATTTCTAACTTTTCTTATGTAAACAATAAAATGTAGTTACCTGGTGTACATTTTATGTCTAGTGAGCATTAGAAATCCCTAGGCATTTACATGGCTCAGAAGTAAATATTTTAGGAATATTTTACTGAGATTGCCGCAATGGAAGATCAGTAAACTATCCTTTGAAATCTTTCCAGGCTTAAATCACTGTGCCTGTGTTCTATGATGGAGAACTTTAGTGCATCAATTGCCCATCTGAGTGTTGGAGTAAACCCAAATTGTCTTGCTAGAAAAATCTTGGCCTTGTGCACAAAATCTCATCAGGCGCATATCCACAAAAGGTTGTGTGGCCTTCGAATCAGATGTATGTGCTGTGTGGAGAAGAAGATTCTCCCTTTACTGCTGACCTTTCTGCAGCAAGTGGAAGTGGGAGGGGTGCCCGGCAGTACCCCACCTCCACAAGCCATTTGGTGCCTTTTAATTGGCACTTTATAGACCTCTTCCCAGCTTGAACAAGCAGTCAGGGACCCCCTTTATGAACACAGACTTCCTTTGTGCTTAGGGGGTCTCCTTTTTCTAACAACTATTTTTCCTTTTTCTGTGGTCATAGGTTTCTTGTGACAGGAGAATCAGTGTAATTTGTGTAGTATCGGTGTTCCTTGTTATACAGGGAAGGCCGGGTCAGGCACCTTGTAACAAAACAGTGCTCTGAGTAGAGATGTCTTGTTCCAAAGTGAGGTTGAAGCCAGCAGTAACATAGGTGGGCTGCGAAACTCTCAGAAGAATAGAGGTGATGATGTCCTTGCTAATGCTTAAATGTCAGGAGAGATTTCAGTGCACTGTTGAAGCAAACACAGGATTTGTGCCCTTAAAACTATTACCAGGAAATGTAATCCAAAATCCCTTCCCTTTAATTCTTATTCTTATCAACAGCATGTGTGTGTGTGTGTGTGTGTGTGTGTGTGTGTGTGTGTGTGTGTGTGAGAGAGAGAGAGAGAGAGAGAGAGAGAGAGAGAGAGAGAGAGAAAGAGAGAGAGATCACTATACTACTCCTAGTAGATTGCCTGAGGACATGTCATGCTTCTATTCCTCTAATTATCCTAAAATTATCCCCAGATCAAGCCAGACCATAAGAGGAAAGGACATGTGTATTTCATCATTTTAACCGTCATATAATCTCTTTCATTTGAACAGCCATCACATTTTGTCAGAATTTCCTACAATGTACTGGACTTTCCATATCTGTTTTTCTACTCCTATGATGCTTCTCTAAGTGCCAATCAGACTATTCCTTGAAAAAGCCAAATCCTATCTTTTCATGTATCTGCTTAAAACTTTTGTGACTCCCTAGTGAACTTTACATTAAAGACAGAAACTTTAACATTACCCACTGGGCCACACATTATCTCACCCCTACCTACCTCTTCAGTTTCTTTCTCCGTCACTTGTCCCCATTCAGTAACCTAATGGAGTTACAAGGGAGGAGGTTCAGTAAACAATGTTCTTCTTTTCTTTACAAGTTCTAATACTGTTTAGCAAAAGGCAAAAGAGCAAGGTAAATGAGAGACAATACATATTACATTGGTATTGGAGCATATAGCCTTTAATTAAAGGAATTTCTAAAGACTAAACCTGAGAATCAGGCAGCACTGAATGACTCTCCTTATGTCCATGGGCAGAGAACCTCAGTTACTAAGTTTAGCTCCTGGCCATAATTCAGGAGAACTGAAGTATCAAACGATCCCAAAACCCCAGTGGCTTGAAGTCACAAGGCCTATTTCTTGCTCATGTCCATCACAGGTCAGCTGAGACTCTGCTCTGTATTCTGGTTGCCTCGCTGAGACCCATACTAAAGGAGCAACCATTATGTCAAACTATGCTGGTTGCCATGGTAGAAAGATAAGACAGGTCTCTGGAAAGTCTCTCTGTCTTTCTGGCAATCACATGCTCTGCTCCAAAAGTGAATCACACCATTTTCAACCCCAACCCAGTGGACAGAAGTAATTAAATGACTCCACCAGGAAATTTAGCCTTCCATGTGCCCAGAGAAAAGAGCTGGATGTTGATGAGCCGCAATAATGACTGTCTCCACAGCCAAGAGCAACTGTGAACAAGTGCTCTCTGCGGGCATGCTGGCCTCCTGCGAGATGCCAGGGTGAATTGTGCCAGGCTGCACATACCAAACATGGCCACTCTCAGTTCCCTGCAGATGAATAAGGTGCAATTTCCTTAGTGAAATCTTTCCTCAAGAAAACGAGATGAATGGGGAGGAGGTATTCCCCCTGACAAGACCCACTGTGAAAATTTGACAATTGAGTTCAGTTGGGATTAAAAATTAAGCACAGTTGGAATTAGGTATTCTTTTGAGAATGTGGGCAGCCACATATAGAGAAACATTCTATAGATCAGGCCAAGTGTGTAGGAGGCTCCCAACAAATGGTATAACCAACGTGGATTCCAGAAATTATAATGTAGGATCATGAACCCTCAAGGAATAAAGAAAGAAATTTATTTCTGCAACCCCATTTTTACAAGGTTTTCCCCATAGTTTTTTAAAGGGGAGGCCCAGAGACAACTAACAATACAGTATGTTTGCACATCATGGCATTTTCCTTGATAAAATTTTAACTAAAACATTGTGCACATACAGAAAAGTATAGAAATCATCAATGTATAGCCTGATATATTTTCCCAAAATGAGTACATCTGGGTAACCAAGCACCCAGATCAAGAATCAAAACATTATTATCACCTGATAATAAATAAAAGGAACCTTATGTTTCCTTTTAGCCACAAATACCACTTTCCAAATTATAGCACAGACAGTGATTATGCTGCTGGGGAGGAGAGTGGGAGTGGAAGGGTAAGTAAGGAGAAAATTTCACATTTTTCCGTGTGCTGTTTTAATTTTTTACATCAAGAATAGAACTATGGATTACCTTTGCAATAAAAGAATTTAAATCCTCCTATCTTGACCCAGTAATCCCCTCCAATGATCCTGGAACCTAATTATCAGGCTCCATTCAGGAGCAGTGATTATGAATACAGCCTCTGGAGTAAAACAGAAATGAGTTGAAGTCATGTCACACCAATCAGGAACAGCTTCTGGGCCTTGGTCAAGTTACTCAAACTCTCAAAGCCTGAATTCCATCATCTATAAAATTATAGTAATAATTAATCATAAAGGAGTGAGATAATATTTTTAAAGTACTTGATAGAATACCAGAAATGTACTAAGAGCTCTATAAATTGTACCTGTTATTATTATGTAGAATAAGAATATCAGGTAACTGGCCTTTGGATATTAAAGAATATATCCTATTTAAATCATTCCATTATAAACATACTTATTCTCTTTTTACTTTGGATAGTTGAAGATAATGAGTAGCATTCACCACTCAGTGTCTGAGAAAGAGAGAGCTAGCTAACAATGTCTTAGAAATCATCAGATTATTTCATTCATTTGTTTGTTTATTTATACAAATGAATAAGCTGAAACCAAGACAGTGGATGATTGATTTATACTCACACCATTTGTTGGCCAAAAAACCAAGAACCAGTTTTCAATTTCTCTGACTTCCAGTCCAGTGTTTTCCCTACTATACCATGATCCATTCACATAGACATACCCTAATAGAGCTAACAGTCATTGAGTGTCTCATAAGCATATGCCAGTAAAATTCAGACCAATTGCCTCTCCCAGGAAAAGGTGGAAAAACACTTTCTATTAGATCAGGCTGACTTCCACTTATTCCATCAGCAGCATCTGTGCTTACTGGAAGAGACTGCAAGATTACCTCTGTATTAGAAGATTGCTAATATGTGGTATTAAAAATTAATTCTATTTATGAATATACTGAACAAAAGAGGATCTCTTATCAGACATCTGCTGCTAAGTTCTTTGTTGTCCTGGTTGCTTATATTTATGCTAATGAAATAATCATCCCTCAGAGCTCACAGAATCTTTCATTCTTCTCTCTTCCATATACACACCCTACCTAGAGAAAGGACCAGAGACTAAAATTAGAGAGTTGTGAATTCAACTTCAGTGGACAAGTGTAAGGAGACAAATTGGGGGCCTGAGGAAGGAAGGGGGCAGGTGTCATGGAAGAATTTCCTCAGGTATCGATGGCTTTGGTTTGGGGAGGGGAACTTGTGATTCACTTCAGAAAAAAGCTTGGTGCTTGTGTTTGAATCTTAACTTCTTGGTGTTGAAGCTTACTGTTAATTCTGTGGCATCATTTTAGTCCCATCTTTTACTTGGCATTCATTTCCTCATCCCTAGAACAGCTTCTAGAACTGATGTCTGAAACTAATATAATTTTCAGCAGCTATAAGATGAAAGGATTTCAAACTGTTTAAAATATAAAGAAAGCACTGACGTACTGCACAGCTAAATTTGTCTCATAATTATTACTTTTATTGTTCTCTTTTAAATCTTATAGACAAATCAGGGAAGACATTTTTTTCCTTTAAAAATATTTAAGATTGAGAAGAGTACATTTCCTATCTTTTCTTTTAATAAATAGAAAAGAATACTGTAATCAGCAAAGAAGATGCATTAGAGGTGCGTAAATTGGCAGGTCAAAGAATTAATATTTAATATGTTGGAATAAACATATGGGAGTAGAAAAAGAAAATTTTCTTAACCACTACATGCGTTTTATCAAATGGCCATATATTTTATGTTCTTTCAAAAGCATAACACATGGAGATAACATCAATAATTCCAAGTAGCTATTTTGCTAATGGACCAGTTTTTCCTCAAACAGTAGATAAACAAAAGGCAATTACGGAATGATCTTGCTGGTATAGCATTGAAAATAGGTACACCCTATCACCTTCTGTAAAGCACTTCAAAGGGATGTATTCCTTATGTGTATGCAGTCATAGTACTGCCTCTCGAAAGTGAAACACTATTGAAAGCACACACGAATCAGTCTCAAAACAAACTGATTTCCATCTTAATAGTAGGGGATAGTTATAAGAGTAGCCTTTTCAAGGAATTTTATCCAATAACACATTGAAAACTTGGTGGTTAATGACTATAAAGCCTTAATTAATCTTTAATATAAAGTTCCCTTTTTCTCCTGTTTATATTCTTCACAGTGTTGGTTTATATCATCCAAAGAATAATAAATTAAGGAATCCTTTTTAAGGTAATTTTATCTACCCTTAATGTGAAATACCATACTCACAAAAAGTTCATTAAACACAAATACACAATATGGTGAATAAATAAATATAAAGCAAATACCCATGTATCTACCACCGAGGTGAAGACAGAGTGCTGATGGCCCTATAGATGTCTCCCATGAGTTTCTTCTTGTGTATCCCTCCTCTCCCCACTTGGGATAACCACCACCATGACTTTTATCAATAATATCTCTTTTTTTTCTTTATACTGTTATCACCAATGTATTTGTTTCTAAAAATATAGTTTACTGAGTCTGTTTTAATCAGGATGTATTATTTTATAACTTGCTTCTTTTTTTTTTCAATATTATGCTTATATAACTCATCCATATTACTGTATAGTTGTAGTTTGTTCACTTGTGTATACAGTGTGTACAATTTCATTGTATGGATATACACAATGTATTTATCTATTCTAATGTTGACAGATATTTGGTTTGCTTCCAGCTTGTGGATGTCACAAGCAATTCTGTTCTGAATGTTCTTGTAATATACCTTGGTACAAATGTGCACACATATCTCTAGGTGTCAAAATGGTGGAAGGTTTGAGAGTATACCCTGCTTGCAAGCTAAGAAGGCAATCTGCCACAGTTTCATGAATGCTGTTAGAAGACATGAGATTCCTGGATCAAAGACAAAAGATAATATATTACTCACAGCCATAGTGGTAGCCAGAGAGTTAGCATTTGCCCTGGTTCCCTGAGCCTTAAAGATGACACAAAGAGGGCTAGATGGATGCCTGGAAACACAGAGGGCTGCATTACAGAAGAGGAACTCTAAGATCAGGAAACACACATTTTTATAGTAGACAATAAACCTAACCAACCTCTGCTCCAGTAGGAACACTAATCTCTATCTACCAACTTTATTTTCTGCACAAATATTCTGGAAAAGATAGTCAGAAAAAAGACGGTTAGTGCCTCTGCCCAAAAGGTGTACGGAAACATAAGAAATTCATGGAGAATTATCTCCAAATATTAGGTAAAAACCATTTTTATCTATTTTTCCATGTTATTTTTTGTTCTTTTTTTAAATATCTATAAGAAGTATTCATGAGTTTGTGAAGGTATTAAGATTTCCACTTATAAATATATTTTAAAACATAAAATGAATTCTTAGAGGCATTTTTAATTTTCTTTTTAAAACTCTAAATTTCATGGTTTAAACATAGCTCACAATATAATTTTTGTGTTATTTTTTTACATTATAGCTGGTAAAATAAAATTACTCACAAGTTTTTTTTTATTTCCTCAAATTCTTAAGGAAAATTCTATTTCCATGCTCCATTCTCTAATCCATTTTATGTACATTTCATCACTGTAATGTAACTGTAAATGCATTAGTGGTTTGCATATCATACAGAGGAAGTGAGTCATCACACAGGAGAGAAAATCCTAACCTTTGATCATAACTGAAATCCATTCCCAACACCAAGGTGAGCTCTAGGTGATTACACAGAATGCTGTCATGACCCTTTGCATGTTATCTTAACTCCAGTTTCTGTCCTATCCAAGCCCTCCTACATAGTTATGTCAGAGAATTTGCTCTTAAAATCAGATTACATTAAGTTACAGCCTTGCTCAAGTATGGCAAGTGCTACAAATCAGGTTGTGGTTCCTTGGTGGTGTTGTTTAAACATTTACCAACTATACTAAGCATGTCTCTTTATTCTGATGCTTAGACATCTTAGGGCCTTGCTGACACTGAAAGAGACTGCCCCTTCCAAGGTTAGCTAATTCCTAGAGATAAGAACTTGCCTGGGACCTTGTCTTTTCTATGCAAGCCAACCAGTCCAGAGCCCATGCCCCACAACTACCTCCTTTGTCTAGCTCTTATACTAGAAGCCATTATTTGGCTACCCAGGTCCAGGTACCAGATAACTTGGGACAGCCCCTGTTTCCCAGAGCTCACTAAAATTATTTATACTAGCCAATCCTAAACCTGCTTAACCCACCTCATCCATTCCCTGTCATTGTTCTACAAATTTTAGTCAATGTAGCAAAGCAAGAAAATTAAATAAAGGAGAAGAATGCTTAGCTGCCAGATTTGAGTTTCTAAATACTATCCTTCAATAAAAGGAACCAGAGCTCTTGAAGAAATGCCTCTTCCCCACACTGCCTTCCACTCCCTCTGCTTCTGACCAGCCCTGGTATTTCCCCTATGTGGCCTACCATGGTGTGCATCATGTTTCTAGGGATCTGTGAGTATAAATCCTTTTTCCTTCATGACAGTCATTCCTGTGTCTATGTGTCTTACTAAGTGTGATTAAAACAAATCCCAGGTACATTTTTAAAGACCAGTGCACCTCATAGCCACCAACTATAACTATACCCTACCCACAAAAGTGCATTTTTATAGTCATCAAGAGGTCCCTTTGTTCCTGCTTATTTTCTCATGTTGGTTTAGAAACAATGAAGGTAGAGACAAGACACGCTTTTGACTATGCCTTAAATATAAGAAAAGAAGGCAATAAAGGGTGAAACTCAGCATGAAGATTGGCCAAACAAACTCACTGCCAGGCTATACCCAAGGAAGAATTCTTTTAGTATAATTACCCACCATGGACTCCAAAGAATCTACAAGAGAGTTTTTCATTGGGTTGCTGAGAAAAACAAAGTCAGTTATCCGTGCACCCCTCTCTGCCCACCCCAGTATGTCCCATTGTATTTGTCTCTATATCACACAAAAATGGAGAGCTTGGGTCTTTCCAGCATTGAAACTCTCCTGTGATTAATTTCTCAGGGATTTTGCAAATGGTTGTCTGGGGAAGCGTTCTTGAAGGGTAAGTCAGCCAGCAACAGCATATTTTGCCATGAGTCTTATAGGGGTAATTCAGGTTTCACATTTAATCCCCACATTCATCCCAACATCCAGCTGTTATGAGCTAGAACTGGAGAGACCCATTTGGAACAGAAAGAATCTGATATCGCTAGCATATGTAGTGAAGAATCTTAAGAGAGTGTTATGACTTGAATACTTAGGCATTATGATGAAATTTATTTAAGAAAATATTGACTCAGATTTATTGTAGAGCCAGATTCAGTATTGAGAACTTAGGAAGGAAACCAGCAAGAGCCTGATAAGCAGTTACTACCCAAAGAAAAAATGTAAGAGACGAAAAACGGAGACCGAGGAAAGAGTGCTGGCCGTGGCTATGGCCAGGTTACTGGAGGAATTAAAATGCAGCAGAAAAGAAAGGGCGATGCTCATAAATGAGGAGAAGAATAGAAGATTATTACAGTACTTTCCTCCAAGTCTCTCACAGTGGTAAGAAGAAAGGCAGCCACGGATCTGAAATGATTGCAGGCAGCCAAGGAGGTCAAGAAGGAGAGAGGTAGGTGGTCTCTGAATAAGCAAGTCATTTGGGAAGAATCTAGACAAGAAAGTGACCTCTTCCAGATCAGGGCATATGCTCCTGTGTTGTTGGTTCCGGGGAAGAGCACTTCTACAAAAGCCTATCACTGTAAATTAGACTAAGACATTTGTTTACCCAGCAATGTGCCAAAGTCGAAAGAGGACTGCATAGCTGAATAGAGAAACACTTACTATATTTAACCAAATCTGAGGGTGAACTTGGGAATCCTGTCTCGGAGCAAAACAAGACAAATAGGAAAAGAGCAGAGGGCAGTCAGGCGCTCGCTGAGTCACACTGGAAAATGACTAAAATCATTGTGGAGACAATGACTGTCTCTCTAATGTGAGATCACAGACTCCAAGGCAATAAATTGAGTTTGGGAAAAAAAAAGGGGGGTTGGGGGTGGGGGCGGAGTAGGGGAGAGACAGTGACTGGTTCAGAAACAACAGTTCTCAAGACAGTTTCCCAGTCAAAGGTTCCAGTGTTTTCATTTGCCAGATACCGTCAAAGGAGCAAGGAGAGAAAAATGGGGACTATGAGGGGGTACTTATTAGCATAACAAAATAAAAATGTAACCACTGCATTTAATTTGACTTTCTTTGCCAGCAAGGCAATTGTTTCATCTGGGTAAACTAAGTCATAACCTTATAGTTCTATAATTTGTACAAATGATGTACAAATGCCCCTCTAAAACCCCCTGCCAAGGTTCTGCTCCCACTTCACCTTTGAAGCTGTTACCAGTTTTTCTGCCTTTACTAATACCTTCTCATTTTTAAATTCTATCAGTTAATGCCATAGAGATTGCCACCTAATTGCTTTCTAATTATTTTATGTGTGCTAATTGCCAGTTCTCAAATAGCTTATCAGATCTTTGAAGAAAGGTATCATATCTTCCCCTAAACCATCTGGAATAGCACTAAGGCACAAAGTAAACCCTCCAGAAAGAATTGTTTTCAGAGGCTCCTAAATTATGCCTTCACCAACAATATTTTTTTTCACTTTAAAATGGGATAGTAGAGTAGGCTGAAAAATAAAATTTCGCTAGTTAAAAGAAGCATTTTTAAGCGACTAGCTCTGAAATTTTGGTTTGATATTTAGAATTTTCCTTAGTATGGGAAAAATTGAAAATGAAATACAGTCCCACTACTATAAAGCTCTTTTTATTTGGAATTAAGGCATATGACGGTTAAGATGAGAATCCTGGAATCAGAATGACTTGCAGCCCCTCTGTCATTTAATGAGCTGGTACTACTGGGTACAGTCACATAACGATGGCAGAGCTCATTTCCTCATTTGTAAAATGAGTATATTAATGATACTTACCTCAGAAAGATGATCCTGGGATTAAATGAGAAAACATATATAAAAATCTTAGCATAGTGTTTTGCACACAGTAAATACTCAATACATGTTAGCTAGTTGGAACCTTTATTCACCTACTGGACATCTCATTACATATATATATATATATATATATATATATATATATATATATGACATTTACAAATTCTAATTAACATCAGACATTGGCTCAGTGTTAAAATTTTAAGATTATTAAATAAACTTATACCTTTAATTTGATTATGTTTCAAATAAAATTTTAAAAAAGTTTAATATGACTCTTCATTGTCATGTAAAGTCAGTATCTGGTTAGCACTCACCATGAGCATTCACAAGTGATTAAAATAAAAAGTTTTGAATACATGTGGTAAGTGAGATGATACTAGGCACTGGGTGTGTAGGAAGAAAAAAGTAACAAGACATAATTTCTGAACTTGTTAAAGGCAATAATCTTGAGGGCCAGAGAAGCCAAGAAGAGATGTACACTAAATGCCTCAGTATTCACTTATAAGTACTTTTCTTCAGACTGAGAAAGATACACATGAAAATATGGGACTTGGCCAATGAATTTTAGGAGACAACCAGGTTGGAAAATCAAGCTATAGATTAATCTTAATTTATAGATTAAGGGTCCACATGAGTGATACAAAAAGTAAGTTGGTGCGAACAATCAAAGATTTAGAGGTAGTAGCAGTGGTGTGTTGGTTTAAACACTGCTTCTGTGCTGGTTTTTATTTTTGCTAATTACTATTGTGTAAATATTCCCACCACTGCTGATTTCAAACTACTAATGAGATATCACTGAATGCAGAGTTGAAAAGGGATGCGTACACTTGACTCAGGTTTCAGCACACCAAGGTCAGAATTCGAGGGGAACCCGGAAGGACTGACTGCACTGGAAGAAATGTTAGAGAATAGAAAAAGTTCCAAGTGGAGAGAAATAACTGGAATAAAGCCTCTGAGTGAGGATGAAGCACAGTGTATTAAGGGAGAAGGTGCAAGGTTAGTCTGATTAAAGTATAAATGGACAGTTTAGAAAAGTGGATTCAGACAAGCTTCTGGCAATTTCTTTTTTTTTTAATTAAAGTTTATTGGAGTTTAATGGTTAGTAAAGTTACATAGGTTTCAAGTGTACAATTCTGTAATACATCATCTATATATCTCGTTTTGTGTTCACCACCCAGAGTCAGTTCTCCTTCCATCACCATATATTTGATCCCTTTTACTCTCATCTACCACCCTCATCCCCCTTACCTTCTGGTAACCATTAAACTATTGACTATGTCTATCAGTTTTTGTTTCTTTGTTTGTTTGTCTTGTTCTTTTGTTGCTTTCAGTTTTATATCCCACATATCAGTGAAATCATATGGTTCTCCACTTTTTCTGTCTGACTTATTTTGCTTAGCACAATAATCTCAAGATCCATCCATGTTGTCACAAATGGCACTATTTCATCTTTTCTTATGGCACATCTTCTTTATCCAATCATCTATCAAAAGACACTTTGGTTGTTTCCATGTCTTGGCCATCATAAATAAAGCTGCAATAAACATCAGAGCACATATATCTTTATGGATAAATGTTTTCAGATTTTGGGGGGAGATACCCAGGAGAGGGATTGCTGGGTCATATGGTAATTCTATTCCTAATATTTTGAGGAACCTCCACATGGCCTTCTATAGCGGCTACACCAATCTGCATTCTCACCAACAGTGTATGAGGGTTCTTTTTGCTCCACAGCCTCTCCAATACTTGTTATTATAAATTTCAAGTAGAGTAGACTGAAGGATCTGAACATTCAGTAACAAATGGGAATCAGCAAAGATTTATAAAGAGACAGTTGGCCTCTTGCAAGTAATTCTTTAAGAAGAGTGATTGTTTGGTTGTATTCTGTAAGTATATGAGTGAGAAAAGGGAAAGGATTGGAGACCTGAAGACTTGGTGCAAGATGAGAGTAGCAGGACTATCGTGGCAGCACTAGGTGAAAAGGCAGAGAGAACTGGAAGTGACATCGTGGGGGGAAATATTTGATGGCATCTGAATTCTTGGCATTCTTGGATATGGAAGATGAAGAGGAAAGAAAAGAGAACAATGACTAAAACTTTCATTTCAGGGTGTAGAGTACAATTGCCAAATCACTGAACAATTTAGAAGAAGCAATTGACAGACGCTAGTTTATGGGAGCAGCCGCTAACTTCCACTTTACACATATGCACTTAAGATCCCAGTAATGTCTGCCCTACTCCCCGCCCTTTGAAATTCCTAGATCTCTGGGCCACAGAGATCTAGGGCCCCCTGCCCATCTGCTGTGCCCCATCACCCTCGAAACCCAAACCCCAAACCAGAATTCTCCGCAATTAAATGATACAGCAGGAATCTTAAATTATTTTTCTTGTTGGAACCACCCTCTCCCTTCCCTTTTATCGCTTCTTGCCCCTACCTTCTCCATCTACTTACTCTCCTTACAATCCAAATCTCAGGCCCTTTCTTTTATAGTAAATGTCCTCACTTTTGAAAAAAACAATTCCTTTCTGAAGCACATTCCTACACTAAAGGAGTAGGGTAGTGCTATCATCCGTATTTTGAATATCTCACATTAGATATGCTGGTGTATTTATTATTCCACTCATTCTCCTAAAAAAAAAATCCTATGAGATAAGTAAAGGGAGCTATAATTAACCTTGTTCTGTAAATGGAAAACCAAGGCATAAGAGTAATTAATATAATCACTTAACTGATTTAGAGGCAATCACTGATTGAGGATTTCCTTCTCAATATCCTACTCAATAAACAAAATTTGGCTTCCAACCTCTTAATTTCCTTAAGAGAAAGATAGTACACAAATTTATTATTGTTGTTTATGTTAATATAATTGCATCTCAAAGCAATACAAGGTAAAATCTAGACAAGAATTAAGAATACATGCCTCCTAATCAAAATTCCATTGCCTTTTCCCAAATTTGACTCGCTTTTTTAGGATTATCTACAACAACCAGAGGAGAAGACTACTGAACAAAATTCTAAAAGAAGATAATTCTAATGCTATTCGATCTTGTGTGCCATAATTTACTATTCAAATAGGATAAAATAGAAACAAAGCACTTAGCTTTCATTACCGTCTCTAGCCTGAACATAAAAACCTTATAATTTTTAGTATATCTTTATAGGCAATAGAGTGTGTTTAAATACAAACAATAGGATAGAAAGAGGGAAACGAAGCAAGCCAGTTTTGGGTCCAAGAGGTGCTTTGCCGTGAGTATCTCAAACTGTAGTCTCCTCACGTCTCAGTTCCTCAGCGAAAGGCATGCAATCAAGCCTCCATTCTGAGCTGAATGTTTCTAACTTATTAATTCTAACAGACAAGATAAGGGGAAAGAAAGCCTCTGAAGCATATAAATTCCATTGTTTTAGTGTTAAAGCAGTGTTAACCCTGAAAGGTAGCTAACCAACTATCAAGGAGCTCTTGAATGTTGAATGGTGTTCTTCGTTTTGAGTCTAACACAATTTTTCTGTCTATGAGCAACTGTTTCTGAAAACAGTGGCTTTAAATTTTAGACCAGTTGTTCGCAACACTGGGAGGCAGATATGTGAGAAGCAACAGGGTTACAAGGTCTGAAGCAATAGGGGTGTAAGCACATTGAATGCAGACTGAGGTAATCATACTCTGCATTTACAGGATGAGGTTAATTAGAGCTATCCTCACTTATCTCATAGGTCTTCTTTAGAAAAATGGATGGAATATTAAACATGCCAGCATAATTCATAGTAGATTGGCTAATTATGTATTTTCCAACCAGTGAACCTAAAAGTGCAAGTTTTATCTTTCTGGCATCTTTCAAGTATTTTGCCACTATGCAAAAATTTTCATACTGTAAAAAAGTTGGCATCCATTACTTACATTTTAGAGCAGGCAGAGTATTATACTACTGGTAGGATTATTATCATTTACTGTTTTCTGATATTTTCATTTTATATATTTTTTTAGCTGAGCCATCCTGCCACCTGTTGGCAGCTCAGTGGTAGCTCAGCTCGGGCCAGGAGTCGAACCCACGACCCTGTTGCTCAGAGCTCACACTCTGGAGCGAACTCTTAATCAACTGAGCCACTCGGCCGGCCCCCTTGTGGAATATATTTTTAAATCAGCAAATAAACATGAGAGTCACGTAGGATAAACAAAACATGTAAAATATAAAGGGGGAAATGTTATTATAAGCGCCCCTCAAATTTGCATGTTACTGTGAACTATATCTCTACTATGTCTCACTTGAAAAAAATGGGAATATATCTACTTTATCATTTCCTTATCCGTGGAACTATTTTTCAACATTTTGATTTTTTATATTAATAGTGAAGTCACATCTATAAAGTGCTTTGAACTCTTTGGAGAAAGGGACCATGTAAATGCAAAGCCTCACTGTTATTACTCTGTAATAAATCCCAGCTAACACAGTAGGCAATTAAGGGGGAGAGCTGGGGAGTAATTAAAAGTAATTGATATCTCAGTGTCCTTGTAAGGTGCTGTTTTTGCTCTTCCTTGATACCTTCAAAGTGTGTCAAGTACAAAAGATAAATAAATAATTCTTCGATGAAAGCAGGAATCTGTCAAGTGTCCTTTTTCTAACCAGGACATCTGGAGACACGGCATCTCCAACCTGAGAGGCCCTTTTGGTAACTCATGGACCCTGCTATTAACAGAAAACAAGTCAGAGGTTTCAGAGTCCGCAATGGCACCCAGGCTCTTTGTGCTTCTCACACAAACGGTGACTGTTAAAGCACTTACTGGTAATAGTCTGAACACTCAACTATTTTCTGATGTCGTGGGATACAAAGTAAGTTGTTTAGAGCTCAAAAACACATACTGCCTAATTGCAACAGTTATGAGGGAGTGAAGGTTGTGGGTGCTGAGATCTCACAGAGATTCCTCCTGCCTCCTTCACTTCCAGCTGAAACCTCACTGCCTGGTCTTTAAACTTGAAATAAGCCAAGATCATCCCCCATGGCATGAGTTTATTTCTCAAATAAGAATGATTTGCCCATTTTTCCCTCTACTCAAATTTTGTCCATCACTCAAGGCTTGCTTTCCCATGATTTAATTTTTTCAGACTGAATTCAGATGTGTCTTCCTAGGATTGTATTTAGAATTGCTTGCTCCCAAACCTTAGTGAATGCTAAGGACACCAGCCACAGAATAACAGACACTGGAGATATTTAGGCAGTATTTTCTGAACAAGGTTATGGCATGCATGCTTTCTGGAATCGGGAAACAAAATGAGGTTTGAAAATGTTTTGGTATTTTTTCAGACTGTTATGGTGTTAAGTCTTTAGCAATCCACATGAAATCATGCTGGAGTAAAACAGTAGGTAATGCAAAATTGACCAGTGTCAGTAATCTTGTTACACAGGAGGAATCTCTGAGATTGTTCTAGCCTTGGGTAAGCCCGGCCCATAATCAGTAGCACAAGAAACAGTATTTCTTCTTCCCTGGCACTGCGTCTCCAGGCTGGCTTCAGCATTTCTTCCAACTACTTTTAGCCTACAGGAAATGCCTACATATTAAGTTATCAACACAGCTCTTTCAGCAGTAACGTTTTGGTTTTCTTCCCTTCCTTCCATCGCTCCTTGTGACAGCTTCTCCTGAAGCGATCACATCAGTGAAGCCACCAGCTCCACCAAGACAGCTTCCTGCCCAAGACACCTTCACTGACGGTTGTGATGGCTGGCAGAGGCTGCCCATGTCTGCGGATACATCTACACAAGTCCAAATCCTCAGGAGATCCTTGAGGTAAGATTTCCAAAGAGTGGTCATCTAAGGTAGATATAAAGAAAAAATTAACTTCCATTCATAGAACTTTCTATGCCAGGTATTAATAGCTGGTGCACCCCTATTTCAGTTAGTCCTTGCAATAATCTTGTTGAGGACATAGAGTCGTGGTTTTTGCAAGGTCACATTATTTCAGAGCCAGAAATGCATTTCAGGTCAAAGCCCTGTTTTCCATTGGGCACATCTGCACAGTCTGGTGTCCAAAAGGCACAAAGTCCACCGAAAGTGCCACAAAAGTGAGCAGCTGGGTGAGCTCACGCCACTTATTCTCTGAACTGTTTTTACTGTGGGCTGAGTGTAGAGATTTTTGGTTTACCCATGGAAATTATAACCAGACAGCTTCTAGAAGCTGCAGGTAAATATATCTGCCCTTCAGGGAACCTGGAACAGAAAAGATGGAATTTTCTCCCAAATGGAAATGGAAAGGATAAAATAAACAGAAAGCATCACAGTGCTCCAATCTTTGAAGAATACGTAGAGGTCAATAATGTTATATCAATGGCTGCTGTAGAGGCAGGGGTCTTTCCCAGTGAGACAGTTGTCTTTCTCATTAAAAGCACCCCTTAAGTTGAAGCACTATGAGAGATGTGACAAATATATGTCACCAGAGATTGGCTTGCTGTTTTTAGTGAATTTGACATATCCCTGCTTTCCCATATGCCTTGCCTCTTCCTGCTACACACTGCCTTCCCACTCTCCCTCCTCCTCTTCATTTGTCACCTTCTGTTGCCTCCCCTGCTTCTTCTGTTTTCAATTTAGTAATGTTAAATGTTTTAAGTGTGAAATAATATGCGTAATACTGAGGCTCTTCAGGAGAATAATAAAAATATATATGTACCATCACTCTGTGTGTGTGTGATTATAGTTTATAAGCCACTGCAATAATATTCATAATCATATGTTACAAGACCTGAAATAAATGTGCAATGGGTGAGTTAAGGTGTTAATAAAAACATAAAGCATGTCTCAGGGTACTCTAACTGTCCTTCTCTGGACCTTGATATCCACTGCTATCCATGTATCATTACAATAGTGCTGGCAAATGCAAGAAGCTCTGATAATTGTTTTGCAGAGTAGTGTAAAGGTCTGCATGGCTCTGATATGTTTTGAATATATAAGCATGGCAACATAGCATCTACTTGGGTATCAGTAGGATGTAGGTAAGGACATAGATAAATAAGAGCATTATACATTCCTCGGATGTTAAAGAACCTCAGAGCACTGTATAGATGACAACAAAATGTACAGACAGAGATCTCAAGCTCAACAATAAAGCATCCTTTATATGAGTAATCTTTAAAACCTGGTGATCTCTGAGACAGGGTTCATAGTACAGTGATATCTGGATTCAAATATATCTTCCTGAATCAAAGGTCAAGTATGGACACAGTTGGAATAACCGTTGCTGTTCTTAGTACAAGGTCAGCTGAAATAACAAATGAGGAAGATGAGACAGTGGTGATTTTTCCAAGCAGATTCATTCTGGGCCTGGCTGACATAAAGGCGCGTGCTGGGGTCCTGCAGAAAGGCCTGTTCCCCTAGGAGGCAGAGAGCAGGAGTGCTGCTAGGTTTGACCTCGCTTTGCTTCCAAGGGGAATTGAAACATCCAAACGCTCAAGGGTGGGGAATGAATAAACAGAAAAAGAGAAATGTTCAAAGAGGAAAATCCCTTCCCAAGATAATTATAGGAAGGGATCTACCTTCTGAAACATTTCCCAATCCTTTCTATATTGCTTAGTAGCAGGACTGGCAGTGGAGACAGACTTAGCGAGAAACAACTACAAGTTTATGTGGCAAATGTTGTAATATTATGTTGGTAGAAGACAGAATCCCTTCTTTGGCTTTGAAATGTGAGGATTTCAGGAAAGGTTCCAGAGAAGAGGTTATGTTAGAGCAGATGTTAAGTCCTGGGTTGGCGTTTGGGCAGAATGTTAGGATAGAAACTTCAGATGGCAGGGAAAGCATACGCAAACACAAAGAGGGCATTTCGGAAATGATACGGAAGTCAGCTGTGAGCAGGACAGGGCCTGCTGTAGGAGTTCTCAGAACAGAGTTTTGAAATGTACGCTAGGTTAGATACAAAAGTATTTTGTAAGTCAATCTATAGGGTTTGGACCTGGGGCTAATGTTAAGCAGGAGTGTGACATGATCAGATTTTTGTTTTTAAAAAATAAATCAGTAGAGGGCCGGCTGAGTGGCTCAGTTGGTTAAGAGCTCACTCAAGAGTGCAAGCTCTGAGCAGCAGCGGTTCGATTCCCAGTCCGAGCTGAGTTGCTGCTGAGCTGCCAACAGGTGGCAGGATGACTCAGCTAAAAAAAAATAAATAAATGAATTAAATAAATAAATAAATAAATAAAAATAAGTCAGTAAACAATATAAATTATCAACTAGGGTGGTGAGATGTTGTATACCAAATAAAACTACTGAATAGTTACTGAGGAGTCAAGAAAAGAGATCATATAATCTAACTTGCACTGGAAGTATAGAAAGAAGGAAAAGATAGAGGAGAAGCTAAGGGGGTGGAGATCCTGGGTGTACAGATCAGACATACAGTCTGAGGGAGAGAGAAGACACAAGCAGGACGTTAAGATTTCTCTGCTTGAGGGACAAAGTAGGTAAGCAATGCCTTTAACCAAGGCAGAATACTCGTATATAGTCCAAATGTTAGTTGTTTCAGTAGTCTTCTATCTGATAGGAGTAGACCCTCAGCTTCTTTCTCAATGCATTCTTTCTTTCTTTCTTTCTTTTTAATGTAACCACAAACCAGTAAGTCAGCTAAAGTCACTATGTTGCACTTCCCTTGTTCTAGAAAGGACTTGCTTGGGCTCCCACTCACCCACATCTGCTGCCTGGATAGAAACTTGGAAGAACTTCCCCATCTGCCACAAGAACGTGCCTTGTCAATGACCAGATAAAGGACACAATGTCTGACTAATCCTAAGGCTTCCGTGTTTGCAGAAGGGCACTGCCTTCCATGACACAGCAGAACAGTGGGCAAAAGTGGGCTCACCCACTAGAATTTCTCCTTCATTAGAATGTACACTCTCTGAGTACAAAGATTTTTATATTTCACTTACTACCATATCTTCTGTATCTATAGTTCCTGGCACATAACAGGTGCCCAATAAAAGTTTTAATTAAACTTTTTATTTTAAAATAACTATAGCCTCAAATGCAGTTGTAAGAAATAATGTAGAGATCCAATGTACCCTTTACAATCTCCCCCAATGGTGACATCTTGAAAAACTATAGTACAATAGCACAGCCAAAATATGGATGTTTAAGCAGTCAAAATACAGAACATTTCCATCACCACAAAGACATTTCACATTGTGCTTTTATAGTTGTACCCACTTCCTTCCAAAGAAATTTGCTCCAAATATTACTATCAAATGAGACCTATGGGAAGCAACCAGAAAAGGTCACAGATCATCTACAAGAATTCTAAACTCATTGTTTCACAATTAATTTAACTTTACATCAATTTAAAGAAACTTAAATGTGACCAATTGAGGCTGAAGTTTAAAGAAAAAAAAGAAAAGGACAAAAAGGAATTCTAATCAGTGTAGCTAATTAGATATTGGCCCTAAATCAAAACATTCGCAAGTCATTTTTTTTTAAGATTTTTATTGGGGAATTGGGGGGATGGGAACAGTGCTGGGGAATCGGGGGAAGGGGAACAGACAAGTTGCTGTTGTTTTGTTCTTCAGTCTAGTTGTGGAGGACGTCGCTTCACTGGCCCATGTTGGTACCATCATTGCACTCTTCCCGGGTGAGGCAGATCAGTCTCCGGCTTCTGGACAGCTGCTCACTGCAGCTGCTGGCCGCTCACGCTGGCTGCTGGCTACACGCGGTAGCCCATGGCAACCCACTGCAGCAGGGGCTGCAGCCTACACCGTCTCCGGCGACTCACAACAGCCCAGCTCCAGGTTGAGCTGTTGTTCAGCATCTTAGCTGTGGAAGGCAGTGTCACTGGCCCTCATATGTGGGATCCGAACCGGGGCCCTCTGGCGTCCCAAGCCAGTTCTTAACCATCATGCCACTCGGCCGGCCCTCGCAAGTCATTTTTATTTACAGTATATTTATTTAGGTTAAAGTAGAATTAAAGGTGTATATACTTATTTTAAGATGATTACTCCATATTTTATAAAACCTTTTGATTTAGCAACTACTGGTCCCAACTGTCTTGTATTAAAGGCCTCTTACCTTAGGTTCATCACTCTCATTACATCTTTCACTCTCAAGATGAGTCTAAACCTCAGGGGATGGAGAGGGACAATTCCCTCTCTAGTTTCACTCTCCTTTTTAATCTTTTCTGTCATCTCAAGTTTTGTTCTCTTTTAACTATAAAAAAAAATTTCCATGAATATGATTTAAAATATTGATGTGAGATATTGAGGAGGAGGAATAAAGATCACCGTCTTTAAGCAGCAGCAAGCCACAAATCCTCTCTTACTAAAACAGGAAAAAAAAAACCACAATGAAGCAATAAGGAGCTTAAGGGGGAGCTGGCAGTCAGAACACAGGTTCCAGACTAAAGACGTTCTGTTTCCAAACTTGTCTCCTCCTAGCCATTCTCCACAGAGCCATAAACGTGCCTGTGTAACTCCCAGGCTTGACTCTCCGCTGCCTAAAGACAATGTGCAAGATCATTCACGCGGCCTGTGCTGATCCCTGGCCATTTCTCCAGGCTTTTCACCTGTTGCTCCTGCCATGTACTTCCCTCTCCACCAACACCAAATCGCATTTTCACACACACACTGCGTCTCCCTTCAGAACTCTGCTGATTCTCACTGCATGCTCACACCCACCTTCGTCCTCATCCTCCCACTTCCTCTGGCTAGACCCTGACTCTTATTCACTTACTTCTTACTTCACACATTACTGCTTCCACAAAGCTTTCCTGGAAGCCTTCTCTGCCACCTACTGAGTTCGATAACTTGAGTCTTTTATAATAAGTGTTCCTTTTCTCTAAGCCACAGAAACCCAATTCAAATGAGCTTAGGAGAATGAAGGAAGTCTATGTCACTCAAAAATAAATCATGGAAAGAGCATCCTATAGATGTCTATTTTCCTGTGAGAAAACCTGCACTGTTGCATTTAATACATGGTGTTATCATCTGTTTATGTTTCTATCTTCTTCAGTCTATAGGCCTGACGTTATTCATCTTAGGATTTTCTGATATCAAACGCAACGTCCAGTGTAGTAGAAGTTGAATATATACTTGCTGTGTAAAAGAAATCATTACATTTTGATTGGAAATTCATGAAAGTGATATCTACAGGGAATAGTCTATGGATAGGAGATCTTGGTTATAAGTATAAATAAAGAACTTGGTGAATAGAATTTCGGAATGAAAGAAAAATGATTCTATGCTTACATTTTGAACTTGGGGGAAACAGGAATGCCTTTCCATGGAGATGGGAGGAAAGGAGGTGAAATCAGTGATGATGCAAGTGAGATCAGATCGGAAGTGAGGAAATGAATTGAAAGTGCTCATACCTGCTGGTCTCTCCTTCCTCATGAAGATAGTAGGCAATGCCATCTGCTTAAGTGGGAGAAGACAGTGGTATTTGGAACTGAGGCAGGAGGACTAAGGAAAGTGGTAACTTATAGGAAAAGCTGCTGAGGAAAATAAGAAGTTTCAAGGGACAAGGAAAAGTAAATTGGGGGGATGATTTTTAATTCCTGCTTTACCACAGGCCCCGTGCCTCACAGGTCAGACAAAACAACCTGGCCAGGAAATCCCATGAATGTTGCTGTATGATTTCACCCAGTAGGCTCTTCCTGGAAAGCAGTCCTTTCTATTTACCTCTGTATTCATCCCTATATTCTTACCTGTCTTTACCTCCTTTTCCTCTTCTTATGAATATTCTTGTCTTACTTATCCTAAAAAAGAACTTTTCCTTTCCATGTAACTTAAGCCTTTCCCCATCTTCTCATCCCCAGAATTTTTGGAGAATAGTAATTATCCACTCTCTCCTTTTGCTTACTTTCCACTCACGCTCTCATCCACTGTTCTCTGGCTTTGGCTGCCGTGATACTGAAATAGCTTTTGCAAAGGTCACTATCACCTAGTTACAAAGAACCACAGCTTTTTTCTCAATATTCCTTTTTCTGGCGTTTCTGAAAGCCTTTCAGCCCATTGACAATCCCCTCCTTTTGAAACAGCCTCATCCTCTGGCTTTGGACGTAGAAATCAGAATCACCACACAAAATGAGAAACTGTCATGGGACAACACAAAGTGGCCTGAATCAAGCCATGTAGCTTCCCCATTGTGTGGTGCTGGAGAACTTAACTGGCCTCTGCACACCTCAGTTTACATAGCTGCAAAACAGATTTAATACCCACGTAGCAGTGCTGCCTTCAGAACGCAATCATTTAACACGTAAGAAATACTGAACACCTGCTATGTACCAGGCACTTTCCTGAGTGCTTGGGATAGATTGGAGGGAAAAAATTAAAAGCAGACGAAAGTCCCTGCATTATTGAGCTGACAAAGGGAGACAGACAATAAACAATACGTATAACAAATACAAATATGGTATAGTATGTTAGAGGGTGATTATGATGTAGAAAAATAGAAACCAGGGAGGGGAATTGAGAGTCACAGTGGTGGCATCGACTGCAATTTTAAATAGGGAGGCCAGGGCAGGCCTTATTGAGAAAATGACATTTGAGCATTTTGGAGGGGAGGAAATTAATCATGTAGAAATTGGAGAAAAGAGTGTTTCTGGCAGAAGAAACAGGCTGTGTAAAGGTCAGTAGGAAGTGAGTTCAGAGAGGTCAGAAAGAGTGGGGTGTGCTCTCATAGACCATTGTGAGGATTTTGCCTTCTACTTTCAGTAAAATTGAAAGCTTGTGGAGGGTTTTGAGCTGAGAGGTGACATCATTTCTAATGTGCGCTAACATAACAGGACCACTCTCGCTGTGTAGGGAATAGATCAAATGGGGAAGGACAAAAGCCAGAAACCAGGAAGCTATTGCAACAATCCTGGTGAGAGATGATGGTGGCAAGCTGTGGTGTAAGTGGTAAGAAGTAATTGGACTGCAGACAGGTTTGGAAAGTGGAATGATAGTATTGGGTTAGATTGTGAGAGCAACAGAAAGGAAATGCATTTTCCCAAGGTAGGTCTGGCCTGAGCAAATAGAAAGGTGAGGCTGCCATTTTCTGTGATGGGAAGACTGGTAGAGGGAATAATGTCACATACTAAAATTTGTATAGTGAAAATATTCTCCTGTGTTTTGAATTTGCCTCTTTGATTCAAAGACTTGAAGTAATTGTTCCTTTTCTTATCATATAGCATTACCTCATTGTTATAAACTTAATACAAAATTTTATTTGTTCTGCTATTTATAACCATTTTTTAGAAAGCAGAAAATATATAAGTATTCCCATGTAACACATGAGATGATTGAAGCTCAGAAAAGCTATGAGATAGCTTTTAACTCAATGTGATTAGAATAGATTATACACTTAAACCCTGATTTTTTTTGTCTCTTTATCTGGTATACTTTAAATCATATAATGCTTCCCAAAATGCAGGGCAGTGCAAGATAACTTCAAGACCATGCAGTCCAAACTATTCTACATTATACTTGAAGAAACTAACTCAGAGAATCCATATAACCTGCTCTGAGTCATTCGTTTTGCTTTTGAACTCTTCTAGAAATTCTCAAAAGACTTTCTATTGAGACTCCATGTTGGTATGTTGATTGACTAACGTGCTACACTTTTCAATCAGAAAAATTCCCAGTGGAGGAGGAAGAAAACTAGAAGAAGGCAATGTCCTGGAAGCCAAATGAAGAAAGTGTGTGAGGAAGGGCAACCCCCGAGCCAACTTCTGCTAACTGAGCAAGGAGGAGGCATGAGAATTAGCCACAGGCTCGCAACACGACAACCACTGAGGACCTGGGCAGGAACAGTTTCAGAGCAGTGGTTGGGGCAAAAGCCTGGCTGGAGAGGTTAAAAGTGAAGAGAGGAGAAAACTTGGAGACAGCAAAGAGTTTATTACAAATTTGAGCAGAAATATGGAGTCAAAAGAAAGGGTTTCTCTTTCTCTCTCTCTTTTTAAGATGGAGTGGGGGCGGGTGGATAGCAGGTTTGTGTGCTAATGGAAAGAGCCACCAGGTGATGGAAAAAATGGTGATGAAGGAGATAGAGGTAAGAGTCACTAGGATAATGCCCTTGAGTGGGTAAGAGGGATGAAATCTAGTGTCCAAAGGGAAAGATTGACATTAGAATGACTTGTGTGTAGTTCTTCTATGTAACAGGTGGGCAGGTAAAAGTATGCAGACATGAAGGCCTCCAGGGAGGCAGATGAGGGGAAGTCTGTGGAAGTTCTCTGAGTGCTTCTGGGTGCGCAGCGAGGCAGGAGACAGGTCAAATTCAGAAAGTGATGATGATGGAGAAGGAATTGAGAGTTAGAGGAGAGCAAAAATGGTATAAAATAGCCGTGTAAAAGATTCGGTGAGAGGATGACCTAGGTAAAGACAGCACGATTGTCAGGGTAAATTTAAAGATGTACTTGATGTGCCTGGTCCAGAGCCATGGGAGTGTCTGCAGTCCAGGGTGAGTAACCCAGCTGCAGCACCAAAGGTTCCCTGTGTGCTCAGCAGTGGCAGCTATTATTATTGTGTTATTCAAAAGCGTCCTCTCCCTTAATAGAGGTGTTAGAGAACACTGAGTTACCTACCTGAAAATTGCTCAACATTGTTTAGGCAGAAATTTAAGAATTTCCTCTTTAATGTCCAATTATTTGGCATTTCCATAATCCTTTATATTTGCAAATTGCTCCACAATCATGCTCATTATGTATGCTTCACCATACCACTGACTTATGCATAGAATAAAATCAAGTTAAGTGAGCCAGAGGAGACACAATGCTTTGTTCAGTCAGCGCTTGGCAGCAGGGAACAGATAGGAATTATCTATTCTGGATTCAACAGTTTACAGCAGTATTTCCTCAAAGTATATTTTAATAGTATACAATTAAGTATACAATTAATCCCAAAAGATGCTCCATGAGTAAGAGTTCTATGGTCAAATGAGTGTGGGAATTTCACATGGTATATCCTACTCTTAGACTGTCACAATACATATTAGCATCTTCCAGAAGCCTGCTGTTAAAGACATCTCCTTAACTTTATTGAAGTTAGCATTTCTGAGGCTTATTTGATCACACATTTTTTGTTTTAAAGGGAGCCTACTTTTACAGGTGCATGTAGCATTCATTGATAAGGCCATTTCCCATATCTATTTATCCCTTCCTCCTTTGCAGCAGAATTCCAGGTTTAGCTGGGCGCATTAGTGCTTAGCCAAAAAGTTTTATATCCAGCTCCCTTTGCTGCTAGTCTTGGCCATGCAACTAAATTCTTATCAATGAGATGTAAGTGAAAATGATATGTGTGACAACCTAGAAATAGCCTTAAAGGGAGGGGGCCCTCCTTTCTTGGACCAACCAGTTTCCTCCCCTTGGCTGGCCAGAAGGCAAAGTGATGGCTACAGCCATGGCAGTGGAACCAATAGGAAGCTGCTGCAAAAAAGACAAGAAAGCTGCAAGACAGCAGGAACCTGGCTCCTGATCACTGTGGAGCCACCACACGGGGGCCACAGTGCCTACCTCCAGATCCTTTTAAGTGAGAGAGAAATAATCTGCAATCTTGCATTCTGCATTGTTACTTTTTTTTTTTTTTTTGCTAGGCTGACTCAAATTCTAACTAACACAGTGTAATGCCTACCATCATCTCATAGAAGAGTGTCCCTCAGAAACACTTTGAGAAGTGTTGATCTAAACTCAGCCACTGAAACTTCATACCTCTTTCCTCCTAACGAGTGCATCTTTGTCTGACTCTGAACACACACAATCTGCATTTATGTCTGGTATTTTCATTTCATCCCAAATATTCTCATACAAAAGGCAGTAGGTAACTGAAAAGATCAATGGTGTATGTCAAAAAGTAAGCATTCAAGTCCCAACTCTGCTTGGCTTGTTGACCCTAGACAAGTAGACAAGTACCCTAAACTTTGTTCCTCAGTTTCCCTGAAGGCATAGTAGTAATAGTACATTCTCTGCTTCACACAGTTGTTATAATGGTTAAGGAGATATATACTCTGCCCGCACCCCCTAAAAAAATTCCTAAGTGTTATGTAGCACAGTACACAAAAGATCTTACTGTAATTGTTATTCCGCCATACCAGAGGTTGCTCTGGTCCCAAACTTACTAATGTGTGGGTGTGTGCGCTAGAGCTCTCTCACATCATGTCTACAGGTGTCACATCTCTGTGGACAGGTAGAACCAGATAGGCTCCTTGGTCCCATTCCAATGCAATTCTAAGATGCAAAGAGCATTTTTAGAATCTAAAGGCTAAGGTGGAGCCTTTGGGGGCTCCTTAAGTCTAGATCTTTACATTAAAGGGAGATATCACCTAAACTATTCTGGAATTACAAATGTATTAGTTTATAAAGACCTTGTGAGAATAAATTCTAAATCCTTGTCTTCAAGAGCATATCTAAGGGTTTAACAGCCCTTGCTATAAGAAAATTGCTTCTCAGAATTAAATTTAAATTCTTTACCTTAATTTAAATCTCAGGCTCTCTTGTGCATACCTTCGAGAGTCAGCAAAAAGCTGGTATAATTTGTTCAATATTCACCTCTTATGTGTTTGAAGACAGTTCTTAAGACAATCTTCATATGAATACTGAGCCTAAAATTCACACTTGCCATAGCAACTGTTGTTTCTACATTTTAGAAAAATCGTGCAAGATATCCAACTCACTGATGAGGACTTTCATGAACATAATAGAAGTACTTTCCTTCTGAAGTTATGGATACTTAGATATCTATTTATAAAGAAAAGAGATTGAGTAACAAATTTGCAAATTAAAACATGCTTTTAAAGCTAAAATTATCATTTCTAAACTAAGTAGCTGAAAAAATAAGACTATTAGTTAAAATAGGTACATACATTATTCAAATGATATAGCTAACATTTTAAGCTTAAAATAAATGAAAAACAAATGTCTAATTGATACTCATTTATTCTTGTCACTATATAACCAGAGCAGTGCAAACAAGTTTTGCATGACATCATTCACAGAAAGAGTGTTCCAACATCCTTTACAAATTAAAATAATGCATAATATTACTTTTATTTTTTCTCAGTTTTAGGACAGTCTGATATATGTTACTGGGTATATTCAGTCTCAATTTGCTATTTTTATTGTAAATCCAGATGAAGGGGTGTTAGCATTGCATTTAACAAAATCCATCAAATGACTGATTTTCTTAAACCAGTATGAAATTAGCCTAATAAAATGGAATTACTTAAAAACATTAATTAAATATCAGCATTTGCTTATCAACTCTGATCCCCTGTGAGCTATTTAACTGTATAACTCTACAATGCCGGAGTCTCCATTTGTCTCTATTGACAAACTCACCTTTATAAGATCTGAATTGCAAGAAAAGTTGCAGTTAGAAGTAGGGAAAGAGGGGCCAGAGGAGGAGAGTGTCTCTTTGGCAATCATCGAAAGATAATTTTCATATGTAAAGATATTGTGGAAATGAGAGTCAGTTTTCTCACAGAGATAATAACAAAGAAAGAAGGCTGGAATGAAATCTGGTATAGTAGATTGGAATCAGAGGTATTTATATCAGCTTTTTAATATAAATATGAATAGATGGATATAGACATACAGATATGTCTGTATGCATAGTTAGTTTACATACATATATTTTCCAGTTCTGTCCAATGAGAGAGCCCAGTAGCAATACTGTTCCAGTAGTAATGAGAATACCTAGCTCACAGATTTTAGTTTCTAAATACTTTCCTCCAATAAAAGGAACCAGGACTCTTGATGAAATGGTGGATTCCAGGGCAGAAGCAGGGAAAATACCAGACAATCCTGGAATAACTTATGGTGCCAGAAAGAAAAGAAATGCTAGAAAATGCTGGAAGCACACTGAAGAACAATATGACAAATGTCAATGGCCAAACCTGGGTCAATTAGAACAATGAAATAAATGATAGCTAATATTATAATCTGTAGTCCACAGTGATATAAATAAATAATTGAATGAATGAATGAATGAATGAATGAATGAATAAATAAATAAATAAATAAATGAGAAGGGACAGCTTTTGTTACGGTCCAATTTCAATTATAAAGGTAGAAGGAATGATGAAAATAGAAAATCACCATGAGGCAAACACCACAGTAATACCGTAATTATTGCAGGCAAGAGTCACAGATGGGTGCTAAAATTAGCAAATAAAATATGATAAGAAACATAAGAAACAGGCTATTTGCATAGTCTCAAAATATCTCGTCACAAGATACTTATTAATTATGAAGGGAACCAAAGTTTCACCACCCCAAAAATGTGCCTTTTTGGGATACTGATTTTTAAGGTGGTTATTAAGAAACAAAAGACTTAGAAACAACCTTTGACCCTCCCCCTTTGCTGCCTAAGAGATTTAAAATAGAAAGGTCTGCTCCAAGAAGGAAATCATAGCATATTCACCTTAGCATTAAATAGGAAGTATCCAAGCAGGAGTCTGCTAGCTAGATTCCCCTCAACGTGTCCCCCTGTTTCTAGGTTGCCTAACAGGAATTTGTTTGCCACGTGTGTTCCACTCTTTTCAGCTACCTGTGAATTGCCATTTTTCCCCCCCTTTTGAAATCCCAGAATCCTGCCCCCTTTTGTCCTTTGTCCATAATGGCATATAAGCCTCACTTGCCCAATGCATTTCCGCTCTCAATCTTATGGCACCCCCAAATGTGCATTCAAATAATAACTTTAGAACATTGTCTCCTGTTAATCTGTTCATTTGATTATTAGCCAACTAGAAGGACTTAGAAGATGGGAGAAAATTATTTTTTAGTTCCCACAATTATAAGAGAAAAAATAACCTTACAGTGGAGAAACCTGGCAGACACCACCTTAACTAAGTGATAAAAGTTAAAATTGAATAAGACCCAATGAATGAGGACATGTCTTAATGCTGTACCACCTGATATGATATACTGAGAAGGTTACAACATTACTTTTGTGATATTCTTGCCAAAAATGCATAACTTGAATTTAATCATGAGGAAACATCAGATAAACCCAAATTGTGACATTCTACAAAATAACTGGTCCATGCTCTTCAAAATGTCAAGGTCATAAAGGACAAGCAAAGACAGAAGGATTATAATAGATTTGAAAAGGCTAACAAAATACAACCAAAGGCAAAGTGAGATTCGGGATTGAATCTTGGACAAGAAAAGCGGCATAAACAGTATTAAAACAAGTAGGAAAATTCAAAGGCTCTAGGTTAGTTAACAAAATTATTATATTAATGTTCATTTTTGATGTCATTAATTTTACTGTGATTATGCAAGATGTTAACAATGGGAGAAGCTGGGTTAATGGTATATAAGAGCTAGTCATGCTATTTTTGCAACTGTATAATATGATTTCAAATGAAAGCTCATTTAAAATAAGTCTGTCTTCATCCTCATCCCCATGAGCTTCAGTTGACAATACCTTTGCATTGTGATTGTCTACTGCTGAGAAATAAACCACTTCAATCAATAACATTTATTATTATGTCTCATGGTCCTGGAGGCTTAATTTGAAATCACCTTATTCTTACAGAAAGTAGCAAAAATGGCACAGAGAGCTTTTATATACCATTCATTGAACTTTCTCTGATGTTAATATCTCATATAACCATAATAAAATTAATTACCTCAAAAAATGAACACTGATAAAATAATATCATTATTATTTCTCATGGTTCTAGGGGTTGATTAGACTAAACTGGGTGGTTCTCACTCAGAGTCTTTCCTGTAGTTAAGATCAGACAGTGATGGAGTCTGGAGTCATCAAAAGGGTACAATTACTATATCTCTAGTGCAAATCCTGCATTTTGAGAAACATCAATCTATCTGAACTCTCTGCAACATGAGCACTCTTGATTATATCTATTCTCTTTGTTATATCATTATTCTCTTTCTAATAGCTACATACTTTGGGGGGCTTTGTAAAACATCCTTTAGAAGAAATATTTACTTTCTCCTTATAACTAAAAATTAAATTAGAAAAATATACAAAAAAGCATGAACTAAAATTCAAATTCATAATTTTTAGTGATTTATAATTTTTATAAAAACAACATTAAAAAGCAAGACAGACATTTCTCTAATAACAACAACAAAAAAACCCTGTAACAAACATAATAATTATAAAATATCTGATGCAGTAAAGCCAGAAATAGCATAATACAATTTGTTGCTGTCATTGTTCTATAAATCTTAGTCAATGTAACGAGGCAAAAAAATTAAATACAGGAAATAAAGGGAGAGACAATTTTTTTTTCTCTGACACCACATAACTGTCAACATACAAAAGCAAAATAGCACAAATAGGTAAACTTAGAAAAATAAAAACGCTTGATCAATTTTCTGGATGTCAGGATAACATAAAGAATCAACAGCATTTTCGTAATTCAGTAACAAATTAGATAATAAAACATTTAAAGAATAGCATGGGGCCGGCTGAGTGGCGCGATGGTTAAGAACTGGCCTGGGACACCAGAGGGCCCCAGTTCGGATACCACATATGAGGGCCAGTGACACTGCCCTCTACAGCTAAGATGCTGAACAACAGCTCAACCCGGAGCTGGGCTGCCGTGAGTCGCTGGAGACGGTGTAGGCTGCAGCCCCTGTGGCAGTGGGTTGCCATGGGCTACCGTATGTAGCCAGCAGCCAGCGAGAGCGGCCAGCAGCCGCAGTGAGCGGCCATCCAGAAGCCGGCAACTGATCTGCCTCACCCGGGAAGAGCGCAATGATGGTGCCAACATGGGCCAGTGAAGCGACGTCCTCCATAACTAGACTGAAGAACAAAATGACAGCAACTTGTCTGTTCCCCTCCCCCCAATTCCCCAGCACTGTTCCCATCCCCCCAATTCCCCAATAAAAATCTTTTTAAAAAAATAGCATGAAAAACTATAAAGTGTCTAGGAACAATTTTAACAAAGATAAGTAGGAAAGGTCTTTATGAAAAATGTTACAAAATATGGCAGAAGGCTTTTTAAAAGACCTAAATAAATGGAGAAGTATACATTTCTATCACCCAGGAAATAAAAGGAATTTAGAAGCTGTGTGTCAGGAGCTAGATTCAAAGACAAATATTAGAATGAAAGATGCTCCTACTGTTGTTGTCACTTAGGAAATTACAAGGGCTTTAGGGGCACTGTGCCAGGAACCAGGGACAGAGGCCAATATACATATTTTTTCTATTACTTCACAACATTCTTCTATCAAAAATGGACAGATCTGGAAGGCAGAAAATCAGTAAAGACATAGTTGAGTTCAATAGCTTCATCAATCAATGGATATAACTAACATCTATAAACTATTTTATCCAACAGCAAATTACACATTCTTCTCAAGTTCGCATGAAAAATTCATCAAGATAGATCACATTGTGGGTCATAAAACATTTTAATAAATTTAAAAGAACAAATATTATACTATCTCTACTATCTTTGCTCTCAATATAAAACGAATTAAACTAGAAATAAATAACTGAGAGATAGCTGTATAATCCCAAAATACATGAAGATTAAATAACACACTTCTAAACAACACATGAGGGGCCAGCCGAGTGGCACAGTTGATTAAAAGCACGAGCTCTGAGCAATAGGGTCACTGGTTCGATTCCCACATGGGCTGGTGAGCTGTGCCTGAGCTGAGCTGCCACTGAGCTGCCAACAGGTGGCAGGATGGCTCAGCTGGTGAAAGTATGTGCTCCTAACAACAAGGTTGCCAGTTAGACTCCCGCATGGGATGGTGGGCTACTCCCACCCACAACTAAGATTGAACACAGCACCTTGAGCTGAGTGGTCGCCAGCTGCTGACGGTAGGCCGGATGACGACTGGACTTGGAGCTGAGCTAGCTGCACTCTCCACAACTAAGATCAAAGGACAACAACTTGGCTGTTCCCCTTCCCCAATTCCCCCAACACTGTTCCCATTCCCCAATTCCTCAATAAAATCTTTAAAAAATAATAAAAAAATAAAAAATAAAATAAACAATACATGAGTCAAAGGAGTAATCCCAGGAGAAATTTTAAAATATTTTGAACTAAATTAAAATGAAAATACAACTTAATCAAAATTTGTGGGATGCAGCAGAAGTAGTGCTTTATAGGGAAATTTATAGTAGTGAATGCATATTTTGGAAAAGATGAAAGCTAAAATCAATAATCTAAGTTTCTACCTTAGAAAATGAGAAAAAGAAGAACAAATTAAACACAAAGTAAGCAGAAGAAAAAAATAATACAAAGAATTAGAGCAGAAATTAATGAAATTGAAAATAGAAAATCAGTAGAGAAAAATCAATAAAACTAAAAGCCGATTCTTTGAAAAATCAACAAAATTGATAAGCTTCTTCCCAGGCTAACTAAGAAAAAAGGAGAGAAGACATAAATTACTATATCAGAAATGAAAGACGGTACATCACTACAGATACTATGGACATAAAAAAGATGATAAAGAAATATTTGAACAATTCTAGGCTCACAAATTTCATAACCTAGGTGGAATGGACAAATTCTTTGGAAGACACAATCTGACAAAATTTACACAAAAAGAAATAGACAATTGGAATAGGCCTATATCTATTAAAGAAATTTAATTCAATAATTAGTAACCTTCTTAATCATAAATTACCCTGCTCAAATAGGTTCACTAGTGAATTCTACCAAACATTTAAGAAATTGTACAAATTCTCTATAATCTCTTCCAGATAATAGAATCAAAGGAAATATTACTTAACTCATTCTATGAGACAAACATCCTATAACCAAAACCAGACAAACACTCTACAGGAAAAGTACAGACCAATAACTTTCATGAACATAGATGCATAATTCCTCAACAAAACATTAGCAAAACAAATCCAACAATGTATAAAATTATTATATCCTATAAACAAAGGGGATTTATAACAAGTATAGGAGGCTGGCTCAACATTCAAAAATCTATTAATGTAATCCATCACATCAACAGGCTAAATAAGAAAAATCACATGATGATATCAATGGATCCAGAAAAAGCATTTAACAAAATCAAACACCTAATCCTGATAAAACTCTCAGGAAGCTAAGAATAGAGGGAACTTCCTCAACTTGGCAAAGAACATCTACAAAAAAGCTAAAGTTAACATCATACTTAAAGGTGAGAAACTCAAAGCTTTCCAACTAAGATCAGGAATAAAGCAAGTGTCCCTCCCTTTTCACCACTGCCTTTCAACATTGTATTGGAAATCCTAGGTAATGTAACAAGACAAGACAAGACAAGACAAGACAAGAAAAGAAAAGGTATACATATTAGAAAGAAAGAAATAAAGCTTTCCTTGTAGGCAGATGGCATGAGGTCTATTTAGAAAAAAATATGTATCAACAAAAAAACTGCTGGAACTAATAGACAATTATTCCAAGGTTGTAGGATACAAGATTAATGTACAAAACTCAATCACTTTCCTAATACCAGCAAAGAACAAGTGGCATTTGAAATTAAAAACATTCGATAGATGATTGGATAAAGAAGATGTGCTGTATATACACAATGGAATACTACTCTGCCATAAGAAAAGATGAAATAGTTCCATTTGCAACAAAATGGGTGGATCTTGAGATTATTATGCTTAGTGAAATAAGTCACACAGAAAAAGCTGAGAAATATATGACTTCACCAATATGTGGGATATAAAACTGAAAGCAACAAAAGAACAAGACAAACAAAGAAACAAAAACCCATAGACACAGATAATAATTTAGTGGTTACCAGAGGGGAAGGGGGAAGGGGAATAGTAGATGAGGGTCAAATATATGGTGATAGAAGAAGAACTGACTCTGGTGAACATACAATGTGATATATAGATGATGTGTTACAGAACTGTACACTTGAAACCTATGTAACTTTACTAACCATTGTCATCCCAATAAATTTTAATTAAAAAAATAGAAACTGATCCTAAAGTTTATAAAGTTCTAGAAAAACCAATTCATTATTGAAGAGGAACAAAGTTGGAGAACTTACATTATCGGACTTCAAGGCTTATTATAAGGCTACAGTAGTCAAAACAGTGTGACATTGTGGAAATAATAGACAAATAGATCAATGAAACAAAATAGAGTCCAGAAATAGACTCACATACATATAATCAACTGACCTTTGATAAAAAAGCAACAATGGCAATACAATGGAGCAAAGATGGTCTTTTCAACATATGGTGCTATAACAACTAGATATCCATATTTTAGAAAAAGAATCAAGATACAAACCTTACACGCTTCACAAAAATTAGCTCAAAAGTAATCATAGAACTAAATGCAAAACACAAAACTATAAAACTCCTAGAGGATAACAAAGCAAAAAATATAGATGGCCTCATGTATGGAGATGACTTTTTAGATAAAATATCAAAGTCATGATCCATGAAAGAAAGAATAAACTGGATTTCATTAAAATTAGAAACTTACACTTTGTGAAAGATAATGCTAAGAGAATGAAAAGACGAGCCCCAGACTGGGATAAAATATTTGCAAAAGACAGTAATCCAAAATATACAAAGAACTCTGAAAACTCAACAATAAGAAAACAAACAGCCTGATTAAAAAATGGGCCAAAGGTCTGAAGACACAGCTCACAAAAGAAAATATACAGATGGCAAGTAAGCATATGAAAAGACATTCAATATCATATGTCATTAGGCAATTACAATTTAAAACAATTATATACCACTACTCAACTATTGAAATGGTGTAAATCCAAAACATTGACAACACCAAATTCCGGTGAAGTTGTGGAGCCAGAAACTCTCATTTTTTGGTGGGGATGCAAAATGCTATAGCCACAGTAGATGACAGTTTGGCAGATTCTTACAAAAGTAAACATTCTCTTACCATATGATCCAGCAATCACACTCCTTGGTATTTACCCAAATGCACTGAAATCTTATGTTCACACAAAAATGTGCACATGGCTGTTTATAGCAGCTCTATTTATATTTATTCACAATTGACAAAACTCAGAAGAAACTAAGGTATTCTTCAGTAGGTGAATGGATAATCTGTGATCCTTTCAGATAATGGAATATTATTTAGCACTAAAAAGAATTGAGCTATCAAGCCATGAAAAGACATGGAGGAAACTTAAATGCATATTACTAAGTAAAAGAAACAAATGTGAAAAGGCTACATACTGAATAATTCTACCTTAATACCTTCTAATAAAGACAAAATATAGAGACAGTAAAAAGATCAGTGATTTCCAGGGTTAGGGTGGAGGGTGGGATGAATAGATAGAGCACAGAGGATTTTTAAGGCAGTGAAACATGTCATTATATATTTGTCAAAACACATAGAATGTACAACACCAAGGGTAAACCCTAACGTAAACTAAGGATTTGGGTAATAATGATGTGTTAGTCTGTCTTAATAAATGCAGCACTCTAGTGCAGGATGTCCATGGTGGAAATGTCATACATGTGTGAAGATGGAGGGATATGGGAACTCCTGGTACTTCCACTCAATTTTGAGCTGTGATCCTAAAACTGCTCTAAAAAACCAAGGTGATTAATTTAAAATTTTTTAAATTAAAAAATGGGCGAATATGAGATTTTATGGAACTACTTCTTAAGCAAAACACAAAAGGTGCAAACACAAAGGAAAGGATTGATACATGTGATTACATTAAAATTAGGAACTTCTGTCAACAAAAGACACCATGAACAAAACAATTGTTTTTTAAAAAAGCTGCAGTCTGGAAGAAAATATTCTAAATCATTCATGTCCAGAATAACTATAAGAAAATACAAACAATTCAATAGAAAAGTAGTAAAGAAAATGAATAGGCATCCACAAAGGAGGAAACCCAAATGATTAATAGAAGTAAAACAGATGCATAACCTTATCAGTAATTAAGAAAATGCAAGTTAAAACCTCAGTGAGATATCATTTGGTATCCATCAATTCAGCAAAAACTTTTCAGAGTCTAAAATTACTAATATTTGGTGTGGATGTGGAAAAATAAAAATCTTTTATCTAGTGATGGGAGGGTAAATTGGTACAGCTTCTTTAAAGAGCAATTTAACAATATCTCATAAAGTTAAGATGAAAATACTCAGCCATTCCTTGAGATATTTTTTCCCGTGTGAATAAAAATATATCTACAGAAAATGTTTATTACAAGATTTCATCTAAATGTCCACCAGCAGGAAATGATAACGTAAATTATGACATGTTCATTCAGTGACGCACTATACAACTGTTAAAATGACTGAATTAGAATTCAATTATCTCTTTACACAATGGAGTATTACTCAGCTATAAAGAAGAAGGAAATAGTACCATTTGCAACAATATGGATGGAACTAGAGACTATTATGTTAAGTGAAATAAGTCAGAGAAAGACAAATACCATATGATCTCACTTATACGTGGATTCTAAAAAACTGAATAAATGAGAAATGTAAACAGAAATAGACTCAGAGACACAGAGGAAAAACTGAGAGTTGCTGGTTGGGAGGGGATGGGGATGAAGGAGAAGGGGAAGGGATGAGACAATACAAATTGGTAACTACAATACGGCCTCAGGGATAGAAAAGAGTCTGGGGAATATAATCAATAATGTTGTAAATATTTTCTAGGGGGCCAGAAGGACTCATGTCTGGTCAGGGAGACCACTTCATAGTCCATGTAGAGGCCTGACCACCACACTGTATTTCTGAAGCTGATGTTGAATAACATTGTATGTCAACTATAATTATATATATATATATATATATATATATATATATATATATATATATATATATATACACACACACACACACACACACACACACACATATAGTCACAGGACGTGGAGTTGAGTGTTGGAATGGAGACAATGGAATTGTAATAGATAAGGATGACATCGGGGATGGGAGGGCAGTAGATGGGGGAGGAGGGTTGTTTCTGTGTGAAGGGTGAAAAGGATAACTATTGCAATGTTCTGTACACCTGAAACTAACAATAAAAAATAAAAAAAATAAAAATGTTTTCAAAGATGGGAGGCTATTCCTGAAAAAATGTAAGCAGTCACTTTTTTTCAGTATTATACTCTTCCTGAATATGTAAATATATTAAATTTAGTCAGGAGTTGAGTAGCAGTGCTTTTCAATAAATAAGAAATTTATAAATTATTAAAAAAATTAAACATAGAGCTACCATATGACCCAAAAATTCCACTTCTGAGTATTTATCCAAAGAAACCCAAAACATTAATTTGAAAAGACATATATACCCCTATGTGAATTGCACCATTATTTACAATAGCCAAGAAATGGAATCAACTTAAGTGTCCACTGATAGACAAATGGATAAAGATGTGGTACATATAGACAATGAAATATTAGTCAGCCATAAAAAAGAATGAAATCTTACCATTTGCAACAACGTGGATGGAACTAATGGGTATTATGCTAAGTGAATTGAGTCAGAGAAAGACAAATACCATATGATCTCACTCACATGTGGAATCTAAAAATGAAATCAATGAATGAAACAGAAACAAGCTCATAGATACAGAGAACGTTTTGATGGTTGCCAGATGGGAGGGGGGTTGGGGAGATGGGTGAAAAAGGGGAAGGGATTAAGATGTACAAATTGCCAGTTATAAAAACAGTCATGCCATATAAAGTACAGCCTAGGGAATATAGTCAGTAATATTGTAACTCCTTTTTTTAAAATAACTATGTATGGTGTCAGGTGGGCCATGAGATTTATTGGGGTGATCACTTTGTAAGTTATATAAATGTCTAACCAGTATGCTGTACACCTAAAACTAAAATAACACTGTACGTCAACTATAATTTAAAAAATAAAAAATTATTTAAAAAAAGAATTCAATTATCTCTTCATGGACCAATCTCAAAACCAAAATTGAGTGAAAAAAGTTACTAATTGAAAGGTATGTATAGCATAATAGCATTTATTTAAAGCTAGAAAATATGCAGAATAGTGCTATGTATTATTTAACGAATACATGGAATTTTAGTTATTGTGTAAAAACTTGCAGAGGAATGATAAATACTAATAGGCTTCTCTCAGGAGAGGGAGGAAGAGTGATTGGAGAGTGAAACTATCCAGCAGTTTCAGCTTTATCTGCCAAGTTTCGATTCGTTTTTGTTTTGTTTTGTTTTGTTCTAATTTAAAGCCAGTGGAACAAAAGTATTATATTTTTATAACATTCTTTGAAATGTTCTATGTGGCTGAAATATTTCTTAATTATGAAGAAATAATAAAATCAAACAATTTTTTTAAATTCTGTTTTCTCTCTGCTCATTACCTCCTGTTTTTGGCATTGGCAGGACATTGTTCCTGAATTTTACAGCTGGAACAGGAGAAATTTTGTAATCTGATTTTGACCAAAGAAAATGAAAATAGGATTTAAAATCAGGACACAAATTTGTAAGGAAAATACAAAGCCATGAATTCCCCAAATCATGAAAATGAAAGAACACCTCAAGGCATCATTTTTCACTATTCAGTAAGAGATGAAACCTGACAGAAATTGAGTATACCAAACACAATATTTTATTTGGTTCTCTAGTTATTAGATGGAATTTCATTCAGGAATAGAAAGGCAAAACTATGCAGAAATGCCATCTGAAAGTGTTTGAGTCATTATAGTCAATGAAAGGCTAGCGTTTCATCCTGAATTTAGAACTTAGAAGTCATACCTAGGTGAGAGTCTAAATTAACATGCAGTAATATTGTACCTTGTGTTTGATGGTGGAAGTTGTCTGCAGAAATGGTAATGACAGGTCAAATAGTTTTGCTGCAGGACCACCCAAGGACTGCATTGCCACTAGGGAAAAAGAAGAGCTAATTATATTGCAAAGAGAAATGTGTTCAAGAAAAACTGAAACCTTTTGATTAGCTTCCCTATTTCTTCTAATCTTATGCTATTATTCATTTCTCATAGATTGGTTTATAGGTATTCCAAGGCCTGTATCCTTGAGCTGAATGAAAAGGTAGGAAGGCACAATGTCCTCAAATGTTATTCTCACAACCTGCACAGACCCTCTCCCCCACAACCTCCCACTCCCGCCTCACACACATACACACACACACACACACACACACACACACACACACACACACAGACTGTCTACAGAGTGAGGCCTAAAAAGGAAGGAGATGATTTTCTACGTTCCTGAGGTTTTGCACGATTTCATTCAAATTATATTTGTTTTTACATTTCATCAAGTACTAAGAAGTAAATATTTTATCAGCTTTGAATCCTAGGGCTAAAAAATTCCTAAACTACTAAACTATTTACTTCTTTAAAAATTTAGTTCTCATTTCTCTGGGGTTTTGCATTGGCAGTATAATGACTCTCAGGTGAGATCTAAGACCATCGTGAGACATCCAAATTAAAATGTAAAGATTCATGGAAAACCTAGATATTATATGCTTTAATTATAGATAAGATTATATAGTAGAGAGGCCTGCTCCCTAAGTAACTGGATTTTTTTTTCACTCCTATGTTTGATGTTCTTTAACCTTAATTTATATAATAGATGCATTTTTTTACAAGAAGAAAATGGATAACATAGCACAGAGCGAGATTGTGGGCAGTTAATTTTCCCATTAACTCATTTCTTGCAATTTCTTTTACAATCTCCAAGCATGCAGGGTGCATCACACAGTTCGGGAAAAGCACTTATATTTGAAACAGTGGAGCCCCTGAAGCATATTGTCGTATAGTGTTGGTAACTTGACAGCTTCCAGCGGAAGAGGATAAAAAACGTCTACAAGTATAATACTGATGCTTTAAGTACTTGAGTTCTGCCCATTCACAACAACTTCGCATGATGAACTAAGGACTTATGCTTATGATCCCCACACCTTCTACCTTGCACTGCCTCCTGACTCAGTTACATGACCTAAGCATAAAGGTCATATTGTTACATTCGTTTCTTTTCTTACACTGGTGGAGTGCCTGGCATACAGTAGTGTCTTGATGAATATGATAGCAACAAATTAATTCTTCACGTTTCACAGATGTGGAAGCTGAGATTCAGAGAGGTGTAAGGGCTTGTGCACGGTGGGAAGGCAAATCCCAAGCCAGGTGAAGTCAGCAGTCCTTTAGCCCTCCTCCATGTGAAGGTATGGAAGGCTCCTGTTGCCACAGCTCGTTAGGCAGCTTCCTGGAAAGGCTACAGACTTCCCCTGTTCCTCAAAGGAAAGGTGGCTCAAAGAGAGTGAAACCTAATTAACAGGACATAATGTGATCAAGTGCCATGTACAATAGTGATAGCATCCTGCTCAAGTAAACTAGTGATGAAATGTGTGACTGCTGTCTCACTGCCTAAAGCTGCTAAAAAAGGTAATTTTCTGTTGCTACGTGATTAAAAGCCCTTGAGATCCATTTCCGATTAATGTAATCTAAGAACAAATATGAACACTTTTCCCTGCCATGTGTACTTTGAAGCATTTTCTCTTTAGGAGGATTACATAACAGACACCTTTCAGGTAATTCTGGGTCAATTAATAGAAAGCAACTTTAATTATGATTATGGGTGTTTTAACCAGGTGTGATTTCCTGGCTGCGTGTAGCCCAGTCTCCTGCAGGCCCTTTCCATGTAGCACAGTTTGGTCTGATGTAGGTATTGTAGATTGGCATACATTTCAGTTTACTGCGGCACAGTAAGCTTCCAGCAGAATCTTGTCAGTGCAATTTCACACAATGGGTGGGCGTGTGTGTTCTGCATATTAGGGAAGGCTCTTATTTGCCAGTGCAACAGGCTTTCATTCTGAATTCAGTTAAAGCCTCAGATGAGGTTACAATGGTAAATATTACAGAGGAAAAAGTTAACAATGACAGTCACGATTCCAAATATCTTGGCTGTGTCCACCAAACCGTTTAAGGAGGAAGCTTGCTATAAGCTGTGCTCTATTTCAGCTGCTTGCTCTCTCTCATGATAGCAATTTGAATTAGTAAGGGTCTGATTATTTTTATTAATAGGAAACTTTTTTGTTGTCTTTTACCACTTATAAATTAAATACATGGAGAAGTGGGATTAACTCTCATTTCTTACTTTATACATTTTATATTGTTTGAATTTTTAAATAGCATGCACTACCTTAGTGATTTTATATATTAATAAAATAATTTTCTTAATAATGTACATATTTTGAAATAAGTAAGCACAAGCAGCACCTGCTTGGTTTTTAAATTCAGACAATACCAAAATATACAAAATAAGCAACCCCATCACCTACACATGTCAATTGAGAACATTAGTATGTACATATTTATTTAAATTAAATTGTGAAGATACTTTTAACTTGGCTAATATAATTTTGTTATATATTTCATTCCTTAATAATATATAATGACCATCTTTCCATATTAATTTATGAATCTCCATACCATTATTTTTAATGGCTTCAAAATATTCCATTATGGGAATGTCTTAAATAAATTTTTATCTTAACATAATTTTAACATAATTAACACATTGGAGTTACTTGGGCATTTTTTTAAATTAAATTTATTGGAATGACATTGGTCAATAAAGTTATATAGGTTTCAAGTGTACAGTTCTATTGTGTGTTCACCACCAAAAGTCAAATCTGTTTCCATCACCATATATCTAGTTTGCTTTCAATTCTTCAATATTATAAACAATGCTACATAAACATTTATGCACTTCTCTGATTAATCTTTAGGATAAGGAGGTTGAAGAAGATGCTGATTTTAAGTCTCTTACTACGCATTGCCAGAGTATCACGCTAAAGGCTGAATCTACCCACAATATAGTAAAGTTACAATCTATTTATAAGGGTTCTACTATTTCATACAAAAACAACAGAAAAAGAATTTTTTTTTTAATTTTAGTTGATGACAACCAACACTAAAGAAGAAAGAGTACTAACACCAGTAGCAGCTTTGTTCAAATTCCTTTCCTTGGGAGGAAAGAAGGAACTAACTACAATTTGCTGAGAACTATAATCGACCAGTCACTATGCAAAGTGCTTGATATAAGGCATTCCATTCAGTCTTCCACAATAACCTTAGGAAATGAGTACATATTATTATCTCCAGGTTACAAATATGACAAGTGAGGTTCACGAAGGCTGAGTATCTTGACCAAGTTTACCTAGATAACCTAGACCCCGGAATGTTTTGACTCTGGGATGTATAGGCAGATTTGTCTGGAATCATGTTCTTTTTGTCATTCAGGTCTGATATTCTCCACCAGATTCCCAACTGTCTACCATGTTAATGACATATGACTTTGCTGAGTTCCATCTAATTCAAGGTACTCCTGGTGTCAGGACTGGAGGAAACACCTTGCTAAACATTTATATCTTTTATAGGAAAACACGTAAAGCAATTAGGGAGGAAATTAGGGACAATATTACTTTATAACATTTTCACATAATTTTCAACTCAGGGGTCATTCATACTCTGTAAAACTTCTCAGAGTTTCAGATATAAAATTTTTCAACTAGGTTTTGGGGAAAGATATTTTAAGCTACACACTTTTGCCTTAAATAAAAAAAAAATACATTAACTTATTATGAGTATGCACCTTGAGAAATAAATGGCAGAGAAAAATAAAAAGGCAAAATGAGAGCCAAGAAAGCAATGCTGTACATCAGGAATATGCACTTAAGAACAATAGTGACAACTTCTAATGCATAACTCACATCCCACGCACCCACATGAAAGGCAAAATCCTAGGTAATAGGCTTCGCTGTCAATTATAATATCTATTCTCACATTTTGTGTTAATAAAACTAGAGCAGCAGGAGAGGAATGCACATTTATTTTTGTTTTGGTTTGTTTTTGTTGGGGTTTTTTTTGGAATGCACTTATTTTTATTAGAAATAATTGGGTAACTTCATTTGCTTCAACTTTTTAGATTCCCTTAGTCGACTACACTTTCAGACTTTTCTTATTGGAATTTAATCATAAAGTTATCATTTTTGAAAGAGAATTATCCTCTTGTAATACCCAATGCAGTAGCATGCTAAAGTGTATAACTTCAGTTAAGTTTCCTACAAAAATACTCTTAATCTAGCGTCTAATGAAGTAGACAGAGCAACACAAAGATTCTGTGAGGTTTTTTCCCAGCTTTTTTCCACCGCACACAATAAGGCACCCCTGAAAAATTCCAAATATTACATCAGCTGATTGTGAAATCCCCTATTTCTTGTTATTTCAACAATAGATCTTGTACTTGTCCTCCAATATCACATTTAAAAAAAAAAACACATGCAGTGCCCTAATTCTTATAGGAAATTCTGGAAATGTATAGCATGCTAAACTTGCTTTTTTTGTTTGTTTTGCTTTTCATTTTTTTTCTAATCTTGCTTTTTATTTCACAACTTTGCTTTACAAAATGGCAAAATTAAAGTCAGAAAAGAAAGAAACTAGGAAAATCTTAGCTGATTTACAATTGGGAGAAATAAATGTTTTGTTTTGTTTTTTCTTTTTCTGTTTGCACATATAAGCCTAAAGAAAAAAATTTAGGAGCAAAAGTGATGTTGACATTCTTATCTAATCTGATAGATATTTGAAAAGCAAACTTTCATTTTTATTTATCTATGCTGTGGGAAATTGATTTTCACCACACTTTGACAAAAGGCATCTTCTAGAATCCTGACATTGATGCACATAGAGTGGTTATCTTCAAACTGAGACCAAGTTAAAAGCATCTCCCCCCCCCATCTTTCCCCCCTCCCCCACGCACACACACACAGGGTACCTGCCTTCCTCAGAAAAACCTCTGGAATGCCCCATGTCATTCATCCTGTGTTATCACAACCCTCATCTCAATGAAAGCACTTCCTAAATAAAATCAATTGTTTCAATCCTCTGAAAGAAATCTCCCCAAATAAACAAATACTAGAATAGTATGGCCTTATTTTGACTGAGGATCAGGAGTCTTAGATTTAGCAATATGAAGAATGGTGACTAAAATGAAAAACTTCCCTACAGATAAAGGGCATTGGGGGGATGTTGTTCACACTATTAGAAGAAATAAAGGGATATGATTATACTATATCTGATGAATCCCAATTTTAAAAGTCACAGGGGAATGCTGTTAAATGTCATTTGCATTGGTCAGAAAGCATCCTTCAATTCTCTCAGACATATTGGGGATTTAGCCTCACCCTGCTCCCATGTCCCTGCCTATGTAGAAGCAGTAATTAAAATAGTGAGAATTCTGTCATTAGAACATGTAAGAGGAAGGACACCGGGGCTCTGATTGGCAGACAGTGTTCATTAGAACTCTGAGAGCTGAGATCTCTCACCAACTCAATTTAAGCAACTGTTGTTTACTTAACACCTAGAAATCCCATAGAGAAAGAATAGGTAGCCTTCAGGCTCTTCCTAAATTACCCCAGGAATAATAGGACTCCTCATTTCTGCTGGGTAGGGAATCCACTTACATTTCCAGGGAGGGGTTCTACTTTCCCTTTCACTTTTATTGACAGGAGCATGGGTTTTCTCTTACTGAGATTCAGGCCTGGGGGCATTTTTTTTATATATAGATTTTTGGGGGGAACAGCCATGGTCATTGGTTACACATTGCTTTCATGCTACAATGGCATAGTTGACTCTTTTAAGGAGGGTGCAGCTCACAGTGGCCCATGTAGGGATCAAACCGGCAACCCTGGGGTTATCAGTACCATGCTCTAACCAACTGAGTTAACCGGTTATCCCCAATAGGGGCATTTTTTAATTAGAATAGATGGAAGATCCTTAACATTCTTTCCATATCTTGACCCAAATGCCCTAATACCGTGTGTAGGACAACACTCAGATTGGAGGCTGGTATTCATACACAATCTATATATGCATTCTTGCTGCATTTACAAAAAGGTAGGATTGAGAGATCCAAGATGGCAGAGTAGATAAAAACTGTGCCTGCGTCTTTCCGTGAACATATTAAAATTACTACTAACTTATAGAACAATCAACCTGGAGAACCAACTGAAGTCCAGCCAAACAGAAGTCCTATAACTAAAAATATAAAGAAGAAGCCACATCGAGATTGGTAGGATGGGTAGAAACGCTGAATGAGCCCCAAATCTCTATATGGCAGTGGAGAAACGTAAGGGATATCTTGACTGAGGAGGTTTTCCTTGAAAGAGCGAGGGACCCCAGCCCCCACCACCCTCACCCCACCAGGCCTCACAGCCCAGAGTGCTGGTGCCTGGAAGAGGAGCCTGCACAACATCTGGCTGTGAAAAACAGTGAAGATTCGAACCATACAGCTGGGACTGAGGGCTGCAGGAAACCCAGGTGTTCCCTTAAGTGGCCCACGCACAGACTCACTCTCTTGCAGGCACTCGCACTGGGCTCTGGCAAGGAACAGACTGAGGCTTGTGGCTTTAAAGACGGGGCTAGAGGACAGTTGTCATTTTCCCTGTGTGGGTCCTTCTTCTGTGCAGCCAGCAGGCAGGTGCCATTTTTCCTGTGTTGAGCCTGCCCCCACCATGGCCAAATTTGAATCTGATTGGCCTGGTGATCTCCAATAGAACTCCACCCCACCTAACTCCTCCCATGCCAGAGGCACTTTCTCTGCAAGCAGCCCTGCCTGCATTGCATTCTTTCTTAGAAAACTACCCAAGTCCACGGCCCCAGACGAGCAGTGACTGACCTCAGTGTGCTCTGAGACTTTTGCTGAGCTGCTCCAGACTCAGCAGTGGCACCAAACCAGAGTCTACATTAAACTGGTGACCACAGCTCTTCCCACTTTAGTGACTCTTTGACACCCTGCCTCACCCAACTTATATACCTCATGAGGCTGTATCAGTGGTTGAACTTTAAGGGAGTCAGCAGGTGGAAGCATACCTCCAGGTATACTGACTTTTGGTACAGCTACCCCACACCTGGAACATCATGGTGGCCGTCCTCAGTTTGCAACGTGGCCTCTCCCCACGCCCCTCCAGATTTAGCACAGGCAGCGAACAACTGCAGATCACTTTGTAGCTCCTACCAGGTAGTCCCAAACAATCACAGGCAGTGGGTGAACTGGGCCTGCACTGGAGCACCTCCCAAAAGGCCCCAGAACCAGCATACTTGGAGGTTGGCTTCAGACCACAGCAGAACACCCCCCAGTTAGCCCAACAAGCAGCATACACAAAGGGTGGTCTCAACAGGCACCAGAGCCCGCTGGGTTGAATCCCACTCAGTGGGGTAAGCCCTCTGTACAGCAACCCATAAGCTGTGGATGTGGCCATACCTCACAGCCAGTCAGCCTGAGGGTCAGTCACACCAAATGATATGCCAATAGCAATCAAGGGCCAATGATAGCAAGAGGGCACACACAACCCACACAAGGAACACTCCTGGAGCACCTTGAGCAGATGACCAGGGAAACTGTGTTAAGGCCCCACAGGGCACCTACTACATAAGGCCACCTGGCCAAGACTGGGAGACATACATATTAGGTAGCAGATCTACCTAATACATAGAAACAAACACAGAGAGGCAGCCAAAATTAGTAAACAAAGAAATGCATCCTAAGTGAAAGAACAGGAGAAAATTCCAGAAATAAAACTAAATGAAATGGAGGCAAGCAACCTACCAGATACAGAGTTCAAAACAATAGTTATAAGGATGCTTAAGGAACTTAGTGGGAACTTCAACAATGAGATAGCAAACATAAAAAAAGGACATAAAAACCATAAAAAAGAACCAGTCAGAAGTGAAAAATCAATAACTGAAATGAAGAATGCACTAAAAGGAATCACCAGCAGTCTAGATGTAGCAAAGGATCAAATCAGCAATTTGGAAAAAAAGGAACAGAAAATACCCAATCAGAACAGCAAAAAGAAAAAAGGAATAAAAAAAATGAGGATAGTTTAAGATACATCTGATACAATATCAAGAGTAATAACATTCACATCATAGGGATACCAGAAGAACAAGAGAGAAAGCAAGAGATTGAGAACATATTTGAAGAAATAATGAAAATAATGAAAACTTTCCTATCCTGGTCAAGAAAATAATGAAAACTTTCCTATCCTGGTCAAGGAAATAGACATACAAGTCCAGGAAGCGCATAGAGTTCCAAACAGGATGAACCCAAACAGACCCTAACTAAGACACATTATAATTAAAATAGCAAATATTAAAGACAAAGAGAGAATCTTAAAAGAAGCAAGAGAAAGGCAACTAGTAACTTATAAGGGAGCTCCCACAAGATTGTCAGCTGATTTTGCAACAGATATCTTGCAGACCAGAATGCATTGGCACAAAATATTCAACATGATGAAAAGCAAGGACTTGCAATCAAGATTACTCTACCCAGCAAAGCTATCATTTAGAATCCAAAGACAGATAAAGAGCTTCTCAGAGAAGAAAAAGCTAAAGGAGATCATCACCACCAAACAGTATTACAAGGAATTTTAGAGGGACTTCAATAGACATAGGAGGGCTGAATGAATAAGAACACAAAACTTTTACATATGCTGCCTACAAAAGACTAACTTTAGATTGAAAGACATACCCAGAGAGAAACTAAAGGGATGGAAAAAGGTATTTCATGAAAATGGAAATGAAAAAAGCAAAAACATCTGGAGTAGCAATACTTATACCAGACAAAATAGACTTTAAAACACAGGCTATAAGACATGACAATGAAGGACCCAGTAATCCCACTTTAGGGTATTTATCCGAAGAAACCCAAATGCTACTTCAAGTATTTATGCTAATTGCAGCTTTGTTTACAATGACCAAGATGTGGAGGCAGACTGGATGTCCATCAGTGGAAGAACTGATAAAGAGGAGGTGGTACGTATATACAATGGAATATTGCTTGGCCATGAAAGGGAATGGGTTTTTGCCATCTGCGGCAGCATGGATGGACCTGGAGGGAATTGTGCTGAGTGGAGTATGTCAGACAGTGAAAGACAGATGCAATGTGATTTCACTTATATGTGGAATCTAAAGAATGAAATTAACAAACAAAGAGAAAACAAACTCACAGATACAGAAATCATGTTGATGGTTGCCAGATGGGAGGGGGGTTTGGGCTGTGGGTGAAAGAGGTGAAGGGATTAAGAAATACAAATTGGTAGTTACAAAATAGTCATGGGGATATAAAGTACAGCATGGGGAATATAGTCAACAATATGGTAATAACTATGTATAGTGCAAGGTGGGAACTAGACTAGTTGAGAAGATCACTTCTTAACTTACATAAATGTCTAACCACTATGCTGTACACCTAAAATTAATATAAAATAATACTGAACGTCAAAAAAAATTGTTAATATAGGATTGAAACATTGAAAATGATGGGAAGGGTACACTTAATATTATTCGGTATTTCCAGAACCATGAAAACTTTCCTTGTGAGCCAGACGTGACACTAATCGTCAAAGTGAATGTTAAGTCTTGGATGGAGCAGAGGAGCAGGGGATGAGGCTCAGGGGCTTGCAGATTCAGGAAGGAGAGTAAATCCAAAGTTTTCTCCTTGTAAGTAGTTGTCACCTCTTATAAGTAGGAAGTATTTGAAATATTTTAAAGTCTACATTCAATGTTTTATATATTTCAGAAAAGATCATCTCAAAGTGTCTGTACTATAAGTATATTCATGAGGAAATAAGCAGAGCAAACACATAATGCTTACACATACTAGGCACTGTTCCAAGTGCTTTACGCATATTAAACTCCCTTAATCCTCACATCCTTACAAGGTGGGTACTAGTGTTGTCTTGCTATTTACAGAGTAGGGAACTGAAAGGTTAGGTCACTTACCCAAGGTCACACAGCTAGTAAGCTCATTAGCAGAGCTGGGTTCATACCCAGGCACTTAGCTCCAGAGTTCATGCTCTTAACTGCCACATTATATTTCAGAAAATAAAGTTTACTTCTTTTAAATCACCATACAGAGATATTAACTTGATTTATTCTCTGCACCCAATCCCTCCCTCCATCTCCAAGTTCCCTGTTTTTATTTTCTCAGAGATGATTTTGTAAATAGCATATATTCACAGTTCTTTGAAATTCCCAGCTAAATGCAAATAAAATTTTGAACCAATATTGGATGCACTAACAAACTGTGCCAAAACCATTTTTATTGCTACAAAAGTTTCAATGGCCCAATGATTTTGTTTATTTATTTATTTATTCAATTATTTATTTATAATATCTAGAGCATATAATCTTTTGGGTTAATTTGACATATAAAATACCTCATAAAGATTGGAGAAAATAACAGATGGCGTGATTCCAGGAAAGGTCAGGAAACTTGCAGTTTTCTGCATAGCGATTTAAAGTAAAATTCATGTCAAGACTGAAACATATGACTAGTTGAAGCAAACGTGAAGAGCAATCTGTTGTCTGGGTTAGAGTTTACAGGAAAAAGCCTAAGTACCGCCAATAAGCATATTATCTCTGACTCCAGGATGTTCCCACACCTTTTAATTGGTGCCATTCTGTACTAATCAATACATTACAAGCACCTAATAGGCACCCCTGCAAATCCTGGGGCGACAACTCACACCACAGACAGCACGGTAGCCCTGAATATTCATACCCAAGTGCAAATGTTAATTCATGCAGTGCTTGCGTTAAACTGGTCTAATTATCTACTGAAGGAATCTATTAAAGGCATGCTGTCAATCCTACCAATTGGGTTCAGCCGAGTGAAACTGAATTGCATGCCTTTTCAGCTAATTACAAAATTCTGCCTGACATTCTTTAAGAATGGTCAAAAAATGTACAGCCAGTCAGGATACAGCTCCCCCAACACATTCTATGTCTTCTCTTGTCAATCAAGAAAACACAGGACCCGATGACGTAGGAAGAGAAGCACAGCCTAGGAGTCCTGTTTCCTTTCTTTTATTACCTCTCTTATGGTCTCGTAAGGAATGTGGCATGCCACAAATAACCAGATTTTATATACACATTGGTTTTTCATTTCAGAGTTTGAGACAATAACCAATAATTTTCATACACTTCAAGAGATATTCCTCAGTGGCTATGTTTAGTATTCCTATATATTTAGCTAAGAAAAAAAATCTATCTATAGGATTCTTGTTTGCTTTTGTCTCCAGTATTAAACTGGAAAACCAAGAGGAAAATAGGATTCTTCCTTCTGCTTCCCCCACATTCTCTAGCTCTACTGGGTCTCAAGTTTCTACCAGCTCCTCCCACAATCAGATAATGCTGAGTAGAATTTATAAGAAGGACAGAGAAAGCAGTTTCTAATATGGCAATATCTAGACAATATTCCAGAATATTTTGTGAGGTGGGGCCAACCTGTTGTCAAAATCAGACATTCTTTTCCTCTACCCAGAAATATTCACTATCTTGCAGATAGTGAACATCTATCTATCTGGCCCAGTCCAGCCAGATTTTTCATACCCTCCTGTCATATAGGTTTTATACCATCCACACCCATATTTAAAACAGATATAACACTCAAGTTCAAAATAATACCCTGAGGTATCAAATAGGCTGCTTTCGCATCAGCATGTTATTACAGAAGCCATGCAGCATTTAGAAAGATTTTACAAATTCTACTGATGATGATGGATAAAGGATTGATGATTAAGTTATTCAGAAAATTCACTATATAGTGATTCATATCCTGTTCCTCTTTCTCTCACATCACGTGTCTGAAAATATCAGCAAATCCTATTGGTTTTGCTTTAAAACTCTAACGAGTCTGTTTGCTACCACCTCTACTGCCATAGCCATGTTCAAGGTACCAACATCTCTTGCCCACAGCACTGCAAGAGCCTCAGAATTTGTACTCCTGATTCCACCTTTGTCTCTTAGTCTGTCATTGAGTACCTTTCTCCTGATTTAGTATACTTTTTTGCCTAGCATTTATCAGCACCTGATCAATTTTCTATCTATTTCTTCTGTGTCCCACCCAAATAAAAATGTAAATTCCAAGAGATCGAAACTTTGTTTAGTTCATTGCTCTGTCTCAAGTGGTTACAACAGTACCTGGAACATTGTAGCTGCTCAATAATATTAAGTGAATAAATGAATGAATGAATGAATGGTATGAGTGAATGTGACTGTGGATAACTGAACTATAAAGAGAAATTTCATTTTTTTTAATGTTTACCCCAATTCCTGACCTGATTTCCTAAGGATGCTCAGCTTAACTCAATATTATTTTATTTACTAAAGTGAAAAATGATTTATAGGGACTAGGAACTATGATAATATATGAAGCACAAAAGGAGTTTCATCTGGTTTTTGATGTTGTGTATTTTTTCATTCTTCTGAGACCACACTATACCCCAATGTATCATGTGATATGAGCAGTAGTGCTTAGTAGTGCTGTCTTGTAGCACAAGTATTTAATGAGGGGGGGGACACACTGTGCAGTAGTCATGTATTACAGGTAGATTAAACACACACACACACACACACACACACACACACACACACACACACACACACACAGTTTAAAGTCTGTGTGTTGTCTAAAGCTAAACTTATTAACTTTAGCCTGCCACCCTGACTGCTGATATGAATTGGTGCGAAGGATCCTGTATGGATGGATTTTTTTTAAAAAAGGTAGGAAGGTAAATGAAGAAGAGAAATATAGTTAAGAAAACTGGAGCAAAGGCAGAAACAAAAGAACACTTAATCTGTAGCAGGCAGGTAAATCAGAGCCTCTTTAAATTGTAATGAAAAAAATGCAGAAATGCAATATCAGAAGTTAAATAAGGTCATTCATAAGAGAATATCTGTAGCATATTTCCAACCTATTGTGGGAGTAAAAGTCATGAATAATATTAAAGGTATTTACATGATCCACTGTTCTCCTGAATAGTTTGCCTAATGGAATACGATCTGGATTGCTTGAACAAAATACAAATCTGGGGTTGTAAGACCTAAATTTGACTGCCATGTTATTAAAAAAGAAGATAAACTTTTTTGAATATAGTAATTTACATAAATATCACTTGTTATAGATTATTGTGATTAAATGAATACTCTCTAATAACTATGGTATACTATCCACGACAGAAATTTTGCTCTCCTTTTTTAGTATACCTTGATATTTGTTGCATTTATTAAAACAAAGTCTTAAAGTTAGAATTCAATTTAAACAATTCCAATCGTCCGTTGTAAAGTAAACACCATGTGAAAAAATACAGTCTATCCTTTAAAAAAAGAAAATTTGGGGGGTTGGCCAGTGGTTTAGTTAGTTAAGAGTGCAAGCTCTGAGCAACAGGGTCGCCGGTTCAATTCCCACATGGGCCAGTGACTTGCACCCAAGCTGAGCTGCCACTGAGCTGCCAATTGGCAGCAGGATGGCTCAGCTGGTGAGAGAACAGTGCTCCTAACAACAAGGTTGCTGGTTGGACTCCCCCATGGGATGGTGGCTACGCCCACCTGCAACTAAGATTGAACACGGTACCTTGAGCTGAGCTGCCCTGAGTTGCCCATGGGCGGCTGGATGGTTCAGTGGTTAGAGCATGTGCTCTTAGCAACAAGGTTGCCAGTTCAACTCCCACACGGGATGGTGGGCTGCGTGCCACTCCCCTCCCCCACCAACTAAGGTTGAACACGCACCTTGAGCTGAGCGGCTGTGAGCTTCAGACAGGCGGCCGGGGTGGCAACTGGACCTGGAGCTGAGCTAGCTGTGTCCTCCACAACTAAGATTGAAGGACAACAACTTGGCCGTTTCCCTTCCCCAATGCCCCAACACTGTTCCCCTCCCCCAATCCCTCAATAAAATCATAGAAAAAAAATTTTAATTAAAATTTATTGGGGTGACAATTGTTAGCAAAGTTACAGATTTCAGATGTACAATTCTGTTTAATAAACTAAAATCTAACTAAAAATTATTCATCCCTCTAATATTTCTAAAGTAACTTTTTAAAACATACATCTATCTCATTTCCTTGCAACTTTTAAAACATGACAGAGTTGCCTTCAAAATGCAAAAGCAAATGTTTGTAGCTAAGAAGTTTTCCTCTTTCCTTTTTCTTTTCTTTCCTTTTTTTATGTTTTCTTGGTGTATACTTATATAAAAACTCTTTGGGGAAAATGAGAAAAAAAAACTCCTTTATTAATATCAGAGTTTTCTTGCAAAAACAAGTTTCTCAAATTCTGTGAGTGAGGATAGCTTGTCTTTCTGACTTACCTGTATTTTATCTTTTTACCAAGACCTTATCTCCAGATAGGGCCTTGTGGAAGTACTTTACATGCTATTTGTGAAAGGCTTGTTTCATCCTATATCAACATCATTAGCTTGGTTCAACTAAGGCAAGCATTTGATAGATTTTCTTTTTTAACCACAACTTCCCTCTACCCCCAAGCATAGGGCTATATGGCTTTAGCTCTACCCATTTTGACTTCACTGTGGCACAGGGCAGGACCTCTGGTCTCTCTGTTTCCCTTCCTGGTTGTTTTGCTTTTGTTTCGTGATTGGTCTTAGGCAGCATTTTAACTATCTGAAGAAATCAATCCTTATCTCTTCTCAGAAGCACCAGATGACTGTTAGTGAGTCAAGTTTAACATGCTTCAGCTCTTTTCCCCATTAAATAGGGAGTATTTCAGCTATCCAAATAATATTGGGAAAGCACTTTGAGTTAGTGTTTCCATGTTCCTTTTAAGTCACATAGATATCAGAAGACATCTCAACATGACACTCTGTGTTCTCTTTATTGCAGGTTCATATAATTGATTCAGCAAATAATTGACTCAGCAAATATTTTGAATATCTGTTCTGTGCAATGTGCCATGGAAGAGGAGGAGATGAGTTAGGTATGGTCCTTGTCCTCAAGGAGCTCACAAAAACCTAAGGGTTTACATTTTAGTTTTATGTATCACAGTAAGTTGTGAAACATAGACAGAAATAAGATAATTACATAAAATGACTGTCAAGAAAATAATCTCTGTGTAAACATTCTATCAGATACTAAATCTTCAAGGAAGAGAATTGTGGTAGATAGATTGCCAAAATGTCCCCAGGCCCTCATTGCCATTCATGCCCTTTGCTCCTCCTTTCCAAAGGTGGAATCCATTTTCCTACCCCTTGAATCTGGACTGGCTTTGTAACTTGCTTTGGCAAACAGAAAGTGCCAGGAGAGTCTATGTGCCAGCTCTGAGCTTAGGTTTCAAGAGGCTTAGATCTCTTCTGTTCTCTCCCTTGAAACCTTGCCACCTGTGTGTGAACAAGCCCAAGCTAGGTGGCTAGATGGTTATACGTAGCTGGCCCAGGCACCTCATCACCCCAACCAGCAAGCAGCACACAGCCAGGCATGAGTAAGGCTATTCTAAATGAGGCAGCCTCCAGCTGATCTGCCGGATTTCAACAGATGTGTGAGCTAGCCCAGCTGGGATCAGCTGAGCCTGGTCCAGATCAGAACTGTCCAGTTGACTCAGAGATTTATGAGCAACAATACAAGCTTATTCTTTTGAGCCGATGAGCTTAGATGGTTTCTTGCACAGTAATAATGTATTGCTGTGGTGATATCTAACTGATATTGATAGTGGATACAGCATTTGCAAATGCATGGGGAACTATGGTTTTCCCTGCTAGTAGTATAAGACTGTGTCTACATAATTTGAGCTGTATATTTTTTCAATCTTAAAATAAAACAAATGAAATTTCATGAAAAGAAATGTAATAAAAGAAATAGAAGTTCCACGAGAGCATGAATTGTTTGTTGTTGTTTTTTTCCATTTTGTTCACCGATGTAGCCCAAGCATCAAGAAGAGTGACTGGCACAGAGTAGATGATCAAATTTTTTTGTTGTTGTAGATAAAATAAAGGCATTTAATCAAATATTTATTTGATTGTCTCTGAATGCAGAATTAAAGCCTCAGAAAAGGTATTTAAATGGATTCTGAAGAAGTGAGTCAAGTCCAGGAGGAAAATAGAAAGCTGTCATGATATTCCAGTTACCCTATAATGGGATGTTAAATTAGGGTGGTAACACAAGAAGAAAGATGAAGAAAAGGTCAGATTGGCCCATTAAATGGACTGAGCCGGCCCAAAATGTGTGTCACAACCCATTCTCTAAAATCCTTTCATATCCAGTTTAAAATATCAATGAAAATGTGATAAAGTTTCTAATTTCAGGCATTCACAGTCTAATGATGGAAACATTTTAGCCATCCCTTTTGTGCATTGCAACCTAGTTTGACAGTGCTATGATAAAGGGTAATGGCAGGCAGGGAATGGGCATGTAGCAGGGACATTTTCCTGGGAAAGGGTGATCTGTTGCTGAAGCCAAAGGAAATACTTAGATAAAGGATCAGGCAAAAAAATGTGTCAGGGAGGAGAAGTAACAAACACCACGCCTGAGAGGCAAGAGAGGGCATGGCAAGTCCTAGGAATTGCAGATAATTTAGTCTGGCTGGAGTAAAGCTTCTGAGAGGAAGTGAGGCAAGAGAAGTGAAGGAGTAATCAGGGATGAGTGCATAAAAGACATTGTAGACCTTGATAAATTTTCAGGTTCACTGTTAAGCTATGAGAAACGTTTGAAGCTGTTTAAACAGAGTGTTGCCATAATGAGGTTTAGAGTTTAGAAAGATCTTCCTAAGTGTACTGTGGTGGATGAACGGAAAGGCGCAAGAACGATGCCAAGGAGAGCACTCTGTAAACTGCTACAGTGGTCCCAGGGAGACATGTTGGTGCCCGACGAATACAGTAACACTGAGGATGGATGTAAATAGATAGATGAGATGTTATGGAAAGAAAATATGAAGAAGCAAGAAGTAGATAAATAAAATTCTGACTTTGGCAACTTGTGGGTGGAAGTGCCAAGCATGAAACTGGAAGATACAGGAGGGGTAGCAGGCTAGTGGGAAGATAATAAGTTCACTCTCTTACATGCTGTGTTTGAGGTCATTTAAATCCTGAAGTAAAGATGTGCAAAGAGAAGCCATCAATTTATCTAGTATTTTGTCTAGTCGTGCATGGTGCCTAATGAACAAGTGCTTAATAATTCATTTATGAATGAATGAACAAAAGAAGCTTAGACAAGAGATGCGGACTTGAATCTAGAAAAGGGAATTCATATATTCCTGGGGGAATTTTTACTGTGGGAGTGAATTAGATCATTTCTGCTCAACATGTGGACTGCAGACAATGCTGATCCTCAAACTGTCACCTGTCCTTAATGAGGTAAGTACAGATATTAAGAGTAAGCATTTGGAAATGTGTGTAGCAATTTAACAGAATAATTTATGTCTGTTTTATCTAATGTAAAGAAATTGAGCTCATATATATTTTTTTATTTTTATTGGGGAATTGGGGGAAGGGGAACAGAAAAGTTGCTGTCGTTTTGTTCTTCAGTCTAGTTTTGGAGGACGTTGCTTCACTGGCCCAAGTTGGCACTATCATTGCGCTCTTCCCAGCCAAGGCAGATCAGTCACCAGCTTCTGGACGGGTGCTCACGGCGGCTGTTGGCCGCTCACGATGGCTGCCGGCCACACACGGTAGCCCATGGCAACCCACTGCAGCAGGGGCTGCAGCCTACGCCGTTGCTGGCGACTCACGGCAGCCCAGCTCCAAGTTGAGCTGTTGTTCAGCATCTTAGCTGTAGAGGGCAGTGTCACTGGCCCTCATATGTGGGATCTGAACCAGGGCCCTCTGGCATCCCAAGCCAGCTCTTAACCAACTGAGCCACTCTGCCGGCCCGAGCTCATATTTTGTGTCTTTGTTTTCTGTTTGTAAATTTCATGTTCCTAGTAATTATTTTTTACTTTTACAAAAGTTTTGATCTGTAATGAATTTAATATGTTCAAAATGAACAAACAACAAACAAAAATCCTGGTCCATCACCACAGGTACCTTAAGCCCTGAATTAGACCATTTGGGGAAAATATTTATGGCAGCTCCTCTTTTACCTGTTCTCACTTCCTATTCTTTCTTCTTGTCTGTTTTTCTAAACCCAGCTTTATTCCCTCCCTAGTGTCCCCATAGTAAACTAAACCCTCTTTTGCATTTTGTATGCCTATCCAGTTTGGCTCCAAAATTGTTCCTACAGCGTGGATAAAAGGCATTTCTTTCCCTTGCCTGATTCCTATAGAAAGAACAGAGTGGTAGACAAAATTCTAAGAGAGCCCCATGGTGTGATGCCCTGTAATATCCTTATCCTTTGAGTGTGTTCAGGACTTATGACTTACCTCTTGCTAAAAGAACATGGCAAGAGTGGTCAGATATCACTTTCTTAATTAGGATAGATAGATGATAGATAGGTAGATAGACGATAGATTTAGCAAATTTACTCTTACATTGGCACTGAAGAAGCAAGCCACCATTAGCTTTTTTTTTTTTTTTAAGATTTTATTGGGGAATTGGGGGAGGGAAACAGCACTGGGGAATCGGGGGAAGGGGAACAGACAAGTTGCTATTCTTTTGTTCTTCAGTCTAGTTGTGGAGGACGTTGTTTCACTGGCCCATGTTGGCATCATCATTGCGCTCTTCCTGGGTGAGGCAGATCGGTGGCCGGCCTCTGGACGGCCACTCACAGCGGCTCTTGACAGCTCACATCAGCTACCGGCCACTCACGCTGGCTGCTGCCCACACACGGTAGCTTACGGGAGCCCACTGCAGCTTCACCGCAGCCTATGACATCGCCAGCGACTCATGGCAGCCCAGCTCCAGGTCGAGCTGTTGTTCACCATTTTAGCTGTAGAGGGCGCAGTGTCACTGGCCCTCATGTGGGATCCGAACCATGGCCCTGCTGCTCAGAGCTGGCATCCCAAGCCAGCTTTTAACAAACGCACCACTTGGCCGGCCCAAGCCACCAATAGCTTTAAGAGAGAGAGGGAGGGAGGGAGGGAGAGAGAGAGAGAGAGAGAGAGAGAGAGAGAGAGAGAGAGAGAGAGAGAGAGAGAGAGAGAGAGAGAGAGAGAGAGAGGAAATAAAAAGAAAGGAGAAAGGAAGAATTCTACTGTCAACCTGTAGGAGCTTAGGAAGCAGATCCTTTCCCAGCTGAGCCTTCAGGTAAGTCCTCACTCTCAGCCAGTATCTATCTTTACTGTAGCCTTATGAGACCCCAAGCAAGGGACCCAGTTGGCCATTCCTGTAATCCTGACCCAGAGAAAATGTGAGCTAATAAATGTATGTTGTGTTAAGTTGCTAAGTTTGTGATTTGTTATGCAGCACAGAAAACTAATACAGTTAAGCAGGTGGTAGTTACTTGGATTCAGGTGAAGAGAAGCTTAGGCAAATGGGGCATTATGGTGCTATTTCTATCATTCATGCCATGAGAAAAATAAAAAGATTGTGGTGGGAATAAAGTTAATTTTAGATGGAATGAATTTAGAGTGCTAAAACAAATAAAATACCTAAATACATTACTGTTGGGAGCCAATTGAGGACAGTTGGAGATACTGAGGCTGTGGCAAACTGCTACATGCCTCTATGCAGGACCTTATGCCTGAGGGAGAGGCTGGATAAGAGAGTCTGCTTAGTAACTGCATACACAAGGCTTGGATGCTCCCAAAAGAGAAACAATCCTCCAGGACTTTCCACCATGGACTTGTTACAGTTTCTATCCCCTGCCTCAGTTCCTGGTTTCTGTATGCCTCCACTCAAAGCCCCCTGCCAAAGCCCCCTGCAAGAATCCCCTACACAAAGAGGAACTTATTGCCTATATAACCAGAGCATTTCCAATAAACGAGGTCTCAGTCTATTACCAGCAGGCTGAGTCCCTCCTGTCCCCAGCTTTTGTCTCTATTCTCTTGTTTCTTGTCTCCCACTCAATCCTCTCAGGTACCGTTTCGGTGAGCTCCTGGCTGATGAGTCAGGAGTGCATGGTGAGCGAGTTGGTCTCATTCACATTACGATTAAAGCTTAGAAGAGACAGAAGTTTGTTGTGAAATGTTTGTGTGACTCAAATGAAACATCATGTAACAGAAGAACATAGAGCCACGGAATAGCTAGAGGAGTCATGAAAATGTCTTGGAAATGAAGAAAAGAATTCATGAAGAAAATTGAAAACTAAGTCAAGTGCTTAAGAGATGTCAAAAAGAAGAACTATGCAAGGCCATTGTATTTCATAAGAAAATGGAAAATGGTCACCAGGGTCTTTTGAGAGAGTAGCTTCACTAGAGTATGCAGCTCCAAAATCAATATTGTAAGGAGGCAGAGAGGGGATGGATGGCGCAAACTTGGAGTTACTGAATATAGATAAATAGAACAATTTGGGGAAGTTAAAGAAAGAAAAAAATGTTTAATGGAAGTTGCATGATGCAAAGGGCAGTATTAAGGAAGGTGTATTTCAAGATGATGGAAGTTGAGAGAAAGGATGAAGTACAGAAAATAGACCAATGTTGCTGGAGGGAGAGGTGATTACGGCCTGACACAGAGGGCTCAAGTGAAAGCATCAGCCCCTAAAGAAAGACACTTTTTACTCTCAGGCTGTTAAAAAAAAAAATGAAAGACAAAAAGAGATGTAGAGAGGAGAGTCGACTTTTAAAAAGCTCCCCTAGGATAGCCTCTAGCTCAGCGGTTCTCAACCTGTGGGTCGCAATCCCTTTGGGGATCAAATGACCCTTTCACAGGGGTCACCTAAGACCATCAGAAAACACATATTTTCGATGGTCTCAGGACCTGAGACACCGCTCCTCTATCCATCTCCAGGCGGGTCCGCCCACATGCAGATACGCCCACAGACGAGTACCCGGCTTCAAGACAAAATTTCATTTATTTGTAATTAGAAATAAATATTTCACAATATATAATTACATATTGTTTTGTGATTAATCACTATGCTTTATTATGTTCAATTTGTAATAATGAAAATACATACTGCATCAGATATTTACATTATGATTCATAACAGTAGCAAAATTACAGTTATAGACAGGACGGTGGCCATGGAAGTCGGAATCCGCTAAGAAGTGTGTAACAACTCACCTGCCGGGGAAAACAAAATTACAGTTATAGAGTAGCAACGAAAATAATTTTATGGTTGGGGGGTCACCACAACATGAGGAACTGTATTAAGGGGTCGCGGCATTAGGAAGGTTGAGACCCACTGCTGTAGATTCTTGATAAAGAAGGGAAGTTGTCCACTTCCAAATGAGAGGGAAGGATGGGCCCCTGAATTGGAAGTGAGTGAAAGTTTGAGATACCTCTTGTGCAGACTGTGTTAGAGGATCAACAAGAGATTAATGAAAGGATTAAGAAGCAATTAAAGTCAGGCAGTGAGAATTGGTAGGAGGCCAAGCTTGCAGTTTTGCTTGAAATCTGTCACTGATGCCAGGTAACAGCTACTAGAGAAGCTGGACCGATGGAGTCGGCGGCTCCCAGAAAGCGCCGCACACATCACTGAGGATGGGACCTGCATGCATTACTCGATTCAAACAGGACAGCCAGGAAATGGAGATTTTTAACAACAGATGGCCAATGAATGTGCTTTCAGCCAGCCATGACACTGGTACATTTTTAAAATTCAACCACTAGAAAATAGAAAATACCCTCAAGTATTTGAATCACAGCCTCTTTTCGTATTGTCCTTAATAATCCAGTTAACTTCTTTAGTGCAATCCTTTTTATTCCCCAGTTTCTTGTACATTTTATTTAAAAATGTGGATGAGGAATTGCAATTTTCTTTAGACATCTTAAACAGAAGCAACGTGGTCTACTAGGAATTTGTATGCAGCGCTTAGCATCCTGATTCTATAACTTAACTAGCTGTATTAGGAAACTTATTTCATCTCTCTGTGCCTTAGGTTCCTTATCATAAGTGGGGATAGTAATCTCTAGCTCTTATATAGCTATATAGATGCGATAATTAAAAGAGGTAATTTATGTATTACCATGGCATGTATAATGGATATTTAAATAACGTTATTTATATGTTTTTCACAGAAGCAATGTAATTCCATAGACCATTTTTGTTTTCTAGAACAAGCCAGTAAAAAATACTGAGAAAAATTGGAAAATACAGAAAAGTAAAAAAGAAAGAAGATAAAAGTGATCAAAAATCCACCATCCATGTATTAAAACTTAATATTTTGGCACCAAGTGTAAAATTTTATAACTAGAGAGACCATTGTGAGGCCATAAAGTTCAATCCCTGCATTTTTACAGATGAGAAAACTAAGGGGCAGAGAATACAGCTGGCTTTTCTAAGGGCACACAGCTAATTAGCTATAGAGCCAGGGCTAAAAATGAAGTCTTCCATCTCCAGTGCTTTTTCACTCACTCTGATGAGATAGGCAAAACACTGCTCTATCAACAACCATCATTTCTGGGTCCACACATACTCAGAGTACTCACTGTTCTGGGTAAAAATTGTTATTTGTTATACTGAGTTGTCGGTAAAGTCATGACGCATTTTTGCATTGAAAAACATAGAAAAATAAGTCATGACTTTCCCGACAATCCAATAATATCACACCTATTAAGAATCCAGTTGAAAGTATATGTGTAGATTAGCAAAAAGACACTCCTTCTAAATAAAATGGAAAAAAAAACTAAAAACACCTTATACCTATGCCTGAGGCATAAGCTGTACAAAATTCATTTCCTCTAGTATCATAGTTTGCAAAAAGTCTATTTTTTGGCAAGAGGGAAACATCAGTTTTTCAACTGTCCTTGATATCAAGGAAAGCATGATAGCTATAAGTCATCCACTTTGTAGGCTCTTAAAACTCAGTCCCAAGGGCTCCTGTGCCTTATCAATGGGCCTAAATGATGTAAACGAGTCCACAGAAAGTTCAGAAGAAATGTTTTCCCAGATTGTTGAAGACCTCAAGCCTAGCCCACCAACTCCACACTAGCCTGCAGTGTGGTAAGGCTCAGATTAGCTTTTAAAGGTAAACAAGGAAAAGGAAAGATACAAAGCAACCTGAAAATGATGTTCCCTGGAGGTACATGTTTGAGTTCATTTGCAGATGATCATTAACAAAGAAATAACTGCAGCATATTCTCTCATGATTTAGACATCAGTTTCCCAAATCTTGTTTGTGTAATTTTTGAAAGTTGTTTGTAAAATGAACACTTCTGTCTGCTTCTTTTAAGACTAAGAAGTCGAAGATTATTGAATAGACAGTGTAACAAGTATTATCCAGGCCATCAGCCAAAGGGTGCCCTCCAGTTCAAAGTATGTTTATGGAAGTGTGTGCACTGTTTATGTGATTGGTGCAAAGAGGGGACTTTGGTCAGTCAGTGTAAGAGAATTTTAATTTGGGTTAATAAATACTTATTATCTGCCTACTATGTGTCAGTTATTTTAGGCCCTTAAGAATACAGAATGTGGGCCAGCTGAGTGGCGCAATGGTTAAGAGCTGGCTTGGGATGCCAGAGGACCCCTGTTCAGATCCCACATATGAGGGCCAGTGACACTGCCCTCTACAGCTAAGATGCTGAACAACAGCTCAAACTGGAGCTAGGCTGCTGTGAGTCGCTGGTGATGGCGTAGGCTGCTGCCCCTGTGGCAGTGGGTTGCCATGGGCTACCATGTGTAGCCAGCAGCCAGCGTGAGCAGCCAGCAACCACAGTGAGTGGCCATCCAGAAGCTGCTGACTGATCTTCCTCACCCGGGATGAGCGCAATGATGGTGCCAACTTGGGCCAGTGAAGCAGCGTCCTCCACAACTAGACTGAAGAACGAAACGACAGCAACTTGTCTATTCCCCTTCCCCCAATTCCCCAGCACTGTTCCCATTCTCCCAATTCACCAACAAAAATCTTTAAAAAAAAACAAAAAAACAAATACAGAATGTGCCATCTAGAATTCTATAATCCTCTGAGAAAGGCAGACACATAAACAGATAGTTCCAATGTGTTAAATTAGGGATATAATGATGGCTGTATTTGGAGCACATATAGATGGGGTGGGGAGGTGGGCAGTGTTGAGCCTCATCTTTGGTTAATGATTCCTGAAGAAGAATATGACTCATGTACTGGACAGCATGACTACAGAGGTAGCAAGGTAATATAAGATGAGAAAGGCATCCAGGCATGAACAAAGACCTAAGGCTCGGGCCAGTATGGTGTATTCTGAAAACCACAAGCCGCTTGGTACTGCTAAATAATAAAGTTCAAAGCAGAGTGTAGAAAGAGATAAGGATTAATATCTGAAGGCCAGTTATTGGAGAGACTCATGTACTATGTTGAGTAGCTAGAGCATCAGCGGTAGAAAGTTCACTCCAGGCTGTGTGTGGGGGCATGAATTTTAAAGGGACTGGACAAGGAGGACAGGACCAGTTAGAAGTGTCCAGATGATATATGGTGAGGGTCTGGTGCATGGCAATGAGTGTGTATGGAAGGTGTTAACAGATGTGAGAACAACTGAAGAGGTAAGCTTACAGGGAGAGCCATGATGTGTCAGAGGAGGAGAGAGGAGAGTCCAGGATGACGCCATGGTTTCTGGCACACCTACCTTGATGTTATTACCTATGGTAAGGAGGACAGAAAGAACAAGGCAAGGGGACAGAAAATTAGGTCAACTGGGGACATGGTGCAAGTAAGGCGTCTGTGAAACATCCAAGATACTGGGTAGTCAGAAAAGTGATGACGTATTTTGTCTGTGTTTTTCAAAGGTCATTTATTTATATAAAGAGCAAAGATCAATCAATGATATATTGCCCATTTTTTTCGATAACCTTTTGCCATCTTTCAGTAAGTTTCATAATTCCTCATTAATAGAAGGACCTGTCTTTATTTGCAAAAAAATGAACAGGGTGCTGATTTACAGCCTCATCTGAATTGAACGTTATACCATGCAAGGAGTTTTGAAGAGAGCAAAACAAGTGGAAGTCTGATGGCACAAGGTCAGGCAAGTATGGTGAGTGTGGCAACATCCCATCCAAGCTCCAATAATTTTTGACAGGTGATCAAACTTGTGTTTGGTCTCGCATTGTCGTGATGGAACACAACTCCTTTACAATTAACAAGCTCTGGACGTTTCTGGATGATGGTTTCATTCAAACTGTCCAATTGCCGATAGTACACATTCCAATTGATTGATTTCTTGGTAGGAGCTCGAAAACACGAAACCTTTAAAATTCCACCATGCTGAAAGCATACATAACCTTCCTCTGATGAATGTCTGCTTTCAATGTCATTTGAGGCGAATCATCATGTCAGGACCAAGACCGTTTGCGCACCACATTGTTGTCAACAATCCACTTCTCATCACCAGTTATCAGTCGCTTCAAAAAAGGATCGTTTTCCTCGCGTTTAATGAGCATATTGCAGATGTTTATATGCGCCGTCAAATGAACTTCTTTGAGTTCATGTGGAACCCAAATATCGAGCTTGCTTACGTATCCCAGCTTCTTCAGGTGTTCGTGAACACTTGAATGATGGATGTTCAATCTTTCTGTAATCTCTCGTGTCGTGTAACATGGGTTTGACTCGATCAATGCCTTTATTTTGTCATCATCAACCCCGGTGGGCCTCCCTGACTGAGGAGCTTCGTTGATATAAAAATCACTAACAGAATTTTATGAACCATCGTTGGCACTGACATTCTTGTAGAGCGTTGTCACCATAAACTTTATGCAAGTTTTCACAAGCTTGATGCACGTTCTTCCCTTTATGGAAGTAAAACAGTAAAAAATGGCAAAAATGCACAGTTTGATCTCCCATCTTCAACTTGTTATAAAATCTCCAAAACTCAACAAAATCGTTCAATTTTTTTTTTTAGAATGAAGCTAGAACTGTCAGCTGTCAAATGAGATAGGAATAACATCGATGCAAATGACTCTAGTACTTTCAAAAATGAACTAGTGCCATCTGTTGCAAACATGCATTATGACTTTTCTGACAACCCAATAAATGAACTGGCAGATAGAGGCTTTTGAAGACTGATGTTCTGGGGTTTCTCTTGTATATCATCTTCCTCCTGTTCTGGTAGTTTTTGGAAACTCTTTCTGGCTACCGGCCTCAGGAAGCATGAACCCAGAGAGTCCAGGCAGAATATATCCCCTTTGTACTTAAGATGTATTACCTCTTAGAAAGCCTCTTCCACCTTGGAGAGAAAGTTGGGCTCTGGATACAGACCAAGAGAGGCCAACAGGACTGTGTGGCAGATAAAAACTGTGGTGCCTCATAGGAACACGGCCCTCCCAGCCAGTTATATCTGTAGGCCTGTTTCTACTACTGTGTGGGACAGCTTCAGGTATCAAATCAATGGGGGAACCAACCATCTCCCCATACCCTCAATCCCAGTACATCTGGTGACCCATTCCTTTTTTTTTTATCTCCCTACCTCATAGCAGAATCCCTTGAGATACAATTGAATTCCTCAAGACCCCATTCACGTCTAATGTGCATCTCCCAGAAATCCCCCTTTCCTTCTCCTCTCACTTCACGCCAGATTCTTCTCTTTCCCACCTCTGACTCACCTACTGCTCATTTGGGCTCGCATTTCACTCACAACATGGAGAATTCTAAATATAGGTTTTATTTAGTAACGGGTTTTATTTTTCTCCTCTCACCGTAGACTTTGTAGCCCACTTTGTAAACCCACAAGCTTTTTATTTGTGGCAATGTGACACAGTGGACCTGGATTTGAATCCCAACCCAGACGGGCAAATCACATAAGCATAGTGAGACTTAGTTCCTTTATTTGTAAAACTGAAGGTAAAAAATACTTTCTTCTCAACATTGTTGTGAAAATTAAATGAGGGAAACTTAAAAGGCCTGGTAGGTGGTAGATAGAAAATAAACATTCTTTCCTTTCCTGCCCTCTCTTTTCAATTGTGTCTCTCATCCCTTCTTCATAGTGCATTTCATTTTTGCTCTTCTGCTTTCATATTTTCTAGAGTTTTATTTCCCTCATCCAATCCTCTAGCTCCCTGTCTCTCCCCTTGTAACTCCTGCCTGGTATCATCCTCCCAGTGCAGAGCCATGGAGAGAAACCTAGATTGTAAAATAGGGACAGTTATGATATCACTAGTTCATTCTCATGTCTCTAGTTTCTGTAAAAAATAAAGTCTCCAGGAGCAGGACATGTCTCTACTTGATTTCTTTCTATAGCTAAGTAGCCATCACATAGGCACTTAGTATGCTTTTCTAAATCATGGCTGATGTGTAACTCAGTAAATTAAATATAAGTGAGTCTCGGGACGGCCGAGTGGCGCGATGGTTAAGAACTGGCTTGGGACACCAGAGGACCCCGGTTCGGATCCCACATGAGGGCCAGTGACACTGCCCTCCACAGCTAAGATGCTGAACAACAGCTCAACCTGGAGCTGGGCTGCCGTGAGTAGCCGGCGACAGCGTAGGCTGCAGCCCCTGTGGCAGTGGGTTGCCATGGGATACCATGTATAGCCAGCAGCCAGCGTGAGTGGCCAACAGCCGCAGTGAGTGGCCGTCCAGAAGCCGGCGACTGATCCGCCTCGCCTGGGAAGAGCGCAATGATGGTGCCAACTTGGGCCAGTGAAGCGACGTTCTCCACAACTAAACTGAAGAACAAAACGACAGCAACTTGTCTGTTCCCCTTCCCCCAATTCCCCAGCACTGTTCCCATCCCCCAATTCCCCAATAAAAATATTTATATATATATATATATATATATATATATATATATATATATATATATATATGAGTCTCCTTTTTCTCCACCAATTTCTTACGTTGCTCCTCTTGTTCCCATACTATGAGACAGAGGTCCTCTGCTCATTAGTACCTGTGCTTCTCACCCCGCTGTCCTGAGACACCTTCTCTATAACAAAAGGTTGCAGGTTCCTTTGTGCTTTCATTACTATCGAGCCTGTGGCTATGCAGCTCACCCCACAAATTAAATTACATAGATTCATAAGATCTCAGGTCTCCTAAGTTGTTTGGTGTTTCTTTAACTATGCATGACATGAAAGGAGATACTTTTGTGTGCTGTTTAATTAAACCATTAAGAAAGCGGCAGTCTCTCTCATAGAAAACACGTTCTTTCTGAAAATTCAGAGTATTTGGTTGCATCAAATACACTTTCAGCTTCAATTAACAGCAACCTGACTAAAAGGGGCTTAAAACTGTATCTCATATTTTAAAAGTGCAGAGGTAGGGGTCATTTGTGGTTCATGTAGCAGATCAGCTTTGTCATTAAGGATCCAGGTACTTGACATTGCTCTAACCTGCTATCTCCGGCAAGCCAGCAACCCATCCCTCATGCTTACAAATGGTTGTAACAGCGCTAGGCATCCTGTGGCAACAAGACCATGTTTTGCAAAGAACATGGGCTTCCTTCTTGTGTATTCCTTTTGATTAGGGAGGATACCTTTCCTAGGAACACCCCAGCAGAATTCCTCCAGGTTCTACTCACCAGGGTTGGATCACGTGCTCATGGGAACCAATCCCTAGCAAGAGGCCTGGGGCACCATGTTTGCTTTCAACTTATCCTGACTCTGAAAGATCATGACTCACCCTCACAGGCAGGACAGAAGCCCATTCCTGAGCACAGAGACTATGGAGGGGCCTGAACAAAGCTCTGTCTGTATCAGCATGACAAACAGGAGAGAAATTGCTGTTAGGGGTGGAAAAAACAGTGTCTTGCCATCATCAGGGAAGCACTATGCCAGCATAATGCTGTGGGCCAGGACCAACATGAGGGCCCCTGGGGCACAAAATTTAAGAATACATTTACTCTCCAGCTTGCATGACCCTGAGTACATGCCTCCTTAAATTTTGTGTCCTAGGAACCTTGCTGGCTCCAACCCAGTCCTCCTGATGGCTGTAGACATGGTATAAGCTCAATCAATGTGTTTATTTAATTTTTAGGTGTGTTAGGAAACCCATTTTGCCCATAAATAGCTCAACTGATCCTTGAAATTCTATCACTAGCAGTTTATTCCTTTATGTAAAGCCTTGCCTTCTCTCTGTCATATATTTTTTTCTACATGAAAATGCCCCTAAAGAGGGTGTTTATTATACTATCACCATCTTTCATTCTAACAGAATAGATATATTTTGGAATTAGACCGGTGGGTCATTTGCACACATTATCTGTGTTAAGACAGCTCCTCTGCCTTCTTGGTGAGAGAATGAAACGCTGAGAGATGTCAGGCAAAGGTTGGAAAGTAATGCTGTACTTCAGCAGAGTGCCTTCAGAGCGTCATGGTATTCCCATAAGCTCTGAGGATAATATTGCTGGAAAGGGGCACAGTAAGAGGGTAGAGGGAATGCTATTGTAAACAGTGAGCTTTTGCAGTGGAACAAACAAACCGTCATGCAGCAGAGAGGCTTAAAACAAGAAACATGTATTATTGCTAGACTCTAGGCATCAGCTGGGAGTTTCTGCTGATTTGGGACACACTCAACTGATAGTCCCTCGGCTCACTCACGTGTGGTTTGGACAGGAGCTGCACACCTAGGAGAGTCTCGCTGTTGCGGGCCATCATCCACCTGGAAAACCCTGGCTTGAAACCTTTTCTTTCTCAGGTTATAAGAACATGGGAGCAAACCCCAAGGTGCACTCATGACTCCTACAATGCTTCTCAAGGCCTTGCTTGTGTCATTTTGCTCAAGTCCCATTGGCCAAAGCCAATGACACTGCCGAGAAGTGGGGTGTGTGTGTGTGTGTGTGTGTGTGTGTGTGTGTGTGTGTGTGTGTGTTTATGACCATTTTTGCAATATGACACAGGAAGTGTTCTTTTGTGGGAGCACCTGTAAGGTACCTACTGAAGGATTACGGAAATTCTTGGGAGGCTTGCTGTGAATGCAGATGAACTGGAGGAAAACCTATTATAGAAAGAAAGAGTGTGTCATTCAGAGCAGTGTGTGAAAAGGAAACAGGCAAAACTGCCATCATGGCAAATAATGGCAGTATCCATCCAAGTCTCACCCAGGGGAAGAACACCCAGAAAATCCAAACAGACCTCCTTCTTTTCACTATGTACTGCCCCCTATAGCAATGGAGGAGTCAGGTTATTTGAATTGTAACCACCTTTACTCTACTTCTTGCTAATAAAGCAAACTCCCTTGCCTTAACTCCTAATGAATTGGGCCTATAGAAAGAATAATGCAGTAAAGACAATCTGAAGACTTGGTCTGCTCAATAGTTAATCCCTCTTTGAAAATTGCTAAATCAGCATTCTAACTTGTATACTTCATTATTGTAGGAGATTTTTGCAGTACCTAAGGCTTTGTTTCCAAAACAAATCTCAGATCTTTTCATATCACATTGTGACATGAAAGATTATTTGCAAAAATATTTATGCTCATCACTACTTCACTAGATCTTGTTATTTATTGAGTTAATAAAGAAGCATATATTATCATAGCACACATTGTTTATAATTTGATAGCTGTATTTTAACATAATATTTTTTTCATATAAACAATCACCGGCAAGTGTATTTTATTTTATGACTTTAAAAACTTATTCTGAGACTAGGTCCTCGGGCTTAATAAGATGGTAAAGGGGGAAAAGGCTTTAAAAAGGTTAATATCCTGAGCTACCATGAGACAGCTTCACCTGGTGTAATAAAATCTAAAGAATTGATAAGAGTTATTGACTTGCAAAGCCAAGAAGCAGATCTTAAACCAAGTAAAATCACCAAGGACATGCCACTCTTTGTAGTGTACTGTTACATAGATGCCCTGCCATACTTAACGGTGAACTAGAAATGCTTGGGATGATCATTAAAGTGAGGGTTTTGGACTAGGCAATCACAAAAGGCCATTTCAGTCCAACGTTCTACGATTTTATAATTCTGTCCTACCTCAAGTCCCGGACACAGCAGTCATAATTAAATGGAGAAGAGTATTTGGTCTTCTAGGGTAAGATCACAAACTCCCACCCATAGGTCTATTAACTGTTTCATCCTGTTTGTGAGCTAGGAATGTTTTCTACACGTTTAGTGATTGAAGATGTTGAAAGAAGATAACGTTTTATAATACTTCAAAATTACATGAAATTGAAATTTTAATGCCAATCAATTTTGCTTTATTGGACACAACCACATCCATTCCTTTACATGCTGCCTATGGCTGCATTTGTACTGCACTGGCCAAGTTGAGTAGATGCAACAGAGACCATATGGCTTGCAGAGCCTAAAATATTTACTGCCTGGCTCTTTACCAAAAAAAAAAGATCACCAACCCCTGTTCGGGAGGAAGAAAACTGAGTCTCTGATCCTCTGCTTCTCGATTCCTATTAATGTCTCATCCTTTCACTAAACGTTCCTTCTCATATTAAGCAGACCTTAAAATAATTTGCTCTCCTCCCTGCCTCTACTGCCGTGTGGAGAGGTTTTAGTGTGTGTTCCATTTCACAAGTAGCATGTCAGGCAAATCACGCATATAATTCACATTTTAAACAAGTTAATTATTTAAGTACTCACTATTTTAGTCTGTCTATCAGCCAGAGGAAATGAATAAACATGAGGATACTTCATACTCCTCCCCCCATCATTCATTAGAAACATTTCAGAAACTCATTAGTCAGGAGCTTAAGCAGCCTTTATAGTAGGCTGATAAGATGCCAGACATTACTCTCCAAACTACATGAGTGTCACCTAAATGGAGGGAGGGAAATTCCTACCCGCTCAGTAGAAATTAACTGTGACTCAGCCTCTCACTGCCTTTCTTTAGCTCTTCAGGAAAATCTAATTTCATCACTGTGATTTATTTAAATTGCTGGAAAAAACGGTTATGTGAATAAAGCACTTGGATGCATAAAACAATGTGTCACTTGCATGCCATGGAGGGCTTTCTGTTCTATCGTCAGAAAATGAAAAAGAATAAGAAAAAATGGGCACTCTTTAAAGGGATTTTAAATCAGAACACTGCATTCCCCAACTCTCCCATGACTTCTAAAAGTGTATTTTGCCCCTTTTATGGTGTTAAGATGGCAAAAGTATTCTCGTACTTTAAATTTCACCTCCCAAAACACATTGTCCCTTTTTCAGTAGCCACACTGGCAGTGCCTCTTGAGCAGCTTGCTCTGAAAGGCACACAACTGTCTGTGTCTTGTTCTTTCCTGCCTCTTGGTTCTCCCTCTAGTCTCACAATGCATATATTGTAGCAGGACTGTGGACAGTGACCTTGAGAAAAGTCCCTTGGGCCCAGAAGCTTTTGGTGGCATTTTATGATGATTAGTGTTTATGGCCTCTTGCAGTGTTTCTGGTCTCATCTGGTTGTTGTGCTCATTTGGGAGCTTATTAGAAAGAGCATTGTAGTTCAATAAAGGAGAAATCACTTGAGAGGGGTAATGAGGAAGAGGTTTGTGCTTCCATTTTTTAACAAAACGTCAAGGTCCGGGGAATTAAATAAAATGAGGGCTTTTTGAATGCTTAAGAGTTTTCGTACTTACTCTTAGTGTTGCAAATCCCATGAGTTCAGCCCATGTACCCAGTGCCAGGGTGGCATCTGTTAGCAAAGGTGGAATAGATTAATTTATAGACTCCTGATAGCTGGCTTCACATTCCAAGGGTTGATTGTGTATGCCTGGTGGGGAGGAAGGTTTATTTTGGCACAGAGGGGCAAGCACAGCAGATTGGAGCCAATATGAACAGAAAAGCAATAATGGAGCCTTGTGCTGCCGCTTAAAATGAAAGTCTGCCCACCTCCTACGAAATGGTAGCACTTGGCAGTGAAGCCTTTCCAATGGAAAATAATGAGCTCTCTCATTAAAAAGTAATAGTTTGTACAGTGAAATTTCAAAGCATAATTAATGAGCTTGTGAAAAGTGCCAGCAAAACAGTAGCCTAAATGTCAGTGTTGAGAGTTACACAAGATAATATATGGCAAGGGATACTTGCTGGCAAGTTTTGAAGGCTTACCCAAAACCTCAAACTATTTTTTTCTTTTATAAAAGTATTTTGCTACTCACTTTACCAGGTATCGTTGATCATGTTCCTCTTGAATGTAGACTCTAGCACATTTTAATTAAAGATTTTAAAAACATACATACATTGTCATGTAAATACTATCAATATGTTCTTTTGTGAGAGCCAATCACTGCATGCCTTAGAGTAGAATGATGTAATGTTCCAATCTAAAACTCTGAACATATGGTCACACAATGGGACAGAATATTTGAAATCAGGATTGTTCCAGAAAATCCAGGATATTTGGCTCCATAAAGAAAAGTTAAATACAATATTGCAAATGCCTTTATTCTTAGTGTAGTAAACCATGGCAGCTACTGTGTTTGTCTGTTTAATATGCAAGAATGCGTTCCCTCCTTTTCTGTTGACAAATACTGCCCCAGTCCCCCACCTCCTTCCAAAAGAATGACTACTGATTGGTCATGGGAACACACCATACCATCCTGACCTCCGTAATTCATTCACTAGTGGGTAAGTGACCAAGCAAGGATCCAACAGATATACCTTCTTAGGATTCCAAAATGGACACTAGTGGGAAAGGGTTGGCCCTCATTACTTTGAAGATGCTAAGTTAGTATTCTATATGCCTGGGGATACTAGCAGAAGAAAGCTGGAAAGCAATAGAAGAGATTGAGGCTAACACAAAAGGAGAGGCAGAGCTGAGCAGTAGCAAGAAAAAGATCTGAAGATACCATTTGTATCCTGGATTTGGTCACACCTGGTGCTATTTCCTTTTGTTCTCTACCAGGTGCTTAATCAATAAAATCTATTGTTTTGCTTAGGCTGGTTTGAGTATGGTATCTGTCTTTTATAACTTAAAAGATCTAACAATCTGTCAATAGGCAAGATAACCTCTCATAAAGAATGCAAGGTCTAGCTACAATGAGAAAGTTATTGAAACTATTTAATCAATTCCGCAGTAACTGTATACCAGGGAATGATATGATTTGCTCTTTCCCAGTTAAAATAAAGAGGATATTGAGTAGGAAGAAATGGAAGATTAATGATAGCTATATTCAGACTATTAGTGCCTTAGAATAATGTTAGATGAACGGACCACCTTAGAGAGTCTATAGAATTCATTAAGGGAATTTGAAACTATAAAACAGACAATAAGAGAGGTATAATATTTCTGTTGAATTTTCAGAATTTGGGGGCTTTTGCAACTTTCCAGGGTTTATTATCTCAGTGCCCCATAGATGTTTCTCAATACTGATTAAAAGAAAAATCCTCTAAAATTCCCTGTCAACAGACATATGAAAACTGAGGATATATATACTGAAAGCAAAGCAATACCTAGGACTGGGGAGCCAAAACTTACAGAAAGAAAACTTTTAAAACAATGATTTTAAGTTTGTGCAATCTTAAAATTTGTTATATATACATGTTGACAGCACATGCATTTCCTCAGCAGCATAGACCATAACTGAGCCTAGTTAGCAAGACAAATTAGTCAAAAAGAGGAAGCTGCCAGATGGTACACATTGTTAATAACGCCCATTTGTGAATCACAAAGCTGATTTGTGAGTGCATTTAAAGCTTCTTTTCTTGGACAGCAAAGTTGCTGGGAACAGCTTTCTGGAGGTGCCTGGGTGCTCTAGTGGCTTCACAGGTAACTTTATTGTCAGCCTGGGATTTTAAGAAAAAGTTGCTTCTTCTAGCTCAACAGAATCTTGTGCTGCAACAAAGGAGCAAGTCGTGTCATTAATACTTGGGGCTATTAGTGAATGGCTCCCCTTTTTCAAATCTAGGAAATTCATAAAATGGAAAAGCCTTGAGAGTGTTAAACTGTAACCTGCATAAGGATATAGATATGCAAAGTCACACAAAGGAACCAATCCTCTAGAGCAGGGGTCAGCAAACTGCAGCTCACGAGCCACATGTGGCTCTTTGGGTACATTCTGTCTCAAAAGTTTGCTGACCCCTGGCAAAGCCAATCCTGTCCCTCAAAACAATTTGAAAATTATTTAAGAACCATAAATATATTTTGACATAATCACCATTATGTGATAATATCCTTTAAAATTTTTACAAATGAAACTGTGATAGTTTTATTTGCATTTTCAATTTTACTTCAGAGCCACACGCTTGTGAGCCGCAGTTTGCTGACCCTTGGCGGCTTTTCCATCTCAAAAGTTTGCCGACCCCTCCTCTAGAGAAAGGAGTTTGTGTACAGCCAGGAAGCAAAGAGAAAGAAAAGGAACAGGGCTCTGTCTTGGCAGAGCTTAACTTTGGCAATATGCAAAAAAGAAGGGAGACTTGGGGGCGGCCGGGTAGCTCAGTTGGTTAGAGCAGGTGCTCTAAACAACAAGGTTGTTGGTTCAATCCCCGCATGGGCCACTTTGAGCTGCGCCCGCCTTAAATATGTGTGTGTGTATATATATATATGTATATATATATATATATATACATATATATATGTATATATATGTATATAAAATATAATATATAATATAATATATAATATTATATAATATATAATATAATATATATAATATAACATAATATATATATATGTGTGTGTGTATATATACATTATAATATAATGTATATATATATGTATATATAATATAATGTATATATTAGGTGGCTGGTTAGCTCAGGTGGTTAGAGCACGGTGCTCATAACACCAAGGGTGCCGGTTCAATTCCCACATGGGCCACAGAGCTGTGCCCTCCACAACTAGATTGAAGACAACTACATGACTTGGATCTGATGGGTCCTGGAAAAACACACTGTTCCCCAATAAAATTAAACAAACAAACAAAAAACAGGAGCCTCAACACTTCAGCAGATTTCAAGGAGTCCTAGTCCCATTGGTGAGATTCGGTGGAGGTGGTATATGGAAGTTATAAGCAACAGATTTTGAATCTCCAGATAGGTACATAGATGTTTCAGGCTATCTTATTCTGATGTCATTAGACAGCTTAATTTTTCTGATACCTCTTATTCTGACTCCAGAAGTCAACTTCTCACTCCACAGCTGGCCAGTCTATACTGTAGAATGTTCTAATTATTTGAACTTCAAGTGTTTCTATACATGTGATAGTGAATTTAAACTTAATCAAGAAAATGGTTAGTAATTATTATTGTCTTCCATGTATTAAGTTAAACCTTATAAATGTACTAATATTTGACTATTTTTTAATCTACAAAATAATACTTTTATAAGCGTGGCTACATCAAGAAAATGAATGAATAACACAGACTTCAAGAATTTTGGTCCACATGTCACTTAATTTATTTTGCAAGATAATAAACTGGTATTCCCAGTCTACTCCAGAAACATTTGCTTTTTAGTTAGGGTAATATATAGAATCATGGAAAGTCAGAAATGAAAGGTACCAGATATCAACAAATACAATTCTCTAACTTTACAAATGAGTATACAAAAGCCTAGACTGGTTAAGCAATTCATTTGAAGGTGCAGAGCTTGTCAGTGTCAGAAGCAAGACCCGTGCCTGGCTTCCAGTAGAGATGTCTCTCTATCATATTATGCTGAATATACTATGTACCAGAATAGCTAAGGAAAAAAAAACTGACCTAAATAAGGGAGACCAATGTCTTGTTCCAGCTCTTCCTTCAAGCTTTAACTGTTTATGCTTATTTTATAAGCACTGTATAAGCACTTATTTATAAGCACTTATTTATAAGCACTGTAAAAGTGTCTGTACGATTAAATATACATATAGTATTCTAGTTATCCTTTTAAATGTCTTTACCACAGAAAAGTTAGAAATGCACAAACATATGCAAAATAATATATATTATCTGTAATATTACCCACACAGAAAATCAGTATTAACATTTGGTATATATCTTTCCAGAACTTCTTTCTAGGCATACATGTGTGTGTTTTGTTTCCTCTCCAGTGCCCAAACAGTACCTAGCAAAGAAGAGGAAAACACCTATGTGGATTAAGAACATACTCAAAGCAAAACCTTGCTCTGATTGGGCTGACCCTGTGACCTTAGGTAATTAATCAGCATCTGTCCCACTTATGAGGTCAAATAGCTCCTACCTCATTACAAAGTTATAAAGATTCAATGACATTAATATGTGGAAATGCTTAGACTAGTGCCTGGAATATAATAAGCACTAGATAAATGTTTATAAAATAAACGGTTGCTTAATAAATATTTATGGAATAAGTGATTATATGCATGTGTACAGAATTAAAAACTGTAATACTGAATACACATCTTATACCCTGCTCATTTCACCAAATACTACATTGTTAACATTTCCTATGTTAATAAAAGAAATCCTATTTCATCAATTTTTCACTTTTTCCTGAATCATTCCTATCAGTTTACACACTTACTATTTCACTCCAGATATCGGCAGGGCTAACACCATCGGCAAGTCTCTGAGACCAACCCTGCCTGCTCTGCAGCCACCAGTCCTAACCCTCCATACTTTTACTTTATGTTTTCCCATAGCACTTGTTCCCTTATACCATATTGTATGTTATAAATATCTATTATATTTATATTTACTACTGTCTTCCCTGCTGGTCCATAAACACTTTGGGAGCAGGGAAATGATTTTACTCACTGATATATCCTAAGCACCTGGAAGAATATGTTACAGAGTAGGCGTTCAGTAAATATTTGCTAAATTGAAAGGGTCCTATCCTCCCCAGCCACACACTTTTTTTATACTATTATAAATAATGTTGTGATGAGCATTTCTGTCTGGAAAGTTTTCTCACAATATCTATTTCTAGTTCTCATATCCTAGAAGTGAAATTGTTAGATCTAATGACATGAACACCTTTACAGTCCCTACTACGTGTATTGCCAAATGGTTTTCCAGAAAGTTTTCCAGTTCTCTCCTAGGGAAGATAAATTTACCAATTGTATACTGGGGGCAAGGGTAGGAGGGCTGGGAAATAGCAGTAACCTGTCCCCCCTCAGTGCTTCTGCTACTCAGGCCAGCACTGCGCCAACTCACTCCCCAAGCAGCCAGGGTTTGCTAATAGGATTGATTCAAATCCTGGACAGTGATTGGGCAAAACAGTAGTGAATGAGGCAACTCTGTATAAAAATGAAGCATCTATGTGCATTCTCTCTCAAATGGTTTTCAGTAACTGTAAATGTACACCTCCTGAAGCAGCTAATTAATTTCTGCATTCTTTTGATTCAGTCTATTTTCTTCTATGCATAGGTTTTAGGTCCATATTTTAAAACTGAACAAAAATACAAACCTTGAATCCACAAAGCTCATTAAATATTTGGATATGCTTCTCATGTGACATAGATTCTAAAAACTCCAATATCTTGAATTTTTTTATCTGAGTATAGCTTCATTTGTTTCTATTCTTTTAACAATTTGCTATTCAAAATATAATATCCCAACAACTGTCTGAAGAGAGTACGGTTATCACCTATAGATAGCATTCTTCTGTTAATACCAACTATTTTTATTGGCTGCCATAACACCCTGTCAGTGCATTAAGTTTCCTGCTGAATATACCTCCCATTTGGCTATTTCTGCTGACACCCAAACTCCTCTTCTCTATACTATGTCCTTGTTTTTTTTGGAGTCAGGTTCATGGTCTCATATAGTGCTAGTGCCCATAGAAAAGAGACTATTGTATACCCTATAACAAGCATTTGTTCATTTCTAGATAGTTTCCCCAACTCCATTGTAATTTCATGTTTATAAGCATTGTTCAAAAAGAAAATGAGATATGGTGAATGTTATGTGGGGTATATGCCATACACAATCAGCAAGGGATTTTTCAGCATTTTCTGCAGCAAAATTCTAAGCCAATTTTAAAGGATGCTGACTGTAGAAAACTGGCACAGGAAATAAGTCAGCAAAAGAATTTAAAACACAAAGGACAATAGGAGTACTGAGCACAAAAACGGCAATAGGAGGTGGCTTATATATTTGGCAAAATTAAACTGTCATCTTTAAGCACTCGTTAGTTAGAGCTTAAGCTTGCACCTGTTTCACAGACATAAGTTTTGTGCCTACATCTCATATAAACATTTGAAACAATCAGAATATATATCTACATTACTTTGGTGGGGTACCGCTGAGAGAATTACATCAATTACATTCAATCCTATTTCAGGCTGATAGAGGCAACCTAATATAATAGGGGAGTGGATGTGGATAAAGCTCAGGTCAGGGATTTCTTATATTTCTTCTGTTCTTCCCTCCACTGTTGGATATAACCATTTTTGAAGATTATATTTAATGTGAAATACTAAAGTAGAAAATCCAGGAAAACTGGGGAAGCCATTGGCCACTTACTTTTGAAGACCTGCACCTTTCTTTTGAAGGCCAGACTTTGTGCAGATTTTGTGAAATGACAGATTATTTTTCACATTTTAAAATCACAATTTCTGCGTATCTCTCTCTCTTCTCTCAATGTCATTACCCCTGATCTTCTTCTACCATCCAAACTTCCCTCTCTTGTGTTCCATTCCATTGGGAACCAGCAAGTTGACTAGCCAATTAATAGCAGCATAAGAAAAGGGTTGTTATTATAGAGAACCTATGTATTTACCTTAGGGGACTCTGAGAAGCTTTGGATAATTCCTAAAACTCAAAGTACCTAGGTGCTCTCACCTTGTGCCTTAAAACAAACATAACTGAGAGTGGTTCATGGTTGTCAGTTTACCAGGTTCCACTTTCAGAGGCTACCAGCAATAACCTTACTCACTAAAAGTTATACTACTCTGAATAGCATTGTGATTAAAAATAAAGTCTGTGTTAAAATTCTAACTCTCCCACTCACTAGATGTGTAATGAAACCTTTAGGTCCTCCATTTTCTCATCTGTACAATGAGGATATGACTACCAACTCAGAGGGTTAGTACAAGAATGAAATCATATACTTGCTTGTATGTGGAAGACATTCAAGAAGTGTAGTGATGGGCCGGCCGAGTGGCTCAACTGGTTAAGAACTCGCTTGAGAGCACCAGCTCTGAGCAGCAGGGCTGCGGTTCAGATCCCACATTGAGGGCCACTGATGCTGCCCCTCTACAGCTAAGATGAAGAACAACAGCTCGGCGTGGAGCTGGGTTGCTGTGAGTCACCAGCGGCGGCATAGGCTGCAGCAGGGCTGCAGTGGGCTGCCATGAGCTACATGAGTGGCTGACAGCCAGCGTGAGTGTCAGGCAGCCGGTGTGAGCGTCTGGGAGCCGCTGTGAATGGCCGACCAATGACCGGCGACCAATCTGCCTCATCCAGGAAGAGCACAATGATCATACCAACATGGGCCAGTGAAGCGAAGTCCTCCACAACTAGACGGAAGAACAAAAAACAGCAATTTGTCTACCTGTCTCTTCCCCTTCCCTGATTCCCCAATGCTGTTCCCCTCCCCCAATTCCCCCATAAAATCTTTAAAAAAAAAAAAAAGAAGTGTAGTGATGATTATATTCATTAACTACTGCTATGTAACAAATTAGTTCAAAATGTAATAGCTTAAAACAAAAAAGCTTTTTGTATCTCATAGTTCCTATGGGTCAGGAGTTGGGAGCAGCTTAGCTGGATGGTTCTGGTTCAGGGTCTCTCATGAAGATGTTGACAATGTTGTTGAGGGATTGCAGCTGTCTGAAGCCTTGACTAGGGCTGGAGGATGCACTTCCAATATTGTAGCAGGAGACCTCAGTTCCTTGCCACTTGGACCTCTCCAGAGGTAATGTTATTTTAATGCCCTCATGACATGACATCAGGTTTCCCCCCAAAACTAATAATCCAAGAAATAAAAGCTGAAGCTGCAGTGTTTTTTATGACCTCAGAAATTACACATAATCATTTCCACAATATCCTATTGGTTGCACACGTCATCCCTACTCAACATGGAAGAGGACTACAAGAGTGTGAATTCCAAAAGGCAAGAATCAGTAAGAGCCGTCTTGGAAACCAGCTGTCCTGATGAAGATGATAATGGTGAAGATGATGATGATGATGGCACAGACCCTCAGAGATCAAGAGCTCACGTAGAATCCAGAGGAAGTCAGTGACACTTCCTTTGTCCCAGGGTACAGAACGAAGAAGATGGATATTTAATGTGAACCTTTGATAATTTTAAAGTTCCCCAAGAAAGTTCCTGAGTGACCTAGTCTCTGGAAGAGCTATATAACTCACCAGTTTCCACATTCCTAAAATACAGTATATTCTAAATTCTCAATAAATATTACTAAGTGCTAGGAACTGTTCTATTTGCTTGAGACATATCAGTGAACAAAACAAACATCCTTGCCCTAGTAAAGCATCTATTATAGTGCAGAGAGAGGCAATAAAAAATAATAAATTATATAGTATGTTAATGATAAGTGAAAAAAAGACAAAGTGCACAGTATAAGGGGGATCTGTAATGTTGGGGTGAAACAGGGGACTCATTGCAGGGCTAAATACTTATTGAATGAATGAATGAATGAATGAATGAACACATAAGTCATAGTCCTGCCTCTGGGAGAGAGAACATCAAGTTTTACATATACTGAGGAAAAATAACTTAAACACAATTGAAAGCAGTAACTTATAGGACCTAAAACACATATATCCATGAGGGGTTGGGCCTCAGAGCACCAGTGAGAGTGGCTGTTAGACTGGACACATTAGGACAAGCACAACGGTCCATGGTGCTGAACACTGCGTGTGGCAACCAGCAGTTATCCAGGGCAGCAGGATCACTGTGAATGAGGCCCAGCCAAGAGAAAAGGGGAGGAACTAGGAAGTGTCTACCTGCCTGGAGGTCTCCAACTTCTAGACCAGGCACTACCCTTCAAGACACTCTTAGCATCTACATTCACGGAAGAGAAAAACAACTATTCCGAAGCCAAATGGCTTATTAGGCATCTGACTCATTTCAAAGACTGTATGCTGCCCATAAGGCATATCTCTTCTTCCAAAATCTTCTTGGATGTGTGATGGGTAAATAATAGTGTTGGTATGGGACCTGAATACACAAAGGCATTATCTGTGATTCTAAATGTGGGACTCAATAAGGGACCACAAACTTAAAGTTTATAAATGCAATATGGCATGTAGTATCTGTTCTGGCCCCCACTAATCATCTCAAACAAGATTTCTTCATCTTCATGAAGCAATGACACAGGGCCTCCTGTCTTTTGTGTTCTTCTAACAGGTCTGCAAATAAAATGGAAACCACAAATAACAGAGCACAGACATTGCCCTGCACACGTGGAACTTCGAGACTTGCCTTCATGTGTTAGTGGGAAAGTGCGGGTCCCACTCCCCAGACAGCCTGAATTCAACATGGCAGCAGTAGCCAATGTAAGGAAGAAAAAACTTTTCCTCAACCCTCTTAGGGTCCCTGGCTGGGCCTGAAAATTAAACTGACAGACAGATGAAGAGGAAAAAATCATACAAATTTATTTAATATATGTTTTACCTCACATGGAAGCCTTCCTAAGGAAACAAAGACCTGAAGAAATTATTAAGCCAGAGTGTTTTTATGCTAGGTTTGATGAAGACCAGAAAGTCTTGGGAAGCTGTGAGAGAATAAAAGGGTATGAGCTATGGGGAATAAACTGGGGGAAACAGCAATGCCTGTTCCTTCATCTTCTTCTCCAAGACCCTTCAGAGATAAGGGTCCTTACCTCTGGGTAGAGGGAGTGCACCTGTTGCATAAAGTTCTTAGGACCTGCTTGGGGGAGAAGAGGGAGGTCAGACAGGCCTTCCTGTACCTGCTGGTTCTCAAATTCCGTTAACTTAAAATATGCAAATGCCAAGGTCTATATTTTGGGGTAGCATATTCAGAATCCTATGACTATGAATTTGGATCAAATGGTCAGCTCTGTTGATAAGTAAGCAGAATAAAATGAATCCTTAATACCCCATCGGAAAATTTCATATGTGATCATACTCATGGTTATTACTTAGTAAAGATGGACTAAGTGATTTATAATTCTTATATTTCATACACAAATAGCTTGACTGCTAAAACAGCACACTACACTGGAGAGAAAGAGAGATAGGGAGAACTTGAATATATATTTCCAAAGAATTTCAAAAGGCTAGTAGTGATCCTTACATCAATTTTTCCACTTGCCAGAGGTAAAGACCACTCTACGTAGCATTAATAGACAAGAGGAAGAGACAGAGACAACAGCTAAAGGCTTCATGCTTTTAGGAACAAAATGAATGGGCTAGAATATCCATCACAACATGGAGAGGCAGCTCTCATCCCACGGAATTCTTGACAGACTTCTTGCACTGTCCTGCAGGTGAGCATCTGCCCTAGTTTCGGGGCTACATGGTTGGAGTCCTTGCTGCATGGTATTAAATAAATGTACATGACATACAAAATGTATGTCAATGGCTTAAAAGTAAAAGAAGTCAACATTAACTTGCCAAATAAATACAATTTCAACCTTATCTTGCTCTTTGTCAAAAAAATCATGTATTCCTATGCATAAATCATAAACCCACTGAGCACAGGCTCATAATTTGACACCAATCTTTTCTCTTGAGAGTCATTACTCAGGCTCTCATCTTTGAAAGAGAACAGCGGCATTTTGGCTTAAAAAATAACTCATTTTAATTTTAATTCCGGCCCACCCTGCATTTCAAATCGGGCAATGTGAGCTGTGGAGCAGTTGCCTTTGCCCGACAGGCCCAGAGAAGACAGTCCAGGGGAAGGACAGGGGAAGAAGGGAAACAGCTGCCAAGCCCTGGAGAGTCTACATACAGGGATGATCAGCACACGTTTTTGACAGTTGCTACATCTCTGTTGTCATCTCACCTTTGTCAGTTTTTAGCTCTTATCGTATTCAAGAATTACATTCTCAACTTTGAGGGGGGAAAGAAGAAGAGAGACAATGTTTGTTCCCCATACTCTTAGCTCTGGTTTGCGAAGCTGATTTTTGAATACGTAAATACTTTGCACATGGAGATGTAAAAGACTGTCTTCTCCGTCTTAATAAAGGTAGGATTTAAGCCAGTATGTTCTCAGGGTAGGCTGACAGAGGAGCCAGGGAGGTATATTTTCACTAGTGTAGCTATTGAAGCTAATTTATCTAGAAATCTTGACAAAATAACCAGGTACTTTGTAATAGCTGTTTTTGAAAAACGTGTTTATATAGATTGGGGCAGGTGGAAGGTAGGAGCAAATAAAGGGCTTTAAGGAGAAAGAGTGTTTCACTGTTGACAGACTTTTGTTCCGAGGTACTCACCAGCGAGGCGCCTGCCAGCATAATGCATGTCTCCCTGAGCAAAGCAGGGGCATTTGCTTAGCAATATCGGCCTTCTGGTGAGACGCTTGGGAGTCATTAGGCCTTTGAGGTATCTTAATCTGGCAGTGCTAGAAATCTGTGATATTAGATGCTTTGAGTTGAGAGCACATCATACTCAGGAAAGAAAAATATATTCTTATAGTACAAAGTGACATATATGATTAGTACTTTGCACATTTCTTGAAATAAGGCATATCTGTGCACTGAATTTGGAAAAGTAGTTAAGTATTGATCAGCCATTTTCAACAGAAACCTTCCAAATAAGGCTGGACTTTTCTAGTACATCTTTTTGCCCTCTAGGCTGCATTTCAGAAGAAACAGAATGCCCAAAAGGAAACTGGGTAGCTAAGAAATATATGACCATATATTACAGGGCCAGGATCAATGCATTCCTCCACCACCCTGATGACCTCCTTTCCAAGTTCCAAATATTTACTAAAGGTTACTGACATGCAGAGAAGTAAAATCTGTTAACAACAATTCTGGGGGATAGTTCAGATTTGTTCCTTTGATTTAGGGCTACTATGATATTGACAAATATGCTGAGGGCTATTTCTATTGGAATTGAGTCAGAAAAACAGGCACAAGCTAGGTGAAGCTTCTGCCAAATATCTTTCTCACCACTGTTTAATGATGAGGTTTACTGAACATAGCATTCATTCATTCATTCATTCACTCATTCATTAATTCATTCATTCAACAAGCATTTTTTGAACACATACTATGTTCCAGACATTGTTCTAGTGTGCCAGAAATAAAAGGTGAGCTAAAATCCCTGCATTTAAGAAACTCACTGTCCTGTGGTGCTCCTCTCAAGCTGTTTAGGATTCTGCTAATTATAGAGATTAAGCCTAAGAAAAATGAAACTACTGAAAGAGTTTATGGATAGAGCAGCTGATCCGCTGTCATGGATATTGATACAAAGTACCAGTTCATTGGCTTCACTGAAGGTTATAATATATGAATGTGGAAGATTTTCAATTCTCCATAATATACCAATTATATGAGAAACAAGTCAGTGTGAAGATAAATGCTTTGTAATAAAAGCCAGCATATATGTATATACTAGAGGTGCCAAAAAATGTATACAAGTGGATATTTTGGTCAACGTTGCTTAATCAGTAGATCGCCGTAATCAGAAGTGTCTGGGCACTGATGGTAACCACTTTGAGCACCTCTTGTAATTGCAGAAGTCAAACGTGACTTGTATTCATCTTTTGTTATTGGTATATATTGAGTATTACAATTTTAATAGTCTTTTCCTTTCTTAAAATGTGTATACATTTTTTGACACCCCCGTGTATGTGTGTGTGTGTGTGTGTGTGTGTGTGTGTGTGTGTGTGTGTATCTCCTTTTTATTATACATGAGCTCGTTGGTGAAGGTGTACTTGCTTCTGTACAAAGGGGGCTGCAGAAACATCTAAAGGTATCATTCAAACAGCATCCTTAAGTGAGTCTCCTGCTTGGACACCTAATAGCAGAAATAGCACTCGACTGGGAGTCTCAGTACTCATGTTCTAGTCTTCATTCTGCCACTATTTCACCATTACCAGAATCTTAACCCCTTCAGGGGGGGCATCAGCATCCTTAACTGCAATGCAAGAAGGATATGTGATCAGATTTAGCTATGAAGTTCTATGATTCTTTGAATCATGTGTTCCTGGATCAACCAGCAATGAGTATAATCAAAAAGTAATAAAATCTATATAGTCTGTCCCCATTCCCCCCTTAAACCGTCAAGGCTTCTGTTCTCACCTTGCTGCTAGCAGCTCAGCACCAGCTCAGCATACACAGTCACCATTTTGAACCTCAGAATTACCAAATCCAACCTCTCTGGTGTCACGGTTCTTTTCTATGACCTCTCTATAGCCCTTGACTCTGGTGATCAACTGCTCCTTCTTAAAGTTAGTTCTTTCCTTGGCAGCTCTGGAACTATCCTGCTTCTTCTCTACCTCAAACTCTTCTTACTGCCTCAGCTTTCACCCGGAGAAAGCACGTGTACTGTGAGAGCTTTCAGTCAGGGCTTTCCATCACGCGCACCGCATCCATACTCCGGTTCAGTAATCACCTCGCTGCTTTTTTCCCCCTCCCCAAAGTTTTTCCAGGAGATGCCATTCCTATTCCTGGTTTACAATTACACTTATACATGTCTCTCATTCGTTTGCGTAAAATTCCAATCAGGTGTCTTCAATTGCCTGGAAAACAGTTTCACTTGGATGTGAAAAACCACCTCAAACCCAACATATCTAAAATGAACTCTTTGTCCCCTCAAAGTGGCTTTAGTTTTCTTTTTCCATCAACAGTAGTACAGGTTCATACCCCATATCCTCTATCCCAAACCCTTGAGTTGTATATAATTTGAAATTAAATATTTTCAAACATTAGAAAAATAATATGTTTTACATACCATATATTTTTTAACACTCCCAGGAATATCTGAGTTAGTATCTAAATTTGTTCCTTTGATTGAGCTAGGTAAGAAGGTGGGGCTACTGTCATATTTACAAATATGCTAAGGAGTTGAGTCAGGGAAACAGGCAAAGCTAGGTCATGAGGTTGAACCAATTCTCTTTCCTCACTCTAAATATATTAATATTTAGGGAGCAAAACTTGGTTATTTACACAGTAAATAAAGATTCAAATAACTGCTCAGTTCATGTAAGTTTTTGGTACTAAAAGACTTCAGGTCAGGTTACTGAACATATTATCAAATATTTTTTTTAAAGGGAGGTTTAGAAAGCTTCCAGGTTGGTGGACTTGTGGAGATTTGGGGAGAGTGGTGCTCAGAGACAGAACAGAAGCTCCATACCTTACCCTATGCATCACCTGAGCTGGGTGCCCAGGTGTGTCCCTTGTGTGGGTTGTGTGTGCCCTCTTATTGTAGTTGAGCCTTGGTTGCTGTTTGCATGTCAATGGGAGGGACTGACCCTCGGGCTCACTGATTGTGAGGACTGGTTGTGACTATAGTGGAGGAGTTGTTTTGCAGGGGCTGACACTACAGAGCAGGGTTCACTTTAGCAATGCTCTAGTGCCTGACCAGTCTGCCCTTTGAAGTTGTCATTTGTGGAGGTGGGTGGGTGGTGCCCTGGTGTGGTCTGAAGCTGGCCACCAGGTGTGTTGGTTCTGGGGCCTCTTGGGAGGGGCTGTGTTCCAGGCCAAGGTCAGCTGCTGCCTGTACCTGATGCAGAGACATAATTATATGCTCACTTCAAATGAGGCTATATTTATGAGAGTTTCCTGGTTTCATAAAACTAGGAAATAAAGGAATCCTTAACTAATTGTATATATGCTTCTAAAACTTTAGATGGTACTAATAGCTTCATGTATTGTCCCCTTACTGCAGGTTAAATGGTGTTCTAAGTTCTCAGAAGCATTCTCATTTAGCTCTCACAAAAACTTATGTTATATAGTTGTTGTTGTTGTTATTATTATTATTATTATTATTATTATTATATTTTACTGATAAGGAACCTGTGATACAAAGACATTAAGTAACTTATCTAACACCACAAACTCAGCTGTTTGACTCTGGTACATATACTCTTATCCAGTATATCTTCCACAACATGATCATTTCATTTAAAAAGGAGGATAAAGGGAGAATAAAAGCCACGTGGAGAATGGGGTAGGTGAAGCTAGACAAGTAAAGATATTTGCTGCAATTGATTCTATAGTTTAGCTATGTTTCTCAGCACCCAAGGCAAAATGAGGAAAAACTAGATTTATATAGGCTTCCTAATCTAAAAACATTTACGGAAATCTAACAGAAATTCATAATTAGGGTCCTTACATGGGGAGGACTTTGAAGGACGTAATACACTGTCATATGTAAAATTTTTTTAAATGTTTTGAAATTGACTATTGCTTAAATCAAGAACAAAATAGTAAATTGAATTTCTGTGAAGACATGTGGAAATGAACTAACATAGCACAGTTATGTTCCCTTTTACTTAATTTCACACAGAAAAAAACTGCTTGGTAACTGCTTCCAAACTAAAGCTTATAAACCATTAGTGGGTCATGAAATCAACTGAATCACAACTAGATTTTTTAAAAGTTTTATTTTAATATATTTAATATATTTAATATTAAATAATAATAATAATAAAATATAATAAATAATAATAAAATTATTATATAATATAATAATAAAATATTTAATAATAAATATTTAATATATTTGATATATATTTTAAACATATATATGTAGGGTGGGGTACATTTCAAGTTTAAGGGTAAATATTATGTAAAAAAATTTTGTATTCCATGGGTTTATATGTGTGTCATTTTATAACTTTTTCAAAAGTTTGAAAGCCACTGCCTTAGCCTTGACTATTCACCTTGACTATCGGTTATCTCAGCTGGGATCTTGTCAAAGCTCCATAAAAAATAACATCGGATTGGAGTCATTAGAGTGTTTGGAGTGAAGCATTTGAGTTGTTGATTAAAAGGAGACCCTCATGCTTTAGATTTCAGGCAGAGAAGTGGAAAGGAAGTCATTTTGTGATTAAAGAGGTTTTTATTTGTGCTGAGATGGGGAAGCATATCATTTCTGCAGAGAGGGAGAACTGCAGGAAAGTGTGCAGGAAGGGCAAAAGCACTTCTCTTGAAGTATGCTATCTATTTGATCTATTCAAATGCACGAGTGCCCACCTCATCCTGCCCCATCCATGCACACTTAGGGTGACCATAGGACCAGTGTGCCCATGATAGTCCTAGTGACATTGGTTGTCTTAGTATAATTATTAATAGCTTGCCCTTCTACTCTCAAAAATATCCTGATTGTATGATAAATTATATGACCACCCTTCCCCTAAGAAAGAAAAAAAAACGTCCCTAGCCTGGAAAAAATGATCTGTAGGGAAGGGCTCTGTACCTAAGAGGTTCTATCTTTTTATTCAAATTATGATTTCTATGTGCTTCTCTCTCTTGGAAAACCTTCTGAGACATGCTTATGAGAGAAAACATCACACTTTCCTCTTCAGGAGTGTCAATAAAGACCAGAGAAGTGTTTCTCAAACCAAATCTCATGACCTTGGGGGATTCTTAGATGATGCTGTTAAGTGACCTCCCTATGAGAATTTGGGTAATTTTATACTCCATTTGATGCTATTATAATTTTTTTAAAAGTAAAATGTAGGTATTCTCTGCATCATCTAGATAAGTACTAGAATAAGTCTTCAGTCCTTAATATGTTTCTGTTATTATCTATTGGGTTGTCGGAAAAGTCATGACGTATTTTTTCTGTTTTTCGTTGCAAAAATGCATCATGACTTTTCTAACAACCTAATAGTTAAAATCAAATAGTACTATTTTAATGTTTGTGACATAATTAAAAAACTCCAAATGTGTTAATATATAAATTCTGTATTCATGATAAGTTGGAGACAACATGGCATCAGAGGTCACACATACATACACAAAAATTGAAGGTTTTTCTGTAGTCCAAATAGAAACAAATGGAGAAAGAATTGAGAAATTATGTGATGCATGGTAGCTGAGATAGGCTGAACTTCAAAGCTCTGTGTCTAAATAGTAAGCACCATGCTCAGATTTCAAGTGGCAGTCTAGTTTCAACAGAATGGCATCATCTGAAATGTTAAATTAATGCTATTTATTTCAACTTTATTTTTCAACTTTTAAAATATTTATAGGGTTTTGTGGACTTTAGAGTAGTATAAAACTAAATGCAAATAGAACCTTTGCACCATTCTATTTTTAAGTAAATACTTGATAAAACACTGAGGCCTCAGAGAACGTTTTTGCTCTTTATCATGGGTACTTATATGACCACTGTTTGAGATATAAAGGAATGAAAAACATCATGTTTGGAAATAAAGGCTGTTTTTCTGCAAAAAGGAAACAGAAGCAACCAGGCTTTCTGGCATGTTGGCTTAACAGGAATGCCAGTTTAGTAAAATGTTAATTGCCAAGAATGTGAACTACCATGGGCATTGGTCCTCTTCAACTAGGCTCTTCTGTCTGTTTCTGCCTGCTCAGTCCCATTGCCTACTCAGACCTTACTCTTGTATTTATCAACTCTTTTTTAGACCTATTTTGGTTTTCCACTACTGTCTATTTTCCTTCTTGACTTTTGTAAACTGTATTAGCCCTTTGCCTCAATCTTAGTTATAGGTCAGAGAACTTTTAAAAGAAAAAAGATTGGCTTAAATAAAATAACAAGTATGTAAATACTCAGAACAATGCCTGCAATATAGTAATGGCTCAAAACATATTAACTTCCCTTAAAGATAATCTATTTTACTTTAAAAATTAGGCAACCAAGATTTAGAAAGTCTGCCAACAGTTTAGTGGTTACCAGAGGGTAAGGGAGGGGGAATAGTAGAAGAGGGTAAAGGGGGTCAAATATATGGTGATGGAAGGAGAACTGACTCTGTGTGGTGAACACACAATGTGATATATAAATGATGTATTATAGAATTGTACACCTGAAACCTATGTAATTTTACTAACCATTGTCATCCCAATCAATTTAATTAAAAAAAAAAGATTTAGAGTCTGAGACCTATTTAATGTCACAGATCAAGTGAAAGGTAAAAGTAAATCCAAATTACACTAATTTTCACATTTAAAAAAAACAAGAAAAACTCTGGAGTAACTGATACATTTATATAGAATAAGATTTTTCTGTAATTTCTGCAAGTGCTACTTTAATCATCTATTTTTGACTCTCCTTGATGTACTGAAGTACAATCTCTTTTTCTATTTTAAGACAGTCTCATCTGCTGTTCTGCCCTTTGATATTCCTTGTAGGTTTGAAGTATCCTCCAGAAGACAATTATGGATTTATCCATTGGCATTCCAACCTTATTATCGAGGCTGTTTCATTTTGAAATTTTCCCACACTGTATGCATGTCTAAGCATGCTCATAATATAGTAGATTCTTTATTTAATTTACAACTCTCAGTCCAATGCACAAGCTTTTGAAAATGATTTGACTGTTCTTTCAATTCACTATGGGAAAACTAAGTATTACAAGCTAAAATATACCAAGATTGTTTTCAGATGAAAGTGTAAGAACAAAAAGGCCATACTTTTAAATATCTAGGACACTTAGAAAAAAATAACATCAGATCTTCTAGTAGAACTCTAGTTAATTTTAGATTGGGAACTGTGGCAAGTTACTTAGATGGTATCCCAACCAACAAGTTGGGACCCTTTATACACTATGCTTTTAGGTTTCCTCAGTAGGATTATTCAAATTTTGATGAAGTTAAAGAAGATGAAATTGTGTGTGTGTGTGTGTGTGTGTGTGTGTGTGTGTGTGTGTGTGTGTGTGTTTGTGTGAAAGAGAGAGAAAGTGAGAAAGAAAGATACAGATCTCAAAGCAAGAGGACCTAGTTTGAAACGCTAAGGGTTTGGATTTCATCCTACAGGCAACAGGGAGCCATTGAAGACTTCTAAGCAGGGCAATAAAATGTTGAGATTTTGTTGTAGGAAGAGCCCTTCAGTAACAATACAGAGCGTGGACTGTGAGGTATGAGGCAGCATGTGGGGAGATGAATTGGGAAGAAAATTTAAAAGCCCAGGTGACCTTAACTAAGGCAATGTCAATGGTACTAGGTTAAGCACAATTTTAAAAAGGTAAAATTTGGTTATTATTTAGAGGTGAGAGTGAGGAAGAGGATAGAGAAAAACTGAACATGAGGAGTCAATCAAGATGGCCAAGTAAGTAAATGCTGTGCTTACCTTTTCTCATGACCACATCAAGATTACAACTAAACTGCAAAACAGCCATCATTGAAAATCACGTGAAATCTTGCTGAACCAAAGCACTGCAACTAAGGATATACAGAAGAGGCCACCTCCAGACAGGTAGGAGGGGCAAAGAAGCGGATCGGGCTGGTCCCACACACACGTGTGACCCTTAAAAATCAGGAGGGATATCTTGGCTGCAGAGGAGCAAGAGGTCCCAGCCATCCCAAACCAGGCTCCTCTGCCCAAGGTTCCGGTGCTTGGAGAAAAAGTACCCATAATTTCTGGTTGTGAAAACCAGCAAAGATTTTCACCAAGACAGAGGGAGGCTACACTTTCAGGTGCTTTTCTTAAAGGGTCCATGCACAGACTTACTCACCTACAGAATCACTGACTCTGAGCTCCAGTGCTGGGTCAGTTGCTGGAGAGGTGACAGGAACAAACAGGTGGGGTGTGTAACTGAGTTGCCTGGCTTCAGGACAAGGGCAGGAGGGGCAGCTTTCTCCCAGATGGAAGAGCTGGCAGAAGCCATTGTTTCTTTGATAAGTCCTCCCCCTTCCAGGCATGTAGACCCAGGTCGGAGCCATATCTGAGTCTCCATTAAGCTGGTTGACACCATTCTTTTGCCATGCCTTGGTGATTCTGAGACCCCACACACACACCCAACTTTTAGGCACACCCAAGCCACTTCCAGTAGCTTTTTCATACAAACTACTTGCCTTGGCTCATGCTGAAGACTTTCCTAGGGTCTCTCAAAGGTTTTCGGAACACAGACAAGCAGTACCTGGCTTGAGCATATCTCGTACCTCTGGCTGAGCAGCCCTAAGCTCAGGACTAGCAACAGCCAGCCTTGGTTGGAGGCTTGGCCTCTCAAGGTACTTCCAAGCATGGCATGGGTGGCAGCCATCTTTGGATTACTTTTTGGCTCCTGCTGAGTGGTTCCTGGTGTGGCATGGGCATCAGGTCACCTTCTAGGTGGCCCTAGGGCTGGTATGCCCAGTGGCCAGCTTGGAAATGCACAGGAGCATCATCCAGCCACCTCCAAGGGTGACAAACTCAAGGGGCAGATTGGGCAGGCACCAGAGCCCTGCTGAGGCATGTCCTGCTATGTAGGGTCAACCCCTGTACCACAGCTCCTCCATAATAGTCATGGCCAGTCCTCACAACCAATGAGCCCAAGGGCCAATCCCTCCCGTTGATATACAAACAGCAACCAAGGCTCAACTATAAGAGGAGGGCACACACAACCCGTAAAGGGGACACACCTGGACTGCACAGCTCAGGTGACCAGGAAGATTGCACCACTGAGCTCCATAGCACACCTATGACCTAAAGCCACTCTACTAAGACTGGAAGACATAGCAGCCCTACCTAATACATAAAAACAAACACAGGGAGGCAGCCAAAATGGGGAGATAAAGAAACATATCCAAATGAAAGAAGAGAAAAAAGCTCCAGAAAAAGAACAATCTGGAGACAAGCAACCTGCCAGGTGCAGAGTTCTAAACACTGGTTATAAGAGATAGGAAACATAAAAATGGAGATAGAGCATAAAAAGGAACCAGTCAGAAATAAAGACTACAATTACAGAAAGAACACATTACAGGGAATCAACAGATTAGACAAAATCTATTCAAATCAGATTAGAAGATAAGGTAGCAGAAAACACCCAACAGAATAGCAATAAGAAGAAAGAATAAAAAAAAAAATGAGGAGAGTTTAAGGGACCTCTGGGACGACATCAAACATACCAACATTTGCATTATAGGGGTACCAGGAGAAGAGAGAGATCAAGGAACTGAAAACCTATTTGAAGAAATAATTATGGAAAACTTCCAGAACCTGACAAAGGAAATAGATAAGCCCAGAAAGTGCAGAGAGACCCAAAGATGAACCCAAACAGGCCCACTCCAAGACACATCATAATTAAAATGCCAAAGGTTAAAGACAAAGAGAGAATCTTAAAAGCAGCAAGAGAAAAGCAGCTAGTTACCTAGAAGGGAGCTCCCAAAAGACTATCAGTTGATTTCTCTAGAAACTTTCCAGGCCAGAAGGAATTGGCAGGAAATATTCAAAGTGATAAAAAGCAAAGACCTACAACCAAGATTATACTACCAGCAAAGCTATCATTTAGAATCAAAGGATAGACAAAGAGCTTCCCAGATAAGAAAAGGGTAATGCAGTTTATCACCACCAAACCAGTATTACGAGAAATCTTAGAGGGGCTTCTTTAAGATGAAAAGGATAAAAAACTAAAAAATATGAATAATAAAATGGCAATAGCTACCTATCTATCAACAATTACTTTCAATGTAAATGGATTAAGTGATCCAATCAAAAGATAGTGGAGTTGAATGGATAAGAAAACAAGACCCTTATACATGCTGCCTACAAGAGACTCACTTCAAATTGAAAGATACACACAGACTAAAAGTAAAAGATGAAAAAAGATATTTCAGGGGCGGCTGGGTGGCTCAGTTGGTTAGAGCGCATGCGCTGAGCAACAGGGTTGCTGGTTCGATTCCCACATGGGCCACTGAGCTGCACCCTCTGCAACTGAATTGAAGACAATGACTCGAGCTGAGCTGCAGCTAAGCTACTGGTGGGCAGCCAGATGGCTCAGTTGGTTAGAATGCATGCTCTTAACAAGGTTACTGGTTCAACTCCCCCAAGGGATGGTGGGCTGCACCCCTCCTCAACTAGATAGAAAATGGCAACTGGACTTGGAGCTGAGCTGCGCCCTCCACAACTAAGATTGAAGGACAACAACTTGACTTGGAGCTGATGGGTCCTGGAAAAAACACATTGTTCCCCAATAAAGTTAAAAAAAAAAGATATTTCATGAAAATGGAAACAAAGAAAGAAAAAGCTGGGGTAACAATACTTATACCAGACAAAATAGGCTTTAAAACAAAGACTATTACAAGAGACAAAGAAGGACCCAGTAATCCTACTTCTGGATATTTATTCGAAGGTACTTCGAGAGGATGAGTTCATCCATATGTTAATTGCAGCATTATTTATAATAGCCAAGATATGAAGGCAACCTGGGTGTCCCTGAATGAATGGATAAAGAGGTAGTACATATATACAGAGGAACATAACTCAGCTGTAAAACAATGAAATCTTGCCATCTGCATTGGCATGGATGTATGTACACAGAGGATATTATGCTGGGTGGAGTAAGTCAGAGAAAGACAAATGCCATATGATTTCATTTATATGTGAACTTTAAAAAGAAAATAAATGAACAAATGAAACAGAAACAAACTCATAGATACAGAGGACATTTTGATGATTGACAGATGGGAGGTGGTTTGGGGGTGGGTGAAAAAGGGGAAGGGATTAAGAAGTACAAATTGGTTGTTATAAAGTAGTCATGAGGATGTAGGATATAGCATAAGAAATATAGTCAATAATATTGTAATAACTGTGTATGGTGTCAGATGGGTACTGGATTTGCTGGGGTGATAGATGGGAGGGAGGTTGGAGCAGGGTAAAAAACACGAAGAGATTTAGAAATACAAACTGGTATTTATGAAATAGTCATGGGGATGTAAAGTATAGCATAGGGAATATAATCAATAATATGGTAATAACTATGTATAGTGCCAAGTGGGTAGTAGTCAAGGGGATCAGTTCACAAATTATATAAATGTCTAACCACTACGCTGTACACCTGAAATTAATATAAAATATTGAATGTTAACTGTAACTGAAAAATTAGAAAAGGGAAAAAAGAAAGGGGAATAAGAGGTTCAAATTTCCATGTAGAAAACAAATAAATCTTGGGAATGTAATATACAGCACTGAAAACAATGATATTGTGATAACATGGAATGGTGTCAGATGGTTGCTGGACTTATCATAGTGATCACTTCTTTAGCATAGGAAATATAATCAATAATACGGTAATAATTACATATAGTGTCAGGTGGGTACTTTTGAATAACTATGATGTATACCTGAAACTAATATAATGTATGTTAGCTATATGAGTATTTTAATAAAAATTTAAAAAAAAAAAGAGAGAAAGAAGAAGAAACTGAACATGACTCCCACGTTTCTAACTTGTGAGGCCAGATGGATGGTGGTGCTTTTACAAAAAAATGAGGAATGTGCATCAGGAAAGATTTAGGACATTTACTCTGGCCACAATTTTCTCAAGAAACTGGGAGGCAGGGGCATCTTTTGAGGAAAGAGGAGTGTGTTTATATAGGAGAGTTGTAGAGAATAGTGGAAGTTTTGAAAAGTAACTAAAGGGAGTGGAGAAAGAAGCTGGCCAAAGAGCAAAAGCAGTGAGCAGTATAAGTCTTAGGAAAGGCAGGTGAGCATGAATCTGTAGTAAAATCAACCTGCACAGGTGCGTAAATTTGTAGTGATGGCAATCTGCACTTCTGTATGATCTTTTTATCCAAAGAATGCTCATCCATCTATGTACATCGGTAGAGGCACAGACTATTGGGCTGATCAAGAGTTGAAAGTTTAAATATCAGATGCAATGGAATGCCAGAGCATAAAAGACATGAAAGCACTGTGAGAAAAAGTTTTGAGGTGTCAACTATAGGCTTTGGGATGAATAAGGAAAGGAGATTAGGAGAGGAAAGGATAGTCTGAGGGAATGAAGGTTTAAAAAGTTGTCAAGGAAATGGGACTGTAGCTTTAATAAGGATGAAAATAAGACATCTGGAAGAACAGAAGGTACTGAAATTAAATTTTCCTAAGAGGAGAAAGTGTAGCTCTGTGCTGTCCAATATGGTAGCCACTAGCCATATGAGGCACTTACATTTAAATTAAAATTATGTTTCTCAGACACACTAGCCACACTTCAAGGGCTCAACAGCCACGCATGGCTACTATATTGTCCATATTGGACAAGGTAGATAAAACATTTCCATTATGTAGAAAGGTCCACTGTAGAGTGTGGCTCTAGATAATGCCAAGTTCTAGAGCATTCCCAGGAGTGTGAGTTGCTGAAGACAGTGGAGACAAAAGTCATTGAGGCAGAGGCAGTAAATAAATTAGAAAGGTAGAATATTGGATGGGTTTTCCATAGAGATGTTGAATTCAGCCTGTGGCAGGAGTTCCAACAGAGGAGGTAAGAACTAGATGCTACCATCCTCAGTGAATATAGAGGGTGTGACCAGATAGATAAAACACATTAACTTTGTTGGGCCTTGTAATGTAACTGACCATGTAACTTAAACCCTTTAGGCTTATCAGAGTGTCCTTTGCTTCTATAACATGCTTGACTGACTCACTGTGGACCCTACCCCAGAGTGATGTTCCAGGTCCCACTTAAACCTCTCCTGAACCATTTCCTGCCTCAAAAATCACCTCTTCTGAATCTGTGTCAGGTTGTTTTAGCCAATTCAATACTGTGGGATGGGAAAGGAACCTGTTAACTCTATATGGTCAAGTTAACTGCGTAGTTGAAAATAACGCACCCATGGGCATTCTTATAACTTCATATGGTTGATTTAGCATAGGTTATCTGTACTAGGATATATGACAAAAGCAATTTTTTTAATTGAAGAACATAGGTAGTTTTTCTATGTTGTATTCATTGGCTCTTCCATAGCAATATGCAGCAGAAAATTCCTTTGACAAGCTACAGTAAGCTTAATTGGGTCATGACATATTCCACCAAATAGCTTCCACTGAGACAAGCAGTACTTTTCCTAAGGTAGCATATACTTTCACAGTTTCAACATGACTTTATGGTTTCACATGACTAAGGAAATTACTTTCTTCATTTGTAAAAAGTTACAGAAAGGTATGGAGATAACATTCGATTGAGCTAATTACATTTTAGCGGTATACACTCTACCAGGCTTTCTTCCTCCCTATGTTTATTAAAACCTATTTCTTATAAAACTTAGCACTGAATTACAGGTCAATTTTTTGAATTTGTGTTTTTTTTTTAACTCTATTGTTTAAGCATTCCCTAATGAGAATCCCAAATCAGTTCTTTTTCGTTTTATTTTAAATGTCGCACAATATGTACTATTAACTAAAACTACTCTGTCAAGATAGTATTTCTTTTTTTTTTTAATTTACTGAGGTAACATTGGTTAATGACATTACATAAATTTCAGGTTTAAGGAATATAAATTGGTGCAGCCACTATGGAAAACAGTATGGAGGTTCCTTAAAAAATTAAAAACATAACTACCATATGATCCAGTTGATTCCTCTTCTGGACATTTACCCAAAAAATATGAAAACATTCATTTATTAATTTGTAAAAATAGTATCTCTGGTTCACTCCCAATGACTTTGCGGCCTGAAGCCACTTCAAATTATGATATTACTTTTAATGTTATTAGGACAGATGCTGTCAGGGCTCTCAGCACAAGTAGTGGGTTATCAGCAGACATTAGTTAATTTATGAACCTTCATCCGAATATCCTTCAGATACCCATGGGATCTGGGTGGTATTATAGCTCCAAAGTCATCCTGAAGAGTAACATCAGTAACGAGCATCATCCTTACTTCCCTCCCCAATGCAGCAATAAGGCAAGGAAACGGAGGCTATAAACCATTGATTTAAACCATACAAATGGGTTGAAAATAAAATGTGCTGTTATATTTGTCCCCAAAGCCAAATTTACCTAACACATAATACAAGTAGTTCCATTCAGCTGCATCAAAGGACTTCCTGGCATCTAATAAAATCATTCCTACTGGTTCCAATTTTCTTTGTATTCCAGATGAGTTGCATTAGCCTATGAAGATTATCTGATGTTTATCTCCCAGGATAAATCCTAGTTGGATAAGGGCCTATTACATTTGTGATTACTTTATTTAGTCACGTAGCAAGTCATCTGGTATCTATTGTTTTATGCCTACTCACATAGTATAAAAGAATATTTTTCACAATACTGCTAAGAGGGTAACATGCAATCTTGAGTATAAGGTTATATGGACATACATAATAGGATAAAGGACTGTAGACTGCCTCAATTCCAAACCACAGGTAATGCCTGATGCTTTAAAAATTTAGAACAAACCATTTAAATGCATTACATTTATTCACAATCTATTTCTGAAATCAGCGGCTGTTCAGTGTGTTGATGGCAGAGAGAAGTTAATGTGTTGTTGGTAAGCAACCTAAATTTTTATAAAGCTATTGTGAAAGTAACTCAATGCCACAGAAAGTAATACCAATTACTCCTTGCTGTTCCGTTGACATTGCAAGGCTGCTTCAAATTTCTATTCTTCAGTTCAGCATCTGCAAAGAAAAGGAAAGCACAGAATACCTCCTTGGGAGATTTCTGGGTATTACAATCACAAGAAGTACTTACTTAGAACACACCCGGAAATATTTCAAAGGTTTTATTTACCCCAAGTATTGATCAACCCTGTAATGCCCTGGGAATAGGGAATTTCGCACAAGTAGAAAACTGAGCAATGGAGAATAAGAGTAAAGCCAGTTGATAACCTTGAAGGATCCTATAAGCTATATCCTGTGAGACAGCACAGTGTGGGAAGAAGGGCCTGGCATTTGGAGCTAGTTTTAATCTTGGAGCCACCCTTTACTTACCAGTGTATCCTTGGCAAGCTTATGAATAGCACTAAGCTTGGGTTTCCTTGTTCACAAAAGGCGATTATAATACTCACTCATGAAGTTGTTTTAAAGACCAAAAAAGATAACATAAAAAAATTAAATATTTAATGATTAATAAATGTCATCTGCTTCATTATAATTATTTTTAATAATAAAGTGAGCTACATATATCTATAGCTGTATATACAGAGGGTGCCAAAAAATGTATACACATTTTAAGAAAGGAAAAAACTATTAAAATTGTAATAATATACACCAATAACAAAAGATGAATACAAGTCACATCTGACTTCTGCAATTACAAGAAGTGCTCAAAAGTGGTTACCATCAGTGTCCAGACACTTCTGAATACAGCGAACTACTTACTGCTTGAGCAACGCTGACCAAAGTGTCCACTTGTATACATTTTTTTTGGCACCTCTTTTTTTTTGGCACCTTTTTTTTGGTATATATATATATATATATATATATATACACACACACGAACCCCCCATATATATATATATATGGTTGCATTCTTTCAGTAATTATAGGAAGATCTAAGCCAGTGGCACACTGAATATTCAGAATAGGCTTTATGGCATTATATTGAGAAAAGAATGACATTCAACACAGTGCACTGTGCAACTTTACTTTGTGATTAACTTACACCGAATGAATGTACTTTTCAAACCTACAGTATCTAAAGACAGGATTTCAAATTGAAAACACAAACCAATAAGTACACACACACAAAACCCACAAAATATAAAAATCTGTCCCATTGTCATTAATCTCTGTACCAATCTAGTATATTTGATTGAATCTAAGAGAACTAGCTTTTCTTCACACATATTGGTTAAGTGTAAAGAAAAAACTGGTTAATGGAATAAAGGTATAGAAAAACCATTCTTCCTGGGACTTCCCAGTTATAGGAACCCAGTTATATATGCTTGCAAGACAAACAGTTAATGAGCAAATAGTCTCGAGTTTAAGTGTACAGAATGTAACAACTGGTTCAAAAGGATTCAACTTTAGCAGAATTTTGCATTTATATAGTCAGTTTATTTATTTTTTGTAAAAGCTTAATTTCCAAACAGATATAATCTTTTGAAGTATTCTGTATAATTTTTCTTAATAGTTGGAAAAATGTGTTTGGGCTCTAAGTAAAGCAATTTCTAGAGAAAACACACAATCCAAACCTGAAGCTAAAACCCTAAGTACATATACAGAAATGTGCAGAATATTCCCAGGATATACGTAAACAGGGAGACTGCGTTTTGGGAATAGTGTAATCCACTCTCATCAGGCATATCCCTCTTGTGCATGAATATGTGACATCATACTCTCATATAACATTTCATAACAGAGTGAAATAAAAAGCCCCTCCAGATTGCAACTGTAAGATAATCAGATTCTGTAGTGTTCATTATAACTGCAATTATGTAACAAAACTCTCTAAATATAGTTCAGTTATTGCAGTTATTAATCATTTTGGTTATGTTTCAAGTGTTTGCTTTATAGCCTGCTGGATAGACTCCATTATTCTACAAGCTGAATGCTGAAAGTCAAACATGTGCATGTAAGTCTGCTGTTCTAATGGCCTTTCAACATAATTTACCCTTTCAATTTGTATTTGTGAATACAAAAAAAGTGGAAAAATAAAGCTGGTGTCAATAGAGTCACTGACCTTTGCAATAAACAGAAGATGATCCTTAACGAAAAATAACTTAGCAAAACTTATTTTGCTAGAACTAGAAATAGTGCTGCTGAAGAAGTTGGTCTCAGAATACCAATCAGTTCTTATTAAAAGGTGGGAAAAACGCTGAAAGAATCTGTATATTTGATAAGGAGAAAAATGATAAGAGGGCCAGTGAATGTGCATTTTTAATGGCTCAAAGTACCAACATCATGGATAGAATGCATTTCTAAACATCTTATGCATAAAACCATGTAGATTAATTTTAGTACAAAATGCCAAGTAAAAGACAGCAGATTTATTATACAGAACAAATACCATCTGCACCACCTTAAATCACTGCTATAGATATATTGCTAGCAAACATACACACCTGGAAAATTCTCAAGCCTAAATTCTGAGATGCTAAAGTATTGTATTAACTAAATAGGATTACAAACAGACCCAAGAAAAGTGACTCCATATTTAAATATTAACATGTTTAGAGGCCGGAAAAATAAATATAATAATACACTGACATGGTTCACAAAATGCACACTGCCAATTTCACATAGTCCATGATTTTTTCAACTTGGCTACATACATTGGGCCCCAGGCTTTGCCCTTCTCTGGAATCACCAAGAGCCCGCATTCCTGGCCAGTGGGAGCAAAAGTGAAGTCTTGGGAGCAAGTCCTTGCCATGTCCTTCATGTCCACAGGCATCATGTTACTGCAGGAGTTTAAAATTTCACTGATCACATCCTGGTTTTCTGCCTTGGAAAGTGTGCATGTAGAATACACAAGTAACCCTCCAGGGCGTAAGGCCTTCACTGCAGACCTGCGTGTAATGAGGAAAACGCATTGGGTTGGTTAGGTACATTAAAAACAGAGTAAACTCTGGGTCTGAATGCAACGAAGCTTACATACTTGACACCAACCTTACCCTGACTCAGACTGTAGTAGCTTTGGGGTGTTCTAGCCTCGCAGCTGTGTCTTTCTAATGTATGCCTGGATGGCTGGGGAAATGATAATCATATCAGTTGTCAACATGGGGAAAGGCAAGAGTGGAAAGACAAGAGTGTTTGACTGGGTCATTGTTTTGTTCTTTTAAGGACAGGACAATGGGGGTAGGGCATGGAATAATGGGTTTGTCTTTGAATGCACTGAGTGGTTCCAATGGGGAGGTGAAAGGAACATCTGAACTTCAGGAAGGGGGTTAGGGCTCAGTGAGACTTGAAGTGACAGGAATAAATATGATTTGTCAGGAAAAGAGTAAGGAAAAATGTGGACTAAAACAGACACTCAGGGAATGCCTACATTTAACGGGAGAAAGAACTTAGGTAATTAGGAAGGCTTCACCAGATGAAAGTGTAGCTTCAGGGAAAAGAGGGGAAAAAAGTTTTGGTTTTTTTTTTTTGTTTGTTTTGTTTTTTAAGGGAAAGACTTGCACATATTTATAAATGCATATCCAGGAGAAGAACAGTTCCAGGCTTCTGACTGCAAATGACAGCATTAACTTTAGAAAAGATGAGGTTCAACTCTTCATCTGAAACAACTTGGGAGTGTGAACAGGGAACCAGTATTTTTTAAGGTAAGTGCAAGTTCATGATAGATAGCCTTGATGAAAAGAGTGGATGGAGTCGGAGGTAAGTCATCTACTGAGACATTAAACTAGAGAAGTTTTAGTTCTGCTGCTGTGGTGATAACTCCAGAGCAACTGCTAATCAAAAACTTAAAAGAAAGAAAGAAAGAAAGAAATCATGTTTCAGAACCTCTGCTGGATTTAAGAGTACAGTCAGCCCCATGCCTCACATCTGTATTTAAACAACTGGAGCACATCCTATTAACGGAGGTTTAGAATGAAGACCTATCTGGCAAAAGGGTATTTGTGATAAAACTAAGACTTTTGGATGAAAGATTACCCTGGATTATATGAGTGAGCCCAATGTAATCACAAAGATCATTATAAATGGAAAAAGGAAGCAGGAGAGTCAGAGACAGAAAGGTGATGACAAGCTGAGTCTGGAATAACAGGCTTGCTGGCCAATGGCCACAAGCCAAGGAACATAGGGCTGATTCTGGAATCTGGCAAAGGTAAGAAATTATTCTCCCTGTCTTAGTCCTTTCAGGCTTCTATAACAAAAATACCTCCATCTGGGTGACTTAAATAACAAATGCCTATTTCTCACAGTTCTGGAGATTGGGAAATCCAAGATCAAGGTTCTGGCAGGTTTGACATCTGGTGAGGAACTGCTTCCTGGTTCACGGATGGCTGTTGTGTCCTCATGTGGCAAAAGGGCAAGGGAGCTCTCTGGGATCTCTTTTCTAAGGGAACTAATCCCACTCATGAGGGCTCCACCTTCATAACCTAATCACCCCCAAAGTCCCCAATACCTAATACCTTAGGAGTTCAACATATAAATTGGGGGTGGAGGAATGACTAACATTCAGTTTACAGCATGCCCCTAGGGCCTCCAGAAGCAATTATAACTCTGCCAGCACCACTTTGATTTTGAATTTATGACCTCCAGATGTATAAATTTGTGTTACTTTGAAGCTACTAAATTTATGATAATTTGTTACAGCAGCAATATGAAACTAATACACACTTGGTGATGGCATTTCAATTTATTACATTTACATACTAAGGAAATGGTAGATTTTGCTAAAATTGTAAGTTATAACTACACTCATTTTGGATCATTTTCTACTGACTCTAGCAACAGATATAAGATTTTCTTTTTAAAAAGTTAGATTACTGTGGAAGGGACATATGCAGATTTGAATGCAGATATCTTTAAACTCTCATTAAAAGGATTTTTTTTAAATCTAAGTTCCACAATTAGCAAAGCCAATGCTTAATCAAGTAAGTATAATTCCTTCTCGTTAGAGTTGTACAAAAGTACATAGAAATCTCATCATTTACAAACAATATGTTCCTGGCTTGATCCAAAGTTAAATTAATTTCTATAATGTTGCTAATGTTGGCTGATTCCTCTGCTTTTTTTCCACTCCAACATTCATAATTTATCTTTCTAAAATTAGGCTGGTATAACTGGTCATATTTTCCAAATAAGGAAATTGTGTATGGTAACACAAAGGCTTTTTTACAAATTGTGTTAATCTCAACACCTGAGGGCAAAATGTTAGGGATGTCTGTCAAGTTGTTGCAGTTTTGCTGCTGATGACACTTTTTTAAATACCATTTTTTGTCCTTTTGCTTGTATTAGTTATGAATTTCAAAAATACCATAATTTTATATTCCAGCATCAAGGTAAACAGACAATGAGATAAAAACTCACCCAGGGTTCATATAGCCAAGAATTTTCCACACTGATAATTATTTTATGCCATAAAGGCATTTTTCTCATGAATTGAACCAGTCTATATTGAGGCCCACCACTGGTTTTGCAGAAAGTATAAATCTATCTCTATAATTAGCATTTATAAACACAGATGAGTTTCATCGCTTTTGATACATACACATAAATGGCAACAAGTACTCAATTTTAGTTAAGGCTAGAGTGTTTAACAACTCTATAATCAAATTAGTCCAATGATTAAAAACCAATGCTTCTGGTATTGGTATTCTAATAAAACTCAAAAGATATTTAGTATGTTTTACAATATACTAGATGAAAATTAACACACCCCCAACATATAAGTACCTAAGTATGAGGTACTCTTCCCACTACAGTAGTATCTGGAGTAAACCATCTGTTTCCATAACAATTCACACATATTTTGAAACAGTCCATGAGAACCAAGTTATTATTATTATAAGTTTCATCAAAACCATAAAAAGACTATATACTCGTATATATTTGCAGGACAGTTAGACTGCAGGATGTGAGAAGGATTGTGTTGCTTCAGGAGAGAAATGGTAAAAATGGAAGAAAGATACCGCTTAGTAGCTCTTAACAAGCCCAGTAAGAAACTTACAATTCTCTCTCTCTCTCTCTCTCCCTCCCTCCCTCCCTCCCTCCCTCCCTCCCTCTCTCTCTCTCTCTCTCTCTCTCTCTCTCTCTCTAAGCAACATACATTTCATATAATGGTAATGGTAACCTTCTCCAAATGAGCTTGGCTTCTCAATGACGTTAAGTTTCATGGTTTACCAAGATCATGAGTAATATGGGTTATTTTTCACCTGTTCTATACCACTAACTATACTGCATAAAATTGCTAAAACCAAGTTGCATTATAATTGGCATTATTTACATTGAACTATACACTGATGCTAGAGAGAGGGTTAGTAGAGCTTTCTAATCATACTTACCAGTAGAAGGCAGAAAAAGATACCATGACTAACTACAGGATATGAAGCAAAAGTATTAATATTTTGATCAGGTTAGGTAGATGGCAAACCTGATACTTTAAAATGAAATGGAAACTCATAGACATTACCTTGGGTTTTATGTATTATTCAATACACAATGTCCAACTGTAATGCAGGGCTGGGGGAAGTACCTCTAGAGGAAGCAGAATTGCCACATAATACAATCCCTCTATCATTTCCTTGAAACATACATATTCCTCTCAGAAGCCTCCTACCTCAGCGATGATCAGGCTTAACTACTTAAAAGATGAAATGAGATTCTACCTCACAACACTGCTGCAGGAAATAAAGCTGCTTTCGATTAATAATATAGCACAAAATAGAATGGGAAATGCTTTTACCCCAAGTACTCCTAACAGAAAAAGGCTGAGGGCTTTCTTGCCATGGAATGTATGCCAGATACCCTGGTGCTTGATAGCAGATACTGGCTGCACATTTTTCTCCAAATCTTTGTCTTTCAGCGTATTACGGAATGGGCTGAAATGCATTGTGTGTGTGAACCACCTAGTTAATAAAGCAGCTAAAACCAGAACAAAACATACTCTTAAAAAAGAAACCATTAAATAGAATATAATGTTAAATTAAAATTTACCCTTTTACCAACAAAACCTGAATTGATCTTTGGCAATTCACAGAGTAGACGTGGGTACCTCAGGTCAGCTATCTCTTATACACCACTGTGAAAATGAAAAAGCTATGCAGCCTACAGTTTTTTCTTACATGTGTGGCAGACTCATTTGGCCCGAAAATCTGACCTAAATTGATGTAAAGCTATTTATGGTCAAGACTTAGCCCCTGGGGTGTAACTATTCATAAGTTTTGCTGAAACCATATTAATATTTAATTACAAGGTGCTGCCCCAGACACTACTGGGGCAAGTGGGTGATGTGATATACCAAATATGTAATTTATTCTCTTTTAAAAATCCACTCATGCCCACCCCCCAAAAAAAGTTGGAATTCTGAAACACATCTGGCCTCAAAGGTTTTGAATAAGATTTTGGACTTGTACTTTAGATTCAAATGAGTTACAATGCCAAGCTATATAAAATATTTTCTGTACTACATCTACATGATATGAGATCGGACAATTAAGTTTGCAAACTCTTCCTAGAAAAAGTACTACATACCTTATTGCTGAATATCACTATAGTCACCTTCAAAGTACTCCCCTTGGGAAGCTATGCACTGATGCCAGTGCCTAGTCCACCCTTCAAAGCAATTTTGGAACTCTTTTTATAAAACGGTCATCAGAGCTGTCATCGTATTATTACCCTTGATGTTCTGAACGTCATCAAAATTTGGGGGCCAGGTCAGGTGAGTAGGGAGGGTGTTCCAATACAGTTATTTGTTGAATGGCTAAAAACTCTCACAGACCATGCCCTATGAGCTGGTGCATTGTCGTGATGCAAGAGCCATGAATTGTTGGCAAAAAATTCAGGTCATCTTTTTCACGCAGCCTTTTCAGAACTTCCAAATAGTGAACTTGGTTAACTGTTTGTCCAGATGGTACAAGTTCATAATGAATAATCCCTCTGATATCAAAAAAGGTTAACAACATTTACACAAGTTCGAGAACTTGTCACACCTCGTAAACTAGCCACATAGTTATCTATCTGATGAAAGTTTAATTTAATTAGTTTTTAAAAGTAAACCATTTAAATACTAACTTTAAAAAGCATCAGATAGCCAAATCTGCAGTCTATATGCAGGAGTCCATCAGTGTTTTCTTATTTTAATATAAAGTACAAAGGAAAACTGGATTTTTCTGTGTTCTCTCATAGATCATGGCTTTCTCTCCACCTCCCTCTAAACAGTATTTTAATTTGCATGTTTGTATTTTTTAAAGAACATTTTGTACAATCAATAATAAAGTGATTTTTTTCATGAATTCATTTTGTTCAATGCTTTTCACTGAATTTTTCCATCCTTGAAAGATCTGCTTAGAATAAAACAGAGAATCAAGTCCCAAGAGTCATTTAAGATACTGGCTTAGAAACAAGATGAGAAAGTGTTGCTTTCCCAGCACAAGAAGAAACCACCTTTACATTTCCAGACTAGTCCATGTAGCTTTCCAACTATTAATAAGTAAAATAGGAAAAATAAAAATAATTACCTGATTTTAATACCTTAAAGAAGAAAAAAAGTATTACCTTAATGAAAGCATAAATTCAACAACCTTGAAAAACTAAACAAACAAACAAACAAACAAATGAAAAAAGAAACCATCTTGGAACCCTGACAGCTATCAAAGTTCCAAAGGGAGGATATTTCAAACTTAAGGAAACTGGAAACTGAAAACGATGCAGGGTGTTCTATGTTCCAGTGGCAAATCTCCGAGTCTCAGAGAATGTTAGTTTTATAAATGGCTACAAAAGCAACCTAACACATTTTAAAAATATAAATTCTACTTTTCTGGTCTATTCTTCTGGCCCCTGATTAGAAATCTGGCATTCTGTTGGGAGGGTCAGTGTTAATTACATCATTAAATTTAACTGTTTTCTCCATTTAAAATGACTTAGCCCAAACTCAGAAGAAAACAATCAGCACAGCAACAGTGCCATCTTTTGATCAAAGCAGGAAGCAAATTTTCTCCCCTTTTCCTTAATTCCTCGATATAGCATCAGAAGACGTACAACTTTATTTCTTCCTTTTAACATATTTGAAGTTACAGTTACTGTCTCTCCTACAACAATTTCTGGTGCAGAAATAAAGCAACCATAGATATCTGTACTCTTGAAAAATTAAGATGTATTCCTCATCTTTCTTCCTGTCCCTTCTATCACCATTAAAACATCAAGGCAATAGCTACCATTCTTTCAGATGTAAATATGGGGAAGCAATCAAATGAGATAGACTTAAAAGATTCCTTTATGGCCACAATATTAGCAAGCCTGACCCCTCATCTTAGAAACTCTAGCATTAAACATTTTTTAAAACCAAGTTAAGACAGTAATTTCAAAAATTTAAAATGAGTATAAGAGCATCAATGCTACAATTGTTTCCTTGTAACCATTTAATATTCAATTAGTGTGTCAGAGATTCTATATAATACTCCTTTATAAGGTCACTTGCAACTTATGTAAAAAAGTTATATAATTAATAGTGTGGAAAAAAATGTATGAAAGCTACTGGCAGTCTTGGTATCTTACTGCCCAAATGACAATTAAACTAAATCCAAAACTGAAAAGGTGAAACGCTTCCAGAGGACATTGCACACATAGCACATATTCCTCCATGAGGAAATTCTTACTTTCGTTAGAGTAGAATAGAATATTCCTGAATCGATGGGAATATGGATTTGGTCCAGGAATCAAATGAGATGCTGTTCCTATGTTAAGTGAGTGAAGGACAAGTGATCAGCCTTATGTTTATTTGGTGCTTAATTTAAAGAGGACTTCACACATTAGTCTTAATAAAACCTTATGAGGTATGCAGGGTAAATAGTCTGACCCAATTGATCAAATGGAGGGTCAAAAAGACTTGGTGATTTGCCTGAAGTTACACGGCCAATTAATGCAGCGAAGACTGCCACCCTCATCTAATACCAGGAAAAGGACCATAGCTTTACCAGTGCTATGTACCCTGAAGCAAATATCGCGACTGCTAAAATAAGTATGGAATCTGGGGCAGTAAGACAGGACGCTGCATGAATACATTTTATCATCCCACCTGTCCCAAATACTTATTGAAGGTAAATAATAACTATATACTTTCAGGCACTATTAACATAAAGAACTAAGAATGAATAGGTCTGACGCTATGACCTGAGAATCTTGGCTACATGCTCCCTTTATAGAGCCTACATCTTTCATCTATTGAAGTGCTATCGCACAGAATTTATGATGAGGTAAGTGAAAGCAAATACCTCTCGTTGAGACATAACTTGAACCTCTTCCTCACAGGCTGACATCTAAATCATAGTTTCAAAAGATTTTAACAGATTAGACTCAACGGTTAGAAACTCACAGGGGGTTATTCAATTAAAATTCCAAATAATTTGGTAATTATTCCAAATAATCTAGTAATTCATTTAACCAAATGTTTTATTTCCACAACTCTAAAAGGTAGCTAAAAATATGATTTCCTCAGCAGCTTTTTGATAATGTTAGTACAAAAACAACCCAAATTAAAAGGCTTCCTTTCGGCCCGCATCTTGCTATATACTATTTGATTTTGTCATTCATCCTAACTTGCCGAAACTTTCTCCCACTGTGGCTTCCTGGACATGACTCTTGCTTTGTTCATCTCCTCCTTCTCTTCAGCTCCCTTCTAGCCTCCTTTTATGTACCTTTCTTCTTCTTCCTATCCCTTAAATATTAGTCTTCCCTAAAACTTTATTCTTTGTTTACCTTTTTTCCCCAAGGCTAAATGTTTTATATATGTTATTTCATTCAATTTTAAGTTTTAACACATGAATGATTATTCTCATTTTGCAGATGGGAAAACCAAGGCCAGAGACTTAAGGATCTTGAAGAAGTCCATGCAGTTACTAAGTGTCCAAACCAGGATTCAAATGCGGGCACTAGCGTGGTACATCGCATGGATCCCTGACGACTGTGGAGTCTGGCAATCAAGTGACTGCCAGAACCACCCTGGGGAGCATACCAGACTTTTACTTAAGTCACTACTGTTTTGAGTCTGCCTTTGTCTCTCTCTATCGCTTTCTGTTATATTGGAAGAAAAATTATCTTAACTGATACTGAATTTGGTACCAAACGTGGAGTTGTTTAGCAGAATCTAAAATGCAGAACTGGCTTAGTAAGCAGGCAATAGGAGGCAAAGTCAAACAAATACTACAGGCTAGAAAGCCAGGGATTACTGATTTTTTTGTGTCAACCTGGCTGAGCCATGGTGCCCAGGTATTTGGGTAAACATTATTCTGGATGTTTCTATGAGGCTATTTTTGGATAAAAATTGACATTGAAATTGGTGGACTTTGAGTAAAGCAGATTGCTTTTCCTAATGTGAGTAGACCTCATCCAGTCATCTTGAAGGCCTGAAAAGAACAAATCACTGACCTCCCTTGAACTGGAAGGAATTCTGCCAGCAGATGGCCTTCAGACTTGACCCACATCGACTCTTCTAGGGACCTCTAGCCCGCTGGCCCACCCTGCAGATTTTGAACATGTTAGTCTCCATAATCATGTGAGCCAATTCCTTAAAATAAAATTTAAAAATCCCTTTACACACACACACACGCACACACCCTTTTGGTTTCTCTGCAGAACCCTAATACAGCCAGTAAATCTTATTATGCCATGGAATAACATTGAATAACCACTGTTTATGATATCTTGGAAGACAGACCACATGCTAAACAAAGCTTATATGATACTGAGTTGCCTAGAAGAAAATCTCAAAATGTTAGTGTGTGTTAATGAGAGAAGGCTCAGGACAGACCTTGGGAATTGGGAAGCTGAGATGGAAGGAACACAGCTCTGCTAAGGAAGGCTCTGTGCCTGTGGATTATAACCTACATTGACTAAGAATTCAGTAATGTGGGCCTTGTAGGGTTGGAAAAGCTAGCAGATTCTGTGCCCCAAAGGGAAGTGGTGGTAAAAAGGTACCCCTGAAGAGGCAGCTCTTACAGAGATAAGGCCGTGGTCTCACGTCTTGCTCAAGCACTTCCAAGTACATGTTCTTATCTGAGCAATAGGATTCTGTCCAAAAGCAAAGAGGCTGCTTTCATTCATACCTCACCTAATAAAAGGGATAAAACTTCTGATACACACAATCTATGAATCAACTTCAAAAACATTATGCAGAGGGGAAAATCCCAGATAAAAAAGAGTCCATGTTGTTTGATTACATTTTTATGTAGTTTGAGAATAGGCAAAGCTAATCTATAGTAAAGAAATCAGACCAGGGCTGGCCGAGTGGCATGTTGGTTAGGAGCTCGCTTGGGACGCCAGAGGGCCCCGGTTTGGATCCCACATATGAGGGCCAGTGACATTGCCCTCCACAGCTAAGATGCTGAACAACAGCTCAACCTGGAGCTGGGCTGCTGTGAGTCGCCGGCAACGGCGTAGGCTGCAGCCCCTGTGGCAGTGGGTTGCCATGGGCTACCGTGTGTAGCCAGCAGCCAGCGTGAGCAGCCAGCAGCCACAGTGAGCGGCCGTCCAGAAGCCGGCGACTGATCTGCCTCGCCGGGGAAGAGCGGAATGATGGTGCCAACTTGGGCCAGTGAAGCAATGTCCTCCATAACTAGACTGAAGAACAAAACGACAGCAACTTGTCTGTTCCCCTTCCCCCGATTCCCCAGCGCTGTTCCCATCCCCCAATTCCCCAGTAAAAATCTTTAAAACAAAAAACAAAAAACAAGAAATCAGACGAGTGGTTGCCTCTGTGAGTGAACGGATTCTGAAGGAGCACTGGAAATCCCTCTGAGGGATGAAGATATTTGATATCTTGAGAAGGTTGTGGATCACTGTCAACATTTCTTGAAACAAACATTAGCTTAGTGTACACACATGTTGTCACAGACCCAATGGATCCACTTGTAGGGGGGCTGAGGAGCAGCTCCCCCAGCAATCCCAGGATCTTACTAAGATTCTCAGAATTCTAGACCAGGTTCCATGACAAAATGCACCAGCTCCTCTGCAGATCACTAAAGCTGGATGCTTAGTGTTGGTGAGAGACCCATGCAGGTTCTGGTGATAGAAAGATGGGGTTCCTCTTTCTCCTTCTGGGTTCCAGTGTGCCTTTCTTCCCTCCCACTTCTTGTGCTTGCTGCTGACCCTGCTAACTTCATGCCCCGTACCAGAAGCAAGGGCGCGATTACCATATTTCCCCATGTATAAGACGCACCCATTTTTTTTAAATTTGGGGTCTAAAAACTGGGTGCAGCTTATACAGTGGTTGCAGATCGTTGTCAAGTCATTTAAGAGGTGGGGCATTTCAAATGCCACAGATGGAACTGAGGACGAGGCAATATATGAAGACAGTGATTCGTCATCAGACACAGATGAGGACAAGCTAATGGTTGGGAGTTTTGACAGTGATGAGGAGTTGTGTGAATTTTATGATGAATAAAACTTGAGTTCAATAACTTTATGTAATACATTTTTTTCAAATTTCGGGCCCCAAACTTAAGGTGCGTCTTATACATGGGAGCATCTTATACATGGGGAAATACGGTATACACAGTTTCTACAGACTGCTTAACCACCTCCCATGAGTAAGATCTAATTCCTATAAGAAATCCCTGGGCTGGCTGAGTGGCACGTTGGTTAACAGCTGGCTTAGGACGCCAGCTCCAAGTAGCAGGGCCCCAGTTTGGATCCCACATGAGGACCAGTGACACTGTCCTCTACAGCTAAGATGGTGAACAACAGCTCGACCTGGAGCTAGGCTGCCATGAGTCGCCGGCGACTGCGTAGGCTGCCGTGAAGCTGCAGTGGGTTGCCATAAGCTACCGGCATGAGCGGCCGTCCAATGACGGGCGACTGATCTGCCTCACTCAGGAAGAGCGCAATGATAATACCAACATGGGCCAGTGAAGCAACATCCTCCACAACTAGACTGAAGAACAAAAGGACAGCAACTTGTGTGTTCTCCTTCCCTGATTTCCCAAAGCTGTTCCCCTCCCCCGATTCCCCAATAAAATCTTAAAAAAAAAGAAAGAAAAAGAAATCCCTTACATCCCTCTTACCAAACACCAACTGTGATACCTCTACCCTTGGAGAGTAGAACAAACAATGCTGTGCAATGAACTATCAAGTCAAGGAGTTAAAATTCATTCTTTGCCTCATCTTTCCAGATGCACAGCATGTTGTCAAGCTTACAGAATTCTTTTTCAGTTTTCTTTTAACCAGGACAACTTTTATTCATCCTTCTAGACCTGTTACCGGCCAAGAAAGTGCCCCTCCACCCCAAATACTTTTAAGTTTCTTTCCTATAGAAATGTTAAGTCTCCTCCCTAGTTTCTTAGTTTCTTAGCCCGTGGCTTTGATTACTCTTCTCATCAGTCTGTGAATCCTAGGCTAAGATTGCTCCTAGCCTGAATCCTAGAATTCTCCTAGCCCCCTGCTTCTTGATTGCTTTGTAAATCAGTTTCTGAATCCTAAACAACAGAAGTCTCCTATTCTTGCTTCAGATAACTACTTGAAAGTCTGTGACTTCCTAATATCCCCGAGGCCAGTAAACTAAATGCCAAACCCATTCTGGGCCCAGACAATTGACACCACCTGAGTAACAGGCTAAATGGCCACAGACTTCATGAGAGCTAACAGATTTATTAATTAAAATCTATTTTTCCTCATTCAGGGACCTTGGGGATACAGAGGATACCCCAACAAGATTGCCAGTCACAACCAAAGAAACCAACACGTTCTTCCAGGCGGAGCTCGAGACCCCTTCCTCTCATCTGAGATCAGCTAGGGCGAGAGTTCTGTGAATCCCCCAATAGGCAGGGACAGCTCTACGCCCCTGCCCAGCAGGAAGCAGATACAGAAGAAGAGACTTCCTGTCCCTCAGCTTCCCATAGAGATTTTATGGGGATCACGTCTCTCAAGGGGAAAACTAGGCAGGCAGTTAGAGGCAGGCATTGGGTCTCTGCATTCTTGCACATCCCACAGAATATGACCGTCCGGTGACCTCCCCTCTCCACCCAAAACTTTTCATTGTAACTACTCCTGAAACAAATGGGTACAAAATACCCAACTAGATCAGACCAGTCACTCGCACCTGCGCAGTACCTCTTGACAATCACAGGTACCAATCAAGTGGTCTGACACCCTAAGGAGAACAGCCCATTCTAGAGAAGGGATAAAAACCCCAAGTCCTGGGAAGTCTGCCCTTTTTCCTTTTTTTGGACACCCTGCTCTTTTGACAGCTTCTTCCTTTTTGAGCCCTTTAAACCTCGCCCTTGTGCGTGGCCTGCTCCAAACTCTTTGGAATGTAATTTCTCTTCTATTAATGGGCCCTTGAGCCATTCTCTACTGCTCGGGCCCACTTCTACTTCTTTGAAACGTATTATCTCTTCGAATAAACACTTTTTCAGTACTTTACTCCGACATCTCATTCAATTCTTTGCTCGAGGTGCCAAGGGCCTGGACTTTGCGCCGAGAAGGGCCCAATTTCTGACAACAGACCCACTTCAAAACTCACAGTCTCGGGCCGGCCGAGGAGCCCGTTGGTTAAGAGTTGGCTTGGGATGCCAGTTCTGAGCAGCAGGGCCCCCATTTGGATCCCACATGATGGCCAGTGATGCTGTGCCCTCTACGGCTAAGATGGTGAACAACAGCTCAACCTGGAGCTGGGCTGCTGTGAGTTGCCGGCGACAGCGTAGGCTGCAGTGGAGCTGGCCAGCAGCGGGCGTGAGCTGCTGTGAGCTGCCCATGAGCGGTCGTCCAGAGGCCAGCGAGTGACTGCCTCACCCGGGAAGAGCGCAATGATAATACCAACATGGGCCAATGAAGCAACGTCCTCTACAACTAGACTGAAGAACAAAAGGACAGCAACTTGTCTGTTCCCCTTCCCTGATTCCCCAATGCTATTCCCCTCTTCCAATTCCCCAATAAAAATCTTAAAAAAAACAAAACCTCACTGTCTCTGAAACCTTCACTAATCCCCCATAGAATTCCTCCATCTTGTTTTTCCCAAGCAATAAGATTTCAGCTCCTTGAAAACAGGGTTTATATTACATTTTCTTTGTATTTTTTATACCTGGGATGCCAAAAAAATGTATACACATTTTAAGAAGTGTTATCTATGCTCAAGCAGTAGTTCACCATAATCAGAAGTGTCTGGACGCTGATGGTCACCTCTTGTAATTGCAGAAGTCAAACGTGACTTGTATTCATCTTTTGTTGTTGGTATATATTATTACAATTAAAAGTTTTTTCCTTTATTAAAATGTGTATACATTTTTTTGGCACCCTCTGTATATAGCACAACTGGAAAGTATGCATCAAAATATATTTTTTAAACAAGTAAGTGCTACCTTAATTAAGAGGTGATTCAGGCAGAGAACTTTTCAGTGTAAAACGAAGGAATATATTAATTGCAACTAACACTCAAAAATTCAGAAAGGGAACAACTCAAACAACCTATAACTCTTAAGTTATAGAACAGATGAAAATAATAGCGGCCAAAAGCTTTATTTGGAAAAAAATAATGAAACTGTAGCCAAGAATTAATTTATAAAATGAGAAATGTCCCTCTCTTGTCAACAGAGGTCATGGGTAAATTGCTACAGAAAGTTAAAATAATCCTGTTAATGAAGGTTACTATTCAATATTTGTGGTCTCCTTTCTGACTGAGTTGAAAAGTTTCGTACCTTTTAGTAAGTGAACTTGACCCTGGAAAACCAGGCCACTACTTTCAAATTGAGATTATGTGGTACTGTGATACTGTGATTTATAATTAAAAACATATATTTGGTCTTCATCTCCTTTTCTGGCACAAAGCTCCTAAAATCTTGGGATTTCCTAAGTGATGAGAGCAACAAAGGTGTCTTTTGTTATGCTAATGAGGCAACACTGGGACTGCACCAAAGGATGGGGGCTGGTTGCCAGGGGAACCAACCCTGTGACTAGAGGTTTGGAAAAGTCTCACCCCTAGACCTCTGGGGAGGGGAGAGGTGCTGGAAGTTGAATCAACTTCTAATAGCCAATTAGTTAATCAATCAAGCCTAGGTAATGAAGCTTTCATAAGAAACAAAAAGTTAGGGTTCAGAGGGCTTCTGGGTGGGTGAACCCGTGGAGGTACTGGGAGACTGACCTGCCCAGAGAGCATGGAAGCTCTGTGCCCCTTCCCATATATTTTGCCCCATGCATCTCTTCCATTTGGCTGTTCATCTGTATCCTTTATCATATATATCCTTTAATAGGCTTGTAAATGTAGGTAAACTGTTTTCCTGAGCTCTGTGAACTGCTCTAGCAAATTAACCAAACCCAAGGAAGGGGAACTTCTGATTTATAGCTGACTGGCCAGAAGCAAAGGTGACGACCTGGACTTGCCACTGGCATCAGAAGTGGGGTGGTGGCAAAGTTGAGGGACTGAGCCCTTAACCTGTGGAATCAGACACTATCTCCAGGCAGACAGTGTTGGAATTGAGTTAAACTGTAAGACACCCAGCTGGTGTTGTAGAGAACGGCCTGGTGGTGTGGGGGGAAATCCCACCACCACATTGGAATTGGTACCAAAACCATTTTAGGTACCCAAAATGCTATTAAGTCATATTTTAAAAAAAATGTGATCCCTAACCCTGCTTTTTTGGAAACAGAAGGGTAACCTAACATAGTAGGTTAGTCGGGAAGTGGGATTTAAAAGAAAAAAAATAGAACTAGTCTTTTAAAAAATTATTAGCTTAATTTGATGTACCAATAGAAATATTTTAATTACTACAAGATTATTTAACAAATGGTAAAACTACAACTTTAACCAACTATTATGAGCTCCACAAAGCTTTTATCTCTGTTGTTCCTTTTTTGCCTCACCTCACCCTAAATGTTTATTCTTCTATATTCCATATATTTATTTTCCTCTAAGCATAAGCATTCTCAGGAATTTCTGTTTCATTTACTTTTCCTTACCATTCCATATTTTTTTCTGTGTTACATTGTTGGGTTATAGTGTTCCCTTCCAATTTTTCTATTTTTGTTCCTTTTCAGCAGTTCCCATTTTCCCACTGCCTGTTTCTCATCATTTCACTCATGTGATACATTTGTATCAGTTTACTATTTCTGCTGGTAAACAGCAATCTGGGCAAGAAAGCAAATAAACAATTCCTACCACTATTGTGCAGTACAAACAAAGAGAACATTAAGGTGAAAAGTTGAAGCTCATATACAATCTATCAAATAAATGCAGATTTAAAATTAAGTTTCAGGTACTATAAGCATCTGAATCACAGATATTTCTGGGTTTATAGTTACCCAGTGTTATCCTCAGTTTCAAAAGTATTATTTTACAAGCCTGGAGGGTATTCTTTACTGAGCTCACAGTAAGTAATCCAATTTCTAGATATCAAACTGTTTATTACCAAAGAAGTTCTGTAAATTCAAGATAAAGAAACATGACCCAGCTTGCTATTTTCAGAGATGCCATACCCAGCAGCTACCTTTGTCAACCTAAGAAACAGAAACAATGCTGATGATAATTATCTTCTGTCCACTGGCAGTAAGTCTTTCCCTTGAAGAAAGGATATTTTTCATATAGTGCTGGTAGAGCAGAGTGGTGACACTAAATACTGCTGAAATAGATTACAAATGACAAGTCTTAACGTTTATTATCAGTTTCTACTTGGATCTCAAGTTTAATCCATCTTTTCAAGAGTTAATTACCTCATTAACATGGGCATGGGGGATAGTTAGGAATTAAAAACTCTGCTGAGATTAAACATAAGAAATCCAGTTTTGTGTTGCTTAAATTAGAAAAGGGTGACAAAAGACACATTAAGGCTAACTGTAGGCCTAACTTTAAGATAGGGTCTTTGATCTACTATCAAATATAGTCTCTTCAGTCATACAAAGAAAAAGAACTGAAAAGCTTTCAAGAAAATGACCAGAGTTGACTTGATTTTGGCCCCTAGAAAATGTGCTTTAAAATGAGGAGATTGCTTATCACTGATTTAAATAATTTTCTAAAGTTTTTATCAAACTTTTTTTTTTTTTAATAACAAGAAACTTTCTCCTACTGAAATCTGACAAGCATAAGTAGATAAAGTTCTCACACCTCTCACTGGTTGAACTAAGAGGCCCACCTGGTCATCCTCCTCTCTTCCCTCCAGATGGCTCCTGAAACAATGCTACAGAATCCCTGTCTTTACAAAGCAAAGCTTAAAAACCACTATCCTAAATAATTCGTTGGAAGAAAACAACAGCTGTCTCCTATTAAAGAACAAAGTCTTTGATTCCTGCAGTGGCCAGGGTACGAAATAATTAAAAGCCCATAAAGTTTACTAAAGGCATTTTAGTGACTCCATTTGGGTCATAACATGGGAAGTTCAGATACCTGTGGTGAGTGGTAGAATGAGGCCAAGTACCAAGAAAACCTTTCTGATGCAAGAAGCAAAGTTTTCAGTTTGTTTGATATCCACTAGGGGCTTTTCAAGTTATTAAGAAAAATAATTTGAACTCTTATTAACATCAATGATATTTTACAAGTCGGATAGCTATGATAGTTAAATAACTATGAGTTAATGAAATGCTAACATATCATCTTATTTTGAATATCTTTGTTTTTTTTAACTTTAGCCTATTGATAATCATTACTTACCTTGAAAATTATAGTAACTTCCTAATTAGCTTTCCTTTCTCTATTTGCTCCCTTGTATCTACCCTCTATGTGAAATAAATTAATCTATCTAAAATAAATGTAATCCCAGCTAACATCGTACTCAACGGAGAAAAGCTGAAACCATTTCCTTTAAGATCAGGAACAAGACAAGGCTGTCCACTTTCTCCACTTTTATTCAACATAGTCCTAGAAGTTCTAGCGACAGCAATCAGACAGGAAAAGGAAATAAAAGGCATCCGCATAGGCAAGGAAGAAGTAAAATTGTCATTATATGCAGATGACATGATACTATATATAGAGGATCCCAAAGTCTCTATCAAAAAGCTATTGGATCTAATAGACAAATTCAGTAAAGTAGCAGGATACAAAATCAATACTCAGAAATCAGTTGCATTTGTATATACCAATAACAAGCTATCGGAAGGAGAAATCAAGAAAACAATTCCGTTTACAATCGCTTCAAGAACTATAAAATATTTAGGAATAAATTTAACCAAAGAAGTAAAAGACCTGTACTCTGAAAACTATAAAACACTGAAGAAAGAAATAAAAGAAGACACAAACAAATGGAAAAACATTCCATGCTCATGGATAGGAAGAATTAATATAGTTAAAATGTCCATATTGCCTAAAGCAATATATAGATTCAATGCAATTCCCATCAAACTACCTAGGGCATTTTTCTCAGAAATAGAAAATATAATCCAAAAATTTATATGGAACCAAAAAAGACCACGAATAGCCACGGCAATCTTGAGAAATAAGAACAAAGTTGGGGGGATCACGCTTCCAGACATTAGAACATACTGTAAGGCCACAGTAATCAAAACAATATGGTATTGGCATAAAAATAGGCATATAGATCAATGGAACAGAATAGAAAGCCCAGAAGTAAATCCAGGCCTATACGGGCAGTTAGTATATGACAAGGGAAGCAAGAAGTTACAATGGGGTAAGGATAGCCTATTTAATAAATGGTGTTGGGAAAATTGGACTGACACATGCAAAAAAATGAAACTGGACCACCTCCTTACGCCACTTACAAGAACAAATTCAAAATGGATTAAAGACTTAAATATAAGACCTGAGACCATAAAACTCATAGAAGAAAGTATAGGGTCTAAATTTGCAGACATCACCTGGAGCAATATTTTTACTGATACATCCCCGCGGGCTACGGAAGTAAAAGAAAAAATGAACATATGGGACTACATCAAACTTAAAAGTTTTTTCACAACAAAAGAAATCATCAATAAAACAAAACGGAAGCCTACTGAATGGGAGAAGATATTTGATAATGATATATCAGATAAGGGATTAATATCCCAAATATATAAAATGCTCATGCAACTCAACACCAAAAAAACAAACAACCCAATTCAAAAATGGGCAGAGGATATGAAGAGATGTTTCTCCAAAGAGGACATACAGATGGCCAACAGGCATACGAAAAAATGTTCAACATCACTTAGCATTAGGGAAATGCAACTTAAAACCACAATGAGATACCACCTCACCCCGGTCAGAATGGCTATCATCAATAAATCAACAAACAACAAATGCTGGCGAGGCTGTGGGGAAAAGGGAACCCTGGTGCACTGCTGGTGGGACTGCAGGCTGGTGCAGCCATTATGGAAATCAGTATGGAGGCACCTCAAAAATCTGAAAATGGAACTACCTTATGACCCAGCAATCCCACTCTTAGGTATTTATCCAAAAAATCCCAAGACATTAATCCAAAAAAATATATGTACCCCTATGTTCATTGCGGCGTTATTCACAATAGCTAAGACTTGGAAACAACCAAAATGCCCATCGGTAGATGACTGGATTAAGAAACTTTGGTACATTTATACAATGGAGTATTATTCAGCTATAAAGAAGAAGGAAATAGTACCCTTTGCAACAATATGGATGGAACTAGAGAACATTATGCTAAGTGAAATAAGTCAGTCAGAGAAAGACAAATATCATATGATCTCACTTATACGTGGATTCTAAGGAACTGAATGGATGGGAGAAGTGGATGGAGATAGTCTCAGAGACACAGAGGAAGAACTGAGGGTTGTTAGTTGGGAGGGGGTGGGGATGAAGGAGAGGGGAAGGGATGAGACAATACAAATTGGTAATTGCAATATGGCCTCAGGGATAGAAAAAGACAGTCTGAGGAATACAATCAATAATGTTGTAAGCATTTCTTAGGGGGCCAGATGGACCAATGTCCTTTTGGGGAGTCCACTTCATAGTTGATGTAGAGGCCTGACCACCGCATTGTATTTCTGAAACTGATGTTGAATAATACTGTATGTCAACTATAATTATATATACATATAACCTCGGGACATGGAGTAGAGTGCGGGAACGGATTCAATGGAATTGTAATAGATAAGCATGATATCGGGGGTGGGAGGGCAGTGGATGGGGGGAGGGGGGTTGTTATTTTGTGAAGGTGAAAAGGGTAACTATTGCATTGTTCTGTACACCTGAAACTAACAATAAAAAAAAACAAAAAAACCTTAAACCTGAAAAAATAAAAAAATAAAAAATAAATAAAATAAATGTAATCATGTTACTCCATTATAAAAAATACTTAAGCAGCTCCCCATTAGATGTGTGTGTGTGTGTGTGTGTGTGTATGTGTGTGCGTGTGTGTGTGTGTGTGTAAAACAGTTGTATTGTTATGGAATGAGCAATCAAATTAAATATTACCGAAAAGCACAGGCAATTAAAACAAATAGCAGCACTTTCTAGCTCAAGACTAAGTAGGGACAGTAGAGCCCCACTTTTTAACAGCCAAAATAGGGTGGCCCTGAAGGGTTCTGGAGATAGCATGAAAACCACTAACAAAACAAAGTTTGTATGTTTCTAATAATATGAGCATAAAAATATACATAGCAGAGCTTGACAGAACTGCAAAGAGGAAGGTACAAATTCAAATCATACTTGGAGATTTTAACACACCTCTTTCAATAATTAACTGGAGATCAGTTTTGTTTTGTTTTTTAAATAATATAGATGATTTGAATGACAGAATTAACAAATGTTATCTAATGAACATGTATAAAATACTGTACTAATAAACAAATGTAAAATTTACATTCTTCTCAAGCACAAATAAATATTTATAAAAATTAACCTACTATGAGGTTATGAAGCAAGTCAAAATAAATTTCATAGAGGGTTGATATAGTATAGTCAATTCTCTCTAATCACAATAAAAAACAGAAAATAATACAAAAGATAACCAGCAAATCCCCATATGTCTGGAAATAGAAAACAAACCAACAATTAAAAAGATAAGCAAAGATAAATGTTGCATCTTGAAAGGATATAAAAATCTGATAAATCTCAGGCATGACAAATTAACAAAAATAAAAAGGAGTACATCATTATAAATCCTGCACATTAAAAAAGGTAACAGAGAAATTGTACACAACTTTATGTCAATATATTTGTAGACTTGAATAAGATGGGAAAATTACTAAAAAGAAAGAAAAAAAAACCCTAGAACTCAGAACTGATTCAAGAAGCCAGAGAACACATTTAAGAATCCTGTAACCATTAAAGAAACTGAATGAATGGTTAAATATTTTCCTACAAAGAAACCTCCAGGCCCACAAGGCTTTAGCAGGTTCTATTAAATAGTCAAAAAATAATAATAATAATAATAATTATAATGTTACATAAACCATTTCAGAAAATATACATGAGAGACCACTCCTAGATTCATTCTATGAGACTAGTATAACCTTGATTCCAAATTATAATAAGAATATTTCAAGCATGAAAAATTACAGGCCAGTCTCACTTATGAACATATGTGTAAAAATCCTAAGCAAAATGTTATATAGAATCCAGGAAAAAAAATACACACACACACACACACACACACACACACACACATATATATATATATATATATATATATATATATATATATATATATATTCTATATATTACATATATTATATATATTGCCAAAACAAGCTAGAGACAAATTTTGAGACTTCATAAACTTATCCATATCATGAAATACTGGAAAATGTAAAAACTCTCCAAATTGATACATTTAATGTAATTCCAATCAAAATCCCAACAAGTTTTTCACAAAACTTGACAAGCTGATTCTAAAATATACATAGAAATGCAAAGGGGTTAAAAATAGCCAAGATACTCTTAACAAAACAAACAAAACAAAATAAAACAAGGGAAGATTTGCACCTACATATTATGATATTAATACCATGGTAATTAAGTTAGTATTTGAGGATCAATACATAAGCGGTTAAATGGACTAGAAGTCAGATCCATGTTAATGTGGACATTTGACTTATAACAGAAGCAGCATTACAGAGTACTGGAAAAACAACAGACTTTTCGTGTGTGTGTGTGTGTGTGTGTGTGTGTGTGTGTGTGTGTGTGTGTTTTCTTTTTTAGCTGAGCCATCCTGCTACCTGTTGGCAGCTCAGCGGCTGCTCAGCTCGGGCCGGGACTCAAACCACTGTTGCTCAGAGCTCAAACTCTTGAGCGAGCTCTTAACCAACTGAGCCACTCGGCCAGCCCTACAACAGACTTTTCAATAAATATTATTCTGACAACTGAGTATACACATGCAAGAAAAAAGGAGAAAGTGAGGAAGAGAGGGAGGGAAAGAAACTAGATTCCTACCCCATGCTAATAAGCAAAAATCAACTTGAGATGGATTTTAGACCTAAATGTGGGAGTTAAAAAATAAAGCTTTCAGAAAATAAAACGAGATTATCTGGCACATGGAAAGATTTCTTAAACAGGGCACAGAAAAACATTAATCATAAATGAAAATGCAGATATAATAAATTACATAAAAATAAACTCTTTTTGTAAACCCTCCTTCCAAAAAAAACCAAAGAACAAACAAACAAACAAAAAACCACCAGAGAGTAAAGGGCAAGGCACCAAGCCACAATATGGGAGAAAATATTTTCACTCCAACGTCAAAAACTTTGAAGGGGCTGTTATTTTATCCTGCTTGCAAGCTAAAAAGTTAAACTGCCAGTTTCATGGATGCTGGCTGAGGACATGAGACTCCTGAATCAGAAATGATGGGCAGTTAATTACGCACAACAATAATAACAGCCAAGTCAAACAAGGTTTGAATCTGCCCTGTTTACCACTGGTGCCTGGAACATAAAAGGCATTTGATAAATATTTAAGAAAGGATAAACAGTTGGAGGACCATCTCCATCTTTGCCTCCTGTTTCTATAAAGGAGGAGATTTCTCCTCTCCTACTCACAAGGCAGAAGGTAGGCATTTTGCTGCAGTGAACAATTTAAGACTCTCTCTACCTATTGACTTGAGCCTCTATAAACAAGGACAGAAGAAGTAGCTAATGTAGTCAATGAATGGCATCGATTCTTATTACTAGTGGATGGTGCCAAAATGGATGAAGTCACCAGTTACAAGCATCACAACCTCTCTTGTTCTCTTAGACCTGCCTGAGCTCTGGCGCAACAGGTCCTATTTCTTCATCCTCTTCATCATGTTTCCATGCAGGGGATATAAGGGGAGAGCTCTTACTTTCTGTCTAACAGCTGGCTGGATGAGACAAGTGAGTTCCAAGATTTAGAGGTGGGGCTGGAATAAAAGGCTTGCACTTGGGACTTGAGTCCAAATCATGTTTTCCATTTCGTTTCATCAGAGGTGCTGAGCTGGGTCTTAGGGGTGAGTTAACACAGAGGATTGGATTGTTAAATCAGATGTTCATGAATCAGAGATCTTAGCCACTATAGGCTTTACTAATAATTTCAAGTATACAGCAATCAAGTGGCACCAAGAGAAGCAGGGACATCCAATGTGTCTTCCTAAGTCAGCATGTTTTCTAGCTCAAAATAATAGAAGAGCTCTCAGCAAAGTTCACAGGTCACCTCACACAATGGGGAGCATTTAGACTGTCACATCTCCAGTACACCTCAGGGAGTTGAACAGCTTCTATGACATTCTCCAAGAAGTCATGCCTCATAAATCTATAGAGTCTAGGTTGTATTTATCATAGGCAACCCTAACCGGGGACATTCTCCTCAAAGCACGCCATATGTAAGAGTTCTCCTCTTAGCAAAATTCATTAGTCTATTTACCAAGGAGGTCAGGTATCGCCATGTTTAACTGGGTCACCTGCCTTCTTTCTTTCTGTGGGAGTATCTCTCGAGAAATGTAAAGAGAAATGGATCACAGGCCAGCTGCTAACTCCTTCCCTAAAGAGTCATGAAGCTCTTGCCTGGATCATTAAAAAAGCTGATGTTTTAATCTCCATTAAGATATGTTTTTGTATCTACTATTGCACTAATGAGGTACTATCATTAGTAAGAACAGTCTTTGATACTCCTAACTACCTGAATCAATGAATGAATGAATGAGTGATTTAATATGTAGCCATTTTATAACTATGTTTTCAAAGCTACTTAATAATTAAAGTGTTCATAATAAATTAAGTGGAAAAAAGGTATCAAACTGTATATCACTGATTTCTATGATTGTAAATACTGCACATAGTCAAAGGAAATAAGTCAGCATAATAGTTTTTTTCAATAAATGGCTTAATTTCTTCTTTATACTTCTTTGTATATTCTAAATGATTTATGAGACTATATTAATTTCATGATTAGGAAAAATTATTAGAAAAAAAGATCTTCACTTTAAATATGTATCTGATGCTTATTTGGTAAAACACACCTTCTTACACCTGCACCACATCCTCGACCTCAGCAAAGTCGGCTCTCCCTCTTCTTGCTCCCTTTGCACCCTAACAATTCCTGCTATTATTACATTATTACCATATTTTATGATAACTGTTCTGAGGACCTTGAGAACACAGATCATTTCCTATATATTTTAGCATCTGCAATCCCTAGCAGAGTTCCTGATACAAAGTAGATACTTAATAAATGTTGGATAAATTCATAAGTGCTGATAAAAAAATCATTTTCAAGATTGTATTTCATACTGTTAATCGACACTTGAGATATATTTTTATGTCTGAAAATATAGTAGCTACAAACTATAGCTACAGATGTCTCTTCAACCTTTTACAATTTCACTTAATATGGAATATTTTCATCTATAAACTCTTACTAAAAAGAAGCATGTACTTTGTCCAAACAAATTACAGATTTCCAATCTTAGAACCTCTGAGTCCTGACACCTAACTAAAAAAAAAAAAAGAAGAAGAAGAAAAATGTCACGTCCTGCGTGGCAAGGGCAAATGGAACTCGAGAGGGGCGACGCAGATTGAATAAGAACAAGAGACAAAAGTAAGATAAGAGCGAGACCAAGGGACTCAGCCAGAGAAGACTGAGCCCCGAATCGGGTCAACGCATGGCTTTTATTGAAAATTTTTAAGGAAGTAAAAACTGCTGTGAATTAGTAACCATGTGTTATTGTGTGCCATAAGGCTGTTTTCCATTAACCTATCCCCATTGTATTCCAACAAATGCTATGGCTTCATACATCACTACACAGCTCCAGGACACCTTGTTGTTACTGTGTCCTCCCATATAGGGGAGATAACTGATATTATTCCATCAGGTCCCAGTCATACTGAGACACCCCCCGAGAAAGCTTTACCGATATCATTCCACCGGGCCTCAGTCATACTGAGACACTCTCTCATGACTAATAGGGTCAGGAGCTAATGCAGCAGGAGGGTGGGGGGGTCTTGCAATCGGCTGTAAGGCAACAGAAAAAGGAGGAGAGGGAGGAAGAGGAGGATTAGTAGTAGTAGCAACAGTAATACGAGCAGTAGTAGTAATAGTTGTTTGCTTTTGTCTTCTGAATTCCAAACATAAGACTAAGCATATGATGACAGTACACCAAGTTAACTGAGTTAGTTGAACTTTAAAAAGAAAACATATACATAGCTGAAATAGTGGTGGAAATACTCCATTCTAATAGAACCATAGGTCCAAAGATTATTTTTCCAGGATGAACACATCAACGTTTTGGTCACCATGCTGACGAATGATGGAAGACCCATGCTCCACAGTCACAGGGTATCGCTTATCTCAATAGCATAACAGACAGAGGTTGGTGATTTTTTTTTTAACGGTTCTTTTAAAATACAATTTTTACTGTCAGAGTACCACTTTTTAAGAGTTGTTATCTGGATGATTTATACAAATTTTCAAAATGTTACAAAATAATCCAAGCTTCCTTTTTCAATGAGTTCACAAATTGGATTTTACTTGTCAAGTGGTGAGTAAAGAAAACCAGAAGGGGTCAGTATTTTAAACATGATTGATTTCCTCTGAGGAAATGGATGACATGATACATTACTGCAATAAGATACCTATATTTTTGTTATAAATCATACTCTTCAGTTTGTGCTTTCCCACCTAAAAATCATGTAAACTTCTCTTGCACAAATACCATGGCCACTTTCTAAAAAGACTACATAAATATCATTTCTAGCATATTTTCCCACTGTTTTTCTTAATATATGTAAATAAAAATGAGGCAAGAGAACCTGATTATGTAGTGTGTACATACACAGTATGTAATAGAAATGACTAGTCTCAGAAATTATTTTGAGACATGGTATCAAAAGTATACTTTCAAATGGGACTCTATGAATAGAGTCTATTCTATTAATAGAATTGGCTTATATTCAATTATTCCTTATATCCTTCCCCACATTCTCATCTTCTGAAAATGGTTTGGGGGAGACACATGTGTAATAGAGTTGAATATATCTCTTTGTTTCCATGTTTTATACATTTCATAGAAGATTCTAATTTTTCCACTTCTATAGAATAAATCAAAGAGTGAGTCCTCAATAAGTATACAGTGAACTCATACGCTTTGGGATCTTTCTCCTATCATTACTGTATCTTCCAGTAAGCTTTTTGTGCTAAAAACAGATTATTATTTTCATGATAATATATATTATACATTTTCTATATGAACATTAGTTTTTTAAAGAATTAAAAAAGGCATTACATACCTATTTACTATTCCATATCTACTAACATTACTCCTTTAAAAAAATTTAACATCAAGAAACTTCTATTAAATAAAGTACTAATTTTCATTTAAATATCACATTCATAAAAATATGTATAAGGCTAATATTTGGTTATAGAATATTTGATTGTAGAATATAGTGTTTTTAAAAGCTAGAATTCTGAACAGCATGCAGGCTGTCTATTTAATGTAAACATGAATGATTTCTAGTAAGGTAAATGAACATATAGCCATGGAAGGCATATAGTATCTTTATGTATCTTATCTGTCAGCAGAAAAATGAAGATACAGCTCTAGTCTTTGATAAAATAGCATAATCAAAAAGCTCTGCTAATTTGCTTACAACTATCCTTTCCACTCCCCTTCTCCCTTCTGAGTGCCATCTTCTGTCCACAGTATCAGGGTAGGCAATGCTTGCCTGCCTTCTAATGGGTCTTTGCAAATGCAAGTAAGGATCCAGTATCAATCCTTTACACCTTTGACTAAAACTCACACACATCAGTGTATTTACTCTCTTGCTTATGTTTGCATTTAAAATTTTTTATTTTTTATTGTGGCAAAAAAAAAAAAAAAAGATTGGCTTTTGTTAAAGGCAGGTAATGCAATAACTGAGTGAGGAAGATCTAAAGAAAGAGAAACTTCTTTGTACGTGATATAGTGATAGAACTATCCCTGATGAGAAAATTGCTATAGACATTTTTTTCCTTCAGTTTTTTGGAGTCAGAAGATAAAAGAGAGATTATGGCTGGAATTATCATTTTTCCTTTATCTTTTTTAACCCCCAGACTTGTACATGTTAGAGAATTAGAACCATTATCTGTGCCTATAGCTTGGGTATCTGCTCTTTCCCCTTTATCATTATAATTACACACTCAAGGGACTCAGAGTTTCAGCTGCTTCGGCTGGCTCCAAAACCTCTCACACAGACCAGGCAGCAGAGGTGGCGAATACAGATGAGCTGCCCAAGGAAAAGAATGGAAGATTTCTGGTGTGATGGTCTTTCCAAACCACATGATTACATGGAAACCTACACTCATAGTGACTGAGAGATCAGGTGTGGCCCTGTCAATATGCCACTAGAGTGATGTGGAGCTAAAGCCACTCCTCTTTGTGGAGTAAGGTGACGGGAGAGAGGAATGGCCACTAAAGGAGAGCCTTGCTGTCACGGCAAGGAGAGCCTTGTTGTTACAGCATGAGAACGCGCCCGTGTGAGCTTTACATAAGGCACGACCTTTGTGATGAGAACTGAAGTGCTATATGATGCTAAGGGAAATGTATTACATGGGGAAAAAAACTAAACTAAAACTAAAACCATGCTTTGCTTATGAAAAATCAATTCTAATCAAGTTATGTGAATTGCTTTACATTTATGCCTAATTACCATGTAGCACAATAACGATCGTATCATTTTTGCCAGATTAACTTTGCTATTAATTTAATTACAGATGTAAATTATAAACACTTAGCCTTTATAATTTAGTGTTTTTCAGCAATTATTGACTGACATCCTTCTACATGCCAGACGACAAGTTATATAATGGGAATAAAAACCATCAGACAACCCCTGCTCCCACAGGACTTAGAGTCTTGTTGAGGAGAGAGGCAAGTACTGGGCAAATGTCAAGCAGAGAAACGGACAATCACATTTTTAAATAAAAGTAAAGACATGAGGGGAATATTAATGTCAGTCCTAGGGAGTCAGGTAAGGCTTCAATAAGGAGATATCAGAGCTAATTCTTGAAGAACCAGCAAAGTTAACCAAGAGAAAGGGGAGGATGAGTTAGAAGAACTCTTTAAGCAAAAGGAGCAGGAAAGGCACTGGCCTCAGAAATGAGACACTGTAGGGCTGGCCGAGTGGCACGTTGGTTAAGAGCTGGCTTGGGATGCCAGCTGTGAGCAGCAAGACCCCGGTTCAGATCCCACATTAGGGCCAGTGATGCTGCGCCCTCTACAGCTAAGATGGTGAACAATAGCTCGACCTGGAGCTGGGTTGCCAAGAGCCGCTGTGAGCGGCCATCCAGTGGCCGGCGACTCATCTGCCTCACCTGGGAAGAGCACACTGATAATACCAACATGGGCCAGTGAAGCGATGTCCTCCACAACTAGACTGAAGAACAAAAGGACAGTAACATGTCTGTTCCCCTCCCCCAATTCCCCCAATAAAATCTTAAAAACAAACAAAAGAATTAAAACAAACAAACAAACAAATGAACCTGGAAATAGTTGTAATGTACAGCATAGTTACTACATGCAATAATACTTTATTGCATTGTTGAAAGTTGCTAAGACAGTAGATCTTAAAGTCCCCATCACACACACAAACACACACACACACAAAAAAAAAAAAGAAATGAGACACTGTAAGGAGTCTGAGAAGCTGCTCAGATGGAACACAAGGCAAGAAGGATCCTGAGAAGATGAGGCTAGTGAAGCAAGAAGGAACCATACCCAAAGAGGACTTGAATATCATACTAAGAATTTGACATTTAATAGTAATGGGGAACCACTGCAGGATGTCAAAAAGGGAAAATGACAAGAACAGATTTACATTTCAGATCAGGTTTGGCTTTACTATAGAAAGCGAGGTAGCAGAGCTCACACCTGGAGACATGCAGGGCAGTTAGAAGCCAGTTGCAATGATTTAGGTAACTGACACTGGTGGCTTGGATTAGGCTATTAAGGATGGCGAGAACTGGATGGACTTGACAAATATGTAACAGGTACAACTGAAATGTCTTAGTGATAAGAGTAGATATGAGAAAGCGGAGTTGGAGATGAATCTCTGACTTAGGCAAATACATGGTGGTATGTATGGCAATTACTGAGATACAAGAGGGAGGAAAAGAGGCAGGTTGCTGGGACTTCTATTTGTTTTTTTTGTTTTGTTGATTTTGGTTGGGTGGTCGTAGAAAAGCATTAGAAATTATGAGTTTATGACAAACTGAGTTTTATGTGTCTGAGGGGCTTCCAAATGGAGATCTCTGATACGTAACTGAATATATAGGTCTGAGACAAAGGAGAAAGATCTGGGTTTAGACCCAAATTAGTAGATGGCATCTTATATCAGTTGAAGCCATCAAATAAATAGGGAAGAGAGCTAATGTCAGTAGCCTAAGGAAATCCCAAATTTATGATATGAGCTAAGAGCAAATTAGAATAATTAGTAGAAAGAAAACCAGGAAAGTATATATACATATGATCACAAAAATCAAGGGAAGAGGATATTTTAAGAGGGAACAAGCAGTCAACTGTCAACTGCAACAGAAAGTGTAGCTCTAGTACAGCCGTTTCAGGGAACAAGTTAACATACAGGGGTGCCAAAAAAATGTATGCACGTGACTTATATTCATCTTTTGTTATTGGTTTATAGTAAGTATTACAATTTAAATACAGTTTTTTTCCTTTCTTAAAATGTGTATACATTTTTTTTGGCACCCTCTGTGTTTACCAAAATGTTTGATTTTCAATTCCACTTCTTGATATTTAGTCAAGAAAAATTTTAGCATATGTGTCCAGTGAGACAAATTAACGAACAGTTTGTAAAAGTAAAAAAAAAAAGAATGTAATTGTCCAAAAATAAAGAATTAAATAGAATATGATAGACTAACTCTATTGAATATTTCACAGAATTTGAAGAGAACAAAGTAGATCTATATGGGAAAAGATTAAGAAATATTAAATACAAAAAAGAGTTAGTTTCAAAACAATAATTACATAATAACAGCAGTTATTTTTTAATGTATTTCCCTCTCTATATATGTATATACTCATATAGTTGTAAGAAAACCTATTTTAAAAGTTTGGAAAAGTATACACCAAACTTAAGTCCAACAGTTGACCCTGTGAACAAAGCTGGTATTTGGTTGGGTCTTTAGCCAAGGGGGTCTTTTGCTTCATTTGTATTATTTGAATATATTACAATGACTTGAGACAAAGTGGAAGGAAAGCGGTATATAAAACACAGAAAGCTTGGTAATTAACAGGAAGAAAAAGAGGGGAGGATTTTTCATGAGAGAGAGAACAAAATAATACGTATTCTTAGGAAGACTGGTGCTTACAGCTTAAAAAAAATTATAGGTCATAATGCTAATAAGCCATCATAAAATTTAGTGTCTGTTACAAGGTGTAAGGTCTACCAATATCAAGACCAGAGTAGCAGGAATAATTAAGAAGCCAAGTTAAGAAAGTTTAGGTGAGAAAGAAGACATAAAGCAGGAGCTATACATCCCAAAGCTAATAACCAAAGAGGTAGAAGGGAAAAGTGATACACAATTCTCAAAATATCTTAGGGCTATTGTATATGAAAGGCTGATACTGGTAGCATAAAACAAATAGTCTAACTGCCTAATGAGAAATGTTTAGAAGAACCCTCCAGTAAGTACCACCAAGAATCACCATAATGAGTTGAGTCCTCTTCTGGTATAAGAACAAGACTATATAATATAATAGTATTGATTGTAATGCTTAGGTAATGGCCTATGCTCATTGTTGTGCACCAGTCAGAAGTAGGAAATAAAGCACATCGTCAGCAATGCATAGAACTGTCACTCATTCTCATGCCACATGTAAGAAGTAATGAGTTATAAGGCATCATTTAACTGTATTTTAAATATTGCAGAGAATTTGTGTTTAGCATTAAAACAACAGGTATTACTTGGGGGTGAGGTATAAATAGAAATATTTTTTGAAACCAGGACAGGATGTCCCAAAATGCCTCTGTTATGGAGGAAACCAAGTATCTCTTGGTGGTCATGCTCTTCTGAAAAATTCTTAGAGGGGAGATAAGTGAAGTGCTAACAATGAACTACCACTTCCTGGGACGCTGACTCATCCAGAACAATGTGTCCATTACAAAAAAAAAAAAATGCATCCTGGTCCAAAGCTACTCTTGGAGGACTCTCAAATCCTGGTGAAATAATAGGGTGATGAACCCTAAGCTTGTAATGGTCCTCATAAGCAAACAATTTTAAATCACAGTAAACTCATATGTGCCCTTTATAAGAAAATGCACAGCAATACTGTATTTCGTTGACAGGGACAGGGACAGAGGGGACATTACAGTATGAGAGCTGAAAAGAAGAGGGTAAGAATTTTCTGGATTCAGACTTCAAAGGACTAATTACTGACACCTACAAAGGAAACCCACTGGGAGGCCTCCCTGTGTCATGTTTTGTCACGGCTATTCAAATTACATTAGAAATCAAAATAAACATTTGTATTAATAGCCCTCACCTTAAAAGTTCTATCTGTAGTACAGGCAAATTCTTCCTTTGGCTTATCCTACAGGCCGCCTTCTGAGAATCAGAAGAGAACAACCAACTTCGATCATTTGAACATGGAGCATCGACTAATACCTAGAGAAAAAAAAAGACACATAATGCAAACATGCGCTAAAAATATATCCTCAGACACAAAGTATATGGGAAGCTATGTAAGAGATGACCAAAAATAGCAATTAAATACATTTCTTTTAAAACCAAAAGTAGTAAGTTCTTCTTTATGACATTTCTTCACTAATACATTTCAGAAAAATTTCCTGTGCACTTTGAGTGTTTGTTTTTTGGGGGGAGGAGGGGAATGAGAGGACTAAAAGTTTATTAATGCCTACTGACAGTTCATATTCTTGACAACTACACAAAAACTTTTATAAAAGTGACTCATTTTAAACAGCCATTACTGTATTTCTGAATTCTCAGCATTTATTTTTAGGAACAAACATTTCAATTTCAGTTTACTGAAATGCTCTCCTTTTCTTCAACTGCCAGACTCTGATATTAAAGCAATACAGTGCACATCTTTGTGTACTGACCCAAATAATATCTGATCTTCTCCTAAGTATCTTTGAGGCACACAGAAATAAAAAACATTCTATAATCTCCAATCCCAATGTTACCGCTTCCTATGAACCATGCTGACCATCAAATGAAAACTGCTTCCATGTTCACTTTATCAAAATTTCCCAGGGCACTGAGAAATTGTATCAGGCTCTGTCTGGAAGCAAATGGAAAACAACAACAAAGCCACATAACAGTGGCATCCCGGGGAGTCCATCAATTGGTCACAATGTAATAAAAGTACCTTGTCAAATGTTTCAGGCTGGACATCTCCCATTTCTCTGCCATCCAATTCAGACACTTTAATTACATTTACCAAAGGCTGTGGGATGAAAGATTCTAACGTCTGCCTCAGCCACTTCAATCTCAGACTATCGTATTCGTTACAATGAAGATAACCTAAAGATAAAGGATTAAAACGTTTAATATGAATGCAATGGAATTGTTAAATTCCACTTTTGAGCAAATAAATTTCAAAAATAAATCAATTTATCATAATTATGCAGAAATAGAACTCAGAGGTAAATACTGTGATTATCGTATCCTTAAAAAGCAGAAAAGAAACACACACTACATAAAATATTAATAATCATGGCTACGCAGCTCCTCAGAAGCTCTCACAACTTACTCATTCAAATTTAATTTTGGAGGTGAAAACCTTTATAGAATTATGGATTCCTACAGATATGCTGTACAACAGATACCTCAGACAGAGTTCTTCCCTAAGCTCTAAAGAGTAAAATTCTATGACATATACAGAGCTCCTTCCAAGACAGAACACTTTATTTTAAATAAAGGAAAGTATGTGGTATGTGGGAAAAAGCATGTAAAGTGCTGTTGGCTCTATGGTTAGAAAGACACGGGCTCATGCTCAAATTATGAGATGAGAGGCTTGGGAGGTAGCATATACAGCTTGGCTATGCTAAACAAAGGAATGATTCCCATCTGGGGCAAGACAGAGCAGGACATTGCAACATTTCATCACGTTACTCAGAACGGCGCACAATTTAGAGCTCATGGTTTATTTCTAGAATTTTCCATTTAATAGTTTCTGACCACAGTTGACCATGAGTAACTGAAACCATGGAAAGAGAAACTGCAGATAATAGGAAACTACTTTTATAGCAGGTACTTAGCAAATAAATGTCTCCCTAATAAAACAGTTGTTTTGTTATTTTCTTTATTTAAATATACATTTATATATTTATACTTTATGTGTATTATATAATATAAATTACATATAACACAATTATATAATGTATAAGTTTAAATACAAGCATATCTTTAAAAATTCAGAGAAGTATACAGGAAAAACATCAAAAGGTACCTGAAAATCATAGTCTTCAGATAACTGCCATTTAACATTTTGAAAAATAACCATACCATTATGCATATACCCACATATAAAATTCACATAAATGGAATTATATATTTTTGTAGTATTATTTTTTCACCTCATTCTTCATCAACCCCCTCCAACAACTGCCCAACTCCTCCAACAAAAGGAACCTATATTATCAACCACATAAATGTGTGTGTGTGTGTGTGTGTGTGTGTGTGTGTGTGTGTGTGTGTGTGTGTGTGACTAATGTTCATCTATTCTTTCTCCCAGTGTATACACATTGTACCAGTCAGGGCCATTTTTATCACAAGCAATGTTGCCTAGAAATAGTGATAATCTCTGTCAGGCCACCAGGTAAACTGAAAGTGAAATTCTAATGTAGAGGGGGAAAGATTGTTTGTAAACCCTTTGTTCAAATACATATATGTATATACAACTATATGTGTGTATACATCTACATACCTATGTATATGTATATGTATATCTATACACGTTTTTTCTGATTGTTACTCCACTGTCAAAAACTTTTAATAACTTCCCATCATCCACTAAATAAAGTTCAGACACTTAGTCTTTAATTAAAGGTCTATAATACTAAGATCTCAAGACAACCTTTCTTTTTTTTTTTTTTTAAGGTCACTTGTTTATTCATTCAACAAATGTTTATTCCGCGTGGACTTTCAATTTTAGCCTCCCACTATTTCACCAGCATACTCCATGCTCCACCAAACCGGACTGACTAGTCCATTTCTAAAACATACTTTGTAGCTCTCCCATAGAACTTGCTGCATTTTATCTCATATGAGTGTATTTATGTGTACTACTTACCCTTTTCATTAGCAGGGATCCAGATTTCTATATGGGAAAAGCTCAGGAGATGGCATCAATTTGTTAGAAACGGGGGAAGGAATAGAAAGTCGCCTTAAGGCTACATTTGCACAGGTAGTACATTTTTCACTATTTACCGGTAGTTACATCTTTATTTTGGGTGGTTTTTGGAGGATTCGCTAATGCAGCTTATGAATAGGTATCTAAAAGTTTCTGTCTTAGCCTGAAATCACTAGAAAACAGTCTAAGAAAGAAGTTTATGTTATGGCGGGGGTACAATGCCAGGGAAGCAAAAGCACGTGGGGGAAAAAAAAAAGTAAATCATTTAAGGAGGGAGTATAAATGTAAGAGGGTTTGTAACCAAGCTCACTACAGCTTTGCTCAGTCTGTCAGGATATGTCCATAGTCTGACATTACTGAGCCTTGGAAGAAACTGCGAGGTTTGGTGGAATAGGGAGAAAGAACAAACAATCCGGGGGCTTCTCGCTGTCTCCTGCCTCTCACTGGTTAAAGTCCATTCCAAGAGCTGGTAACTGCCACCCGCTTTGGGTTGGTGTTACCTGGCCCCTCCAGGCAAGCGCTAAGGAGCCAGGGCGGCCCAAGCACTCGGGTGTGGTAATCTCTGCTTGTCAGCTGGCACCCATCTGCAGGCTCCTCAATCTGTGGCATTCATTGGTAGGGAGCATTAGCAGTAGACGCCTGCGGGAATGACATGAGCCTTTGCCAGGGTTTCTCCAGTCTGGAAACAATGCAAAGCAGCTCAGGCCTTGAGGTGAGGGGTGGGAGGAAAGGTGAAACTAAACACATCTGTGTTGGTTCATAAGCTGGGGCCAAGGGAGCCACCCAAAGTCACCCCTTGTCTCCACCACTGCTTACCAGATACTAAGGGCCTCAAAGAGAAAAAAAAAAAATGTCGTAATTACCTTTCATTGCATTTTTCCCTTTTTTGGTTTAAATATTTTACATTCTATTTCTATTCCTTTAGTAGTAACCCTAAAGGTTTTAACACGGATATGTAAAAGAAAATTGAAATTAAGTACATCTTCACCATTTTTCCTAAAAGACTCAAGAATCTTATAAGACTCCTTCCTAAATTAGATGCTATTTTTATTATACATTTGGACTTACATTTTTTAAGTGCACAAAACATTATTATCATTGTCTTCTATAGTCAATGACTATTAGATTTTTCCATATATTTCCCACTTTCTTTGCTCTTCATTTCTTTTTGTATCTTCTATCTTCCAACTAGAATGCCTTCCTTTGCCCTGAAGGATTGTTGGTGATGAGCTTTTATACTCTCTCTGTCTCAAAAAATGTCCGTTTCACTTTTGCTCTTCTGGGATATTTAGGTGAATATATTTGGGGATTCATAGTAGTCTTTTCTTAGCACACTGAAAACATCTTTCCTCTGAATGCTGGTTTCCACTGTTACTCTCAAAGGTCAACCCTCAGTCTGACTTTTGTCCCTCTGAAGGTAAACTGTCTGTCCTCTGTGGCTCCTGTAAGATCTTTATTTTCAGTGTTCTGCAGTCTCGCTATAATGGTGTACATTGGCTTAGTTGTGGTTACAAAATTTCAGAGGGTGTTTCCAATCCTCCCCCACCACCAAAGTTGAAGACAGACAGTTTTCCTTTCAGTCCCTTGGAGAGGACAATTTCTTCCTAGCATACCTGACATGGAGGGAATAGGACTATGGTGTCTCAGCTTTATGTAACAGTCTTGTAGTAGATGTGCTACTTGGGCAGGCTCTGGCTTTGTCTTCTATTGCATTTTCATGAAATCAATATGCACATTTTTCAGGTTAAGCAAATGCACTCAAGCCAAAAGCTGGTTTCGCTGCTCAATTTACCTTCTAGGTTGCCACTGTCGCTTAGATTTTGGTCAGTGACTATTTGGAGATGATTAATACATCTGAAAAAGATTTTGTTTTTCTTTAATATTATATCCTACATTGTTTAGGTTGTTTTCAGCGGGAGCACTGGTTAGGATACTGTGATACCACAAGAAGCAGAAGTCTTAGTCGTTTCTATATCCTTCACAGCTCTACACCTACCATCCAATGCCTTGCACATAGTATATGCTCACTAAATGTGGTTGACTTGATTTGACACATGCCATTATAATAAAGAACACTAAAACTGCTACAACTGAAAATCAGGCAGCTTTCAATAAATTATAGCTTTAGTAAAGATTTTCAATTCAGCATTTTAAAATAGCTCCCAGTTGAAATATAACTTTCTGATCTATGGTTGTTTTGCTTAGATCTGGATTTTATTTGAAATAGTTTTAGGTTGGTTAAACTTTTTAATATATGCACTATAAGGCACCCACATTTCATATAGATGCTAAGATTTACCACATTGAGATAAAATTAATTTTATGCTTAGATTGCTAATAATCTAAGTATGAAAAGGGGTGAACTGAACATATTCCTGAAAACAATCATTGAGGCTTTACACATGCACATGGAAGCCTTTGGTCCATGGAAAGAACTGAAACTAGAAGTTCCATTTATTTACTTATTTTGATATACCGAACTTAGACAAAAACAATTGTTTGTTTTCAGTTCTGCCAACTATTCCTTGAAGCCATAAGCCATCATACAATTGTTTTACATGTCCCTTTCAATGTAAAAATTGGAATAATGATATGCTCCATATACTAAAAGTGCTGTAAAGGCTAATGTTAAATTTCTTTGCGCTACCTGGAAACAATGTAATAAATTCACACAAAAAATCCAAAATGGTAATAATGAACTTGTTAAAACGTGGTAGACCACAGATTAATATACACTTGAGAGTATAACCACTTTAAGGTTTTGGTTTATTAAGCACCTGTAATGGACTGGGCACAGTGCTCGTTGCTACAGACACAAACATGAGCCTGAAGCAGCTGTGCAATGCAGGGCGCTGGATCAGGCAGCTGCTGAGTTCCACTGGGGGATGCAGAACAGAGTCGAAAAGTTACATGTCAGTGAAAACTGGAGTTCAGATCCCAGCTCTGCCCTTACCTAGGGCAATTCAGTTCCCTTCTCTTTGTCTCAGTTTCATTTTTATTTTTATTTTATTTATTTATTTATTTTATTTTGATGTCAAAAAGCTATCACTAACAGCAGAGAGATTTCCTGCCCAGAGCTCTCAGCAAGTAAGTTAGGCCACTCCACCAACCTAGGTCATGCTTTCTATATTAATGTTTTCCTACTTAGAATCTGAATTGTTTGCTCTTGTTCTGTCAAGACCAGAACATATCAAAAAGGCTGTGCTGACAAAAACCCAAACAAACAAAGATAAAAGAATGGACAGTCCATTACTGCGCTAACAGGTGGAAGCAGCTGGACCAACACAGAAGTAGAATAATTTTTTAAATCATCTTAAAACATGAGCTTTTTAATCATTCAGAGCTGTGAGCCTCTTGGCTCAGAATAAAGACCAATACTGATGTAACGAAATTTGGGGTATAAATGCACATTTGGTGCAGCCATCATTTTAAGTTTCGCTTATAAAAGCTTTGATTAACATTGCTTCTGCATTCCAAATTTGAGCACTGCAGCTAACCTAATTTGCTCTTTGAGCATCAGCATGAAGACATCTGTATTTCTTAGTAAACCATTATCATTAGTCCTACTTAGATGAAACGCTACTTTACTTGGAACACTGCCTGTGGTCCATTGCCCTTGATGTAAGGACAGAAAGGTTCTCCCCACTTAAAAATCCTAGAATATATCAGTTTGCCTTTGAATTCCTAATCAAATCACCTTCCCTACCATAAGCATGTAAGATAGTTATAGCCTACTAATAAGGATAATTTAGGATTAAAATGTCCTCTCTTTAAAAAAGGACCAAAAAGGATATTTCTCTCCTATCTTTTACAATACTAAAAATTCTATTTTCAAAACTGATGTAACAACCAAAAGAATACTGTCAAAGGACACAGAAAGAGTGAAAGTAAATATAAATACTCCTCATGATACGATTCCATAAAACTTCAGTTCAAATTATACAGATGATAAAATAACCTTGCAAAATAATCTCTTTTGTTGTGATTTCTTATGTAACAAATACAGCAAGTTTGAATAACAGAGTTTTAACTACAATTCTGAAACACACAGGCTGTTTTCTCCTAAATATACAGTTAACTGATATAATTGCACTAATGCTTAGTACACCTGGATTCACAGTTCTCATAAAAAACTTTTATGATCTCTTTCAACAACAGGGAATGCCCTCCGATGGAGATATAAATTAGCAGCCATCAAACTGGGGTATGCATGCCCTGGGGATACATAACAACTTTCTAAGGGATAAGGGGGTTGGACAGTTTCAAAGGAATCAATTTTCTGATCAACTTCCTAAAGGAGGAGGAGCCTTGAGTCAGGGCATCTCCATCACAAGGGCCCTTCAACAACTTCACAAATGAGGAGCAAGCTTCCCATCCATCCAAACCTCTAACAAGGACAAACTGTGCCAGGGAGTAGAAACCTCCAAAGCAACAAAGTGCAGCACACTGGTGCCCTGTGAGAATGGGAATGAGTATGACAACTAGGTGACAGACACAGCCTTTTGTAATTGAGATGGTTCCCATCTCTTGCCTTCAACAAAATAAAAACAGGCCTAGCGGGTGCTCACCTAATAGATCATTAAAATAAGCCTTGATGAAAAATATGTGATTTGGGGTTAAAATTCAGAAGTTTAAGAACTAGTGAAACTACTATAACACAACTTCCACCATTTCCATCTCCTTGTCTATATGAACAGCACGAGCATTATAAAAACAAAATCATCAAACAAACAAAAACCAATTGATGCTGAAGTCTGTCTTACTTAACCATAAGTAATACTCATCCAGGGAAACCTTAAGTAATTAAAACAAACGAACAAAAAACCCCATAGTCTCATTAAGAAAATAAAATGAAATGTTGACTAATTACTTTTAACAAATATTTATGAAAGTGTATATTACATACATGTCATCATTGTTGTACTAATAATAATCGTAATGACACGTCACTTCAAAACAACTTCTAAAATCTTTTACAATTGCATTGTCCAGTGCTATACCCACTTGCCACATGGGGCTCTGAGCACTGCAAGAGTGGGTAGTTAAAATGAAATGTGGGGGCCGGCCGAGTGGCGCGATGGTTAAGAACTCGCTTGGGATGCCAGAGGGCCCCGGTTCGGATCCCACATATGAGGGCCAGTGACACTGCCCTCCACAGCTAAGATGCTGAACAACAGCTCAACCTGGAGCTGGGCTGCCGTGAGTCTCTGGCGATGGTGTAGGCTGCAGCCCCTGTGGCAGTGGGTTGCCATGGGCTACCCTGTGTAGCCAGCAGCCAGCGTGAGCGGCCAGCAGCCGCAGTGAGCGGCCGTCCAGAAGCCGGCGACTGATCTGCCTCGCCCAGGAGGAGTGCAATGATGGTGCCAACTTGGGCTAGTGAAACAACGCCCTCCACAACTAGACTGAAGAACAAAACGACAGCAACTTGTCTGTTCCCCTTCCCCCAATTCCCCAATAAAAATCTTTAAAAAAAAAAAAAAAATGAAATGTGCTGTGAGTGTCAAATACACACCAATTGTGAAGACTATGTAATAAAATGAGAAAGCAAAATATCTCATTAATAATTTTTTATTTTGATTCCATGTTGAAATGAAATTTTGGATGTAATGGGTTATAATGTATTGTTAATTTCATCTGTTTCTTTCTACATTTTTTTTAAGAAGATGAATGGAACCAAAGTTTTGCCACTCTAAAACTGCCTTTTGGGATACTGATTTTAAGCTGGTTATTAAGAAGCAAGACACAGAAAGAATGTTGGACCCTCCCCCTTTCCTGCCCAAGAGATCAACATGGAAAGACCTGCTCCAGAAAGGAAATCTTACCATGTGCCCCTTAGCCTAATTTGAATCGAGTACGGTAGATAGGAGGGCTCCAAGTGGGGGCTGCTCACTAGAGCACCCCCTGACTCCCACCATTTCTGGGTTGTCCAGCAGGAATTTGCATGCCTTGGGTGTTCTGTTCTCCTCAACTACCTGGAGATCACCTATTTCCTTTGAAATCTCAGGCCCCTGCCCCCTTTCTCCTTTGTCCATAATGACATACAAACCTCAAATGCCCAATGCATTTTGGGGTCTCACATCTTATGACACCCTCTTGCATGTACACAGTAATAAACTTTGGACATTTTCTCCTGTTAACCTGTTTCTGTTAATTTGATTATGAGCGAGGAAAAAAAGTAATTTTTTTTTAGCCCCCACAGAGACTACCCCAAATTTTTAAATGATATATATATAAACTTCACATTATATTTCTATTGGACCGAACTACCTTAGAATCTTATGGTCCAATGATTTAAAAAATGATTTCAAATGTACACGGTTCTATTGCATAGAAGTATGATAAGAATACCAATATAAGACTCTTGAATATAAAAGTAATTGTTAGGTCTCTGAATGTTAGGTTTCAGAGACCTTGACTTACAGACAGAGCCATGTCTGCAAGAAAACAAAATGTCTGTTAGCCTGCACCTGCAGACAGAGCCAAACTTGTGATAACAGAAAATGCCCCCCAGCAGCTACTGGCTTACAGGCAGTCAGCATTTTCTGTCCCAACAATGCTACCCTGTCAGCACCGCCCCTATATAACCCTCCTCACCCCCTCCCTGGGGGCTGCAAGTTTCCTTTAGACGTGCAGTCCAGACTTTAGCCATCTTTGCTCAGCCCGACAGACTCTCTCTTAATAAAATAGACTTTTTTAAACTTTCTTAACTTGCCTGACTGTGCGTGTTTCTTTACCGGCCAACCTATCATTAATAAAATAAAATAAATTAAAAAATAAAATAAAATAAAAAAGTTATAAAACACCTTTGTCACTGGCTTAGGAGGATTCATATTATCTGACAGATTTTTCAATCCCCAAATGTTGTTGTAGTTGAGTTCCCAATTACCTGCTAGGATTAAGTAGCTGGAAAAAAAGGTTATTTACACTGATTTCCTTAGCTAAAATTTCCATTCACTCCACACGGTCCTGGTTTCCAGGCTTTCAAAATATGCAAACTCAATGTTACATTTCTCCCCATATATTGTACATACTTTCAAAGTATTTTCCACCAGAGGGAAAGCGGCCGATTACTGAGAGGAAAGCACACTACCTGGGTGAGCACACTGCAGCAGAGCTACCGACTTGCCTCCTGGAGCAGCACACAGGTCCAGAACCTTCTCTCCATCCCTTAATTCCAGGGCCAGGACTGGGAGAAGGGAGGCAGCATTCAGGAGATAATATTTCTTCAGGTTCCCAATTTGGTGTCTTTCTGAAGGCATCCTGCTGGGAATTCTGCTCAGGTAACACTTCATTGATTTAGGATAATAGGGTAGAGATCCTTGGAAGAGTGCGTGATAACCCTTCAAATGTAAGTCCTTTTCCAGTTCAGAAGGGTAATTGAATCGGTTGAGGAGGATCGCATGTTGCCAGCACGATGGGGATGTGAGTATATACCTAGAAATAGAAAAACAAGGGACTATTATTATACACACCAACACAATTTCATATCACTAATCAAGTGAATGGGCCCTAGTTTCATACTTTACTTAGCTGAGATTTTCAGAGCCAGGATCAATATTACTGATTTTTCCTTTTACCTCAGGCTCTGATAGGATGCAACCCAGCACTTATGATACCATCTCCATTTAAATCTTTGCTATTTTGTTCATCGTGGATTTTTTTTTCTTTTGTGCCAATGTTGGCCATTAAAATATTACTTATCTTGATTACCGGTTTTTGGATGTCCCTTAAATTCTGTACTGTTGAGGAATGCCTCCCATGCCTCAGCCAAGTCTCTCCCTGCAGAATATCTTGCCAAAAAAATCATTGTCTGCCTTTACACACCTCTACATCCATCAAAACAGATTTTCGTCTATCACTCTTTGCACAACGAAGAAACAATTTAGAGACAAAATTTAAAACCTGAGGCTATTAATATTGGAAGGAAAAGTTACATCATTAAAGGGTGCTTGCATTAGGGAGTGTTAAAGTTTTACTTATGAAGATGAAAGTAAGGAAAGCTGACTACAGGGAACTCTACAGTGACAGAGTTAATGAGGCACTCGGGCTCAGGTGACACAAAACCAAGGATTGTTTAAAAATCACTTATGGATGGTGCAAGCTCTCTCCCCGCCCCCCAAACAGATTCACCTTCCTAATTTTTTATTCAGTCCAACAGTTAGATCTTTTGACAATCACAGGATCACATCAACTGACAGATGATACAGCAGGAAATATTTAATTTATTTATGAGCTGGCCTTTCTAGCTGAGTTGTTTGGGAGCCTCATTAACCATGGTCAATTAAATAAATTGCAGCTGCTGCTCACCCTGGAGTTGCCTGTGTGAGGCATGGCTGGATTGAAATGGAACACGCCTATGGCTTGAAGCGTGCCATGTGAATTTCAATCAGGGCCTCGTGTGTGAAACCGCTTTCTCCTTTCACTGCCTCTCACTGTGATGGTGCGTCCTATCAGCCCGGTGTATCTGTTTCAGCCATTCTGAAAAATGGCCACCTCTTTCTTTGAGAAAGTGCCTAACAAACTTTAGCATGCAAGTGTCTGTAAAACACTGCTGGGCCCTAACCCCCGAGTTTCTGATGCAATAGGTTTGAGGTGGGGCCTGGGAATTTGCATTTATAGCAAGTTTTCAGGCGATACTGATAGACTGCTGATTCTTAGGACTACCCTTTCGGAACCACTGCATTAAAATGGATCCCAAAGAGAAATCTGTGAATGCCACTGTTGTAAATCTTATGTCAATCCATCCTAATCTTACCCTCTACACTGGGTGAAAATCTCCCCAGGATTTTGAGTCAGGTAGTAACAGAAATGAGAGTCAGAAAGATAATTAATATAAACTGGAGTGGCTTGGCTTACATCATATGTCCACCCCTTAGCTAAAAAAGGGTAGGACACTTCCAATTGGCTAATATCTGACAGGGCAAATCTCCATTCTTCTCTTTTCTTCAAATTTCTGAAACTATTTTAAAATATTTATTCTTTCAGATGAGCTTTAAAATTAGTTGGTCAATTAAAATAATTATGAGATATCTGTGTAGAGAGATAGATAGTAACCTTGACTAGGATTATAGTAAACACACGAAATTTGGGGAGAATTAACATCTTTATTGTATTCAGTCTTTCCAACCCTGACTACAATATGTTCTCCATTTATTCGCATTTCCGTTCAGATCTCTTAGGAAAGGTTATTAATCTTGCATATTTACTTTTAACCTGTACAAAAGGATTATTAGTTTAGGAACACTACTGATTTTTGTGTATTATCTACTATCTTGAAGGATGAGGAAAACTTAGCCACAGGATGCAAAGAGAAAGAGGTTCCAGGGTGAAGGTAATAATATAATTGCACACGCACAGGCAGGGAGGTGTGAAGAAGGGCAGTATGTTTGGGAATTAAAAGTAGTCTGGCGTTGTCTTGTGGCAGATGATTATAAGGGTCAAGTATAATATGATAAAGTTTTTTAATTTTATAAGTGATGAGAAACCATTGAAAGACTCTAGCAAGGAGAGCCTCATTAGATTTAAAAATAAGTACTTATGGCAGAGTGAGGAAATTGTTCTATCTCCCTCTTTAACAAGAGCAAAATAAGGTCTTATTTAGAACAAATAACTTTTCTGATCCCTCCTAACTTATACCCAGCCCTACTGACATTCTTGAATTCCTGGACCCAGTTTTCCTTAGCCTTTACTGGGCTCCCCACAAACTGCTCTCTCTGCCTAGGCCCTAGAACGACCTTTCCCCCACCTGTGGCCTGGCTGACTGTCCTACTCTCCACTCAGGGGAAGTTTAGCCTTTATCTCCCCAGGGAGGCATTTCTGCCTAACACCCAATCCACCCACTCCACCTCATCCTGATAACGTTAATAATAAAAATTACTGATTGGATGTTTACAATGTGCATTTTGCATTCTTACCTCTCTTAACCATCGCAACCACCGTGAGGGGCAGCTAGCTATTACCCCATTTTAGAGGTTAGGTAACTGAGGCTTTCAGAGATTTGGTAACTTACCCAAAGTCACATCGCTATTAAGCAGAAGTACCTGATTTAAAATCCAGCTGGCTTTAAAGCCTAACAGGGGTGTGAGACCCTGATACTGGAGCGCTAATGGTATATAGCAGGGAGGAGCAGAGAATTTCCACCTTGCGTGGTGCCAGCGACCCTGGTCTTCCTGCTGTTGTCTCTAACCATGTCGGTAAGCATGGGAATGGCTTCATACACTCTGTCCTGAGGACCAGCTGCAGCAGGGTAAACTCAGTGCAAGGACAGGCTGGTGCTTCCTAGTCTGGAGAAAGCAAAGTGGTGTATTCATGTGGGTCTCAGCTGCCCCCACACCTACTTTCTGGGAACCTACCTCCCCCCTAATCGCCCCCACACACACCCTCCAGTGCTGGCATTGGTGGGATGACAACCTGGGACTGGCAGGCCAGTGGCTACTCAAGTCCAAAGCACTGAGTAGCCCAGCAGCTAGCAGAGGGGGTGGACATTAGAAGGCTCAAGAAGACACTGACTAGGTGCTACACTCCAGGCTTTCTCCCAAAATTCATGAGGAGTCTGAAGCTGCTCCACGTACTGTCCAACGCCAGAAGTTCAAGTACACCAGTAGCTAGCAGAACTGGGACCCAAAAGGTCAGGCACCTGCAAATGTTTGACTAGGATATCCACTGATATCATTGAGAAAAAAACTATGTACCCTCTGGCAAATTTTCAGTTGACATCAAAATCTTCACCATATGTTTAAGAATATAATTTCCAGCATACTGTAAACATTGACATTTTAAAATATAAATTATACCACTTTTTAAAATGTATCCAGTGGAACTGAAATACCAGAGTGATTCTGAAACTCATCATTGCCTATTTAAAATTCATGGACTATTCCTGAACAGATGGAAATTTTACACTGTTCCTTTCTCTTTTATTTACATTCTATTTCCCCATATAATTTTATCCTAATATATTACTGTGCTTGAAATCTTTTTATTACTATCACATTTGCCACACACACACGTATAAACTAAATTTGCTTTCACTGCGGCCTTAAATCTGTAAATGTTAAAATGGTAACTTGTGGATTCAATTATCAGTAAAATTATTAGTGCAAATTGATCCAAATAACTTATTATAGATTTGATAAACATATAAAAGAAAAATAGAAAATGGACTTTTAATGAAGTGTGTGTGTGTGTGTGTGTGTGTGTGTGTGTTTGTGTGTGTGTGTGTATCTCCAAGGAAGAATATTACCAAGTGCAATAAGTCGGGGTTCAACATCAATTTCATTCCTATTTTTGTGTTTATATAAGGACTGATAAAAACTTTCACTTATACAAATGGATGAAAATTAAATACATTTTGTTATAGCCATGTCTCCTTTTGTTAAAATTCTGTCTGAGTTATATTCCCAAATAACTTAATAACCTAACTTCAGAAATATTTTAAATGACTTGTTAGCTGACAACTCAACTGGGGCTCCTTTATTTTTGTTGAAAGCAACAAAATTCTCTGACCTGTCAAAGAATTTTACTCATTACTCATTTACTTCCTTAACTGTTACAATAACATCCCCAGCCTCCGGCATGTGGAGGTTCTGACACCCCGAGTAATACAGTGTGGAAGAGTCCAGCCGGTGCAGCGTGCCCTTCTTTGTAATGTGGGACAAAGATGCGTGTGCAGGGCAGGTTGGGAAAGGAGAATACGGACCCCTTAGGCATGCTGGGAAGCAGAGTTATTTTCTGAAACAGCATATATGGAAGTTGAGGATCTGGAAGTTGATTGCTGTCACTTCCCTGTGCCTACATATCCCTTGAAAAACTGCATAATATATTGCCTGGGCAATGTTTGTTATTTAATTATATGATTTTCAATCAATTTTTCTGTGGCTTTAGTCTTTTCTCTTACTATTCTAGTCTCCATTCTACACTCCTGTATAATGATGATAAAAAATAATTTTATCTAGATATTTCTAAGCACAATTGGTGTAACCCTGCTGATTAAAAAAACAATTAAATTTTCATGGTTAAAAAAATAGAAATCCCTTTTTTCTTGCTATTATTATCCACTAGAGGGCGCTCATTCAATCATTTTTAAAGTCTGGTTTAGAAATGAAGAACAAATCAATTCATAGAAGTGCATCCAAGTATGTTTTCGAGCCATTTTATTTTTATTCTTCGGAGATTCTAATGATGAGCCAATTGCCTCCTACGTTTTCCTGGCATTGTTTTCTTTTTGTCCCTCATAGAAAAGTAACCTATGCCCATATTTGTTATCCACAGTACCTCAGATAAAGAGGTCTTGAGTGAAGGTGTGTGTTTCTGGTGGAGACAACAAAAGGAGTTCCTTATATGAGATGTGTGCAGGCCCTCACGAGGCTGGAACCACCTTCACACGGCACACTTGGTAGATGAAATGGCACGGACTTTCGAGTCACAGGTTTGGATGGGCATAAACAGACAATTTTTCTAACCTCTGACTTGAAAAGGGGCTTTAGTTACTACTTCGCAGGGATTTCCACAGATTAAGGTGAAAATGTGTGTAAAGCCAACAGAAGGGACAAAATAGAAACCTAGCTATAGTTTTTCTGTTTTCCTCAGCTACCACACACCACCCCCCTTCACAGATTCTTGTAATGCAATCTGGTTATATACTATTTTCCCCTCTATATGAGAACATGAACTCTGGGTTAGTGAAGACAGTGTCCCAATAAAAAATATATATATATATATTTACAGGCAGGCCCAACTTAACAGGGGCTTTTTTTCTCTTTGCTTTCTACAAAGTGCACACAAAATTTTCAAAGTTCATAAAGATTTCCAATTAATCCTCTCCTCATATATATTTGAGGGTAGAATACACATAATCCATCTTTGTATCCACAGTGTTAAGCACAATGCCTAACATATAAGCACTGCCTAACATGTGAACAAGTAGATGACTTGCCCAGGTCTTAAGGTGTTCATTTTTTAAGACCCTCCCTTGGCAGGAAAGCGACAAGCAAGTTACTAAATCACTAAAAGTCAATCTTGAAAGAATTACAACAGCTGTATCAACAAAATGCAATGGAAACACAAAGGGCAGAACTAATTTTGCTAACAGTATATGGACAGCTTGATGGAGATTTGGTTACTAAAAGTAGCATAATAAAAATAATGCTAACATGTATCAGAGGCTTACTATACAATACTCTAAGCGCTTTGTGTGTGTGTGTGTGTGTATATATATATATATATATATATATATATATATATATATATATATATATATAATTCGTTTTAACTTCCCAAATAAGTATATGAAATACCATTTTCCCCATTTTACAGATAAGGATAGTGAGACAAAAATGTTAAGGTAAATTACCTGACATCAAACACTGTAACGTGCAGAGGTGAAATCTGAATACACACTTTATCCAGTGTGCAGAGGGAAGAGGGAGAGGGTCATTCCTGGCAAAGGGAACAGCATCTTGTCCCAAAGAAATGAAGGAGCCTAGCTTGTCGTGATGAGATATTGAGTCCAAACACAACACTGCAGGTAGCAGGGGAGCAAAGGAGGTTTGTGCTCCAGCGGTGACACAATGGAGTATGGCAGCATGCAGCAGCAGCATGGCAGAGTGGATAAAACACTCCCAAGGCTCTTCCGAATGTGAGCTGTGTATCACTGGGCAGTTACTTACTCTCTGTATGCCTCAGTTTGCCTGTCTGTAAAATGGAAATAATAACTACCCCAGAGGGTGGAACTGAGGATTGTGTTACTATTTGTAAAGTGATTAGGACATTGTCTGGCATATAGTGTTATAAAAGTGGTTGCTAAAATAAGCAAACACATAACTACTAAAGGTAGGAGACTATGGAAAGGGCCCAGGGCAATACGCCAGGTAAGAAATGATGAGGGCTAACTAAAGAATAATAGTGGGGATAAAAAGGAGATCCAAATTAAGAAATTTCTCAGGTAGAACATTTGGTGAGCACTTAAATTTTGATGGGGGAAGGCAGAAGTGTGTGGTAGTGCATAGACAAAGACCATCCTCACTTCTGACACTGACTGTAAGTTCAGGGTCCCCAAGACACTCTCAGGTTTAGTTTATTAGCTAGGAGGACACAAAGAACTCACTGCTATACTCATGGTTATGGTTACGTTTTATTACAGCAAAAAGATACAGATTAAAATCAGGCAAGGTAAGAGATACGTGGTGCACAATGCAGGAAAGTTCAAAGCATGAGGCCTCCTGTTGTTTTTTCCAGTGAAATCATGGACAAGGATAACTGTTCCCCGCAACAATGTGTGACAATACACGCAGGAGAACCTCCAAGCATGGAGGTTCACCAGAGCTTTGGTGTCTGCATTTTATCAGAATTCAGTCACACAAATGTGATTAACAGCCCATTTGCCTGATATTTAGTCACCAGCCCTTATAGAGGTCAGAGGTCAAAGGCCAGAGACCAAGCTGATATCATGGTCCATTCGCCCTCACCATAAATCATGTTATTAGACTTTCTCCTGTGGCCCAAACCCCCAGATAAACAAAGACACTCTTAGGTAGGTCATGCCAAGGGCTTAGAGGTCAACTCCAAGGAGTTACGGGCAAATGCAAGACCCGTTTTTTGAGTAAGGTTCATTCTTTACTACAAAGGTAGTAAATAGCAAATGATAATATAGGTTTGGAAGGAAAACAATAATAATATGCTTTTGAGTTAGCCTGGTAGGAAACTAAACGAAGTTACCAGAAAACACTTAGAAGCATGAGACTGAAGCTTGGGAAAGACTGCACAGCTTGGGATGACAGCATATGGCAGGAAGTTTAAAGTCATGTCAGGAATGGGCTCCCCTGAAGGACAACATGTAGGCAACAAGTACAGCAAAAATTGAACCAGGGTAAACTCCAACTTTAAAGCGCTGCTCAGAGGGTGACTCGGAAAGAAAGGTTATTGCAAAACAATAGAATTAAAATAAATACTAAATCTTACCCTTTATTACAGGAAATTGAAAATATTGAGTAAATTTATTTTCTAGGTAGGACAAAAATGCTCTCGCCTTTCATTCAAAATAGACTCTGCAAACTGCATTGTGAACACAATATTATTATATCTTGCAAATAAAGAGTTAAGAGGCAAAACTATTTCTGTTCTTATTTCCCCATGCCATCTTCTAAGCTCAAACTGCTTTCTAAGCCGAGAAAGCCTTTATTTTGCCTATGGCAAATTTAGCACATGTTTATGCAAAACTTAAATTACCATGAAAACCCAACAAAAAGGTAGATGAAGCAGAAGGCACAGCTAATTAAATGGATTTGAGGTTCACTGGTCATTTTGTTTAGGGTCAAATAATAATTTATAAATCTGTCTGAGCACATTAAATACAAAAATAACTCATTACAGGGTATGGGTAGCCAGATTACTATAAAGTCTGAAGACAATATACCTCTTGAAATCTTTTTTTTTTTTTTTTTTTAAAGCAATCCATGTATGCCTAATTACATCACAGGTATGAGGGGCATATAGAATGAGCAGTGAGTAATGGGAGTCTTTGAACCAGAGAGCCTGGGCACAAATCCCAGCTCTGCCACTTACTAGCTGAGTGAACTTGGGAAAGTTATTTAAACTCTGCAGTTTCTCAGGTGTAAAATGAGAAACAAACCTAATAGCTTTGTTCTGATGATCACATAAATTTAGTATTGCCTGGCATGTAATAAGCATGTAATAGGTATTTGGTTATTTGCGTATTTTGAGTACCTTTCATATGGAAAAACTCTTAAATTTACTGCACACTTCACTACTGATTCTTTATCCTTTCTTCTCTGTGATAGAAGACACTCATTTTAAAATCTAGTTTTGAAATAAAAACCACAACTATAAACTACATTTTCATATTATAGTATTTACAAGATACTAAAAAAGCTTAATATTTTTTCTAAAATTATGTCAGAACCACCTCAGACTTTATTAGCCAAGGCTTAATCTGTTTTTAAAAATGCTTAAAACTGTCCTTTGTAAAGAAATTCTTATTGCGTTGACCCAAAAGAGATGAAGACGACAACTACCTGACCAAGTTCCAGATACTGTCTATAGCCATGTAAATGTTTTTTTTAAATTTTTTTATCAGGGAGTAGCCACGGTCACTGGTCACATACCACCTCCATGCTACAATGGCATAGTTGATTCTCCTAGGGAGGGCAGGGCCCACAGTGGCCACCCCAGTGCCATGCGCCAACCGAGCTAACCAGTCACCCCCTGGCCAGGTAACTTTTCTTCCCTAAGCAGAATGTACTGGGTTTTTGGCCTTAACTTCACATGCAGAGCACTCTGTTCCCTCAGCCTAAAATGCCTGGTTACTTTTGCCAAGGTAACTCCTATAAGTCACTGAGGCCTGGCTTCTCCTCAGGCCTTGGCTGGTACCATCAGGATTTGTTAGGTAAGGCCAGGTACTCCTGCCTACTTCTATCAGGATGCTGATGGAATCAGGGGTTTATATAGTTTTCACCATTTTTCACCATGCTACTCCTCCCCCATGAACACCAGGCTGAAAGCAAACTGAACATGGATACTGTCTTGCTCTTTCTATTCCACACGGCACAGTTAGGCTGTATCAGGAACTCAAAAAAAAAAACCCATAGAGTAACATTCTGATGAAAGGCAAAACTCATTCAACATTCAAATCAAACTTCTCTCCCTTCTGTGGATTAAATGTTTATTTCTGTTTTCTATAATACGTTTAAAGGGTCTGTGTGTGTGTGTGCACACCTGTGTTCAAAACATGGCCAGCGGGCCAGCCGAGTGGCTCAGTTGGTTAAGAGCTCTCTCAAGAGTGTGAGCTCTGACAGGGCTGCCCTGAGTCGCCGGCGGTGTGGGCTGCAGTCCCTGCTGCAGTGGGTTGCCGTGGGCTACCGTGAGAAGCCAGCAGCCAGCGTGAGCGGCCAGCAGCCGCTGTGAGCGGCCATCCAGAAGCCGGCGACTGATCTGCCTCACCCGGGAAGAGCGCAATGATGGTGCCAACTTGGGCCAGTGAAGCAACGTCCTCCACAACTAGATTGAAGAACAAAACGACAGCAACTTGTCTGTTCCCCTTCCCCCAATTCCCCAGTGCTATTCCCATCCCCCAATTAAAAAAAAAAAAAAACTTAAAAAAAAAAAGAGTGCCAGCTCTGAGCAACAGTGGTTCGAGTCCCAGCCCGAGTTGAGCTGCCGCTGAGCTGCCAACAGGTGGCAGGATGACTCAGCTAAAACACACACACACACACACACCAAAAAAAAACAAAAACAAACAAACTAAAACATGACCAGCCACACACACGGAAGAAATATGGTGACCAAATAGTGACTTCAGCGAAGATAAAGCAGTGTTGGCTTTAACGCCTTGTTGTATTACCTTCTAAATTTCAGAAACTAGTTGAATATTCTCAAAAGTTTTAAGATTGTTCTGTTACAGTATAATTTTGTCAAACTCATGGGCATTCCTGTTGGAAAGATCAAAGCAACTGCTCAAGATAAGGCGTAACAATTTTTGCTTACCATCACTACAGTTATCCCTCCCTTGTCAATCTCCCTATGACAATCTATTTCCTCCTAGCTCTTCCCTTTAGGAAATAAATGGAAGACAGGTTCAGATTCCTTTATCTTTTATCCTCACAGCACCCCTCCCCCCAAAGGGTTTATTTCTTATTCTACCATAAGGCATCAAGAGACAGATTATACTAACCTTACTGTATTCCAGGCATCTCCAAGTTCTTTGGAATATTGCTTTTCAAAATGATCCAATACAACTTTGCAAATCTGTTTTGCAAGCTTCCTCTCTGATTTTGCTTTCAGCTATGATGATAAGAAAAAATTGCTGACACACTCTAATATTACAAATTTATTGAACTCCAACATTAGCAGTCCTTTTTCTTAAGAATGCTTTTTAGATTATTAGTTCTTGAGTGGGGGCAGTACCTCACACATAAGCAAACTGTATTACCACACTATCTACTTATGAAAAAACAAGGTTTCTCTAAAAGATTACTACTCAAACGTAAAGCAATGGTAAAGTATTGTAGAATCTAGTGGCGTTAACACAGAAAGCTGTGTCACAGTTATCAAAATTAATTTAAGTCAGTCAGTCTAGATGTTAACATTAGGGGGATCTGCGTGAAAAGCATATGGGAAGTCTGTATTATCTTTGCAACTTTTTTGCAAATGCAGGGTTATTCCAAAATAAAGTTCATTCAGAAGAAAAGTCACTCTAGTTTCCTTGGAAACTACCTTGCAATCTTATTTACTCATCCAAGAAAACTTGGTCGAGGGCCAACTATGTAACAGGCATCTTCAAGGCTCCCAGGAAAGGGCAGTGACAGTCCCAGCCCTCGGGGAGCTGGCATTCTGCTCAGAGATGAAGGGAGCAGGTGTTATAGTCTGCGGGCTGGGATGCAGTTACCTGGGGCGTAGGTTAAGTCTTGCGAGTAAACGACAGAGCATGCGCACGGGCAAGCGTCAGCGCACTCGGCGTTATTCTCGGGCTTAGGTCTGTGAAACCAGAGAAACCCAGAGATCCCGAAGTTCCCACATCCCAGCCCCCTCCCTCGCCGCCTAGGCCCGTAAGTGTCGGGTTCAGTCAGAGGCGCCCGGCCGGGTCCCAACCCTCACCCGGGTCAACACCATCCTGTCAGAAGGTGCCAAACAAGAGGTTTACATCTCCCGACATCTAAAGCCGCCCGGGAACCAGAAGAACGGGAGCCTGACTTCAGAATCCCGTCCGAACTCGCTTCCTTGCAGCACTCTTCCGGTTCAACTTCTCGCGAGACATTCTTCGCTTAAGTTATCGAAATCTCGCTAAGGAGGAATAAGTATCGCGAGAAGCACTCGCGAAGTTACTTCTGCGGGTGGCTAGAGGAGGCGGTGCCTGCTTCTGGGGGCGTGGCCGGGGCGGGGCGGTCTTAGAAAGCCACGCCTCGCGCAGAACAGCCTCTGACGCTGTGTGCACGGGGCTCCGTAAAAGAATGAGAATCTTTCGGTTAGGTTTTGGTCATTGTCTTGAAATGTTCTCAGAGGTGAAGCTAGTTACTGAATTACTCTACCAAATCTTATGACCCCCGTTAGCCCAGATATTCACAATTCAGGATAAAAGGATGGATATGATGAAAAAGAAATTAAGTCACACGTTTCCTACAGATAGCCCATTGAGATAATCTCTTTTACTGGGAGGGTTAAATGATTAAATTGAAACACTCAAGTAAAGCGCTTAGGCCAAAGCCCTGGAAACTGTTAACACCCAAATGTTAGCTGCTGCTGTGTTTTCACTATCATGATCTTTCTGATTATCATCAAGATCTGATACCAAATCCCTGAAGTCCAAAATGACTGTGTTCACTAACTACCTCACCCACCTTTACTAGTGGCAGTTCTCAGGAAGGCGAGAGTATTAACACCCATCCTGATAGTAAGAGCACTTTATTTGCTCTTTTAGTGCTACTCTTTAGTTGCTCCCTTGTAACAGCAATCTGCAATTTATCAGAAAACAATCAGTGCTTAATGTGATCCCTAATATTTAATAAGCATCATCATTTTGAGACCCATGATGCTCAAAATATCTGTATAGGTGTATATTATAGGTGCAAAACTTAGGGTCATGTAAAAAGATAAATGTCATTACCAATAATGTGATTTGAACCTTAATATATTTATTTTTTCAAACAAGTTCCCCAGTAATCTAAAATTTTAGATTTGGTGCAAAAGAATATATAGTATTAAGGAGTGAAATGGTTAAATTGCATCCAGAATCAATACTAATGTATCATGGAATAGATTAATAGATTTCTGCTATCCCATACCAAATAGTTACTGAATAAACAAAACTCCACATTGAGTTTTAAGAATAAAACCGGTTAGAAGCAGATTTGTTTTAAACCACTGCAGACATTTTAAAAAAAAAATGAGCTGACACAAAAACCAGAAATTGTTTTTCTTTCAGTGTCGAAGAGAAAGGGGATGAAGAATGAAGAATCAAGCAGATTTATAAGGATTTACTGCTAAACAGGAATTTTACATATCTAGGCATTTTTATTGTTTAGTCATTTGATCTAAGCAATGTTTCAGACTAAGTACTTTTTTTTTTTTTTTTTTTTTTTTTTTTATTAGCTGAGCCATCCTGCTGCCTATTGGCAGCTTAGCGGCTGCTCAGCTCGGGCTGGCCTCGAACCGCTGTTGCTCAGAGCTCAAACTCTTGAGCGAGCTCTTAACCAACTGAGCCACTCGGCCGGCCCTAGACTAAGTACTTTTATAGGCTATCTCCTATACAATTTTGTGAATCTTCATATTTACATAAAATAGCTCTCAAAAACCTTTATGTACATATAGAGGTTTATGTGTCAAAAGGTAAAGATAGGCTTTGTAGTAAAACAACCTGACATTAACAGAGAACATTAGTGCCTTAAAATGGATGGCAGAAAAACACAGGAGAAACCTGCCATCAAAGTAAGAGAACAAAGCATGGTTAGTTATAGGTCATCTTGGACTTTGACTTCAGGTTAATAGCTAGTGAGCTGAGGCTCTCATGTGATTATTTTAGACCTCCAAAGTGGTGTGCACAAACTCCAGCAGACAATCCACTGGGACTGGAAAGTAAACATAATAACTTGCATTTTAATTTAATCTTTTTTTTTTTTTTTAAGATTTTACTGGGGAATTGGGGGAGGGAAACAGCATTGGGGAATCTGGGGAAGAGGAACAGACAAGTTGCTGTCCTTTTGTTCTTCAGTCTAATTGTGGAAGACGTGGCTTCACTGGCCCATGTTGGCATTATCACTGCACTCTTCCCAGGTGAGGCAGTCGCTCACTGGCCATTGGACAGCTGCTCACAGTGGCTCACCGCGGCTCATGGCAGCTCACGTCGGCTGCCAGCCGCTCACGCTGGCTGCTGGCTACACACGGTAGCTTATGGCAACCCACTGCAGCAGCAGGGGCTGCAGCCTACGCTGTTGCCGGCAACTCACGGCAGCCCAGCTCCAGGTTGAGCTGTTGTTCACCATCTTAGCTGTAGAGGGCAGTGTCACTGGCCCTCATATGGGATCTGAACCAGGGCCCTGCTGCTCAGAGCTGGTGTCCCAAGCCAACTCTTAACCAACGCGCCACTCAGCCGGCCCTTTATCTAATCTTTTAAAAATGTTTAGGGGTATATGTACAAAGGGCAGTAGAACATGTATATAACTGTTATGGGCTGAAAGTGGTCCCGCCAAATTCCTGGTATTGAAGATCTAAACCCTCCCAATACCTCTGAATGTGACATATTTGGAAATAGGGTCTTTACAGAGGTGAATAAATTAAAAGGAGGCCTTCAGGGTAGATCCTCATCCAATCTGATTGGTATCCTTATAGAAAGAGGAAATTTGAACACACTGAGACACTAGGAGAGAACACACACAGAGAAAAGACCATGTGAGGACAAAGAGAAGGAGGCCATCTGTCGGCCAAGGAAGAGAGGTTTCAGAGGAAACCACCCCTTTCCAACACCTTGATCTGGACTTCCAGACTACAGAACTATGAGAAAATAAATTTCTGTTGTTTAAAGCCACCCAGTCCGTGGTACTTTGTTGTGGAAGCCCTAGCAAACTAATACGATAACTTAAATGTATACTAAAAATGTTTACTAAAAAGGATGTATTATTATAAAAATCTGGGGACCTTGGGTTCATTTTCCTAGGTTATAAATTCTGTTTCTAATCAGCACTCAGAAGAAATTTACAACTCAGGCTTTAAACAATGATTTTCTTCCTGTTTTTCCTTTAATTACAAGCAGATCTGCTCAGTAAAGGAAATTCATTTCTGATTTTTTTTCTCAAATAAACGAGCTTCTATAACTCTGTTTCCACAAAGCTAATAGATTATTTCTACTTTGATAATTTATACCACACTTATTATGTTTTGAAATATCTGAACTTGTTATTTGGATCAGCTGGAATATATTCCTTGATAAATTAAACAGTCAGTATTAGCAGAATCTCAGCTGCAGTGTATACTCCATTTAGAGAAAACTTAGGTATTAAAGCCAAGGATACTAAAGTTTGTAAGTCACAGCTTTATTTGTGTAAGCAGTTTCACTTTTGATAAGCTTTTGCCACCTGGAAGCATTGGATGTAGAAAGTGAACATAAATGGGTATAGCATATAGAACTGAGTAACAAATAAAATATTGTCATAGTAAAAAAACACTTAGTTGGAGATCAGCTGCAAATATACCGGCATATTCTACAGTTGAATATCTTTGGGCTCTTCACAGGAAGTTTTGCATATCAAGTGAATTTTAGTCTTTCATTTGGCACTTAAAAGAGCTCTTAATTTCAAACTTGCAGAACATGAAACTTAATTTTTACAAAATTACAAATCTTCTTCCCCCATTATAAAAGTCAAATTACAAAAATTAGTTTGAAAAATTGAAACACACAACCAGTAACTCTAAAAACCCCACTATTAGCATTTTACAACACTTTTTAGTGTTGTTTCCATGCATAGTTTTATTTAAAATCGATTACATACAATATTGTATATATGTTATATGTGCACTTGACACATAAAGGCATATAGAATTATATATATATATATATATATATATATATCTTTTGGTAAGCAGCTTTAACTTAAGACATATATCGAGTCACCTAGAATCGTAAGATGATATGATCTTATTTTTAACTGCCTTTAAAATGACAACATTCTTTCCCACATATATAAAAACTTCTGCAGAGAAAAAACTTTCTCATGGAAAAATAAGAAAAAAATTATTATTTTAATCTATCGACTTAAAATGTCTTTTAACAATCATATTTTAAAAACCATTTCCTATTTTTATTACCCCAAAACAATCATTTAAATTTATCAAATAAAGAGAAAACAGCATACTGATATAAATTATTTTTATTGCGTGAAAATGTCATAATTCACGATGATTAAGAATAAAAATGCAGCATATAACAAAATAGGCATTAAATTGTTAAAAGCTACCAGGATTTACAAAACTTGTAAAATATTGTTAGAATGCTTTAATACAAATTAACTTTTGAGAAATATAAAACATTAATTCCACTTTATAATATATTTAATTTCAAAAACCACTTTTATTTTATTAATTGGACTCAGTAATTATTGTACAGTACAGTAATCACTGGTAGGAAACAAAAATTTTAAAAACATATATATTCTCAAACTAGATGAGTATTAAAAAGATGGCAAAAATATGAGTTTAGTGTTTGTAAAAATAAATAAATGTAAATGTTTTGGTTCCTTCACAAAAGAAACCAAAAGTATGTGCAAACACGTTTTTGTTTTTGTTTTTCTCTAAAATCCAGTTCAAAATTTACATCTGTTTTCTTGTGTTGATTTTCCTTACATTTCAGCCACCTATCAAATTTAGGTTGTTATTCATTTTATATCTGAAGTAGAATGCTTTTTACTCAGTGTACTAGGTAGGTCCCATGTACAAAACTCAAAAAAACTATGTATGATTCTGACTAGAAAATAAATGACCTGATTAATGAAAGTTCAGCAAATTAAAAAATGTGAATAAAATGTCATGCACTGAAGAAAAAATTTTAAATAAGCATATTAGACTGCCTTAGACATACTTACTCATGTTATTGTCAGATATCAATATATGTCTGCTGTCAGTACAAGTTACCAAACTGATCAACTTTATCAAGGTGATCTAGGAATCATACCGTTTATAGTGTTTCCACCTTGACATAAATGTATGCTTTCAATTAAGTGCAACATTATGAATCTATTACTCAAAATATACCTCTAAAAGTGTGTCTAAATGCCAGACAAATAGAGTATCTTACAAATGCCTGCCATTCTGCAGTGCAAGAGAAATGCTATTATTTTAAATTGAAAATTATTTTGGAATTCTTTTGTGATAAAAGTCATTTTAAACCACCATTTTTATTCTTATTGCTTTAGTACCCAACCATTTCCCTGTTATAAAACACAAGTCTCTGGACCTACAGCAGCTTTTGCAGTCTTCTTGCCTTTAGTATCAAGGTAGTAAAGAATTACAATAACCTAACAGTCCCTGCAGCTGCCTGTAGAACAATGGAATGATAAGAAGCACCGTGATCTTTGAAGAGGTTTAAACTTTAAAAGAGGTGTTTATTGGGGCTTTTAATATCTGACATAACATTTTTATGAATTTACAAAGCATTTTGGTCAAGAAGGTATTCCAAGTCTCATTCATTTACTAGGATCATCACCAAAGAAATCAAACAACAGAAAAAAGTTGAACTCTCTCCTCGGGTAGTGCTTTCAAATAATATAATTTGTTAGAATTAAGATGTGAGAATCTATTTTTTAAAAATATTATTTTACAATTAGACCAAATGAGGATGTATACTTCAAGAGCAATACTATTACAAAACATACCTCAAACCATATAAATATATCCTGTTTCTATAGTTTAAAATTAGGTCAAATTAGGATGTACATTTCAAGAACTATACTATTATAAAATATACCTCAAACCATATAAATATGTCCTATCTGTATAGTTAAAGTTTGTCCAGTAAATCAACTCCATTTTCCAGACATAATTTAAACAAAGCATCTATAGAAAAGTATACAGTCAAATATCATAGTAATTAAAATTCTTAAACAAAAGCTTTAGAAAAATATAAAATGTTAAAAATTTAGGTTATAAATTCCCAAGAGTTCCCCTTCCATGCATAAGTATCTTACAAAAAAACTGTTTAAGATACAGAAATAAAGACTATTCAATAGTAATGAAAGTGTGCAGAGTCCATTGGCTCTTCTTCTGAAAGGCGTTCCTTCTGGAATGTGCCCATAAGTGAGGATGTATAAACCAGAGTCAATACTAACGTGTACTAACTTGGTCCAAATGCTCATCCCATCTTCTGGTCATTTTGCTTCCTTTTTTTTAAACCATGAAGAACATGGATACGTAATCAGTCAGATTAATTTTTGGCTATTAATCTTTACTGAAATTCCTATGGTTATCTTGCCCAGTTATCAAAGGTCAGGGTTTTAGTTCTCTGAGAAAGATGGTCCTCCCTCCAGTTCATCTTGCCATTATTAGGAGAGTTCATCCATGTGATTTGGTTTATGAGATCATGTCATGAACATCACTGTTAGGTCTCTGTCGCATAGCCAGGGGAGGCAGCGGCTTCCCATAGAAATCTACGTGAAGAAGGGATGCCAAAAATACAAAACAGTTATGGTAAATAGAGATTTTTGATACAATTCGTTATTTGCCAACCTTAAAAAAAAAAAGACACTTTGACTTGACAGATGAAGCAATGGATGGGAAGCATAGGAAAAAAATCAGAATCGAAGTAAACCTGAATAAATTCAAAACACAACCAGTTGGATAAATTCCTAGTCCTATATTATAAATTAACCTCTACTTGATTTGAAAAAAACTGCACCTAATGTATATATTATTATTTTTGCTTCCAATTATACATTCACATAAGAAGAGAACAAAATAACAAATACTCAAAATCTATGGAACCTCTTGTCAAAGCCCTGATAAATCAGTATTTGTACAATCCAGGTTCTTATCCAATGGCTATTACTTCTAGGTTTTTTGGGAGAAGAATTAATTATCTTAGTGTTCTGGTAAGTAGGAATCTTTTATAATGAAGCTTCAATATAGTTCAGTGATTCAGGGCATATTTGATACAAAAAAGTCAAATTTTGCATTTCATAATAAGTTCTCCTCCCTTCATTACCATAATTTGGCTTATAAATTTAATAGCATATGTAAACTTCGAGTAAGTAATTATTTTCTGGCCTATTCCCTTAAAATGGTTCTAGAAGCACAGGTGTTCAGGATCACTTGAAATAAATACACTGAAAATGTATTAGGGGCTCATTTCCAGTTCTGCATGTGTTTAGAGCTTAGCTAAGCTACTCCATGGCATTGCTGCCTCGACATCCATTTTGTTTGGCCAAGTGGTCTGTGAGGGCCTTAAACAGATACAATATCCCTCATGAAAGCATATGCCCTACATACTCACATGCCTACAGACTCATAAATAAATTTAAGTTTCTGATATGACTTCCCCAGTGGCCCTTGTGATCAACAGTCTCCTTTGCCTTCCAGGGCCTTTTCTCAGATAAGACTAGGTGGAACTTACCAAAACTCCACTCTTTTTGGTTTGAATTGACCAATCTGGCCTTAGCCTGAGAACCCCAAATAAAGTCATGTGCTTCAGGTCCTATAGCTCTCTCTGCACCCTGCCTTGACCTTCCCGTGTAGAACTCTCGAGGCATACCATGTACTTCCTCCAGGACCTGTGAGTAATAAACTTCTCTATTCCAATTTATCTTGTGGTCTTTTAGAACCCAATCTTACCGTCCAGCACCCAGGGGCTCTACATAACAAATGTTGATTTAACAAAGTCATAACAGCATTCAAGGAGCTTGGAAGTCGCCAATCCATCCTAACAAGAAGTATAATAAAAAGCTAAACAGGCTGAAAATCAACAGCTCCTCGCGAATCCATAAGAGACAGGAGGTCACAGGACAAACCCCTGCCCCCAGTATTGGAGACACAGACAGGCAAACACAGGAGTCTCAGTTTACTCGAGCAGGTAGTCATGAACAGACACTGCCCAAGGAACCAGTGCCTGGGTAGGAAAAACTGGCAAGAGGGATCTTTTTCCCTCCCAAGAAATCATTTTGTTTTCGCAGTTGATTTTGTATTATTTCTTCGCCAGAAAATTAAATCATTATATACACAGCAGGTTTCTTATTGCCTTAACGGTAGGGGATATAAGTTGATCTTAGTGCCCAACTGATATGACCATTGTTATAAAAGGCTTCAAATATTTTAACATGAAATAATGGACAGTAGTAATACTACATACTAAATTTTATTTTTGTTCATATCTCAAGATTTGAGAAGATTCCTTAGTGTGTGCATTTGGTGTTTTTACCTAACAGAAACTTTTATTTTTCAAAACGTCTAATACATAACATATCAATGAAGTATGGATTGTTTACAAAATGAAAATAGATATTTTTAACGCTCTTCTCTGAATGCATCTGCCTTACCTGTTACACTGAGAGAGCTTTACAGAAAATAAAAGCAATTAGAAAAGTGGAATCAAATTGCTATCAAGGTAAATGTCTATAATCAAATAATTAAGAATTTGCCTTAAAAATTCCCAATCTGACTATAACAAATTGTTTTTCATCTCAGTAAATTTTAAGTGCCAAATCAATCCCAATTAACTTTTAATTATCCACTCTAGTTCATCATATATCTGTTTACTTGCCATCAACTAAATGGAAAGAAATGTGTACAAAGTTAGGGAAAAGAAGATGTAATTATAATATTGGCACCTATCAGCATCTCAGATGAAGATCTCATGATAAACCCCAAAAGCTAATTTATTAAATTGTTTACCGGCTTCTTTCCCCATTAATGTAAAGAAGCACAGATGATCATACACTATTTTTTAACCCAGCTTAGGTATACTTTGACTTAAAATTTATGGGAAAAAAAATAATAAATATATTTTAAAAACTTGTGAAGCTATAGTGTTTTCTTCTCTGCTATGGGAAGCTAAATTTATGGATACAAGCTGAAAATTAACTGAAATATTGGAATACGGTGGTCTTAAGTCTATTTATTATAATTCTTTCCCAGGAGTTCTAATTTAAAAACAAACACAAGAAAGTGAGGAAAAACAAAAGAAAACAAAAACAACCTTAGCTCATTTTCAACTTCCCTTAACTGTAATGTTTCCCCTTGATGCTACAATTAGTAATTTTTCTCCTCATTCTCTATACTTTCCCTCAGAAACAGGACGCTATCATTCCCTCAACTGCATTCATTCAGTAAACCAATTACAGAACATGCATTATGGGCAAAGCATTCATATTGTGTGATAACAACTGAAACAAAAAATCTATTACACACCCTCCCATCCACCCGGGTCCCTTCTTTTCTCCTGAGCTCCAGAATCTTACTTCTACTGGACTACAGATGTTTCCAAATAGATAAGCCTACCCATACCCCCAAAGCAGGTTTCCTTCCTCCTCGTGTGTTTTTCTTTCTTCCTCATGTATTTTCAATCTTAGAGGTAGCACCAACCTTCCAGCCCCTTGAACTAAATAATCCTCTATTCTGCTCCCCCTCAGCCCACACATCCATTCATCAAATGTTACTTATTAAAATATTACTTCTTAAAATATTCCTTGCATACATTTCTTATTCTCCATTTCAGTTTCCATTCCTCATTTCTCACTTTGACTACTCCAACAGCCTCCTAGCTGGGGTCCTTCCTTACCTCAGGTGTAGCCATATCAAGTCTGTGCTTCATACTGTGTCAAAAACTGTTTTCCCAGACAACAAATCTAGTAACACTATTTCCTTGCTAACAATGTATAGTGTTTCTTGTAGAATTACAGCAGATCCAGCCATCTTAACATACATGTGAGACCCTTCACAATCTGGCCCTAAACCGTAATTCCAATTTCAATGCTCCCTATATAACTTAAATTTCCTCTCTCTTACCCACTCTACCCATGTGAATATAAGCTCTAGTCAAAAGTAACTTCATACTGTTTTCCAAATACGCAATGTCCTTTCCCACCTCTCTACCTTGGAATAGTCTGTTTCTCCTGCTTATTGCCTCTTCTTGTTCTTTAGAGACCCAGTTCTAATACCATTTTTCACTACCGTCCATGCAATTTGTACACAGACTCCAATTCTGCACCATAGAACATTTAACTGGGTATTGTGAATTGTCATATATACTATAGTAAGCTGAAGCATTGTGTTAGATGAGTATCTCCAGAAAGGCAGAATTTATGTCTTATTCATCTTGATATCACCAATATTTTAGGTGTTGTCAAATTCAAAATAGTTATTTGTTGGATGCCTGATTCAGTAAGAGAAAAAATATCTGTCATAGGAAAAATTAATATTTTCTCTCTATATATGTACATATACATACATATATAAACACATATTAACATTATGTAATTTTTTCTAACATCACAATGAATATTTAAACTGACAAATGTATTCTAACCTATACAATTTCAGAGTGGAATAAAACTGGAACTAACCTATCACAGTCAATAAAAACACTGTGATGTAAAGTAGTCAACCAAACAGATGTGCTGTCACTGCAATTCTGATATAGCCCAAGGACAAACTTTTCTGTCTTTAGAAATGAAAGCAAATCCTTTCATTTTTACTAATGATTATAAAGAAATATTTCACTACTGATTTACAGTATTCTGAAAAAGAAAGTAAATAGCACATTTACATTTATATACTTTTTGAATAAAAACATTTTATACACTTTGATATCATTTCAAATTATATGGGTAAGTTTTTCTAAAGCTTAAACTTCTGACTTTTTTTCTAATAAATGGGAAACCAAGTTCTAGATTAGGCAAACAGAGTCATCAAAAAGAGAACTGGATGTTCTTGATGGAGAGGTTTACTGAGCTCCATATATGTAAGTATCCTTTCCCATTCTGGAAATATTTATTGAAAGAATCTAGGCCGATGGTCTGAAATCAGAGCTTCTGCCTGTTGTATCAGGCAGTTCCCTACTCCCACAGTCCTTTCTCTAGTTTTCTAGAGTGCAGTTCTACTGCCATATCCTGGCTGGACTACCCCTTATGTTAATTTCATCCAAAGAAAACTGTTTTCTTGAGGCAATAAAGTCTTCAGTAACTTTCTATTTAGGTGAACTTTACTTGGTATGCTTGATTGATCTCTGATTCTGCAATTGTGTAGATCTTCATTTTAATATTCAGCAGCTACGTGTCTTCTTAGAAGCAGACAAAGAACGATTATGTGGCATCACTGAGTATATTGAGCACATATAGGGCAATGCAGCTTTTTTAGCACTATACTTATAATGTCTACTTAATTTAAATTGCTTTAAAACCTTTCCCTTTCCATCACTATTTACATAAATATATAATGGATACACACAAGCTATGATTATTTTTTCACCTCTGTAGTCTAAGGTAAACATCAAATCAAATTATATAGAGTCAAAGGGACTTCAGAATAAAAAAATAAATTAAATGGAAAAAGCAAAGTACGTATAATGAAAAAGGATGGCTATGGATTTGAAAGGCTTTCAAAAATAAAAGTCTGTTGAAGTAATGAGGTAAAGAAAAGTGACTGTGATATGTATAGGTATTTGAAAACTGATCCTTTTGCATTACCATTATGACGTGTTTCACCAAGAAGCTCAAGTTTTGGAAGTCTAGTGACTTTGGGGGTTCCCCAGCCAACTGAAGAAAAAGAAAAACATTTAAAACACTGTTAAACAATGTCTCCTTGGGTCTGTTGAGAGGATCCCTCCCTTGACAGGAATGTATATAACATACGATGTCAGTTCATATACGAGAGGACACAATACTGAATAGCCATAAATCCATTTTAAACGGCTTCTATTTAAAAATGTAATTATAGGTTGGTAACATTTGCTTTAAATTTTCATTTACCTTTAGTTAAAAATATAAGCATCTTCACCACTATCATAAGTAACCTTAGGCTATTTACTGTAACCCCTAGCAGAGGCTAAAAGAAATGTTTACTTATCAAATGGAACACTAGAAATGAGTCTTCAAATAATTCTCCAAGAAAATGTTACCATCTAAAGCCTTCTAGCAGAGCTAAAAGGACACTAAAAACATTTACATTTAAATATTTATTGACCACCTATACTATAAGTGGTACTATGTCTTGTACTAAAAATTATTCACAATTATTATGCAGTAAGTTATGTCTCAGTGCTTTACATGCAGTATTACAGTTAATCCTCACAACCACTTAGAAGGTCAGTATGTATGTTGGAAATATAATGGAAAAATTAACACATCTTGGTTTCAAATGTTAACTTTCAGAATGAAAGATGTAATATTTTTTTAGTTCCTATTAGCCATCCATTCATTAAACTTAAACTCCTTTTAGCAATCTGGGTACTGATATTTCAAATATGAATTGAATCGATTCTAGGAAGTACCTACGTAAGGTTTTCTTATTAATGTAACTTTTTTTTTAACTTTAATAAAACATTTTTTCTGGTTAAAAGAAGCAATAGATATTTATGTTGACAAATTTTGAACAAAGCAGGCAGAGTAAAGAATTCTACCTTTTTCACAAATTCTCAAGTTAATGAATCTCTTGAATAAAAACTACACAATTTTTTTTTTCTTTTTCTTCATTGTTTAAAGCAGCATTTCTATATTCAGTGTCAATATCAATTTACTCACCAGGAGGAGGAGGTGGGGGTGGTGTTGGGCTCTTAGGAGCAGGGTCATCTGTATTGACAGGCTCTACACGGTGACTCCTTTTTATTCTTAGTTTCTTAGTTTTCTTTTTACTGTTATCTACAAGAACATAAACATAGAACTTTATTTATGCCTTTGGAAAAAAGTAAACTTCTATAATAAAAATTAAGAATAGAACTAGAATATTGATTTTATTAGTACCACAGAAATATATCTTCAATTCAACCAATAACAAAATGTGAGCTTGCTTTTACTTAGAGTAATATTTTTAAAATGATTGCTTATTGAATAAATGATTAACATGTATGGTGCAAATAACAAAAAGCCTATATTCTAAATTTTATGAGAGATTATTCAGAATACAAAAAAAGTTCACATTTTCAAAAGTAACTTATATTTTTCCAAATGCATATTAAATAAATGTAATTGTCTAATTGCGGAGATTTCCATAAAACTCAAAATGGCCTGGGGAAATAGAAGTGTTGATTTATCTCAATAGGATATACATAATGATTTTAGGTAAATAGTCCAAAAATAATTCTTTGAAATGTGAAAAAAGACCCTAAATCTAAACACATTACCCATTAAAATAACCCCCAAACAATGTATGCCCCATATAAATATATACAACCAAAATCACATTATTGGACCTTGCAGAAATGAATTTTTGTTCTTTCTAAAGATAACTATTTACAGATTCTCACTTAAGCACATATAAACATTTTAAGGACATCTATGTTGTTAACATGTAAACTTAAACAATGTAAACCAGTTTGTCATAATAGTTAAATAAGCAAAGGTCACAGTTACTGAAATATTTTCACTGACAATCCCACACTGCTAAATTTATAGATATGTAGTACATTTTCGAAAATGGGAATTCTGTTACACAAGAAATAGTCAATCTATGAAAGCTACAAAGCAATGAGAAATGTAAATATGTTTGGAAACATGTTATTTTTCTAAATAGACGAGTGTCATTTGTGACATTTTATTCCAAATAGAAACAAAGACATCATTTTACAATTAAGAGCTGAGAGCTTTAAAGCTGGAGAAAGGAAAAAGAGCCTCCAGAAATATACAGTACTTCAGCATGGGCAGTAGCTCCAGGTCTTGGAAGAGCAAAAGATAGAGAAAGCATGATCTGAAGTGGGGTCTCAGCCCAGCCACAGATGAAGCATATGATCTTAAATAAGTTACTTAGCCTCTTCAAGTCCCTGGGTTTCCTATTCCATATAATGGGAATAATATATCCTAGGATTGCTTTGTTAAATAATATATATGAGGCATCTGAAACCATGTTCTAAATTATAAAATGTTAATTATAATAACACTAATAATTATAGTTATATGATTCACTATCTCAGATATTCCTACGCTTTACTTTCAAGTCATCTGCCAAATCATTTTGCTCTTTAACAATGTATTAGTGTTAAAAAGAGTTCTTTCAATATATTGAGAGGCCACTTTAGGTCTACTTTCTGCCAACTCCGCTGCATGGCTACCCAAACCTCCCAACTTACAAAAAGTATAACTTTCAAATCTAATTATTTTTTATATAGCAAAATATTCATGTTAAATAATCTGCACCTCAGGGATTGAGATCTTATTTTCATCAACTCATTGATACTGTACAAAAAAGACAGTCTGAGGAATACAATCAATAATGTTGTAAATATTTCTTAGGGGGCCAGATGGACCCATGTCCTTTTGGGGAGTCCAATTCATAGTCAATGTAAAGGCCTGACCACCGCATTGTATTTCTGAAACTGATGTTGAATAATACTGTATGTCAACTATAAAAAAAATAAAAATAAAAAAATAATAATCCTTATATACTGTACAATGGAACCATATTGCTAACTAGGAATGGCAAAGCAGTAATAGTTACTGGGTATCCCCATGTGTCAGGCCCGTGCTAAGAATATCATCAGGTTATTTTTACTGTAAGTAACCCGAAAAGCACTGTGAAAAAAGATGATGCCTATTTCCCTTTTGGAGGTGAAAAAAACCAAGACTGAAGAACATTATATAACATAAGATGGATCTAGTAGATGGAAAAGTCAGGATTCTATATCAGGTTGTTTGATTCCAAACACAGGCTGTCTTTCTCTGAGACCAAAAGACATGAACTTACTGTTAAATCACACAGCCACTTAGAAAAAAGATTTTATATGATATTAAAATAAGAGGAACATGGCTATTTGATAAGGCTTTTAAAATGTTCAAGTGATCATGTCTGCATCCTACAGAAATAGCAAGTTAATAAAGGAAATGATGCTGATTGTAGCATTATGAGGCTTGAAGACAAACAAAAAACACAAAAAAAGTCTTAAAGGTATTAAACACATTCCAAGGATTCCTGGAGCTATGCTACATTCCAAATTTATGAAACTGAAATTAAAATTTCTGCTGAAATTCTTTTAAGTTACAAAAAGCTACATTTTAAAGCATAATGAATAAAAACGCAAGTTAGCAAATTGACTGAGTAACTAAAAACCATGACAAATACTGCATTTGGAGACAAAAAATATTACAGTACATTTTTTGTGAATATAATCATAACAAATGAAAAAAGTATAATGACTATGTATATCTTTTTATTTAATAACTAGTTTTATCACCTGATTCTGATGATGGCTGGTCTGTCTCATCTTCATTCTCCAACTGCTGTGTTAACGCTTCCTTATAATTTTCTACTATTCCAAACTCATTGTTTTTCTGGCTGTTGTCACTGATCTGGCTCTGTGTCTCTACGTGCTCATGCTCCATTTTATGTTTCAGGGGGCAGTCATCACTGTCTTTCTCCATATTTTGCCTCTTTTTCTCTTTTTCAAGTTTTTTTTCATTCTAATAAAAGTGAAATATATCATCTTTAATATAACAGTGGCATCTAAGATAGTTTTAAGGGAGAAATCAAACAATCCAAGAGCATTCTGTAACTTCGGGGAACTGTCATATCTCTATTAAAAAGTTATTTGTTGAAGATATCATTAAAATATGCTAATTGCCAAACATTTTGAAAACAGACTGTATAAATAAAGGACATAAATATTACCAGTAATTCCACAATCTAGAGATGACCACTATTTGGCATATAATCAAGAGGTGCTTTTCTTTGCCACACATACAGACATACACCACCCACAAACATACATAAATGTGATGAATTGTCTCTCTATATACAATCATATTTATATTTGTTTTTTAAACAAAAAAGAATTGAAGATTTTATTTAAGAATATATATTTCTTTCCTTGTCACTGAATATATGAAGTGCTTAGAATAGTGCCTGACAACTAGTAAAGTGTTACATAATGCTGTATGTGTTAGTTATTATTACTTTATTCAATTACATTATCACTTTGAATGGTTATATTATAACTTATTTTACCAATTCCCAATCAATGGACAAAGAAGTTATTTTCAATTTTTCACTATTAAAAGAAATACCAAGATTGAATTAGTTCTTTAGAATAAGTTCCGAATAGTGCAACTGTTGGATCAATGGGTAAGCACATTTTAAAATGTGAAACACTACAAACTTTCATTCAGAAAAACTAGTCAATTTACACCCCAGGTAAAAGGTTGGGAGAGTAATATTTCCCCATATAGTTCTCAATGCTGTATATCACTATAAAACTTTTATACCTGTCAAACTAATAAATATTTTACTGCAGTGTTGGTTTGATTTAGCTTATTGTTTTTGTTACTAGTGAAGATGGATTATTAAATACCCTATTGCCATTTTTATTTTTTTGTTAGGGAACTACCATGGTGACCTAATATCTACTTTTCTATTAGATTATCATATTTTCATAGTAACTTTTAAGGGTTCTTTTTTTTGTCCTATATGTCTCAAATGTTTTTAATTAGGGTTTGCTTGGGTTTTATTGCCTTTAACTTTGTAGAACAGCTCTTAAAAATTTGAATATAATAAGATCTATCTATTTTCACTTTTTGATTTGTAGCTTGATTACCCTGCTTTGAAAGTTTTTCCTCCTCCACACATACACAAATGTTTAACTATATTTATGTGCTGGTATTTTTAAGGCTTCTTTTTTTATACATTTAAGTCTTCTGGAATTTAATTTGTTATTCATGTTTAATAATTTTACTTTTTTCCAAATAATTGTTCAGTTATTCCAACCTCCTTTTCTCCCACATTTGAAATGTCACCTTTATCTTTCACGAAATGCTCATACATAGATGTATTCAATGTTTATCAACAATAATGTCTATTGATCTGTCCGTCTGTTCTGGAACCAATACCTCACCATTTTTATTATCTGTGTTAAAAATAAAAGGAATGTAAGGTGCTTCTCTAAAATGCAAACATTTAAAGGAGGAGTTTTGTGAGGGGGGAAAAAAAGAAAATCAACTTGGTATAAACGAGACTATAGATAATTTTTCATTTGTTTCATCTCTTTAATGATCATCTTCTTAAAATTATTATAGCTTAAAAAGCACAATAACTGCACTTTCCCCATGCCATTGATTGATTCAGAGACTTTAAATATAAGATATACTATTCTGTATTGTTCACATCTTTATGCTGTGAAAAATACAATGCTGGTAGAAGCACTAAGGCCTTCTAAGTAACCATGGTACTACAAAATAATTGGTCATTATTTACAAGGTGAGCTTTATTATACATATAGAGTAAATTAACGTTTGAAAGTAAAATGTCAAACTCGATTTCCCTCTTCTCTACCAATATGTTTAAAGAGCATAAAATAAAACTTAACAAACATAATATTAAATAGGACGGAGACAAAACAATTGTTCACGTTATTAAGATGGCTTTATTATACTTAGAAAAGCACACACTTAAGCTAAATGTCAATGGGGCTAATAAAATGATTAAATACAATTAACCTTCTGGTACCTAAGCAACTTGAAAGCAACTATTTCATATTACCAATTATTTTGCAAAATAAAGCAATACTAAAATGATCCAATCATCTTCTTACCTGCGGAGCTGCCTCCCTCAGCAGCAGCCCCAAGGAGAAACAAGCATCCACCTTTCCAGATGAGCACCTGTGTGGAAGGAGGCAGTGACAGGGGAAGAGGAATGGAGAACATACAGGCAGTGGGACCAGTGAGCCACCTGCCACTTTGTGCTCCCAGTGAATAGAGAGCAGGTTTAGGAAGCACTGCCTCGGGGGAGGCATGGTTGCTGAGGGCGAGGAAGGCAGGGCCAGTGCCAACTCTGGACACCAGTAGAAAACGAAAACAAAGACAGGTACACAGACACGTACACACACACACACACACAACCCCTTAACTTCTTCATGATTAAAATCTATAAATGAATTTTGATGAAACTTCTGACAATTAAAATAAATAATATTTACAGATAGAAGAATTTATTATAGTTTCAAACATTCTTAAGTGTCCTGGGTAAATAATTAGGAAATCATTTGTGTATTCTAATACACCATAAGCATCGAAACATGACTGTGAAGAAACAGTAAGAGCAATTCAGGGACAAAGACAATGTAAACAAGAGTAAATATATTACTACTACATGAAATAAAAGACAAAAAAAAAGATTTATCAGAACAGTAACTATTATAGTTGCTGCATTCCATCTTAATTTTCATTCTTGGTTAATTCTGAAGTCATCTTCCCTTTTTATACTAGTTTAGAAGGTAAATTTGAAAAGGGAGAAAAAGCAGCAAACCTTTAACCCGTGTCTCCCATTTAATTCTTTTAGAAATAATCAGCCTCCGGTGAAACACTTCTTTCTATCTCCCTGCCTCCTTCTCAACTCCCCGCTTTTCTTAACTTCCAACTTTATAAGTTAAGATATAAAAGTTACATTTGCCACTATCCATACCTCAATGATTACGGTTGCTATCGGCTGGAAAGGATTAACAATAATTGGTTCTGGGTCCACCTCAGCCAGACCACTGGTTCCATCGAGTTCAGCCTGCTCTCGCTCTCTTTGTTCTCTATTATTTGAGGAAAAAAATTTGGAATTCCTGAGAAAATGCTGAACCATGTTTAAGAACACTTATAATAGGTTTAAGGGCTATTAAACTTAGTAATTTAAACATCTGGACATGGCTGTGAATTACTGAGAGATTTTCAGAAATCCTTATGCAGGTAACAGGTCTCTACCCCCATGTAAAGATTAATCATTTGAATTTTAAAATAAAGAAATGCTGAAAACAATGACATCCCCTATGACTGATGTCTTAATGTCAATGGTATATATTATTTTTTTATGTGTCAAGAGTTTATATTTATCAATTTACTAATTACCCTCCTAATCCAATGCTGTCCTCTTCACTGATGTTAACAGATAAATAAGTCCTCTTGTTAACCCTCTTTTTAAGGGCTGTGCCAAGTTACATATCTTATATAAACTAAATAACAACTGTTGCTTTGCTTAATAGAAGATGCTATAAAAATAAGCTATACTTATCACTCAGATTAAATAAGTATTTCCAAATTCGTTACTACTGAAACATTTACCATCTCTTTGATTTATAATTAATATTGCCCATACATGAAGGGCAATAAGTTTTAAAACAAGTAGCTGAAGACAGAAAAACGAGTAGTAAAGATCTGCAATGAGGCTGCTAGTATAGCAATGTGAATGCTCATTACTATGACATTTATTATGTTCTCCAATGGAAAGATACAGCCTTTCATTCTGAACCTAGGAGGCCAAAATTTAGAGATTTGCAATTTACTACCTCTGTGACCTTGGATATGTATCTGGATCTTTAAGCCTCAGCTTTTCTATAAATGTGGATAAAAATCCCTACCTCATAGGGTTGTTTCACCTAAAGTAACATATGTGAAAGCACTCTGTAAACGAACATACTCATAGGACAGTAATTGATATTAATATTATTCATTTATTAGTAAGCAATTTCAGGTATCTAGTATTGAACTACCGTATTTGCCGGCGTATAAGACGACTCGGCGTATAAGACGACCCCCTAACATTTCCACTCAAAATACAGAGTTTGTTATATGGTCGGCTGTGTGCGATTTTGCGAGTGTGGTAAAATCGCATAACAGCAAAATCGCATAACAGCCGAGCATACACCCAGCAGCGCTGCTGATGCCTGAACGGTATGTGGAATGAAGTGGGCGGGCATCGGGAGGCCACTATGGCACGGGGCAAGCACTATGGGCAGTCTATCTGAAGTGTACCTGGCGTATAAGACGACCCCCCACTTGGAGGCATATTTTTCAGGGCCAAAAAATCGTCTTATACGCCGGCAAATACGGTACTATTTTCAGATACCAACAATAACGTGTTTTGCAGTTTTTCATAAATATCTGAACCTATTCGATTGGATTTAACAAAGGGAAAAGTTTTTTTTATAAATCACTCCTCTCTAAATGCCAATTTACTTTTAGTCATGGAGATTCTGCTCAAGAGGAGAAGCCCCAGACCAGACATGGCGTGGCTGGGAGAGAAGATGAAAGGGGAATAGGTATTAGAAAAGCCTGCCATAACACGATCAAGAATATCTTTATGGAAAAGGTAAGAACTTGAAAAAAAGTGACTGGCATTTGGTTTATTTTATCAAACTCAATTTTTTTGTTTGTTTTCTTAATGGAGGAAAAGCAAAGGAGTCAACAGAAAAGTGTGCCCATGTATTTTATCTTTATAAATATATAAAAGGTATACTTACATGAGTGATTGGTTGTACTGAGCTTTAGGCCATGAAAATATACAGTAGGATAGAAACCCAAAGATTCGCCCAGGAACTAGAACTTCATATCCATATCAAGAGAGGCCTAGATGAATGACCTCCTCGTGTTATTGAGACCACTTGAGGATGGAGTGTTATGTTTACAAATACTTTTCTCCTTTAACTCCTTTCTCTGAATTAAATGAAAGATACTAGTGATCAGAGGATTTCCTGGACAGTGTAAGGGAACACCTCACAAAGGCATCACCAAGGGTAGTTTAGCAGGTTCATGCCTACCGGCTGCAACTCTGTTAAAGCATATGGAAGGCAAATATTACTTAGATAGGTGGAAGATAACTTTGGATCTTACAGGAGCTCACTTAAACATCTTTTCATTTCTCCCTTCCCATACCATGTAACAATCCAGTGGAGAAAAGAAAGAGCAATCTTGGGAGTAAGCACTAAATTCAACTTCTAATCAAATCCGAGTACTTACTTGCAGCGTTAAAATTATTGTTATAAGTGCTTCTGTGGTAGAATTTATATAATCATTCTTTTTTTTTTTTTTTTTAACTCAGAGCTTGCTAAATTTAGTTTAAAGGTTTCCTTTCCGGAAATATATTTTTTAAATTGTTTGAAAAACATATTTTTAAAACCTGAGATGGCACAATTTAGTCTGTTTTCTGACAAAACTAGTGTTGAAGATCAGATTTTGCTTTAGCTGATTGATCCACCAACAGCTTACCTTCTACCTTTGTTGAGATAGGTACCCTTAAGAAATAGGAGATAAATTTTTCAAACTCTGATAATAAATGCCTAAGGAATAAATTTAACTACCATAACACCACCAAGAAAATTAGAACTTTATCGCCCAAACTGGTATAGCAAAAGATGCACAAAAATAGCTGTCTTCCTTCACACAGAAAGAGGAAACTGAAGAGATAAAGCTAAAAATTATTCATAAAGTTGTGGTGTTTTTGACTTTTCAAATGCACTGTGGTACAAAATGATGAATCTACTTACCTTTCTTCCCGTAATTTTCGCACTCGTTCAGCCCTTTCTCGTTTCTCTTGTTCCTCAAGAGCACGTTGTTCTGTTGTGTCTTTTTGGATGCGTTCATTTAAGGCATCAAAGTCTCTTGCAATGATATGTAGCAGCCAGTAAAGGCCTTTTTTGATGGATTTGTCTATTTTCTTTCCAGATCCCAAGATTGCTGAACAGGGTTCCTGAAAAACAGCAATTAATTTGACTTAAAGATTAAAAGTTTTCCACAAAATATCTATTAATAAACCATAAGTACAATTACCGGTAAATCAAAATGAACCCACTAAATGAATTATATGAAGCACCTGTTTATTCAACTTACAAAACACACCTTTGCAATGATCCCTAACATTAGTACATAGGAGATGGAATATTTTATGTATAATATCTATAAGCTATGAGAGATATTATGACACAAGAAGTCAACTGTTATAAGTTTATATATGCCAGTTATAAGTTTAAACAAACTCATTGGAAGACAAAATTAAGTTGCCAGAACAAAAATATCCCTACTTAAAAAAAAAACAGCAGAAAGTATTAATTCCTCATACCAAGTAATTTATAGCAATAAACATCTTTTAAGATTGACAGTGTTAATGACCGTTTTCTGAAACCAGAATAAATTATTAAAACATCTGTCTATCTTTCTTAAGGTTATATAATAACTCCCCTGATGTGGTTTTTTTCAAAATTGTAAACCTCTCCTATGTTTAAATTTTGTATTTATGTTTTCTTTACTGTTTACAAAATTTATAGCATGACGTGTTTGTATAGCTTCTAGGTCCTGTCAGCAATATCTTAAACAAAAAACAAATCTAAAGTCTTTGAAATCACAAAAGATAGTTTATGGAAGTCAGTAGCAACTAAACAGAAAACAAATATTACAGTATTAATACCAATCAGAACACTGGGTAAAAAATTCTTTTAAAACACCAATGAATTATTGTGTTAGCTGCCTACCACCTAACTAACAAACATTAAGTTATACTCAACATAGGGCAAAACAAAACAAAAACTTACTATTTGACACAGGCACTTGTGCTCATTGACCAATTTTTCCAGAGACAGACATTCAATCACATCAGCTTCTCCTAAAGCCCCTTCCTTGTCTTGTTTATTTGCCAACCTGGAGAGGTGTAAACATAGTCATTTTATAGCAAATATATAAGCAGACAACCACTTAAAAATGTTTTGATCATGTTCTTGTTCCAAAGTTTTAAAACTACTGATTACAGAACATACTGGTTTTGGACAGTATTGGAGTATCTATTTCATAATTTTTCCTTTATTTTACTGCTAAAATAGGTTTGTAAGAATTGGCATAAAAAAGAGAAATCAGGTAAACTGTCAAAAAAACAAGCAATAGATCAGCAGGCCAACCAGAAAAGCTACAAACAGAGAAAGAAGTAGACTAGTTTCCACAGCCCTCAGCCATCAATTCTAATTTTCACATTAATTATGCCTTTATCTTCTTAAAACACATTGCATCATGATGTAAATGCCGTATCTCATGTCCTCATCTTCTTAAAATACAAACTGTAAATTGTTTTAAATACCCAAATATTTATTCTGAGCTTGTAATATCTGAGATCTGCATTTCCAGTGTGAGAATGTGTCCACATAAATGTGCGATTTACTGGAGAGATGGGGCCACTTCTATCTAATTTACTTTGCATAGCACTGGGCACAAATAACATTATATTCAATTAGAAACAAATTAGGGAACAACAAAAGAAAACCAAAATGCGTTCTAAAAACATAGAAATTACCATAAAATACCACGATTTGCCTATCAGATGGCAGAGGTCAAAAGTTCAATAAAACACTAGCTTGGTAAGGGTTTGATAGACATTTTAGAGAAATATATGTTATTTAATAAATACACAGAATAAATCCAATGAACCCTTATCACCTATCTTTAAAAATGATCAACACTGGGCCATTCTTGCTCATCTACATATCTTCTACTTTTCCCGTTAGTCATGTCACTTCACCCCAAAATTTAAAAATTAAAAGATAGTACAATACTATTATATCTAACAAAATATTCCTCAATGTCTTTTTTATAAGTGTTATGTCCAAATTCAGATCCAAACTAAATACACATTACAATTTATTAAGTCATTTTGATTCAATATTTCCCCCAGCCCCCAAATCCCCAAGCCCTGCCAACTCCTCCTTTCCTCCCATAACATCTACTTGTAAAACAAAACAAGTCAGTTTTTCTTCCCTATATCTCTGAGTTTATTTCTGTTCTGTTCATTTATTAGGGAGACCACTTCATAGACTGTGTAGATGCCTGACCACTGCTCTATACACCTGAAGCTGAAGTTGAATAATACTGAATGTCAACTATAATTGTGTGTGTGTATGTGTGTGTATATATATATATATTAAATGTGGAACAGAGCATAGGGAAGTCAATGGAATTTTAACAGCTATATACAATGTTAGAGGGGTAGTAGATTGGAAGGGTTATCACTTTGTGAGGGGTGTAAATGTCTAACTATAACATTGTTTTGTACACTTGAAACTAATAAAAAAAGTCATTTTTCTTTAATATTTCTTGTATTTAGCATTTGACTGATATCTTCCCTATGAGGTCATTTAACATACATACCCTGTATTTCCTACATCTGGTAGTTACATGTACAGGTTGGATGAGTTTTAAGTTGAAATCTTTTGGCAAACTTATTTCATACATGGTGCTAATGCTTAGTAGGGTTATAACACCACTTTAAGTGATGTGAAAATGGACCAGTGGATTCTGCTGGAGTCAGTCTGATTCATCCAAAATAAAGTTCCCATTAACTTTTATCTAATAATTTTAGCAGCCATTGATGACCTTTGCTAAAATCCCATTATTTTATGAGCTTATAAAATCATAACTTTTCTAGTTCTATATTCCTTCTCAATTTACTAGCTAGAGTTTTGTTACAAAGCAAGCTTTCATCAACTACTTGCTTACTGTTAAAGACAATTCAGAGAAAAGTCAAGATAAATGTTTGATCCTTTGCCTTCATTTCTTCATTTTTATAATAATAAATTGGTGCCCTATCAACCTCCAAAGGTGATCAAGTTGCTTTCTTTAGTTTGTGGAAGATATCATTATGGACTCATGGATTTTTAAAATATACTTGATATTTTAAAATTTATTGTAGTTATTGTTCTTTTTGAGGCTCAAAGTTCTCCGTTTTTGGTCAGTGGGAGTCCCCTTTGTGTTGGCTTCTTTCTTTTGGTACAGTTCCAGTGGTCTTTGATATCTTCTTGCTTTTTTGTTGAGATAATATTCCAGACCTGGGATCATCCATTTCCCTAAGGAGTCCTGGTTCCTTTCAGTAGGAACTGGTATTTTAAAGACTACACTCTGGGCGCTATGGACATTTATTGTTATTGATTTGCCATTGCTTTCTAGACCCTTACAGTGGATAAAGCTAGGGGGAAAAAATGTAGTTTTATAAGAAAGAAAAAAATTATGAGCTCATATTGCTTTTTTCATTTTAAATAAAATATTACCAAGTTTTTACTTAGCTTCTTAAATAAGACACTAAAAAGGTTAAGATCTCTTTGTGGTTATTCTTGTCTGCAAGATTTATCCCACAAGAGATGCACAGTCAAAATACTGGGTTTTAAAATTACTTGAAATGATCCTTCTCTGTGTGGCTATGCCACCATTTAGATATATAGCTAGGTTCACTTATTTCAGGCTGTTTTTGCTTTTTGACATAGTTTTATTTTTAAGATTTTATTTTTGAAACATGCATGTGGTTCCAAATTCAAAACTATAAAAACAAAATTCGATCAGAAAGAACTATTTTCCATCTCCATCCCTTCTCCTCTCTCTATTCCATCCATTTTCCTACAAGTAACCGTTTTCATTAGTCTTTAGATTTTCCTCCCATTATTTCTTTTTGAAAATATAACTATGTATATGGGGAAAATGGAATTTTAAAGACCCCAATCTAGGCACTGTGGGTATCACTGCTATTGACTGGTTAAGAGGGGAGGGGAGGTGTTGGTGTCTCCACACTCCCTTTCTTCTTCAAAAACTAGCTATACACACTGCAGTGTACCACCTTCCGATTTTTTTAAACAGTAAATCCTAAAATTACCCTGACACAGTATAAAGAAATCTTCCTTATTTCTATATTCTCTGTTAATGAGCCAAATGCTCGTTGTACGGATATTTCATCATTTATTCAGCCAGGCCCACACTGAAGGACTTCTGGGCTGTTGCCAGTGTTTTGTTTATACAAAGAGTGCTGTGAAGAGTTAGTGTGTAAAGGAGTTATTTCTTATTTTGGGAACACATTACAGGAAGCGGAACTGCTAAATCAAAGAATAAATGCAAATGTTATTTTGATAGATATGCTAGCAATGGCCCTCCTCTCACCCTCAAATCATAAAACTCAGGCAGACAAAAAGGGAGGGTAGGGAATGTTAGTGTGCGAGCCATTCCATTTCTAATTTTTCCCACAAACAATTTCTCTTTGGTAAAATTAATTTAGAATTGTTATGCTGATATAAACAGCATAACACATATTGCTGCACAACTTTAGTTTTTCTATATTGAAAACTATGGAAGAAACTTATTTTAAATAATAAAAATAACAGGCATAGTAGAAAGAAGTGGTGTGAACAGTTTAAAGACAGGAGCTCTTTCCTGGCGGCTGTAGCTCTGAAATTCAATGATTTTTATGATTTAAGCTGTTGGAATTTCCTAAAATAGCATAGAATTCAATCATAATAAAGTAAATGGAACAAAAAGCCTTTGCACCAAGCTTCTTTCCATTCCTGTTTATTCCAAGATCTGTATATTTAGCAAGTTTTGATACCTAAAGAAAACAAATGTCTGTTTCAATACAAACCCTCTTTTTAGTGAGTAATGTATTTTATACATAATGCAGGATTACAATTACAGAGCCTGTGCCAAATACTCTATGTAAGCAGTTTAACAAGGGCTTCCTGTTACCAGCTAGCTCCAATGAAAATGAGCTTCCTTTAATCTAAAGAAAGGGCGGTTAACAGGCAGAACCGGATTCTCCAGGTGTGAAGTAAGCAATTTGTTCTTCTCATTTGATATTAACAGCAAAAGGACAACTTTATCTCTAACTTATTTGGCTTCATTATTTGGCTTTAAATTACATTAACTACATGAAAACCATACAGAAATTGCCTGTGAACTATAAAATAGAGGATTAAACAATTTGATCAAAGCGTTACAGATGAAACTCAGTTTTTTTCTCAAAGGCAGGACTCCAACACCGCAGGTGGAAAAGCAACAAAAGGAACAAGACAAAGGTAAATAAACCACATACTTTTTGTACTTTTTAATGTGAGAGACTTCCATAGCCTGAAATACGGGATATTTAAAAATAGCTCAACATAAAATTAAAATTGTTTTCCTCAGATTTGGACCAGGCTACAGGCAGCTGATCTGCTCATATATAGTACAGATAAACTGAATGGGATTTGGGTTTAGAACACCATGATAAATATTAACTTTTTCTTCTAAGTCCTTTAAAATATCGCTTCTCATTTTGGAAACACTCTTATAAAAAATAAAAAATAAAAACTTAACATTCTTTCTTTTATAGACTGGCTACAAATTAGTCATACTGTGATTGCTTTAAAGAACACTTTAACATTTAATTCTGAAAAGAAGTTTATGCCCAAATTTGACACATATGTATAACCTTTAAAATCTTAAGATAATTTTCTAGAAAGTCTTAATTTCTTCACTGTTGCTTCCCAGAATCTTTTAAAATTAATTTGAGGAAATAAGAAAATAACCTTCTTGTAAAATACTGTAAAATATCAAAATACTCACTTTTTCAATGTTTTAGCTAGTGTATAAAAGTATGTAATTAAAAAATTTAATATATTATATTTGACTTGATAGTTTTAAAAATCTAAGTCAGCATCATTTAAATGCAACATATGAGTACATAGGTAGGGCTGATGCTTTCAAAATTAATCAATATATACAGGCTTAACCAAAACATGTTTATTTTCTAATATTTTTTCAGAGTTATTTTATAATTGTTATCATGTTAGAATGTAATAAATAACACATTTCAAATCAAAATAATAATAGCTTTTAATAAGTTTTTTGAGGGTGGACTGGAAAATGAGCTATATAATACCTATAACACATTATCTTCATGGCTATGCAGTTTTAAATTTAATACAAAAATTATTTTATGTATGTACAGTGTACCATAATCAGGTGTGAGTATAAAATGACAGCAGTCTTAATATTTAAACAAAAATGGTCTTATTGTTACATTAAACAAGTCAGTTAACAATTAACTTATTTAATTAAATACGAAGTAGAATAAAAAAGGTCTTAAAAGACTGCATTACAAAAACAAATCAGATAAATTAAACACAGAGAAAATACATGCAACTTGCAGCACTTTTTTGTTTGTTTTCCTCAGTTAAGTAGCCTTAGAGGTGACTATTCCAATAACATCAACTCCTTTCACCTTGAACTAGGGAAATGCTGCAAGCTGTCTTTATATACAAAAGGAAGAGAATACTTCATTTTATGTTGGATAAGAACTGGTTATATTTCTTGAAATGTTTTATTTAATCAATATAGTAACTATAGAAAGAATATACCTAACTTAAAAAAAATAAAACAAACTCTAAATCTACAAAGTATCACCATACATTTCTCAAAACACTAGGTGCCTTTTAGTCATGTTTCTGTTCCTGGGAATGTTCCCTATTTGTAATAGGGTGGAGAAACTTTTATTTGAGCCATACAAGTTTATTTTTCTATTTTCCAGACCAAATTGTCAAAGACAGTTACCGTATTTAAAAATTAGTGTTTGTTTGCAAATATCATGTTCAAGCTCAAAGATATAGTCAGTTATTGACAGAATTCAAAATTGTATAGCAATGCAATAAGTTAAACTTGCTGAAAGATGATTCATATTTGAATTGAAATGTTCCAATATTAAGGCAATCAATTTGAGATGCAGAAAATATTGTACAAAATGGTAATCTCATGAATTTCAGCAAGTCTAAGCAATTAAATGATTTAATAACTATGAACTTAATATTTTATGTTTTCATGAACTTTGTCTCTTCCAACTTTTAAATTCTAACATGCTTAGATGTCTCACTTTGCCTAATATTCTATTTTATGAAGATATATGATTAAGCAATTAAATTGGAAAGAGTTATAGCTGTAGTTATGAGCATGCAAATACTAGAAAATGCAATTTATATACAGCATGTACATGTATCTGATTACCTACATTAAATCAATGTCTGCAGAGATGAACAAGAATTTGGGGAACATTCTGAATAATGTTAACTGTAAAGATAAGTACCTACGACCTTCAGTCAAGGTGCACAGAACAGAAATTCCTCCCTCTTTTACATACAGAAGTGTTTGATATAATCTTAAGAAAAAAAGACAAATTCTAAAACCACATCATACATTTAAAGTAAGAAAGGGGAAAAATAAATAAATAAAAAATAAATAAAATAAAGTAAGAAAGGAAAATTTCCCAGTGCCAGAAATGAAGAGAGAACACACTCATAGCCCAAGTAGAGAGTAGGAATTAAAACAACTCCATGAGCTACTAGAAGCTGGGGTTTAGGATTTGTGCATAACAGGGAACTAAAACTGAGGTTCCTAGTTGAAGTAGTGAACTAGAAAAAAATAGAACATAGTCTGTATAGAGAGACAGGAAAATCTGTTGGCTTGCCCTGGATTACAACAAAAAGTCAGGCATCCACTAAGGCTATAAAAATCATTACAGAAAAATCAGGACCATATTTATACTCCCTGAGCTACAATAGGCAAACTCCATGGGGCCCTAGTAGTGGCAACCACAAAGGTGGGGTAAGAAGTATCCACAACACAGGACACTCCAGGCGTTCTTGTATAATTCCCCACTGAAGATAAACTACTTTCAAAGTTCACAAAATCCACTTGCCCACCACCAAGTGAAACAGTAGATAGCCACAACAAATAAATTATTCTTCAGAATCCAGAAATAACCTAATAATGTAAATGATCTTTAACATAAATATACTTTAAATATTCAAAAGAAATAAATGAAGAAATAGGATCCATAAACCAAGATGAACACAGTTTAATACTTACAGCTGATGTTATATAAACATTATATACATCATGCATGCCATGTCGTATAGCACTGAAAGGAAATCTATGTTTTCCCTGTAATATCAGTAACATAAAATGATTCAGAATATTCACTTGTTTTTTAATTTCTAGTAAATTTATTAAGGTTAATGAATACAAAATACGTATCAATGTATTTTGAAGTTCCTTAAAGTACCTTTTGTTCAAATAAGAAAGTATGGTACTCCTTCAAGAAAGTGTTCTTCCATGGATAGGAGCCCAGGAAAAGACAACCTTTACAAGGGTCAGAGTCAAATATCTTGGTTTCTAAAATCAGTGACAGTAAAATTCACCTTCCAAAAGCATTTTGCAAAGGTCTACTATGCCACAATATCAATTTGAAATATTCCATTTCTTAAAGGAAAAAAAATATTTAAACTATGATGCTTCAGCAAAAAAGACTTTTGATAGAATTAATCATTTATTTATAATTGAAAAAAAAAAAGAGATCTATACAGCCAAAAAATGTTAGAGGGAATTGTTTCAGGATTTGTTCCAAGTCATGCTACCAAAGAGAAAGTTGGAGACACTGTAGTTTTTGAGACCTGTGAAATTTAAAGGTTCATAAACATTTCTAGCAGTTATATACGAGGTGTGATCAAAACATACAGTGAATGTTTAAATTTAAAAAAAGTATTACAGTAAAAGGCCAACTGCCACTAGTCCTCCTTAAAATACTCCCCCTCACTTTGAACAGTTATCCCATCATTCTTGCCACTTTCTGAAACAGTTCTGGTAGTCCTCTTTCGCGAATGTCTTTAGTTGTGCTGTCATGGCTGCCTCAATGTACTGAATAATTTTGACTTGGGGGAAGAGCCAGAAGTCGCATGGTGCCAGATCCAGTGAGTAAGGTGGATGAGGACACACCATAATGTTTTTCTTTGACAGAAATTGCCGTACCAGAAGTGATGTGTGACACGGAGCACTGTCATGATGGAGGATGATTATGGCACACTTTAACACACACCTTCTCCAACCGTAACTCATACCCAACTAACTACACCAAACAAGTGGAAACTTGTCACACACTGTTACTAAGGTTCAATGCACCGCTTCCTGTATTGAAGATCTCTGCCTTTCTGTTGGATGGCACTCGGCAGGAGCAGTCACCATACTTTGAGGTCACAACGGAAAGGCTCCATTTCACACATTGCTTCTGGTACGGCAATTTCTGTCAAATGAAAACATTACGTTGTGTTCTCATCCACCTTAATCACCAGATTTGGGATCTGGCACTGTGCGACTTCTGGCTCTTCCCCAAAGTCAAAATGACCATGAAAGGTAAATGTTTTGAATAGACTCAGGACATAAAGGCAGCCACAACAGCACACCTAAAGATACTCACAAAAGAGGACTTCCAGAACTACTTCAGACAGTGGCAAGAACAATGGGATAAGTGTGTTTGAAGCAAAGGGGAGTATTTTGAGGGGGGATTAATGACAACATGTTTTTTACTGTAATAATTTTTTTTAATTTAAACATTCACCATACTGTTGAATCACACCTCATAAGCATTAGATAGGACTTAATTTTCATGAATAAAAAAAAAAATGTTTTGTTTTGATCCCTCCCATTTCTCACCTGAATCTCCAATACTATTATTCTTTTCTTTTTCCCATATTATCAGGAACACAAGTCAGTTAAAATAAAATAGTGCAACAAACAGCATATCTGTTATATATACTTTGTAGCTGTAAGAATTCATAGTAACAGGTTAGTACAAGAATAGGAAACAGAAATCTGTGTATATAAATAGGAATGAAGTATACCTCACTTCCTATCTATCTTACCTCCGCCTATGACTATGAACTAAAGCAGAAGAAAATAAAAGAATCCCAATCTCCACATGGTGCCAAGGATAGGGTTCAAAATTTCTTAGAGGCTTTCTGTGACATGGGTCTGAGATCAGAACTATCCCTTTTCTTCTTCTCAACTGTAAAGTGCTCAATTTGGTTTGATTATATTAAAGATCCTAATAAAGCTTCAAACAACATAATTATTTTAGATGTGATATGCTATATTACCTCCTGCAAGAACTTTTTTCTTTTAAACATAGTATTTATAATAATAACATAATACAATATTTGATATAGATCAACTTCATTTATAGTATATTTCACTAGGATAGTCTACTTTTATTCACTAAGGAATAGAGAAAAATGAATAAATTTACATCAGGTAGATTTATATCTGAATGTAGGCTCTGCCACTTTTTAGCTGTGTGGTTTCTGACAAGTCACTTTACCTTTCAGACACTAGGAAAATTAGGGAGTAATTAAGAAAGTCACCATCCAAATAAGGGGAACTTCAAAGAAAAACATACAAAGAAAATGGAGAGGAAGTTCTTTAAAAAATTAGGAGTCCTCCCCCTTTCCTCCCCCCAAAAATCCTAAATACATGAATTTTCAGAGCTACTAAATGTTTAGTAAGTAATGCAAAAGGACTTACCCCAGGTATGTAAGTGTGAAATTTCAGAACACCAGGAATAAACAGAAAAGACCAAGAGTTTCATGAAAGAAAATTTAAAAAAAAAAAAAAATCTTACACAAAATATCAGGAATCAGGTGGCAGGTTTCTAAAGGGCAACAAAGGAAGTTAGAAGAAAATACAGCAAAATTTTCAAAATTCTAAGGCAATATAATGTTCAAGTAAGAATTATATCCACAGAAAATACATCATTCAGATGTAAGGATAGCATACAAACATTTTCAGAAATGCAAGTTCTTACCACATTTACATTTTGAAAGGAAGCTATAGTATGCTTCCAAATCAAGGAGCTAAACCAGGGATATGAGGAACCAAGAATCAGAAGATAATACAAAAGAAAGGAGAAAAAAAATCCCAACAGCTATTTGGCAAATCAGGTCACACTAAAGCGTTCTAGGAAAGAAGCCTCAAAAGATGAATAAAATGAAATAAAAGAAACAGAATATCTATTATATTTAAATATATTTAGAGGCTATTTTCAGTTAAATTTAACAATTTTAAACGAATTAGTGACGCATATGTATAAAATGAAGCAACTAAAAAACTTAGATAATTAATAATTTCAAGAAAAATTAAAAAGCTTAATGGTTCTTGATATGTGTGGTGATTATATGGGTGTGTTCACTTGTGAAAAATCATCAAATTGTACACTTATGTTTTCGGTACTTTCTGTATATGTGTAAATACGTCAATGAAAAGCTTTCTTAAAATAAAAGTATATAAAAAAATAAATAAAAGTATACATTTCCTAGTTCTATCCACTGAACTGGCCTAGAAACAATGAAAACACTTATTTGAGGAAGGAAATATAACCATATTACCTTATGTGATTCTGGTATATATAATATTTGGGTGGTCATAATAATGTAAACACAGAATATTGACTAACCAAAAATTATGATGTAACTATGTGTATGTTGAGAGGTAAAAATTAAGGAAGGATGGGGGTGTAAGAAAAAGTTAAAGCCATATCTTTCATAGCAAGGATTCAATATAATTTTTAAAACTGAAAAAGCAGAAACAACTACATAGGCAAATTACCTCGAAATATGGAGTTTAAAAGCAACATGTAGCTGAGGAACTGAAAATGACTCCCTTTGCGAACTGGAAACTGAAAATGACGTGCGATGGGGCAGGCAGGGGTTGATTGTTTATCCTCATAAGCCTTGAAATTATATGACTTCTAAAACTGTGTAAATGTATTAATTTTAGGAAAATAAAAATCACAGCTAAAAAGAGCCACTTTAAAAAAGAAAAAACTTATGGGTATATCAAAAGGGGTATGACATCTCAAACACTTTTTGGAGAAATTTATTTTCAGCATCAATATAGTAATACCAGGGAGAGCATATAAGTAAGGAAGTGATAAATAACACTAAACCAAACAAAGAACAGTAGGGAGCTATTGAAGATAAATCACTAAGCTAACCTGACTTTAGCATCGCCTCCCTCTACACTGGAAAAAAGGTGAGTCTTTATCAGAGGTATATAATAAATCATGGGTGCTTTCACAAAGTTGACATGAGAAAAAGTTTCTATAATCACTTCCCAATGATTTCAGGTGTCTTTAAATATGTCAGTATAATTATCAAATATTCAGTAAAATAATAAATACAAAAGAGCATATAGACGATCCCAACTTTAAGTAATACATATGTTCTAGGACATTTATATTACATGCCTTACAGTGGAATAATCACTGGTGTAGCAACCAGGAAGCTTGCATTATTATTCCAGTTCTACTACTAACAAGCTCTGGGTGAGACATTTAACCTTTCTGATTCTCAACTTCCCCATAAGAAATACAAGGACATTGATTGGTTAACCTCTAAAGATTCTTTCTGGAATCAAATTAAAATATCCCATGGATGTGGAAGAAACCAGGTTCACCATTCCTTTGGGAACAAAGGGAGGACTACATATTACTGGGCCCTCCTCCAGGTGTTCGTGGAGTTATGAAGGAAAAAAAACCTGCATCATTTCAGGGCTGCAGTGCTTCCAGCTACCTTGGTGGCTTACTGTATTCAGAAAGGTGGTGCTTAGGTCTCTGAGTGACCAAGATAGGAAACAGGGCCCCTGCCAAACCAACATGGACATGAAATGTGAGCAAGAAATACATCTTTGTTGTTTTAATACACCAAGCTCTCATGGCTGGATATTACTGTGGCATAATCAAGCACATCCTGAGGGATAAAATGGGACCAGGCAGAATTTGTCATAAACTGAATTATTTAAAACTCACAAAAAATTCCAAATTAAATTACTTTATAAAGCTAAAAATGTTCCCAATTTATCTCTTAAAATCTGGATTTTTATCTTGAGGATTATATTAGGTTACTTACAATTAACTGTAACTATAAATAACTTACTCAATATGCACAATTATTTATACTTATAAATTAACTTATTATAGTTTTAAAAAAGGGAAAAGGATATACAAAATATCAAACTTTCTGCACATTTCGTGATTGCTCTAGTACTGAGCTCTTTCTCAATTAAAATCACTTTGTTTTTAATAAAAGACATAAAAAATAGTATGCTCACATACCATTATATACATATTTCTTCTATTTTGCTTATTTACTACTTGTAAGGCCACTCCTAGAAGACATGTCCAACATATGGATCGATAACGACTGTTTGATATCCATCTACTTTCCCATCTACATTGCCTTCTTACAGTCCTCGTTGACTTATCTCCCTTTCACAAATTTTCCAGGTTTAATATTGTACCTTATTATCCTCCCCACAGATCTTAGTAAACCAATAGCTTTGGTTAATTCTAGTCCTAAGGTACAGAAATCATTCATTTCAAGTAAGGTGGAATACAGAGAATAAAATGGTGGGAGAGGAGATGAAATCCCTCCCCGACTTAGAAGTTTCTTATTTGAATAAATTGCACAGGCGGCAACATTTTTTTTTTAACCTTTAATGTAGTAAAGCAATGATGAAATAAAACAATTTAAGTTATTTCAATTAAGTATTTAAAATATTTAAAACAAAGAGCAGGAAACTGTAAGAGCATTATAGGTAACAAAAACTTGCTCTTAAATGTTTCTAGCTAGTACTTAAAATGCTCAGCAATACAGGTACAGGGCAACTGTTTCTGAATAAACTGGTAATAGCTTTAAATAACTTTTTCCATCAAAAACAGATTTCATGGTCTTATCCCTTGTAACCTGGCTTCTTTCCCAACTACTTCACTCACCTAATTGCCTCTTGTCACAACTCACCTGAGCTGATCTCTACAGAGCACCTGACACCACCGAAAAAGGCTTTACAGCAAACAGTCCTTCAAACTAGAATGCCTGGATTTGAATTCCAACTCTACCAGGAGCTGGCATCTTAGTTACTTAAGCTCAAGTCTTAACATCATCATCTTCAAAATAGAGATCATAATAACATTAATCCTATGTTCCTAAAAGAACATACTTGTACAACACACTTAGAAACAGTGGCTGGCACATATTAAATGCTCAAGAAATCAAGAGAGATCAAGAGTTCAGTATCAGAACTTGAGTAAATATCAGACTCATCAAGATGCTGGTAATCCCAGAATGAATACAGATTCTTGCCCTCATAGAGCTTATATTTGGCGGGGGGTGGGGTGGGGGGGGCTAGAAGACAATAAATAAAGATAAATAAGTGAAAAATATATAGCATGTTAAAAAGTGAAAAGTGCAAGGGAAAAAAAACAAAGCTGGGAAGCGTGCTTGCAGTTCTAGATAGGGTGACAAGGACAGCCTTACTGAGAGAGTGTCATTTGTTAAGACCTAAAGAAGTTGGGGGAATAAGTCAGCCCTATGGGAAAGGCCATTTGAAACAGAAAACAACAGGTGCCAAATCCCTAAGGCAGGATGGTGCCTGGTTCGTGTGAGGAATAGCAAGGAGCAGTGCAGCTGCCACAGATGAGGGGCGAGTTGGGGGTGGCATGCTCAGAAGGAATAGGGGGCGGAGGGAAGTCATGCAGGACCTTGTAGGCTCTGGCTTATCCTCTGAGAGACAACACTAAGGGAGGGCTTTGGGCACAGGGATGACTCGATGTATCTGACTTACATTTTAACTCTGGTTTCTGTGTTTAAAAAAAAAGACAAAAGGAGGAAACAAGGAGACCACATAAGAGATGACTACAATAATTCAGGTGAGAAATGATGGTGACTTGGACCAGGGAGGTAGTGAGAGGTAGCTGGATCCATATATACCATGAAAAAGGGGTTGGCAAGATTTGCTATTAGTTTAAATATAGGGGGGTGGGGCGAATCAAAACAAAGCGTCAAAGATGACTCCAAAATTTTTAGTCTGCAGACTGGGAGAATAAAATTGCTGTTTATTGAGATGGAGCAGCAATTTAGGAGCTGGGACAAAAATCAGGAGCTTATTTTAGACACACAATGGAGCTGTTGAGCAGATATACGTGCTGAGAGTAGTCTAGACTGGAGATATAACTTGGAGTCATGAGCTAAAAAATAGCACTTAATGCCATGAGGCTGGAAAATGACGGTGAGTAAAAAAAAAGAGGACTGAGCCTGGAAGCATTCCAAAATTCAGAGATGAGGGAGATGAGAAGAAACAAGGAGGGGAAATGATGAAGGGGAAGCCAAAGAAGTAAGAGGAAAGCCAGGAGAAAAACACTTTGAAAGTGTTTAAGAAGCGATGGTGGTTAAGTGCTGCTGATGGGTTAAAATCATCAGCAAGTCCTATTGCTTCTACCTCCAAAATATATCCTGCTTGGTTCCCATTTATTCCATCTAGTTTTACCAGCCAAGTTGCTCCTGTGAACGTATTTTCTCCACCTCAGGGAACTATTCCCTATACAGTGATCTTTTAAAAACATAAATCATATGTCAATACCCTATTTATCCTTTGTCTTCTACTGCATCTCGAATAAAATTTACACTCTTCACTTTGGCCCACATGGTTCTTTCTGATCTGATCATTGTCTACTTTCCTGACTTCATTACTCCAGTGTTACTTCTCACATTAATTTCTCTTACACAGGAATTCATTTTGTTCTTAAAACATATCAGTGCTATTCACTGCCGTGTCACGCCGTTTCCTATACACAGGATACACTCTCTAGGCTCTTCATCTTTTCAACATTTAGGTCTCACAGCTCAAATACATCCTTAGAGAGGCCTTGCCTGATTGATCTATCAAGATCTAAAATTATATTATTTACCCTTTCAATTGTATGTTGTCCATCTCCCCTCAGATAGCAAATTATTCAAGGACAGGTATTACTGAATATATACTACAACGCTTAAAACTTTGCATGTAGTAAGCTCCCGTAATTATTTGACAAAATGTCAGTCCTTTAAAACCAAAGGAATACTATCAGGACATTGGTTTAACATTTATGCAAAGCAGACATTTTCTACAACATCCTTGATTGGGTCATCATTCAAGAACATCTTGAACATCTCCAGCGATGGCAAGCTTATTATCCCATGAAATAGTTCACTCCATCTTGGGACAGTCCCACTTGTTTGAAGAGTCTTCTTTATACTAAATTAAACTTCTCTCCTTATAATTTCCACCCAATGCCCTTTGGAGTTATTATAAGTAAGTCTAATTCCTTTTATATATCCAGACCTACACATCTTAGAAAACAGTTGTAGATATTCCCTACACCTTGTCCTCTGCAGGACAAATATTTCCATTTATTTTTCAGTAATTCTCCATATACTATGGTCTTCCAATCTCAACCTTTCCATAACAGTTTGGAAATTCTTAATTTATAAATTTTCATCTCAAAATAGCACACTGAGAACTTAACATAGGCCCTCTCCCATTTGCTTTGACTGGCATAGTCCACGGAACAAATACCTTTCTTAGTCAATCTAGACATTATACTATCATTCATGAAACCATGATTATTCTGATAGAAAGCTTGTGATTAACTAAAAACTCTGGTAATTTTCATAAGCACTGCTATGAATGCAGGGGCCTTCCATTTTGTAGATGTGAAGGTGTTTTCTAAACAACTAGGTACAATATTTTACATCTACCCTGGCTAAACATATTTTCGTTACTTTTAGTACAGTGTTCCATGTTATTTTAGTATTTGAATCCCAACTCTGCACTTTAACAAAATAGTGACCTCTCCAAATGTTGTGCCATCAACATATTTAATAAGCATGTATTCTATGACAACATCCAAATCACTGATAAGAATATTTGCATAAACTTATCAAATACTGGGTCCCATATATAACATTAGAAACATTTCTCTCTGATTGATACTGATATTATGTGTGGTCCAATGAGCTATTCGTAACTCCCTTAACAGCTTCTTCTTAGCTGCAAAAATATCATGAAAGACATTATTAAATGCCTTTCTAAAGTCAAGATGCTCTGTGAAAAATTATTTTATTAACAAAGATTATTAGCCATTTCCTTTTAGATTTATTTGAATATCATTACATATGCATATCAATATATATTTAAATGCATATCATTCTATATGCATATCCCTTTGTATATCCAACACTATATATAAATTGTATACATCAACTGGATGCTATGGCTAACAACCAACACAAGATGTGATAAATGTCAGTATTATCAGCATCCCCAAAATAACATTTCATATAAATATATTCTCATGTTTGTAAAAATATCACTTAATATAAATTTTGTTCCAAGACAGTCTCAATATCTTTGCAGAGAAATGTTAAGAATCAGAAATCAGTATAATCAGACCACGAATATGTTTTTATGTGTATGCAACAGATAATAAAACAAAGCTATGTCAAGTAATGTGTTAATCTGGAAGCCTCAGACATTTAAGGTAAATTCAACATTATCTATATTGCTGAAACCTCTCATATGAAATCTGCCTTGTCACTATACAGGTTTTAACTAAAATATACACATTGCAAATAGCAATCATATAGCAAAATGAGTTTATTTTTCACATTACATAGACCCAATTAACTGAGAACAGTATAGTTGGTAGTACCCTTTTAATTGTAAAAGTTAAAGATATGGGCTGGCTGAGTGTCTTAGTTGGTTAAGAGCTCGCTTAAGAGTTTGAGCTCTGAGCAACAGCGGTTCGAGTCCAGCCCGAGCTGAGCTGCCGCTGAGCTGCCAACGGTGGCAGGACGGCTCAGCTAAAAAAAAAAAAAAGAAAAAAGTTAAAGATATGGGCAAGTCAAATCTTTCATTCTAAGATATACCCTTCTGTACCAAGAAAAATCTATTGTTATGTGGCAGTATCATGGCACAAAAAATTATTTGGGGGCAATTGTGCATCTATCTTTCTCAGCTACTTCACTCAACTGAATGAGACTCAAAGTAGCCCTGCATTACGCACAGTAATTTACAAATTATTTTACATTACTTTTTCTATTTTTGTGATCTTTATGAAGAAATTCTTATTGATTTTTCTAATTTTTTAAACTCTTTCCAGAAAATTAGGAGGATTTTTCCGGAGAGATAAGATATACAATAGCTACATGAAGCAAACTACTATTGGAGGGAAATACCAAACTCTTCTTTGTTCAATACAATCATTTTTGTTTCTTAGGAGGAAAGGGAACATGAAGGACCGACTTCAAGAACTAAAGCAACGAACAAAGGAAATCGAACTCTCTAGAAACAGGCATGTTTCAACTACAGAAGCAGAGGAAAAAGGAATGATTCTGCAGCAAGCTGTTATTTATGAAAGAGAGCCTGTAGCTGAGAGATACCTCCATGAAATCCAAAAACTACAGGAGAGTATTAATGATTTGACGGATGATGTTCAAAAATTTGGGCAGCAACAGAAGAGTCTGGTGGCTTCAATGAGAAGGTTTAGTCTACTTAAGAGAGAGTCTAGTATTGCAAAGGAGATAAAAACCCAAGCAGAACACATTAATAGGGGTTTGGATAATTTAGTAAAAGAAGTTAAAAAATCAGAGGCTGAAAATGGTCCGTCATCAGTGGTCACCAGGATACTGAAGTCTCAGCACGCTGCGATGTTCCACCATTTCCAGCAAACTATGTTTACGTACAATGACACGATAGCAGCAAAGCAAGAGAAGTGCAAGACATTTATTTTCCGTCAGCTTGAAGTTGCTGGAAAAGAAGTGCCTGAAGAAGAAGTGAATGATATGCTTCATCAAGGAAAATGGGAAGTTTTTAATGAAAGCTTGCTTACAGAAAGCAATATTACTAAAGGACAGCTCTCAGAGATAGAACAGAGACACAAGGAACTTGTTAATTTGGAGAACCAAATAAATGATTTAAGGGAGCTTTTTGTTCAGATATCTCTTTTAGTAGAGGAACAAGGAGAAAGCATCAACAATATTGAAGTGATAGTGAATGGTACAAAAGAATATGTTAACACTACTAAAGAGAAATTTGGACTAGCTGTAAAATACAAAAAAAGAAATCCTTGCAGGGTATTGTGCTGTTGCTGTTGTCCATGCTGTAGCTCGAAATAAAGATGCTATTTTGGACATTTTTCCAGCTTTAGAATGAAAGATGTCCCATATTTTAGTGTCTTGTTTTTCTTCATTTCACAGATCCACTCACATACTTTTCATCACTGTTAAGTTATAATTTCCCCCTTTACCCCCTACCCACTAGAATTACAGAAACTTCTGAAGCCACTGACATAAAACGAGTCTTCATTTACTAAACTAAAAACAGTATATTTAGGGGCCGGCAGAGTGGCACGTTAGTTAAGAGTTGGCTTGGGACGCCAGCTCTGAGCAGCAGGGCCCTGGTTCGGATCCCACATGAAGGCCAGTGATGCTGCCCCCTCTACAGTTAAGATGGTGAACAACAGCTCGACCTGGAGCTGGGCTGCTGTGAGTCGCCAGTGATGGCATGGGCTGCAGCCCCTGCTGCAATGGGCTGCCATGAGATACCCTGAGTGGCTGGCAGCCAGCATGAGCCACCGTGAGTGTCCGTCCAATGGCCAGCGAGGGACTGCCTCACCTGGGAAGAGCACAGTGATAACACCAACATGGGCCATTGAAGCGACATCCTCCACAACTAGACTGAAAAACAAAAAAACAGCAACTTGTCTGTTCCCCTCCCCCCAATTCCCCAATAATATCTTTAAAAAACAAAACAAAACAAAAAAACAGTATATTTAGCTTTAAACTCACAGGTTAACTACTGAAAATGAGATGAATGATCTTAAGTTTCTATCAGGTATCAAGCTCTACTGTAATTTTTGTAATTTCTTATGCCTTTACAAGATGAATGTCAATAAGTGACAAGTACTTAAACAATGCTTTTGGCTCATTTGAGGGTATTTTGGTAGTTACGAATTGCATAAAACAAGACCTCAAAGGTGCTATATTCAAGCAACAATAAACCAAAAGCCATATCAAATCTTTTGTGCTCAGATAGGTCAGGTAAGTCAGTGGTCAACAAATCCTGATAAAATTCAACTATGTACGTGACGAACAGTCTGGCTGGTAACTAGAAGCTGAATCTAGTTTAAGACTTAAGAAGGTAAACTAAGGCACTAGTTTCCGGAACTTGTGTTCACTCAGGACACAGTATTGCAGATCAGGGGGGTGGCAGATAAAGTAAAAATAAAGGCAATACTGTATTCTCAAAAGTCTCTCCATCACTCTATTGTGAAGCCAGGCACTGAATTATGGGCTAGAGATAGAGTTTGAACTCACAAAAGGATAGAGGTTTGTAACTCACATTCTAGTGGAGAAAACAGATAACCAACAAATACAAATATTAGATCATGTTAAATTCTCGGCAGAAACTTAAAAATAAGAGTCTGATGAGATAGAGATCATTGGGGTGGCTACTTTGGTTGGGTGGTCAGTGAAGGCCTCTCTGAAAGGTAGTATTAAATGAAGACCTGAATGATGAGGACACAGGAGGGTACATTCCAGGCACAGGATACATATGGTAGGAAGACATTGAAGAGGGTATAATTCACTCTGTTCAAAGAAAATGACCAGTACAGCTGTATCATACTGGCAAGAGCAGTGAGGTAAGAGATAAAGTTAAGAAAGGTCAGCAGGGGGTGGCCGGATGACTCAGCTGGTGAGAGCACGTGCTCTTAACAAGGTTGCCAGTTCAACTCCCACATGGGATGGATGGTGGGCTGCACCTCCCCCTCCCGACCAGGCCCTGCAACTAGATTGAAAGCGGTGATTGGACTTGGAGCTGAGGTGCGCCCTCCACAACTAAGATTCTAGGACAACAACTTGACTTGGAGCTGATGGGTCCTGGAAAAACACAATGTTCCCTTCCCCAATTCCCCAATAAAATCATTAAAAAGAAAAAAGTCAGCAGGGTCTAGAGTTAAGGTTTTGTAAGCCATATAAGTCTGAAGTTTACTGCAAATAATATCAATGCAAAGCCCTAGACTGTTTTTGGCCTGGGAATAATATTATAGAATTTATATTTGAGAAAAAACATTCTGTCTCCCGTATAGAGAGTGGATTAGAATGGATTGGGGGCAGCTAAGCAGAGAACATGGAAACAGGTATAGAAAACAATTAGGTTAATGCAGTAGTCCCAGCAGGAGATAATGGAGGCTTCGGCTAGGATGCGAATGGAGGTGGTAGCACAGTACTAATATCCAGATTAATAAAGTACTTGCTTTGTCCCAGCATTGTTGTAATAAGCTTACAAGTTTACCGACAAGAACACTGAGATACAGCAAGGTTAAGTAACCTGTCCCAGGTCATAGAGAATTAAGATTTGAATCTAGGCACCATGATTCCAGAACCAGCTCTTTGCTACTATACACTACAGAGTGGTGATGAAAAAAAGTGAGACTAACTTGAAGTAGATTTAAGAGGTAGAAACTACTGGACACTGATTGGATGATATATATTGCCATTTACTGAGATGGGAAAAGACAGAAAAGTCACCTAAAAAGTATGCAGATGTAGTAAAACACTGGAAGCCCAGAAAAGAGCCTGGGGTATTCCAAAATTTAGACTTAAAGCAGAAGAGAGTTAATAAAGGAGAATGAGTAGGAACCATCAGTGACATAGGAGGAAAACCAAGAAATGTGCAGCAATGCAAAAGAAGGCTGTTTAAGAACAAAGTTGAGAAAACTGTCAATTTCAGGTAAAATAAAAATGGCAAAGTGACAGTGGATTTGGCAACGTGGAGATAATTTGTTGATTCCAACAAGAGCAGTTTCAAGGAATTGTAGAGATGGAAGTTTAAGTGGAGCACGCTGGGGAAGGGATGTGATGGGAAGAATCACAGTAGCCACTAGAGACGATTCTTCCCAGGAGTCTGAACAGAGGACCATAAAAAGGAGTCAACAGCTGGAGGGGGATGCAGAGTCAAAGATTCTGTAATATTTAAAGTTAAGAAACACAAAAGCACGTTTTGCTAATGGTAATGATCCACAGACAGAGAAGCTCTTGATAAAGAAAAGGGATAATATGGGAAAGTAGAAAGGGGTGTGATCTGGAGTCCAAATGGAAAAGCTGGCCTTGGATAGAAGCAGAAACAATTCCACCATATATAGGAAGGCAGGCAAGGTTTAGGTATAAAAGCAGATAACTGAGCAAATTTGATGGTGGGGAAAATGACAGAATTCTTATGTGACAGCTTCTAGTTCCTCAAAGAACTAAGGCAAAATTATTAACTGAAAGTACAGTGGAACGAAGGAAGAACAAAAATATACATACATATGCCTCCTAACACTATAATTAATTTATAAAATATAAAGAAATTGAAGAGCCCTCCACTGTGTCAGTTATCAAGCATTACTGAAGAAAAAGATGTTTCACATGTCAGCTTCAAATGTTTTAGAAACATTATAAAAAAGATAAATTTAAAACTGATGATAAACTCCCCAGCTAATCAGATGATGACATATTTCTTCTGTCCCTTCTAAAGTTATGCTATATCCTTTTATCTAGTACCTTACAAACACTTGTTTACAATTGTTCCTAAATTGTTTATCATGAAAATTAAGAATATTAAGTACTATGTAATACTCATTAGCATAATCATATCCAGATGGATTTGTAAAATAGTAATTTTCTGTTAGCATTTATATCTGAACATAGGGCTTTCAGAGCAAGTCTTCATGAAGCACAGGAATTTTCAAAGCACTGTATCACATACAATTTTCATTTTTATATTTTAAAATCATAGCATCACCCTAACCTACGCAACAAGAAAAACATGATATTTAATTAGTTTCTGAACATTTTGTACATTTTATTCACATACTTAATAGGGACTAAAAGTAGTAATTTTTTTCCTTAAAATTACTACCTGAATGTAAAAAATTCTTAAGCATTGGGAGCACAATATTAGTCATCTAACTGGTTCTGAAAGTATGCAATATTAAAAATAATAAAAAGTAATATGAGCACTTGGGCTAATATTCTTACCCACTAAACAATATTATTTTCTGTAATCAAAAACTTCATGTAGCCTGAATTCCCATGAGACACTTTAAATCTGGGTCTCCTAATTCATCTCCATCTGGACACAGCATATCATCAACAACAACCATACACATCCACCAGTGCATTTATAGAACACTAGTAAAATACTGCACTAGATGCTTTAAACACATTATTTGGAATTCATTCGCATGACAACATAAGTATTAAAATCCGTACATACAAGTGGAGACACAGAAGCTCAGAAAGATTATGTAAGCTACCCAAGGCCTGTCTGACTCCAAAGCCCACACTTTCCCTTATACCAGCAGTTCTCGGTTTTTGATGTGCATCAGAATGAGCGGGAAACCCTGAGACTAACGCCAGCCACATCCCTAGCCCTGCCCTCTCACATTCAGGAGGCCGGTGGTGCTGAAGCCAGCGTGCCCTACACAACCGTGCTGCCTAACAACACTGCCAATGAGTTTTGTCGTTTTGTCTTTAAACAGAGTGTGTTGGGACAGGAGGGGAAGGATGAGGGCCTCTGCAGGCTCCCTGTGCATAAATTACCCAAGAAGTCAACAAGCTGTGAAGCTTTACTGTAAATGACAGCTGCTCTGAGTGATGCTGGATGCCGCTGGGGACAGAAGGAAGCCCCTCAGCAAGAAGTCTGGAGGTGAGTCAATACGACTAAATAAGGTTTATGAAGATGACAGCTTGGCAAGTTTCCATGGAAAGAAGAGAAATCTTAAGCCAACAGACCCTATAAATACAGTGAGTAGGGGTTTCAGATGGTAAAAATAGTAAATTAGGGGACTCAACACTATCGAGGAATCAAGTGATTCAGTGACATAGGTCATCCATACTTCCATACTTAAGGTTTCCAGCATTCTAAAAAGGACCCAGGTTCTTCTATTTATTATTTAAAGGTCTAACTTAGTAAAAGTACATTTGACTCAAATTCTATTGAGAGTATTAGGAAAATACATAACCTAGTTAACTTCTCCTGGGCACTTATAATAAAGAATATGATTTAAAAAAACTTGCAAACTAACATTTTCCTGTAACATTGTCTAGAAGGAAGACAAGTCAAGTAAACACATCAAGGTCAGAGACAAATATGCCATATTGAAAAAGTGGCAATAAAAGCTTGGTTATTGGTTCCTCCTAATATGGAAACTCACTGTCACGGTTTTTAACCTTTTTGGCCATGAAATCCTTTCAGACTTTGATGAGAGCTAGGATGTGCTCCCAAGAAAAATGCATATACATTCCGAGTTGTGTGTGTAATTTCAGAGGGTCCTGGGAGGCCCCCATAATGCAGAGACCTCCAGGTCAGAAAACTCTTTTTTATTGAAATGTTTGTAACACCTAATAAGGTCATATCAGAGATATTTTCTTCCTTGAGTGAAATTGCTCTATATTTACCAGTTTTGTTGTGAAACATCCAATTTGTGAGGTTCAGCCTAAAGTTTAGTTAGGTCATATAACTCCACAGACAAGCAGACAGTACGTACAGAGAAAGTGGCACCATTCCAAGAGTTCAAGTGTGCTAACACAAGTAGAACTGTTATTATCGTGGGAGGACATTTTAGCCTAGGTTCTCCAGTTATTCCAATGATAAATATTAGGAGATTCAACCACAAAAGAGGAAGGTAATTTACTATTTCTCTAAGGCCAACTTTCAAGGCTATACTGGAGAGATGGAGAAAGAGCATGTGCCTTCTCACACCAGTGTAACCTTGAAAATTTCAGTAGGTTCAGATGTTTAAAATACCTCCCAGCCCAGTTCTTCCCAGAGGTAATTCCCACAGATAGTGCCTTGTGTTATTAATGGAACATTTCTATGTGGACGTTGAACTTCAAATTTGGGGTTACTGCTGATTTTAGTGCTATACGTAACTGCGAAATTTGTTACTTTTTCTCTTGGAAAGATCTTTATCTGTCAACAATATCTGGTTTTAGGTTTTAAATTAAGTTATAAATGGTTAAAACAAGAGTGTGAGGGGAGTAAGGGTAGATAACATAAGTATACCTTAGTTAATCAGAGTAAAGGTAATCTCTACAGTAGATATGAGAGAAAAAGGTAAATAAGCAGGTGAACATGATTACAGACAGAGTGGAATGTTTGCATGGCATCTATTTTTGCTCTTTAGAAGGAATACAAATCACTTTTACCTTTTTACCGAAATAGAGTTTGGGATGGCTATAGTAATATGGTTCACATTATAATATATAGCTGCATATAAATGCAGAATTACAATATTAGACAGCTACTTTTATTATAGAAGAGGCATTCAACCACTAAGTCCAAAGTAGTAAACTGACTTGCCGAGATCATAAACAAATTCACACTAGCTTTTAGAATCTGGGTTCTAGAATCTTCGTCTTCTGTCTAAATGTATGGTTTTTTAACTTTTCACCAGTCATTTCAGAGATTTTTAATGAAAATACTGTTACACTGATTAAGTGGTAAATGCTATAAAACCGCTGAACAGAGCTTCTGAGCTAATAAACCACAGAAACCTAGTGATGTTCTATGATTGTGATCTTTCCAGAGAACCCTCAAGTCTGTGACACCCAGTGCCATGTGGCTGAGGCTTCGTTTGCAGTGACATATGCTGTCAGGCCCGTGTGCAGAAGCAAGTCAGGCAGGGGCAGAGATGGCCCGGGGCCTGCTCCTACGGTCATCTACTCTGCTTCCCACAGCATGGATGAACCTGGCTTGACCAATCTGTAATTCTGTGATTACAAACAAGATTCTAATTCTTCAGTTTATTTCCTTCTGTTGAATGACTGAATCTTCTCAGAGATCTGTGGTTGTTTTCTACCGTATTTGCTGGCGTATAAGACGACTGGGCGTATAAGACGACCCCCTAACATTTCCACACAAAATACAGAGTTTGTTATATACTCGCCGTATAAGACTACCCCCTCTTCCGCACACCTTCCACACACCAAATAAAAGGTAAAACAATATCAGATTTGATTTGGCCCACTGAAGTGCAAACAAGCGTATTGTATTTCGTGTCACCACATAACCGTTTTGGCGATGTTGAGCCACCATGTCTGCTACATGTTTTTCGAGTTCTGGCCAGTGTGGGGTGCCTCTTCTTAATGCACACTTACCCCTTGGCATACTCTTTAATGCTTTCTCATTTGATTTCCAGTCCCGAACCATCTTTTCTGTTACTCCATATTGTCTTGCAGCAGCACAATTATTATTTTCCTTAGCAAAGTTTATAACTTTCAGTTTAAAATTTGCATCATACTTCTTTCTTTTGGCTGGTGCCATGATAGGGATGATAGGGGTTTGACTGGTCGACATTTTCTATGCTGTACTATACAATGGTGCAGTATTGTGGTTGGCTGTTGGCTGTATAGAAAGCCTGATTTGATTGGTCCCTGCTCCCTGTTTGCCCGCCCTGTCACTATAGCAGTCTGGTCCACCCTTGCATCAGCATCTCCCTGGGACCTCACTAGTGCGCAAATGCGAGCTCTTCAACATTCTAACAGGCACCATGATAGCGCAAAATCGCGAATCTTCAATCCATATGTAAAGAAATATACGGTAACCCGAATTTACCACTCGCAAAATCGCACACAGCCGACCATACACCCAGTATGGTATCGCGATTCGTGATTTTGCGCTATCATATTGGGTGTATGGTCGGCTGTGTGCGATTTTGCGAGTGTGGTAAAATCGCATAACAGCAAAATCGCGTAACAGCCGAGCATACACCCAGCAGCGCTGCTGATGCCTGAATGGTATGTGGAATGAAGTGGGCGGGCATCGGAGGCCACTATGGCATGGGGCAAGCACTATGGGCAGTCTATCTGAAGTGTACCTGGCGTATAAGACGACCCCCCACTTGGAGGCATATTTTTCAGGGCCAAAAAATCGTCTTATACGCCGGCAAATATGGTATTTGTTTACTAGAGAGCGGGGAAAAGGAAGTTATCTAGGTATTTGAGTTCTGAAAGGCTTAGTAGGACCTAAATCAACTAGTTTAGGCACAGACAAGATGCTGTAATTGCATTCTGCAGGTGAGAACTACAAATGTCTGTGGGCAGGAAGGAAGCAGCTGTGTGCAACCAGGAGCATGGCAGACTGCCTCCCTATTCAGAATCCCTCCCCATACTTCACAACCCACCAGCCCCTAGCGCTGAGCTTAGCAGGGTTCTCCTGGAAGTCCTTCCCACTTACTGTACAGTGGACTTTTCACTGCCATACCTAGTTAGGTGCTAGAATTACAGCAGTTAAAAAACAGAATTTCCTAGCTACATGGAGCTATGAGGGCAACCTGAGGACTTTAAGCAAAGGAGTACTAAAATGATGAAATTTGCAGTTTAGAAAGAATGCTCATATTCTTTATATATTCTTGCACTATTTCATTTGTTAAAGCATGTACCTGTTTTGCAATTTGAAAACTATTCAATAAAGAAAAGAGCTCCTGGTAGGAATGTAGAGGAGAGCTTGGGGGATAGGCAGCACTGCTGGCAGGGAGGGAGACTCCTTAGGAGACTGCTGCTATCAGTAACACAGCGGGGGAAGTGAAAAGGGGATGAAAGAGATAACATCAAAGGGAAAAGAGTTGTAAAGAGATTCAAATGATATTCAGAAAGTAACATCAATAAGGGAAATTAACTGTAGCTTAGAAAGGGAAAGGCAAACAGGAGAACTTCCAAATATGGGACTTGGATAAATGTTCAAGAGGAATTCATAAACATAAAAAAGGGTGGGATACAAAGTTTTATATAGTATATGATGAATGCATACATTACATGTTTTACAAAAATATGCATAGGAAATTTGTCAAAATGTTAGAAGTGGTTTGACCTGCATGGCAGGTCAATCATTTTTTTTTAAACTCATTCTTTTGTATGTCTTCTAAATTTATTAAGAATATACTTTTTTTGTACATTTTGTATATTTTTGAAGCTCATTCAATTCAAAAGGCAATTTACCTTTATTAATAAAAATTCTATACTGGGGCCGGCCAAGTGGCGCGATGGTTAAGAACTGGCTTGGGATGCCAGAGGGCCCCGGTTCAGATCCCACATATGAGGGCCAGTGACACTGCCCTCTACAGCTAAGATGCTGAACAACAGCTCAACCTGGAGCTGGGCTGCAGTGAGTCGCCTGCAATGGCGTAGACTGCAGCCCCTGTGGCAGTGGGTTGCCACGGGCTACCGTGTGTAGCCAGCAGCCAGCGTGAGCGGCCAGCAGCCGCAGTGAACGGCCGTCCAGAAGCCGGTGACTGATCCGCCTCGCCCGGGAAGAGCGCAATGATGGTGCCAACTTTGGCCAGTGAAGCAACATCCTCCACAACTAGACTGAAGAACAAAACAACAGCAACTTGTCTGTTCCCCATCCCCAATTCCCCAGAGCTGTTCCCATCCCCCCAATTCCCCAATAAAAATCTTAAAAAAAAAAAAATTCTATGCTGTAAGACTCCCTTGAGAAAAACTGGTCACGTGGCAAACCATTCTATATTTCATAAATGTATTATACCATCCATAATAAATTCTCATGTCTTTGTGAGATCTATGAAATTATAGTGGTGAAGCAATCACCCTAGTTGTGGGTTTCTTGTTTTTGTTTTCTTTTTCTATTCTGGAAATTTACTAGCTGAAAGAGGTGAAAGAACTAAAAGCAGATAATCTCACTGACAGTCATCTGATTACTCAGATGTAGTCACTTATGAACTGCAAGCCCCCTGGCCTTAGGGGCTTTTCCACATATATCTGCATGACTGACTCTCCCACCTCAAGTGTCATCTTCTCAATAACAACTACTATGTTTATCCTGATTATAACAGTAACATGTGCCTTTCACCGCCATCACCATGGGATTCCCAATCTTCTTTTACCTGTTGTGTTTCCAACATACTTATCACCTAATTTATGACATAATTTATTACATTTATTGTGTGTCTCACCCCTAGAATATGGGTTTCTGAAGTCATATGTGGATTTTTACTGTTTTTGTTCCCAAATGTATCCCCATCACCAGAACGATTCTTGGCACATGGTGGATGCTCAATAAATATTTGCTGAATTCACACATGCATAAATGAATAAATGCATGAAATAAAAACATAAATTAAATTAATGACTATTAGGTTTAAAAGAAGCATAAATAATTACTTTACAAAAGAATATCAGTTATTAATACTTTTTACTTTAGAAGTCACTGGTTTTCTGCTTAAACATTTGTAGAGACTAATTTAGCCTATGGGGTTCAACCAAGTTCACTCTTTGCATATGTTTATTAAAGTTTCCCTCAGATTCAAAAAGGTGAGATGGAGTATATAAATCAAATAAGTTCTCTAACTGGTTATGTATAAAAATTAAACAGTATAAGTTTTACCAATAAATGATGCAATGAAGTTTTACATTGTGTAATCAGAGCTTCCAAACTTCCTCAGTTTAAAACGTTCCTTTACTATTGCGGACCACTGAGAAACTCTGCTTACAACTTCTCATTTAACCACGTTTGTTTGTTTTAATCCTTAGCAATTAATCACAAGAATGAGAGCAAATGGACAAGAAGACAAGGACACACATTCAACTTACTCTGATTTGAAGAGCAAACTGCTTTCACTTTACTATGTCTTTTGGTTATAGCACCATCTGGTGTTTACCATGCAGAAATACTATGAGGGCAGGTAATGCAAAAGTCCTTTGTCTTTTTAAAGACAAACTTTTTAAAAAAGGTTTAGGCAGCTGGACAACATGATATAAGTACATGACTAAGTGACAGATCACATGTTTAATTTGGAAATATAGAAGTAAATATTGAGAAATCAATGTGGTATTAGAAGAATAAACCATTTAAATAACTTTTAAACAAGAATACTCTTCAAGAAAAAAGGACAATGGCAAAACAAATTAGTTATTAAAGGAAGAAACATTTGAAAAACATTCTAGAACTTTGTTAACAAACCATTTAAAATGCAAAATTTGATAAAAAGTAAATTATCAAATAAAAAGTTTATATTCGAATACCCAGAAGATGTAGTTATAAGGCTTCTTCATAATACGGACTCAACCCTTAATCCCTAGAGATAGCATTATAACAAGGCCCCAGTGTATTAACAACTGCTAGTTAATCACATACATTTTATTATACTAGAGCGTGACTATTTTAGCTAATTCAGTATTTTGTAACTTAGGTAAATTTCTTTATTAGCTAATGCTGCTGCCTCTATGTTTACAATGACACAACAATACTTACACCAATATAGGCTTTCCTGATATCCTAGGATGTCTTAGCACTTCTGACATTGTCTCTTTCGTCTCTTCCATTCTCTCTTCATCACTGGAATCCACAACAAATATTACCCCATAGGACTCAGCATAGTAATTCTTCCAGATTCCCCGAATTCTTTTTCCACCTCCCAAGTCAAAGATGGTGACTTCAAACTTTCCTTGTCTAAGGTCAATTTTGGAAAATCCAACAGTAGGAGCTACATCTTCAGGATACTCTATTTCAAATGATATAAAAGAAACAATCTTTAGACATTAAATTAGTAATAATTTAACTTCACAACTTAAATGACATGAAAAGTATCATACCTTAATGCTAAATGTAATGTTTATTTTCTTACACAATAAGCATTACATTTAAGCAGAGAAGATACTATAAAATATCAAACCACAATTTACACTCCATGCAGATAGGAATTTCTATTTTTACTGATATAACCCCAGCTCCTAGAATAATGCCTACCATACCACAGGTATTTAATAAGTATCTGTAGAATGAATAAGTAAATGAACTTTTGCCTTTAAGGCTATTGACTCCCCAAGTTACAAACAAAATTTCAACCCTTCAGCAACACTACAGACATCCCCAGGGACCATTACAACCTCTGGGGAGTTATAAAGAAAATCTGAACATTTAAAGAACAGCTTAAAAGAACCGATAAATGGGAAAAGCTATGAAGAGTAGAACCACTCTTTTTTAATTAACTGAATTCAAGCTATAATTGGAATAAAGAGACTAGTGAGCGCAACTTATAAATATAAAGAGTAGATTTCATTATTTCAACATGAACATGTTTTGGATGTTCTTCAAATTTTATAATTTTTTTTTTTACTCCTGTATATAACACAAAGAAGGTACAGGATGTATATGACTGTAACTGCCAAAGAGTGGTAATGACAATAATAAATTTAAAAAGATCACTAAGGTTCAAGAAAGGCTTGAACTAGAAGCTGGGATTTAGGCCTCAAAACTAGATTAGAGTTAGACAAAAGAGTGATCTAAATAACAGAAATGGCACAGGCAAAAGTACGAACAAGTTCAATACTGTGCTTGGGGCAAACGCTTAAGACTGTGAAAGCAAGCTGGAGAGGGCTCTGAAGGTACAGAATTGGGAGCCAGTCCTTTACGAAGGACTTCAAAAAGGAGACTATATAACAAAAATACATCTTTAGAGATAAGATTCTATCTTTAATGATAATTAGATATTCTCTCTAGTAAAACAAGTGGGAACAGCATAAACAAAAATACAAATACATAAAAAGGCTCAGTTTAGAAAACTTCAAGTAGTTCTATCTAACTAGAATCTTTAGAAAAAGGGTAAGAAATCAGTCACTGGAGTAAGCTGAAGAGTAAATATGAGATGAAGAGCCAAAAAAGCAGAGCCAGAGGGGAGCACAAAGTTGAAGGCAGCTTTGACTATTTGTTCATGATGTGACACCTTGAGCATTTTCTAAACTCAGGTAAAGAAACTGATGGATATATGGAGTGGAATTCAGAAGAGGAAGGGCCTAATGGAAAGAGGATATTCTAAATACACACACAACAAATGAGAAGTCTGATTAGCAGGTTCTTAGGTTTCTGCTCCCTTGAATACAAGGCTCTGAAGTAATGGAAGAAGGAAAGGTATTTAGATAAGGAGTCATGGCCTGCAGACCAAATCTGGCTCGCCACCTGTTTTTATACAGCCTTAAGGCTACTAATAATGTGTTGTACATTTTTAAATAACTGCAAATAAATCAAAATAATAATATCTCATAACACATCAAATGTTAGTGTCCATAAATAAAGTTTCATTGGAAGATGACCATGCTCCTTTGTTTACACAGTCTATGGCTGCTTTGTACTACTACGTATGTCAGTCACATATGCATAGTTGGGAAAGCGAGCATATGACTGTCAAAGACTTAAGTATTTACTAGCTGGCTCTGTACAGAAGTTTGCCAACACTGGTTTAGATGATGACAGTGAGTGCTCTGCAAGGATATAATCTAGGAGATAGCATAAGGGGTACCAAAAAGGCTTTAGATGAATCCACAGACAATAATACATCATTTACATTTAACGTTGCATAGTAAAATTTGGAGTGACAAAATGCTTTTCTGGGCCAGCCGAGTGGCATGTTGGTTAGGAGTTGGCTTGGCATACCAGCTCTGAGCTGCAGGGCCCCTGTTCGGATCCCACATGAGGGCCAGTGATGTTGCGCCCTCTACAGCTAAGATGGTGATCAACAGCTCGACCTGGAGCTGGGCTGCTGTTAGTCACCGGCTACGGTGTAGGCTGCAGCAGGGCTGGCCGGCAGCTGGCGTGAGCTTTCGTAAGCTGCTGTAAGCCGCCGCCGTGAGCGGCAGTCCAATGGCTGGCGAGCGCCTGCCTCACCTGGGAAGAGCACATTGATAATACCAACATGGGCCAGTGAGGCGATGTCCTCCACAACTAGACTGAAGAATCAAAGGACAGCAACTTGTCTGTTCCCCTTCCACAATTCCCCAACGCTGTTTCCCTTCCCCAATTCCCCAATAAAATCTTAAAAAAAAAAAATGTTTTTCTCCAACAGCAAGTTTTGTTAGGTGTTAATTTTCTTTCATAAACTTCCATAAATTAAAGCCCCCTGACTATCTGCATGCATGGTATCTTGTTACAACATCCATTTTTCAGAAACAAATATATGTCAGGTTTCTTCCCTATACACACCTTAAGATGTTTGCCTGGTGCAACATCTTCGGGGTATACAAAAAAGTCACTACCACAGTTACTTCTACATTGTAATATAAAACATTAAGACTAAATAAAATCATCCAATGAGTTGTCATATAAATGACATAAAAACACTTCAATGATACAGAGGCCCTATCTTTATTCCAAAAATTACTTACATTGAAAAAAAAACAAGAGATCCAGAGACAGCTGTGCTGGCTTTCTGTATTTCCACCTCCCTTTCATTTAGATATAGCCTTGTGACTAAATTCTGGCTAAGAAAATGTAGGTAGAAGATGGGTATCCCTAAAAGCAGGGGCAAGGGCTGGTCGAGTGGCTCAGTTGGTTAAGAGCTTGCTCAAGAGTGTGAGCTCTGAGCAACTAGCAGTTCGATTCCCGGCCCGAGCTGAGCTGCTGCTGAGCTGCCAACAAGTGGCAGGATGGCTCAGCTAAAAAAAAAAAAAAAAGAATTTACATTATTGTATGTCAACTATAATATATATGTGTGTGTGTGTATATATATATATATATATATATATATATATAGTCACGGGACGTGGAGTATAGTGTGGGAGTGGAGTCAAGGGAATTGTAATAGATATGTATCATATGGAGGGGAAAGTGGGGCGGCAGATTGGGGAGGGGGTAAAAAGTATAACTTTGAGGGATAAAAAGTATAACTATTGCACTGTGTTGTACAGCTGAAACTAATTTTAAAAAATGTTTATTTCAAAATAAAAAATAAAAAAAAAGTAAAAAAGTAAAAAGAAAAAAAAAAAAAGCAGGGGCATGTCCTGTTTTTTACTTTTTCCTTCCAATGGGCTAGAAGACAGATGTGATCCCTATTAACTGATAAAAGACGTCAAGGAGCCTCTGCATCTTTGCATTTATTCACACCTGAAACAGTAACAGGCTGGTATTAGTAAGCCAGAGTCTATTCCCCACATTAGCCACAAGTATGGGAAACATATAAAATAATGGTGGTGTGCACTGTCTGTATCCAAAAATATGTAATAAAGCAATGTAAATAAAATAATTCAGAATAATTTAGTAATCAATTTTTTCAGCTTACCTCCTTGGATTCCCTTTGCCGTTGCCGTTTTACCAGCATTATCAAGTCCCACCATCACAAGAGTCACTTTTCTTAAAAGAATAAAAATTTAAAAATCACTTTCTGAATTATTTCAATATTGGGAAAAAACAAAAGTAAATTCATTCATTCAAACAACATTGAAGGAGCATCTACTGTGTACATGACAATCTATTAGCTACTAGGGGTAAAATGATAAATAAAATACAGATCAAAAAAGCAAAATTTATGAATACCTTTAAAGTGTCATCCTTTTGTTCTCCAAGCAAAAAAAAAAAAAGGGGGGGGGGGAAACTGTACAACACATAACACCCCCCCCAAAAAAAAAGAAGAACTAGGGAAAGAAAAAAAAGAGAAATGTAGGGAGGGAGGTGGATTCTAACATATGGGTTATTTATCATGGCTAAAGACTCAATTAATTTGCTAGTTAATTAAATTCTAAGGATTATCACAAATCTATTTTTTCTTGTAAAATTACATAAGAATTCTAGGCACTACTCAACTCTGCTTTTTTAGATATGGACAGCACCTTACCAAGTATAAATCTTTGTATAGTAACATGATTATTAAGTGCTAACATTTAGAAAGAGGACTACAATTATAAAGCTTAAAAGTTTCTGATGATATAAACCTCACCAACTCAGAAAACAAAATACAGTCTAGTTCAATTTTACAACTGAAGAAACATTAAGCCCAGAGTCATAAGACATAAGACAATGAGTATAAGTCAGAACCCAAAAGTAATTCACCTAAACCCTAGGGACTTGTTAAACCTGGGACAGGTATAAAGGAACAAACCTATTATATTGGTTCTAATAACTTGATGATTCTATCTGCCACTAAAGCTCATTTCTGTTCTAGGACAAACCACAGCACAATATAAGAGGTAAGACTGTGCATTAACACCATGGATTTGGGGATATAGAGAAAAAGCCACAGCATAACATAGCTGTCATGATAAAAACCACAGGACCACACTCCTATAGGGTAGAGTCAGGGTTTCTGTCAAATACAGTCATTCTTCACTGGCAATCATTTCAAGATGGGTTAAAAAACACAACTTAGATGGCAAGAAAGGATGTTCTTTTATTCTTTTATCTCTCTGGGCCTGGCTTTCTTGGATCTGGGCTTTTTTTTTTTTTTTTTTTTTTTTTTTTAATTCCAGATGTGTTCAAAGGCTCCATATAACAAAGAGAAAGGACAGAGATGAGGCTGTGAGGCAGTCCAGTTATGGGTCGCAAAATGAGGACGAAGAAACTCAGTCCTGTAAAAACCAAACTGGTCATTTATTAAGCTAATAGTTACTGACCGTCTTTTCTACACCAGACAACAGTGTTTTAGGTGCTTAGGATACACCTGTTTGGTAAAATGACCACAACAATGAAAAACAAACAAAAACAGATAAAGAAACTCTTCCCTTATTAAACTTACATTTTAATGGAAGGAGACAATTAATAAACATAAAAAATAAGTAAATTATAAGTTATACAATATGTTGCAAGGTGATTAAGTACATAGAAACAAGAATAGAGCAAGGTGAAGGGGAACAGGGGTGGGGACAGGAGGCGGGTTGCAGTTTTATGCAGGGGGATCAGGATAGACCTCATTGAGCAGGTGAAGTCTGAGCAAGGCTTTGAAGGAGGGAGTTCACCATGCAAATATCTGGGGCACGAGAGAACTCTGGGGCAAAGGCAGGACGGTGGGGACATGCCAGAATGTTCCGGTATAAGCAAAAAGGACGGTGTGATAAAACCCAGTGAGAAAGGGGTAGGGAAGAAGAACAAGAGATCAGAAACACATCGAAGGCAAGATCCATAGGGCCTTATAATCCATGGTGAGGGCTTTGGCTTTTATGAGTGAAATTCATTTACCCTCCATGTTAACTTCCTTTGTCTCCAGGAGCCTTAGTCTTTTCTAAATGTTTCAACCATCGCTACTCACCATGTGGAATAAAAGGAAGTATGTTCACACTTGAGTCAGTGCAAGAATAAAGTAAGTTGCAATTAGCAGCATTCCCACCACGCCCCATCCCCAGTCAGCCAGTGGTGGGGTCAGTGAGAATGCCAAAGAGACCAACAGCAGGTTATGAACTGAAGGAGCTGAGCTCATAGGTGAGGTCTAGGTACTTCTATCTGGGTGGAAATAGTACCTGCATTATCAACTTTGAAAAATATGAGCTTACTTCTTAAGGAAGCTGTTGAGATAGTTAAGAGTGTAAGTTTATTATTTTGTTTGAAGATTTCAAATATCACAGAACAAGACTGAAGTACAAGATAATTTTTTAAACAAAATATAGTAAATGTCTATCCAAAAAAGATGAATAACATAGCATTTTAAACAATATTTTGGAAAATTCAATATACTAGATAGACAATGAATTAGACTAAAATTATATTAAATCTAATTCAATTGCTCTTTAATAATTTACAATGCATTTCAAGATCTATAGTGCTTCAAACATCACCATGAACCAAAACAATTACTTTTAGGAATAAATCACTATTTTATGCTTGTTTGCATCATTTATTCTATAAATATTGATTAAACACCTATTATACAGGAGCAAACAAACACCCACAACTCCTAGCTCTCATAAACCTTAGAGCTTAACAAAAAAATAGGCACTGGAGAGGTAATTATGTATGATGACTGTTGTAAAATACAGGCAGCCACAGGGAGAGACAGCAGGCAACCGCGCCTATTCTAGAAGTCACAGAAGACCATACTACAAATCTATGAGTACAGCAACTGTGTCAGCAGTTCCCAGAAACATCATAAAACCTTTTCGTATTCCTTATGAGCCAAAGTAAAAAAATCTCAAACATATCTTTTCAAGGAAAATGGCCCCTTATCCTCTATTACCCAGGTAGCCTCTTACATTCCAGTTAAAAAAAACCAAAAACTATCAAATTATTATTATTGCACATTGCTCTTAAAGCTAGCTACCAAGGAAAACATTGGTAAAAGTTTTTTAATAGGATATTAGGTTCAAACAAAAAAGTCCTTCAAACATGAAAATCACTTTGGAAAATTGTAATCATGCTGAGACTGGCACAAAATAAGCCTCTGTGGATTTCTATTTTCACTTTGACAAACCTTGCAAGTAGTTAATTTTTAAGATTAAGCCATATACTTAAAAACATGGTTTTAATTAAATTTTGAGGTAATTAAAGCTTTAATGAATAAACATAACATTAGCAGTACAAATAAAAATCACAGCGTGAATTAAGCAATGCCTAATAACAAAACATTACATTTATATGTTCATAATATAATACAATGGGTTTAAAAGGTTAACATTTACCTAACACTCAAAATTCTATGCTACTCTTTAAATAATGAAGAGGTACAATGTAACACATGCTAAAATGTACATGCATTATAGCTTTTTAAGGTATTATTACTGACTGGAAAGTTTGGCTATGGTATGACAACACTAAGATGAAAGATTGTCTATGTATTTTAATCTTACGATTATTGATCAAATACATTAGCCCTTCAATTGAAAAAAATAATATACACTGTTCTTAGGTTTACAGTGTCTAGAAAAGCTGATGCTAGTGATAAAATCAATCATTTAATTACTTGGTCAGACAGAAATTCAATAAAAGTACACTAGGCATTAGGTATTACAGACACGAAAATGCCTGAGACATGTTTTCTATCCTAGAGTGCTCAACCTCTAATGAGAGTGACTAAAACATAAACAAATATCAGTACACTGTGACAGAATGACAGTTTAAAATGCTCATCTATATACACTAGATGCTACAGGAAAACAGAGCAAGGGGGCCTTATACAGCCTAGAGATACAACAGAAAGTCAGGGGAGCTTCTTACACAAGGTGATGTCTCAGCTAAGTTCTTAAAATGGAGAAGTTTGCCAAGCAAGGGGAAGGTGAAAACAGAAAAAGGAGGAAAAGATTCCAGACTGAGAACTTGGCCTAAAAAGCCACCACATCAAGGAGGTAAGAACTGGCAGGGTGTTGAATTGCTAAACCCAGGGGTTAAGAGCACAGTTCAGTAGAGAAACCTTAAACAAAAGGAGAACATGCTTGTTAGACTCATACATAATCACAAGTCAATACAGCTACGATTGAGTCTAATGGGAACTTGACATATGTCTACCTAAGGAGCCAGTATCATCATATAGCTAACAATATGACCTTTCCAGTAGTTGAAAGTGACCACTGTACTCTCATTACAGTTATCCTGGAGTCTTTAATTATATCCCAAACTAGAAAGGCTGAAAAGGAAAGGGCTCTGGTACTCTAAGACGTATGGTATACCTGACTAGTAATAAGTAACATAAGTAGGATTGTCAGCCCTCACTGACATATAGCCACAAACCTGGTGTTAGAGAGACCTGTGTTCAAGTCCCAGATTTGCCATTTCCAAGCTATATAACCTGAGGCACACTGTTTAATTTCTCAGAATTTCATCAGGAAAATGGGATAATAACAATATCCATCCCATAGGGATGTGGTGAAATTAAATAAGACAGTGCAACTAAGGTGCACAATGCCTGTGGCACACAGTAAATGCTCAGCCAAGAGCTAGCCTTGTTACAGCATAAATTCAAGACCGGGCGTCCACCAGATGACACGAGAGATGGGCAGGGACCAGATAACAGAGGATTAACGGGTTCAGTTTTGCACTTGTTGACAGTGATACTTGTCTCACACTGAAGTCTGAAGCTAGAGGAGGGTTTGTGAGACACATATGTGTACGTGGTAGTTGAAACTATGAGGACAGATGAAAGAGTCCAGGGAGAGACAGGAGGGCGAGGAGCCAGGGGACAGGGAGCATGGAACCCTGTGAGCCTTTGAACAAACCCTTAACATTATGGTCAGAAAGAAATGAGGAGGACAAAGAAATGGCAGCACTCGTTGGGAACAGTTTCCAGAAAGGTTAAGAAATGAACAATATCAAATACTGCAGTTCGGTAAAATAAAAGTATGTTTTTGGTAATTGCTCCAAATTAAGTACCTCAGAAATAAATGCTCTCCGTTTTCCCAAAGCCCTGCAAAAACCAATGCTTTGAATTTATATAGTATGTCTTGACAGTTCAAATCTATTTTACCCTGTCATTTATCCTCATACTGTCCTGTCCCTGCAAGTAGAGTAGGTACAACGAATTTTTGTACCCAAGGTTACAGTGCTAATAAGAGGTTTGTAAAAACAACAATAATTATCATTTGAAAGGGTAACCTGAAATTTAACCGCATCTATATATACACACACACACAGATACACATCAGATAGCCAGGTAGTCTAGCTTGTTTTCATCAAGATGTCTTGTAATATTTCCCCCAGATTTAGGCCTATTACAATCATCACCTAATTCCTGGACCTAATAAAAGGTAGAGTACCTACCGTATTTGCCGGCGTATAAGACGATTTTTTGGCCCTGAAAAATATGCCTCCAAGTGGGGGGTCGTCTTATACGCCAGGTACACTTCAGATAGACTGCCCATAGTGCTTGCCCCGTGCCATAGTGGCCTCCCGATGCCCGCCCACTTCATTCCACATACCGTTCAGGCATCAGCAGCGCTGCTGGGTGTATGCTCGGCTGTTATGCGATTTTGCTGTTATGCGATTTTACCACACTCGCAAAATCGCACACAGCCAACCATATAACAAACTCTGTATTTTGAGTGGAAATGTTAGGGGGTCGTCTTATACGCCGAGTCGTCTTATACGCCGGCAAATACGGTAGTAATAAGTAGGTAGATTAACTAATGTCATGAATTACATTCTGTTAAGAAAAGCTACCCATGATGTTGATGAAAATCAAACTCTGGCACTTTTCTGCTTAAAATCCTGAAACAGAATCAAGTCCAAACTCTGCAGACTCCCCTCTCTGCCACTGCCCCAGTCCCTCCTGACCATCCGTGTGAACACAGTAAATAGGCTCTAACTTTCTCATGCAACTTTTCATACGGTCTCCTCTACTACAACTTCTCAGGATCAAATGTGTTAGGCACACATTAGGCATCTTTACTGAATAAAACAACACAAATATAACTTCTGATCCTCCTTTGCTACGTAAACACTAATTAAAATATATAACTTTAAGTTGAGAAAGTACTGTAATAAATTTAATTTGTAAAAATCTTTACATCAAGGTAACAGTTCAATATTAGAGAATGTAATTAAAGTCACCTATCTTCTAACAGCAAACTGGAAAAAGTTTTCTGAAAAAGTTTACATGCTCATGGTTTCAGGGTAACGATTAACAGTGTTAATTTCAATTAACAGAGAGAAAGATTTTTAGGACTGCAATAATTCTTAGAAAAAAAATTAAAAGTAAGTATTAAGAGACCAAAGTCCTTAACTACAATACAGCCTCAGGGATAGAAAAGACAGTCTGGGGAATATAATCAATAATGTTGTAAATAATTTTTAGGGGGCCAGATGGACTCATGTCTTCTTAGGGAGGCCAATTCATAGATGGTGTACAGGCCTGACCACCGCACTGTATTTCTGAAGCTGATGTTGAATAATATTGTATGTCAACTATAATTATATTTACATATAGTCACAGGATGTGGAGTAGAGAGTGGGAATGGAGTCAGTGGAATTGTAATAGATAAGTATGACATCGGGGGTGGGAGGGCAGTAGATGGGGGGGGGGTTGTTACTTTGTGAGGGGTGAAAAGGATAACTATTGCATTGTTCTATACACCTGAGACAGATAATAAAAAAAATTTTTTTAAAAAGAGATCAAAGTCCTGTTTTATATATTTTCTCAGGGTCCAGTTTTTATATAAAAATATACATAAATTAACATACCAGCAATATAAGCAACATAATATTGGAGTTTTAAACTGAGACTCAGAAAACATTTGAATTCTGAATCTTTTCTGAATGACATTATTAAAATCATTTGAACATCTACAACTCTACACCTCTTCATCTGTCAACCAAGGAATAGAATACTTCAAATGAGATATTATATAAAAGCTATTTCCAAGGAAAACATTACACAGGTCAAAATGTTTCACTAAAAACACTAAAAAACAAAATTTGACACATCAAAACAGTTATTACCTAAAATATTTAAAACTACACGGAGCAAGTTCTAATTTCAAAAAGTAATCTAAACACATATATGAAAAGGGACTTGGAAACACTGTTTTTTTTTTTTATTGTTTGTTTGTTTTTTAAAGATATTATTGGGGAATTGGGGGAAGGTACAGCATTGGGAAATCGGGGAAGGGGAACAGATAAGTTGCTGTCCTTTTGTTCTTCAGTCTAGTTGTGGAGGACATCGCTTCACTGGCCCATGTTGGTATTGTGATCATTGCACTGTTCCTGACTGAGGCAGATGGATTGCTGGCCATTGGACGGCTGCTCATGGCGGCTGACGGCAGCTCTCGCAGGCTGCTGGACACTCATGGTAGCCCACTGCAGCCTACACCAGAGACTCACAGCAGCCCACCCCACAGACTCACAAGTGCTCCAGGTTGAGCTGTTGTTCACCATCTTAGTTGTAGAGGGCGCAGTGTCACTGGCCCGTGTGGGGTCCAAACTGGTGGCCCCGCTGCTCAGAGCTCGCACTCCCAAGCCAACTCTTAACCAACGAGTCACTCGACTGGCCCCTGGAAACACTGTTTTATGACATATAGGTGAGAGAATGAAAAAAACCTACCACCAAAAAATTGATACAATGAAAAAAATTACCAAAAAAAAGTTTGGTGTGGTTTTATTTTACAAGTGCATAGTTTTCTGACATTTTAATTCAGATTGTACAGCTCAGAATATTACATCAAAATCACTATCTAAATTCATGGAGGACTAATAAATAGTAAGAGGACCAAGAAACATGGGGTCATATGCTAGCTTTGAAGTCTTGATCAAGTCAAATTCTTAGTGTCAGTTTGTTCATTTCTAAAATATAAAGGGGTAGAATGAGGATATCTCTAGGTCTCTATCCAAAAATTCCTACTATGAATAAACAAGAAGCTAAAGGGGGATAAAAAGAAATGTAAGACATTCGAGTTCTGCATACAATGCATCAAATAATCCTTGCTAATCTGTATGCACAGCTTAATTAAGAAATTAAGAACTCAACAATTGCTATAAATGGTCTAGATTTACAGTTATATTTATTTAGACCAAGAAAGAAGACTATTAGGGTTCTGTTCTCCCACTGAAAAAATTCATAGCCGAGATGACATACACATCACAGTATGCTTTACCAGGTACCATACCGATGTACAGAAAGCATCAATCCACAGTGCACACTGTGACATCTGACGCTCTTCTTTTAGGCTTGGCCACAATGAACAACAATTTGCTAATAAATTTGAAGTAAAGCTTTGATAGTTTAAAATATGTTATCAAATACCACAGATGGGCAAGGAACTAGTTCCAGCTAGTAGGTACTTCTGGGGAAGAATGGTAGATGAATAGGGTGCAGTGAACCTCAATGATTGGTTGTCTATTTCTTTAGAAAGAAAACTGCAATGTGACGAGCAACAGTTAATATTTGTAAAACCTGGATGGTGAGCACATGAGTAATTATATTTTTTTGTTTAAATAATGGTAAAAAACACTTTTTATTATTTTACATTATAATTTACATTATAATAGTACATAATTCTTGTTGCCAAAATGCTTTCATTTAAATTAATGTTAACTTTCTGATTCTCTTAAGTGGGCCATTTTTGAAATCAGGTTCATAAGCCTAGGGAGCACAAAGTCTTCAAACCCAGGTAAAATTAACCCCCTTCCAAAATCCTGCTTCTAATTCTTGCTAAATATCTTGGAAACCATCTTTCAACTCTTGCATATTCTATCATATATTATATGCACTATTTCATCAACTAGATGCTACTTGGTATAAATAACAGGCGTTCAGAGATGATAATATGCAAGGGAGAGGGCCTGCCTACAGATATTCACTGGTCCAGTGATTGGTGAGCACTATGACTTAACAGACCTTGTGTTGAGCCCAGGATGAAGGCTGTTCCCAATACACACAAAAATTTCAGAGATTTAAACGTTAAAAATTAAAACTTAAACATACTAAAAAAAAAGTATAAGTGAATATAATTTGGAGATTTTCCTAAATATTACACTGAAAGAGTGATATTTGAATATTTTTTAAATGTTTATGCTTCAAAAACCACCAAAAAATAAAAAAGTAATAGTAGAAAAAAATATCTTCAACATATACTACACAGAATTACTAGTATAAACATTTAAAATCTCTTTTAGGAAATCCAGTAAGAAAACGTGCCTGCCCCAAGTAGAAAACCATCAAAGAAAATCATTGGGAAATTCCCCAAAGAAGGAACACAAATATCCGAGGAAAAACTTTTAATTTTAACAGTAATCAAGAAAATAAAAACTAAAAGCAAAACCAAGGGTCCTTATGACTTTGATTAAATGTGTTTTTAAATCCTAGCTCTAAAATCATACCCCCTTCTCTCTCTACACCATTATCAGCAACCCACTCCCCAACCACCCCCAGAGGCAGCAGAAGAAAGTAGCCCAGACCTATTAATTGTTACAAAGCCTGGACCTCCTGTTTCTGGCTCCTGAACCCTAAGGCGGAACAACCCCCCAGCTACTTTCCCCTGAGGTCCCCCAGAAAAGACCTCAGAACTGTCCTCAAGACCTGAAGAAATGAATTGTTACTCTCACCCTGCCCCCCACCAGTAAGTGCCCAACACAACACTGAATTTCTAATCCATGGTGTCTTGACTGCTGGTAGGAGTAAAAATTAGTTTAAAAAAAAAAAAGAAGAAGAAGAAAAAAGCCGTTCTGAAGAACAATTTGACAATATATATCAAATGACTTAAACTTTTTCATATCATTTGATCTAGAATTTCATTTCATTTAACTTCTCAAAGCATTGTTAGTAAATAGTGAAAAAATTTAAACATTCTAAATATATAATAACAGGAATGATTAGACACACTTTGGTGAATGTATGCAACACACTACTCTGCTATTAAAAAGATGTTGAGAAAAATGTATAATGATGCAAAACGATGTGTATATACATTAAAGCCAAAATTCATAAATAAAAAGCTGTGAAACAGACCTCTATTATCTCAGTGTTTAAAAATTTACTTGTATGTGAGAGAGTACACCAAAATACTAAAGGGTAATCTCTGAGGGGTGAGATTATAGGTACTTTAAATTTGCCACTTTTTGCTTACCTGTGCCTTCAATATTCTACAATAAACATGCATTACCTTTAAATAACAATAAACATACATTATTTTTAAATGTTTTTAAATAACAACAGCTCCTGTCTATAAAACATCTTGGAAGACTAGTGAAAAGAGTTGAGTAAACATTTTATTACATTACATGGGTAAGTAGAGACAAAACAAGGTACTAGACAAATACAATGAAAGGGTAAAGAATCTAGCAGCAATTCAAAGACAGTTTCCTGAAGGAGAGAATCTCCCAGCTAATATCTGAAGCATGATTATAACAGCCAAAGAAAAAAAGGGTACTTGGGAGAAAGGAGGGACTAGAGAGCTGAAATATCCCAAATATGGCACGATAGGAGGAGAAAGAACGGCTTACGAAGAGTCCATATAGCCAGGCTCAAGTCAAATCATGAGTAACTTGTAAGTAAGGAGTTTAGATGCTATCTTGAAGGCAATTAGGAAAGACTGAGGATTTAAAATATCTTGTATAGTAAAAAGACCACTGACAGCAGTGGAGAATTAATCAGAAGGGAACAGTGGAAATTCTGTCAAAGAAATCTGGCAGAGAATAAATAATGTAAACAGCAGTAAGTATGGAAAGGCTGAAAGACTGCAAGATATTTAAGTGGTAATAAGCAGACAGAAACCAAAGGACTTGATGATTTGAGAGAACAAAGCACAATGGGGTGTCCAGGATTACTCTCTGCTTCTGACTGGGGTAACAGGAAGGCAGAAGCAATTCGGCAAGGAAATGAGAGAGGATGTAAATTCAATTTTAGATGTGCTGGAATTGAGAATTCTGTGGCAACTAGATATGTACATTTGCAACTATTGGGTCTTCTGGAAAATCATGACGTATTTTTCTGTTTTTCAATGCAAAAATGTGTCATGACTTTCCCAACGACCCAATAGTAGATGAGTCTTTGTGCTGGAAGCACAGACTTGGGAGAGAATGTTGAGGTGGTAGCTGAAGTCCCAATATAAGGTGAGATGGACCACAAAGGGATACTATGTAGAAGAAAAGAGAATTGAAGACAGACCCTGGGACAAACTTGGGAGTCCGATGAAGAAAGGCTAACTGGCAAAAAAGAGATAGAAAAGGAAACAGGCAGAAAGGAACAGATTTAAAAATAAAAAAAAGAAATCAGAGAATTTCAAAAAGAGAGTAGTCTTAAGTGTCAAATAATGCCAAAAGACTGAAAATAATCCATTGGATTCAATTACCAGGTTGCATCTGATAGAGTAAGAACTGAATTGAAGGGTCTAGGAAAAAGTCTTGTAATGAAGGAAGTTAAGGAATGCATGAGAGGGGAAGGAGTTGAGAAAGGGCCTGTAAACCATTGCCAACGGTAAGTCTGGGGTGAAGGGAAGAAGGGTGGTAAGTGGCTGCAGGGAAAGAGCGTTGTTAATATGGTAGACACAGAATAACAGCGTCCCAAAGATATCAACATCCTAATTCCTGGGACCTGTGACTATGTTACCTTATGAGGTAAAAGGAATTTTGCCGACATGATTAAGTTACGGAACTTTGATGCAGAGTATATCTGAGTATCCAGGTAATCACAAGATTCCTTTTAAGAGAGAGGCAGATCAGAGGAGAAAATGCTATGCTGTTGGCTTTGAAGATAGAGGAAAGGGGCCATGGGCTAAGGAATGCAGGCAGCCTCTTTCTCTGCTGGAAAACGCAAAGAAAAACAGATTCTCCTCTAAACACTCCAGAAGGTATACAATTCTGCTGACCCATCTTAGACTTCTGAGGTCAAAGCAGTAGGATAATAGATTTGTGTGTTTGAAATCACTAAGTTAATAGTGATGTGTTACAGCAGCAGTAGGAAACATTTAGTTTGGTTTGTTTTTTAGGTAAGAAAGGCTTGAGCATGTTTACATACTAAAGAAAAAACAGAAGCGAAGCTCTGAGAAATACATTTTTTTTAAATAATAAAATTGAACAATAAATTTTGGGACAAAAGTTTAGGTTTATTCTTGTATTCTAGAAGTTCTCTCTTATCTCTGGCTGAATGCTGAACAACTGAAGTTCACCAGGAAGCGGAAAGAAATGGAATAACGAGCACAGGCATGAGAATTAGCCTTGGAAAAAGAAAATGGACCCTTCTCCCACTAACATACAAACGGAGCAAGGAAAGGGTATCTATACTGATAAGTATAAAATGAATTGAGGAGGGTAATTTACTATTCAGCACTTGTCTCCTAGGATTAGAGGTGTTATTTAGTAAGTACTATGTGCAAAGCGTCAAGTACTTACATAAATTTTATTTCTCAAAATGCTGCAAGATAGAAATTATCTATACTTGACAAGGAAAAAATTGCTCAAACCCCTAGGATCCAGACACAAATCTGTTTGCCTCAAAACACTACATTGAGAAATCTGGCAGTGCTCACTTCGGCAGCACATATACTAAAATTGGAACGATACAGAGAAGATTAGCATGGCCCCTGCGCAGGGATGACACGCAAATTCGAGAAATCTGGCAGACAACACCATAACCAAGTGATTAAGGTTAACACCACCAGTAATAACAAATCAACATCACACACCCCTAGATGGGATGTACTAAGGACACCTCACCGTTGTGGTATCCCTCTGCCCAATAATAAGACAACACCATTCTCAAATCACAAGAAAAAAATCAAACAAATTGAGGGGTATTCTACAAAACAACCGACAAGTACTCTACAAAGTTTCAAGGTTATGAAAGGCAAGGAAAGACTAACTACAGGCTTAGGAAAATCCAAGAGACATGACAAGGCAGTGCGGAAACCTGGATTAGATCCCAGAGAGAAAAAAAGGGCAATAGGTGTTAAAAATGGCGAACTCAAAATAAAGTCTGTAATTTAGTTAATAGTATTGTACCAAAGTTAATTTCTTACCTTTGATCATTATATTATGTATGGTCTCAAAATGAAACATTAAAAAAAAAACTGCACTGCATCTATGGGAGCAAGACACTTAGCTGTGAGTCTAGCTATTAGTCTACTCAAGTCTAATTTACATAGCGTAAAAGCCTAGGTTCAGCTTCTGGCAATAGCACGCATCTTGTCCCTGAATTGCCAGGTATCCTGGTCCTGACTCCTGACTGACATGGTGCCATAACTTTATTTTTTTTTCAATTTTAAACAGTTTTATTTAAGACATCACATTTTCCACTTTACAATACAGTGCTTATGAAGCATTATTTCCTTTCCCTGTGCACATATTCAAAATTCAAGTATCAAGAATGCCCAGTTTTATACTATATGGTAGCTCAACTTTAAAACTGCCATGGAATTTGCTACAAATTTGGGTCCGTCCATATTTTGTGCGTGACAATGCTAAATCTATGCTCAAGGTTGGCTTAATCAACCTCTTCAATGTTGGGCCCAGAAGAGGCACCACTAGGAGGGGGGGCTCCATCACCAGGGAAGACCCCAGGCATCCCTCCTGGCCTGCCTCTCGCAGTCGGGCACAACTTGGTAATGATGGGATTGCAGACTTTTTCCAGCTCTTTCTACTAAAGTTCAAATTCTTCCCTCTCTGCACTCTGCTTCTCAAGCCAGTTGATGATTTCATTGCACTTGTCAATCTTCTGTTTGTCCCCATCATTGATGTTGCCTTGCAGTTTTTTCATCTTCAACAGTTGCTTTCATGTTGAATGCATAGGATTCAAGTGAATTCTTGGAAGACACCTTGTCTCTCTGCTTCTCATCTTCAGCTTTGTACTTCCCAGCTTCCTGGACCATGTGCTCAATGTCTTCCTTGCCCAGATGACCCTTGTCATTAGCAATGGTAATCTTGTTCTCTTTTCCTGTACTCTGATCCACAGCAGAGACAGTGAGATGCCATTGGCATCAGTATCAAAAGTGACTTCAATCTGAGGAATACCACGAGGTGCAGAAGGTATGTCTGTGAGTTCAAACTTGCCAAGCAAATTGTTATCCTTGGTCACAGCCTGCTCACCATCATAAACCTGACTGAGCACACCAGGCTGGTGGTCAGAGTAGGTTGTGCAGGTCTGTCCTGCTGGGTAGGGATGGTAGTATTGGCAGAGTCATGACTCCACCAGCAGTTTCAGTGTCAAGGGAAAGAAGAGTGACATCCAACAGCAGCAAATCTTGAACACTTTCAGATGTCTCTGGATAGGATGGCTGCCTGGAGGGCTGACCATAAGCAACAGCCTCTCAGGTTTGATGCTCTTATTCAACTCTTTTCCACTGAAGAAGTCCTGTAGGAGTTTCTGAATCTTGGGGATACAGGTAGAACCACCCACCAGGACACTATGATGGATCTGGGACTTGTAGAGCATGGCATCCAGGACAAGGGCTTTCTCTACAGGGTCCAGGGTGCCACAGAAAAGGTCAGCATTCAGTTCTTCAAATCGGGCACAAGTGATAGAGGTATAAAACTTGATTCCTTCATAGAGCAAATCAATCTCAATACTGGCCTGGGTGCTGGAAGAGACAGTACACTTAACACGTTCACAAGCAGTATGGAGGCAACACACAGCCCTCTTGTCCTCACTGATGTCCTTCTTATGCTTGTGCTTGAACTCTACAATAAAATAGCTGACCATTTAGTTGTCAAAGTTTTCTCAACCTAAGTGGGCATCCCCAGCTGAAGATTTGACCTCAAAGAATCCATATTCAGTTGAGGGAATGGACACATCAAAAGTGCCGCTTCCAAAATCAAAGATCAGCAAATTTGTTTCAACTCCAACCTTTTTGTCTAAGCCATAAGCAACAGCAGCAGCAGTTGGTCCATTGATGATTCTAAGCACATTGAGACCAGCACTAGTTCCCGCATCTTTGGTAGTCTGACGCCAAGCATCACTGTAGTAAGCAGGTGCTATTAAGACAGCATTGGTCACAGTCTTCCCAAGGGAGGCTTCTGGAATTTCCTTTTTCTTTGTCAAACCATAGATGACACTTCTTCTGGATAGAAACTTTTTGTCTCTCTCTTGTATTCTACTTCGACCTTGGGCCTGCCAGCATCATTCACCACCATGAAGGGCCAATGCTTCATATTGGATTGGACAACAGCATCATCAAATCTACATCCAGTCAGGCATTTAACATAAAAAACCGTGTTGGTAGGGTTGTTTGCAACTTAGTTCTTTGTGGCGTCACCGATCAATCGTTCGGTGTCAGTACAGGCGACACAAATTAGGGTGGTTCGGCTTCCCTGATCATTGGCCATTATTTCCATTTTCCCATGCTGGAAGACACCCACAAAGAGTAGGTGGTGCCAAGATCAACGCCAAGGGCAGATGGGTCCCTTAGACATGGTTGCTTCGTAAGCGTGGCTTGCGAAGAAGACAGATCCCAACAAATCCCGCGTTCAATGAGCTGGTGCCTAACTCTAGAATAATAGGCTCACTGGGAGAGCATTTAAGTGAGGACAGGTGGGTAAACCCACAAAGTGTAAGACATATTAGATAAATCATCACAGTAACCTCAGAATATAGTGTATTAATAAACATCATCTGGGGCTGGCCACGTGGCACACTGGTTAGAAGTTGGCTTGGGACGCCAGCTCTGAGCAGCAGGGCCCTGGTTCGGATCCCATATTGAGGGCCAGTGGTGCTGCACTCTCTACAGCTAAGATGGTGAACAACAGCTTGACCTGGAGCTGGCGATGGAGTAGGCTGCAGTGGGGCTGGCTAGCAGCAGGAGTGAGCTTTTGCGAGCTGCCTTGAGCCGCCGTGAGTAGCCATTCAATGGCCAGCGAGCAACTGCCTCACCCGGGAAGAGTGCAATTATAATACCAACATGGGCCAGTGAAGCAACGTCCTCCACAACTAGACTGAAGAATAAAAGGACAACAACTTGTCTGTTCCCCTCCCCCAATTCCCCAATAAAATCTTTAATAAATAAATAAATAAATAAACAAACATCACCTGCGCTCTTATACACACTGTTCTCACATTTGCAAACGTATCTACATAAAATATAAACATGAAGAAGAAACTCAATAAGGAATAGCATAGCCAAAAATTTAAAAAAATATAATAGATCATAGAAGCATAAAATTTTATATGTACTTTAAATCAGCTTGCTGACCTCTCATCTATTCCAGTAAATGGAACTACTTGTTATTACTATTTACTTTAGGATGATTATTGCTAAGGAGTGATCAAACTATATGCAGTATTTTGCAAATATTTATTCAGCCACTATTACACACTAGGCATTGAACAAGGTTACATAAAAGATGGATATAATCCAACTTGTTGTTTTTTTAAGATTTTTTTTTTGGGGGGGAATTGGGGGAAGGGGAACAGACAAGTTGCTGTCCTTTTGTTCTTCAGCCTAGTTGTGGAGGACGTTGCTTCACTGGTCCAAGTTGGCACCTTCATTGCGCTCTTCCAGGGCGAGGCAGATCAGTCGCAGGCTTCTGGACGGCCGCTCATGCTGGCTGCTGGCTACACACGGTAGCCCATGGCAACCCACTGCAGCCTACACCGTTGCCGGTGACTCTCAGCAACCCAGCTCCAGGTTGAGCTGTTGTTCAGCATCTTAGCTGTAGAGGGCAGTGTCACTGGCCCTCATATGTGGGATCTGAACCGGGGCCCTCTGGCGTCCCAAGCCAGCTCTTAACCAACGCGCCACTCGGCCAGCCCCCAACTTGTTTTTAAGTCCTTTCAGAGTTAACTCTATCCAACATTGAGAGATGTTTACCTATGCCCTCTATATTAAGTCATGATCTAGATCAGGGAAGTCCAATAGAAATAAACTGTAAACCACATCTATAAGTTTAAATTATCCAGTTTCAATTTTCTAGTAAGTGCATTTTAACAAAGTGAAAATAAAAGGTAAAATTAATTTTAATATATTTTATTCAAACCTATACTATATGCAAGTTATTTCAACATGTAACCATATTTAAAAAAGACTTAAAAGATATTTACTTATTTTCTTTTTTGAATAATAAATCTCCTAAATCCACTTTGTATTATATACTTTAGCATCTCAGTTCAGACTAGCCACGTTTCCAATGGCTGGTCACCATTCTACTGGACAGCACAGATCTAGATGCTACTCGAAACAGCAATACATTCTCCTTTCTCTGAGCTCTGTCCTTTAAACAATCATACGAGAGATTACCATATTTTGTCATGTATAATGCACACTTTTTTGCCCAAATCTGTGAGGAAAAAATAAGAATGAGCATTATACATGGGTAGTACTATTTCCATAGCTATATACATGTTTTTAATTCTTTTATTTATGCTTATGAGTTAAAAGTGTAACTCTAGAAATCAATAATGATATCCATATACAAAATAATACCTTAGAATACAATAATTGGTTTTGTTGAACTCACAACGAACTTGGAACGATGAAGAGTTCTTGGCCTTCTATGATGTGTAAATATCATACATTTGTTACCAGTACATAAAATTTCTTGTATATTTTATCTGTTCTTGTGTTTTGTAATTACTTGTTACATAAAATTTCTTGTACCATAATATAATAAAAAATAAATGCAAGAATGCCTTTATAATACAAAAAACAAGTACCTAAATGTAAACAAGTAAAAATTTGAATTAAAAAATTAAAACGAAAGATTTTTTTCCCTGAAAGTTTGGGCCAACAATGTGGGTCCGCATTACACACGGGAGCGCATTGTACACGGCAAACTACGGTATACTATATCTGCTAAGAGAAGCAAACACAAATAATGATTAATTAAGTTGAAAACTCCTTTGGAGTGTAAGCTTTTGGGGTGTTTTTAGTTAAAAGGACACACGGTATTGTGCCCTCTTCCAAAAACAAAACACATTTTTAAAAAGCAGACATAGGAAAAAAAACCAAAACAACATAATGAGCCATTTATTATGAATGACCCTCAAGTCTCAGTAGAGACTCTGCAGTCAGAACAGAATACAATTAAGACAAATCAGAATCTATACACACAAACATCTTTGACTCCAACAATCATATCACATATATTTAAAACAGTTAAGAGATAATAAAGGGGAACAAATTACAAAAGTTTTGTTTAGAGCAATTTATTTTCCAAATGTAGACATATATTTTTTCCTTATAATATACAAGCATAGTTTGTAGATTCATTCTTTAAAGGATAGTTCATCTTTACCGCAAATACTATGTTTGAAATATTAATGACTTAAAAAACCCAAAAACTTTGCCACAATTTACCCTTGTCCTAATTCTAAAGTAGAAGTACACCAAGTCAATATTATTTATAAAGAGTAACAAACTTAAGCTTTCTTTATAGGTTGAGACTCTCAATTTAAAACATCATTTTCCCTGATTCCTTCCTAGCACAATGCCTGGCACAAGGTATTCTCTCAACAAGTATTTGTTGAGAAATTAATGAATACCTAGTAACAGGCACTGAATATTAATATATCTAGCATTTTAAAATAAAAAGTTAAGAATTGGACTCAATTAACAGGATTAAGTAGATTTCATAAGAAAATTGAAGCTACACTACAGTTAAGAAAACACTTTCCATAATTATTCTCAACACTCCAAAAGCACAGATATTTTCACCCTCATTTACCATGAGGAAGGTGGGGCCAAAAGTGTTTAAGTCATACACTGCAATTATTGAGAAGTGGAGCCAGAATCCAAGCCCACGTAAAGTCCTCAAACTAAACGTGAGTGCGCGTGTCTGTAAAACAGATGTGTGATGTTATGAAAACTATATCCCATGCTTCTCTACTTAAAAAAAAAAAAAAAAATTATTACAAAAGCTTCACAGGAAAAACACACAACGGACAGTTTCCAATTCCACACACATACACACAAAATCTACAACTTTTAATAACTTCGAACCCATTTAAATTATAATAATAGCATTGTTGATGGGAATTTAAATGCAACCAGGTTAAAAGGTTACCTCCTCCTATCTCTCCCTCCCGAGGACAAATCAAACTGGGAGCGAAAGCATCCCCCGCGGCCTGGGAGAGACTCCACCAGGCGCAGAGAGGTGAGGCGGCTCCCGTCCCGGCTCCTCGGGGCGCAGCTGTCCCATCTCCTAGGACGGCCCCGGGCCAGCCGGCTCCAGCCTACCTGACAGGCTCCTGCCGCCGCTTGAACCAGCTGCAGCAATTGGCCATCAGACTGAACATCCCAGGCCGCTCCTCCCTCCGCCTCCCATCCGAGCCTGGAGCGGGGGTGGGCCCCTAGTTGCCGCGGGCCAAGTCCCGAAGCCGCCGCCGCTCCGAGGACCTTGTAAGGCGGTTAGCCCCGAAGGAGAGATCGAGAGGCAGGTGCAGACGGTCAGTCCGAGCACAAAGCCGGGATAATCGCGTCAGCCCGCGAGCGGAAAACGACTGCCCTCCATGCCCAGGGACCGGCGACCCAAGGTGCAGATTCACAGAACCCAGCAGCATTAAGGGGCCGAACAGAGAAAACCCCCGCGTCGACGTGCTTACGTTTCTCCTGAGCGCGGAAGGCCCTCCCCAAGCACCGCCCATGCACTTCTCCAATCATCGTCCGAGGGCCTGCGGTGGCGGCCTCTGAGTGGCTGAAGGGACCCGGGGGAAGGTGGCTCTCGTTACTAGGCAACGGGAGCGTCCAGAGATGAGCTGAGGGATCCTGAACAAATCTCAGTCAAGGTTTACCTGTGCACAGATCCAAAAGTGTGTTGCCAGCCGCGGGTGCTGCTCCTCGTCTGTCTCCAACCACAGCTGAGATCCAAAGATCTCAGGTCTTGTGCGTGTTTTGTTTTGTTTTATGCACAAGGGATGAAGATCCTCTGGGATTTCCGCTGACTCTGGATGCACAACTATAGAAACAATGCACAAAGCAGTTATTATAAACACAAGGAATAAACTCATTTGCTAATTATATCAGTAGTTCAGACGAGTTTTAATCTGTATAATGTTATTGCTGTTTGTTACATAAAATGTGAAATGGAATTGTATGATATTTATTGCGTGTGTGTGTGTGGGGGGGGATGTTATGATTACTGAAGAAATACATGTCCGTTGTAAAAAATGTGAAAACACCAAAAAAAGAATAAGATAAAGAAAATAAGATCTAACACTCACCACCCAAAGACAAACAGTGTTAACATTTTGATGTATGTTCTTTCCAGATTTTTTAGATATATAGATCATTAGCTATTTGGTTTCTGCAAGGTGGAGATGGTGATCTACTGGCTGTTTTGTAACATGTTTTATTTAAAGAGATATGTAATATCTTCATTTTGTTTTTTATATTCTTTGGGAGAGAAATGACAAGTATATTCCTATAGAAAACAATGTATGCATAATATATAAGGACCTGAGTGTCCATTCAGTTTCTACTAATATATTTTCAAATCCTGGTAAAAGGAGAGAAGGCCCTGGGGAAAACAGTGGTTTGGAACTAAGATAGATCTAGGTTTAAAATTATTTTGTGTCCTTTACTAGCTCATGCAATCCTAATTCAAACTCATATACTTGTGCATCTCTTACAGCTTACTGTTTTGTAAATCAAAGAACCCCATCTATAAAATAAGAATAATACCTACTTTGCAAGGTTATTAAGATGATAAAATGAGAGAAACAAAGACCAAGTGCAATTTCTAATAAACAATAGATAACATATTTTGAAGTTGGTGCTGCTTGTCCCATAAACATTTATGGCATGTATACTCCTAACTCTCTCTAAACTGCTAGGAATCCTGTTCACCATTCTCATTGTCCTCCCTTGATAACTTCAAGTTTCTTTCCAGTTGCTCAAGACTGTATGACCTCTTGTGATTTTCCTAACAGAACTTGCCCTTCTTCAACAATGCTAGATGTGGTCTCTGCCCAGACTGTCCTGTCCATATATTAATATACCTCTATTATAAGTACTAATGAAGAAAGTTAAATGATGCGTTCCTGAATCTTTTTCCCTCCCTGTTATTCCTGTTTCTTCTTACTTTCTTTTCTTTTTCTGAAAATGATTTTATTGGGGGATTGGGGAAGGGGAACAGTGTTGGGGAATTGGGGGAAGGGGAAGAGCAAAGTTGTTGTCCTTCAATCTTAATTGTGGTGAGCGCAGCAAGCTCAGCTCAAATCACGCTGCTCAGCTCAAGGTGCTATGTTCAATTAGTTGCAGGGGGGCATAGCCACCATCCCATGTGGAGTCGAACTGGCAGCCTTGTTGTTAGGAGCACATGCTCTCACCAGCTGAGCCATCCTGCCACCTGTTGGCAGCTCAGTGGCAGCTCAGCTCGGGCGCAGCTCATTGGCTCATGTGGGAATCAAATCGGTGACCCTGTTGCTCAGAGCTCACACTCTTAAGCAAGCTTTTAACCAACTGAGCCACTCAGCCAGCCCTCTTCTTATTTTCCAATATCTCAAGACATCTACCTCCCCTTTTCTAAGGCTAACCACTTCTCTGGGACTTTGACAAACATCATTTTTCAATTTCTCTGAAATCCTGTTTTTCAATTATTTCTTCTTGATCCAGTATCTTAAATATATTGCCCTCCATTTTTTCCCTAGATCTTCGTCACCAGGGTGGGTTGAGCGGAAGAGAAAAGGGTAGGATAAGGCCAATTCCTCCTTAACTATGAGCCAGGTTAGTACTGTGCTGCTAACTCTTTATTTTCACAACCCAGCTTCTTAAACTGGCGGTTCACAAACCCTAAAGCACTATTTTTACCATTCAGTCTTTTTATCAATTACTGTGATTGGGCTTTTGTCCCAGCAAACTACTCAGAACACATTTTTTCAATATAATTAATGTTTCCCTAATTAACAGATCAGTTCTCGTTTTCTTTTTCATTATTTAATAAATTTAATAAAGTTCACTCTTCTGAAGTTCTTGCCTCCCTTGGCTTTTCACAACTATGCACTATTCTGGCTCTCTTCTGATCTTACTGGTGATTCCTCCTTCAGCTTCCTGTATATGTATTCTCCCAGATCCAACCTTATTCTTGTGCTTTCCTTTTAAAAAATAGGTTCTCTTAGAGAATCCCCTTATCACTTCTGTGCCCTAGGGCCTTACTATGTGGATGTTTCTTGAGCATTTCTGGAGCCATAGTCAGCACCCTTTTTTTCCAAAAATATACTCAGCCCAGTTCTATTCCATGGCTTCCTTAGTTCTGATAGTGACACATTACCAAACACGTCTAGCGCCAGCATACAGTCAGTCAGTTAACTAAATTGACTATTAGTTTTCAATATATTGGTAAACATAAGGGTTGCTCACTATTTGTAGTTCTCTTTTCCTTACAAGCACATGAAATAGTTATTCCCAGCCTCTTGAAATCATGGGACTTGCTTTGTCCGGTGAAATGTGTATGGTGTCACTTCTTGGAGAAAGCATTTAAAAGTTGGTACAGAATTCTCTGTGGTCTCTCTTCCCTTGCAATGTTAATTGTGGGAGCCTATGTTAACTTTGAAGTAATATAATATCAAAACAGCATGGAGTGCTGAGCGAACGCATGGAGGATGGCTGCTTAGAGAGTCCTATGACTCCTCACGGAACTTTTCATAAGCAAGAAATAAACACTTATCTTAAGCCACTGTAATTCTGTGGCTGTTTTATCACATTATGATCTAGTTTATTCTGAATGAAGAAAACAGTCTTGCTGCCATAATTTCCAGTAGAGTCTTATTTTATCTCCCAGGGACTGTTGAAATAACATCCTAAATGTTACTTGGCTTTTTTTTTTCTTTCAGCTGTATTGAAGAATAATTTGCAAATAAAATTATAATGCATGTAAAGTGTACAATAGAATGATTTGATATAAACGCACATTGAGAAATGATTCCCACAATTGAGTTAATTAATACATTTATCACCTCACATAATTTTTTTTATGTGGGGGAGCGGTGAGAATACCTGAGATCTCTCTTAGCAAATTTCAAGTATTCAATACAGTATAATTAACTATAGTCATTATTCTGTACATTAGATCCTCAGAATTTATTCATCTTATAATTGAAAGTTTGTACCTTTTACCAACCTCTCCCCATTCCCCCCACCTTCCATACTCTGGCAACTACAACTCTACTTTCTGTTTCTATGAGTTTGACTTTTCTTTTTTTAATCCCACATATAAATGATACCATACAGTATTTGTCTTTCACTGTCTGGCTTATTTCACTAACATATTAAACTCTAGGTTCATCGATATGTTGCAAATAGCAGGATTTTCTTTTCTTTTCTTTTAAAGATTTTATTGGGGAATTGGGGGACGGGACAGCATTGGGGTATCGGGGAAAGGGAACAGACAAGTTGCTGTTGTTTTGTTCTTCAGTCTAGTTGTGGAGGATGTTGCTTCACTGGCCCAAGCTGGCACCATCATTGAGCTCTTCCTAGGTGAGGCAGATCAGTCGCCGGCTTCTGGACGGCTGCTCACCGCGGCTGCTGGCTACACATGGTAGCTTATGGCAACCCACTGCAGGGGGGCACTGCAGCCTACGCCGTCACTGGTGACCCATGGCAGCCCAGCTCCAGGTTGAGCGTTGTTCAGCATCTTAGCTGTAGAGGGCAATGTCGCTGGCCCTCATATGTGGGATCCGAACCGGGGTCCTCTGGCGTCCCAAGCCAGCTCTTAACCAACGCGCCACTTGGCTGGCCCTTCTTTTCTTTTTTTTTTGGTAAGATTTAATATTCTATGATACATATGTGCTATATGTACAAAATATATGTAGTATATACGAGGTTGGACAATTATGAACTCATCCTAGAAACAGTGCTACATACCTCACTGCTGAATATCACAAAGGTCACCTTTGAAGTAAGATAGGTTAGTTAGTGTAACAATTAGGCAATTAGAAATTCTCTGGTAAAATGAACAGAAAATAAAGATAACACAGTCCTGCCAGAGCAGAATCATCAATTATGCTCTGGGGCAGGCCTCAGTCTCTGCCTTGAGAGCGCAGCCTGGTGACAATATACCTGCCGGTGCTAAAACACCAATTAAGCTCTGAGACAACTAGGCTGTTTAGAGAAAAGCCCCTCCAGGCTACATAAATCTGATCACAGTGTCAAGAGGCACCAGGCAGCCCTTCTCCCCAGGCATACAAAAGGTATAAAAACAAATCCTTTGCTCTGCTTAGTGGGCATTTCAATTTCAGATGCCCCCTCTTACTTTGAGAGCTGTAACTCTTTCTGCTCTAATAAACTATCCTCTGCTGCAAACTTTACCTGTCTGGTCTATGTCTCCATTCTTCGGTGCTGTGAGACCATGATCTCAGCGCGCGCGCGCGCACACACACACACACACACACACACACACACACAAACACACACAAACACACACACATCAAAAGCCCTGCTTCAGAAGTCCTCCTTTGGGGACCTATGCACCTATGCCAGTGCCTAGTCCACCCTTCAAAGCAATTTTGGAACTCTTTTTCTGGAATGGCCATCAGAGCTGTCGTCGTATTAATGTTGATGTCCTTAATGTCATCAAAATGTCTTCTTTTCAAGATTTCCTTTATCTTCGGGTAATGAAAGAAGTCACTGGGGATCAGATCAGGTAAGTATGGAGAGTGTTCCAATCCAATTATTTGTTTACTGGCTAAAAACTTCCTCACAGATAGTGCCCTGTGACTGATGCATTGGTGTGATGCAAGAGTCATGAATTGTTGGCGAAAAGTTCAAGTTGTCTAACTTTTGTATGTGGCCTTTTCAGCACTTCCAAATAGTAAACTTGGTTAACTGTCCAGTTGGTACAAATTCATAATGAATAACTCCTCTGACATCATAAAAGGTTAGCAACATCGTTGCAAAAAATTTGTGAACTTAATTGTCAGACCTCATATGTGATACATATAACATATATGAATATATAATATATTTATATATAACATTTGCTTTATTTATTTATCCATAGCTGGACACTTAGGTTATCTCCATATTATGGCTATCATGACTAGTGCTGCAATGAACATGAGAGTACAGATATCTCTTCAAGCTGGTTATTTTATTTCCTTTGGTTATATACTGAGAAGTGGGATTGTTGGATCATATAGCACTTCTGTATGCACTATAAACATAGTGAAGATATATATATATATACATATATATACATATATATGTATATATATATGTATATTAGTAGATCTAAAATATATAGTATACTGTTTTCCATATGGCTGTACCAATTTACATTCCCACTAACAGTGTATAAGGGTTCCCTTTTCTCCACGCCCTTGACAACAATTTATTTGTTGTCTAGATGTTACTTGGTTTCTAATCTTTCCCAGCTCTGATCCATTTTGAAAATATTTCATAAGGTAACATTCTTAAAGTACAACCAATCACTATATTTTTTAAAATAAACATACAGAAAACAAACAAATAAAACAAGCTAGTCCTCCCTGCCTATGGTTTAGATACTTTAGCCTGATTGTTGGTTTTCGCCAAGGAAATGTTAAAAGTTTATTGTAGGAAAATAAAATGTATAAATTGGCAAAAGGAAAATGATCCATAATCCCAGAATTGGAAATGATCACTATGGATATTTTGGCATAAATATTGCCAGGCGTGCACTCATAAACTGAATTTAGTTGAATGTTCCACTCACTATTTTAGGCACTAGGAATATAGTTGGAAACCAAATAAAAAATTCCTACCCTCAAGGATCTTACTTGCTAGTGGTGGAAAGGATGGCAAGGCAGATAATAAACATAATTAATAAATAAATTAGATAATATATTAAAAGATCATAGGAAGAAATATAAAACTGGGTAAGGAAATGGGGCTAGGATTAGGACTGGGCATGGGATTAGACTGGGAGTTAAATTTTGGATAAAATTTAGTTGCACATTTAAAACTGTAGCAAAAACAAATTTTGGCCAAATAAAATAGGTCAAGTGTTATTTGATTTTGAACTAAAGCCAGATATCACCATCACAGAGTAAAGCTCTGAGATAAATTAAAAATCCAAGAATTTTACCCAGATGTATTATTGAATTTTCATATTAAAAATTGTTTTATATAATTTTTCAAAGTCTGACATTACAATATAGGTAGCATAAATACTTTTTCAGCACTGACTACTAATGCTGGCACTGCGATACACATTTGTTTTATTAAAAAGACATTTACTTTCAGCTGAAGCCTTTGGAAGGGTAAGGTTTTTCTTTTAGGTACTCTCCTCTTTCTCTAACATTCCTTTCTTCGAAATGTTGGGGTCACTGTTTGTTAACAAAAACTGAGACAAAAGGTTTTTCATTCCAAAGGCTTTATTTACCAAGCCTGGTGTCTGTCTCACTCAAGAGAGAAACGGCACCAAGTCCTGGCGGGTGGGGAATTTATAACTGAAGCTGAACACAGAAGCGGAAAAAAAGTGGTTAGTGAGTAAAAGGAGAAAAATTTATTTTAACAAACAGTTAACTTATCTTCTAGCTAGCCATAAAACTTGGCGAGTTTATTTTCTCCTAATGAGCTATAAATCAGGACTTGTTTATCTTTTCCTAACAATACTCTTTATATTCATTTTTATGTCAGTATCAGAGGTGATTTTTTTTATGAATGTTATTGATTCACCATTTTGGAAGTTTTCGCTCCTTGTAAAATTTTGAGATCTCAAAGTTGGTATTCTACTCTTAATTCTTCCTCACAAAATGAAGAGATTCCCAAATCGAGCTTTTGCTTGAAAGACTCATGGCCTAAATACATTTAATAATTAATTATAGTACTTAAAATGTATTTTCTTTAATGTTATGATTGCTAGCACAGCAAACAAATCAACAGAGATTAGAATTATATTTATAACAAAATCATTTGGGGTTGGATATAAAGTGGTGAATAGACTGACATGGTAGAGTCAGACAGTACAAAGGAAGATAATTGGAAAGAGAGGAAGGGTCACAACATTCAATAATTCCTTTGTAAATGTTCTTATCAAAAAAAGTGACTAACATGAGCTTCCATCCAGCTGAATCACAGAACCATAGAAAGCTACAAGTGGAGCTGGAAGAGACTCTTGAAAGATGATCAGCCTGTCAAATTTTGCTCACCCACATAGGAAATCAATAGATATGTTCATTTGGGCAGCAATACTAGAAGTGATAATAGTAAATATGCCTTAAGTACTATTTAACTCACATTAATTGCTTTACATGTGTTATCCCTTTAAATCTTTACATTATGAAACACTATGAAAACATAGGCTTACCCCATTTTACAGATGATACAACTGAGGCTTAGAGAGGTTAATCATTTTGTTTCAAGTTTCACAACTAGTAAGTGGCAGAGTACTGCTGTTTGAATCCAGGCAGTTTAACTGCACAGCAGCCTTAAACATTAAATAACATCTTGCTACTGGGAATGACATTTTCCTTGATTCTTGTCTTCTTAAAGGAAATAATTCAGTCAAAAGACCGAGTTTGTGCAGCACAGGACAACAAAATGTTTATTAGTAAAAGCGAGTACACTCTGAGATACGGAGTGGGCTGACCCAAGAGAGGGAAGCAGTCTCTTCTTACATTGTGTGAAGGTTTTTATCTCTATGGGTAGAATTGTTCCCCCCCTCTCCTTGTTATCTTTCTCTTTCTTTGCTGCGTGTCCCGTCCTCCCTTCTGATTCTCAAGGTTGTTTCTCAGGGCGTAAGTGTGAACTTGTTAATTTCCCACGATTTATTAAGACAGGTTAGTTAGTACAACCTCAAGCAGTCAGGAATTCCCTGGTAGACTGAACAAAGATAAAACACTAGCCATTTCTTACATGAGCCATTTCTTTCAAAATTATAAGGTAACTCCCTCATACTGGAACATCAATCATGCCCCAGAGCAACAAAGCCATTTTGAAGGACATTATTAAAGGCCTTCCCAAGACTGAGCAACAGAACAAATCTGAAAAACACCTTAATAACTGGCTCTAGCATTTCAGCATTCCCCCTTCCAGGCAGAAAAAAAGTATAAAACACAAGCCTTTTACCCTAGCTAGTGGGCATCCCACTTCTGGGTACCCTCTCCCGCTCTGGAGCTGTAATCTTTTTCTTGCTTTAATAAAACTATCCTCTGCTACAAACTCTACCTCTCTGGTCCGTGTCTCCATTCTTCGGATTCACGACACTACGGCTCCGGCACAAGAAATATCCCACATCATTATTTGAGCTCATTAAAAGTGGTCCTGAGAAGTAGGATGTATATACGTATGTATTCTGATAAGGGGGATGGCTTCTCTCCCTCTCTAGCATTTTTCCTTCTTCTAAGGACATATCTTGTTCTCAATATCTGGCTACTTTGTGCCCCAAGTGAGCCCAGCCTGTAAGGGGCCTTGACCCAAGTGGGAGCAGCTGCCAGGGGCCTCCTCAGGGGCTAGTTGCCTCCTCCTGCTCATTTCTACCTACCCTCCCAATATTTCAGATGTGCAAAAAGCAGAGGAAATATGTAAAAAAAACCCCAAAACCAAAAACAAAACACGAGGTGCTCGAGGTGACGGAATTTGAAACATTCGCTTTTTTTCTGAAAACATTTTTTTGCTACAGTTTTTTTATACACCATCTATTCAAGTACAAAATACAAATGTTGATGATCAAAACTACTCCATTTGCTTCCATTATCTCTGTTCTTTTGCAGTCTTCCCGGAGTCCTCACTCACTTCTAGGCTTCAGCTAATGCTGTCATCCCCAACGTCGATCTCTCACGATTTTTCCTTCTAAGCAGGGATACCCTGTCCTCTGTGTCCTCCAAGTTCTCTTGGCCACCCAGCCTCCCACCCTAGTTCGCTGGAGTTTTTTTTTTTTTAACTGCATTTGCTTCCCTTCCCGCTGGGAAACTTCACATTCCAGAGACGTGGCACGAAACGCTTGGAGTTCGGGAACGGGCGAGGAAGGGTGTCTCAAGTGTTTACTAGGCCTCCCACACTCTCCCCGGGCCCTGCCCCCAGCTCCAAAACGCTTCCTGGAAATGTCCTCCTTATCACTTCCCCTCAGGGGCTGGGGGCTGGGAGCGGGCGGTCCCCTCCGCCCCCGGCGGCCGCTGTTGCCCGGCGCGCGCGCTCGCTGGCGACTCCGGGCTGCAGTCCTCAGAGAGCGGCGCCTGGGCTCACAGCTCCGCCGCGCAGAGCGCTCGAGTCCCCGCTGCGACGTGCCACGGTCCCCGCCCCGCGCCTTTGCCGGCCTGGCCATGAGGGTCCTGGGTGGGCGCTGCAGGGCGCTGCTGGCGTGCCTCGCCCTAGTGGTTCCCGTCGCAGAGGCAAACTGTGAGTAATCCGTAGCGTCTTGTCTTCTTTCCCCAGCCAATGCCAGCTGAGCTACCAGCCTGGTTGGTAGGATTCTCTTTTGTGGGGCTGCAGCCTCCTAGAAAGTTTCGTGCACGTCTGGACAATCAGCGGGCTGATGGAAGCAGCCGTGGATCTAGCGGGCAGTATAATGGTGGGGCAGGGGCAGTATGTGCCCTGTCTAGGGATCATGTGTTGCCTACAGGACAGAATCAAGAACCTGGGTAACACTAAACATCAGTGAAGGAATTAGATCACCTATCCCTTTGCCCCCAACAGCTGAACTTCCCAGTTAGAAGACAGGGATGAGCAATTCCAATACCTTAGTAGGGAGGAAAAGGCAACCCGCGATTCCTTCCCTTTGTACAGACGACTGTCCCAACCAGCACCCCCTGCTGCAGCCTACCTCCCTTTTGCAATTTCTGAACTTTGAGCTTGGTTTACTTAGCTCAACATTGACTAACGAATTGTTTTAGGGTGATTACAGATTTTCCTACCAGTAAGCCGATGCCTTTTTCTGACCTTGAAATCAAAAGGACTGTTAAATATTGTATTTCCCAGATCATTTTGTAACTGAGGATTTTTGACACTGAGTGCCACTGATCTGAGCTTGTGGCATGAATTTTCTGTCTTTATCTTTGTATTTCCAGTTCTTTATGTTCCTACCCATGCTTGGATTCAAGAAAGGATATTGAGTTTTCTTTGGAAAATATTGGGAGTATCAAGGCATTTAGAAGATTATAGTGTCAGTTAATAACTTTGTTTTCTAAAGCTTAAGCATGTTCATTGATTAAAAATGCTTACTTGTGCTATGTTTTATTCTCAGGAAATGGCACGAGAGAGATAAACTCTGAATTACAAGTAACTTTTAGGCTTTCTAAAGCTCCAATGTAAATTTTTCAAACAAAGTAATTTAAGGTGAATTAAATAGGAATTTACTAACATTTCACTAGTTCCTATTAATTACTGATCAGGATGAATGAGGTAATTTAAAATTCTAATTTAGAGCCTAAAATATTATTTCTTGATTTTTATATTAAAGAGCTACAATAGCAGAACTTGAACATTCAAAATCCTATATTAAGCCTATATGTGGACCATATGCACTACATCATTATCAACATAGGCAATTAGGACAATCATGTATTTGCTTGTTAACCAGTGTTTTGGAGAGGAGAAAGAGGCAGGCAAAAGTGGTTTCCACACTTAGGCTTGTCATCACAGGAATTTTCTAGGCCCTTTCTTTTTATAGAGATTGTTACATTTTCATTGAATCTAGGCAGAATTAAAAATTATGTGTGTGTGTATGCATATTATATTCAGGTATTCAAACCATATATGTGGAGGAATACACTTGTTATATATAGATACTCATAGAGCAGATAAATTAATTCTGTCAATGTATCATGTAAAAAGGCTCTAGAATCTCTTCATAAAGTATGACAGTTTAATTGGACTGAAATAGTTTAATTGGGTTGAAAATCATCTTGGTTTACTGATGAGGAAACTGAGATATAGATGAAATGATTTTACTCCCTAAGATTTTAAATTTGAGATACAATTAGAACTCTAAATATTTGATTTATAATTCATTGTTGAGAGAATTGTTATAATTCATTCTTCATAGAAATATAGTTATTTGAAGAAAATTAAATCACAGTTTTAGTTTTGAGCTAGAAATCATCTACTTCAACTTCTTCATTTTAACAATAAAGAAATTGTTCGGAGATGTTAGCTGACTTTCCAGACATTACACATTACATATATATTACATATATATTTAAAAGATATACTGTCTGCATATTTTATGTCATTTCTCACTAAGGGACTAAGCGCTGTGGTGAAGAGAAGTAGGAGAAAGGGGATGTCCCTTTTGGCTCTGCTAATTTGGACCTATCTGGACTTCCACTTCTGGGTGGGTGCAGTCTATCCTAGACATACTGACTTGTATATTCCTTTTTTTACTCTTGTCTTTTCCTCTCTAACTATTCCTTTTACTGTTGATCTTTGTCTTTTCTTAAAGTCTCTTTATTTCAGAGTCTAAAATCTTATATTGATGGAGAGATTTTATCAAGGTCAGGTTCGAGTTAGGGTTGGTGCTGGAAGAGTTAAGAGACAATCCCTGCTATACAACAACACCCTATGCCGTATTCTCTTACCATTAATTCTATCCCAGGAAACAGTAATGCTTTTCATAACAGACCTTTTCTGTCCACTAAGTTTAATAGCCTCTTTATAACTAAATTACACACACACACACACACACACACACACACACACACACACACACCCATATATTTGAACTTTCAAAATATTATGAGAAAAAATATAAGAAGTCTGATATACATAAATCAGTATTCTTTAGCTACAAGAGACAGAACTCTTGGTCACGAAGGAAGGAAGGAAGGAAAGAAGAAAGGTAGGAAGGAAGGAAAGGAAAAAGAAAGGAAGAAATGCTGAAAGATGCTGAGTGGATTCATTGGAAGGCTACTGAACGGTATACTGAATAACCAGGCTTAGGGAAGCCAGGGACTTGGGCGTTTAGGTGATCTATATAGTGGGAATTCATGTGCTCACTATCTTAGGAGCTGCCACCAGATCACTCAGTTCTAACTGCCTTCTAGTCGTGTATGTCTCTACTCATGATTGAAATTCCTAGAAAAGAGAGCCTGATCATTTTGGCTTAGCTGGTTTCTGGAGTCCTGTGACTGACAGCTCACTAGAATTAGGCAGCGTGCAGGACAGCTCCCACATAGGAATGGATGCTGGGAAGGAAGCAGAAACAAGAGAAGTTCTACACATTCTAATTATTGTCTGGACAACATACACAGATTACCTTCTTTCCACAAACACCATTTGAAAATATTTCAAATATATGTAGATATGTCTAATATAATGTAAATAAGTAAAGTACAACAAAAACAGCACCAACCCTAACTCTAACCCCCTCAATAGGTTTTATCACCACACCCAGAGAGGAAGACTCAAGCCTACCATTTCCTAGTTTAGGTGATATCCATACCTCCTCTCGTTCTGTCACAATCCCATGTCAATGTGCTATGCTTTAGGGATGCAATGATGCATTGCAGTGTACCAACACATCATATATGCCAAATAATAATAATAATAATAATAGTGATAATAAAAAGACAAGCAAGGGAATACAGGTCCTCACTTTAGGGCTTGCCTGTCTCTCTTGGTTACAAGCTAGAGCTGTTTCTATGAAGAACTTTGTTCTTATTACCTCAATTCATATCTGTCACAGTGCTGGGTTTTTGTTACCACAATGAGATGAACTACATATGCCCTTATTCATGAAGAAACTGAGTCCCCTTCTTCTGACCTGTGGATGGTTGTATGCTTCTCTTTTACAATTTCAACTGTATACAATAGTTACTCTGGAGGAGTAATGCTCCTAACCCTGATTTTTATGTGACAACAACACGATTTTGCCTTGATTATTATCAGGCCAGTATAACCTCTCTTATTATTATTTTTAAAAACCAACAGTAAAGAACTTCAAATGGCTATAAAGCAGCCTCAGCTTCTGTTTCAGTGGGAAGTATATTAGATCCCTTAGTGAATCTGTCCACCCCTGGTTTTCCAATTTCTAGATAAGCAGAACCCAGTTGTAAGGAAAGAAAGCTAAAGAATTGAGAATAGGTCTTTGAATTAGTTTCTTAGGGCTGCTGTAACAAAGTACTACAAACTGGGTGGCTTAAAGAATAGAATTTAGTCACTCACAGTTCTGGAGGCTAGAAACCTGAGACCAAGGTGTCAGCAGGGAGAATCTGTTCCAGGCTTCTCTTCCACCTTCTGGTAGCCTAAGACATTCCTTGGCTTTTAGAGGCATTCTTCCTCTGTCTTCACATCATCTTTGCTCTGTACATGTCTGTCTCTCTTCCAAATTTCCCTTTATAAGGACACCAGTCATATTGGATTAGGACCCACCTTTATGACCTTGTCCTGGATAATTTGCAAAGTTCCTATTTATAAAAAGGTCATATTCACCAGTACCGGGAGATTAGGACTTCACTATCTTTATTATGTATGTATGTATGTATGTATGTATGTATGTATGTATGTGTTTATTTATTTTAAAGATTTTTATTGGGGAATTGGGGAAGGGGAACAGCCAAGTTGTTGTCCTTCAGTCTTAGTTGTGGAGGGCGCAGCTAGCTCAGCTCCAAGTCCAGTCGCCATCCGGCCGCTCATCGTCAGCTTGGGGCAGCTCAGCTCAAGGTGCCGTGTTCAATCTTAGTTGCGGGTGGACGTAGCCCACCATCCCATGTAGCAGTCAAACCCGCAACCTTGTTGTTAGGAGATCTCACCAGCTGAGCCATTTTGCCACCTGTTGGCAGCTCAGCAGCAGTTCAGCTCGGGCACAGCTCACTGGCCCGTGTGGGAATTGAACCAGCGACCCTGTTGCTCAGAGCTCGCACTCTTAACCAACTGAGCCACTCGGCCAGTCCAGGACTTCACTATCTTTATAGGAGACACAGTTCAACCAGTAACAATCACTAAGAATCAAATCATGACAAGTACTTCTTCCCTTTCTACTTTCATTCCTGATGTGTGTTATTTTGGCTTTAGGAAAAAGAACACCATATTTGAACTAAGTCCCCAGTAATTGGCCAGTCCATTATTCCCAAAGGCTAGGTCCTTGCAGGCATTAGACTATATAAAAATGAACTGAGCCCTCAGTAATTGGTCAGTCCATTATTCCCTAAGGCTAGGTCTTTGCAGGCATTAGACTATATAAAAAGACCAAGAAAACCATAATCATCTCACTGATCTATTTCCTTAATTGTAGACTTAATTCCTTAGAGGTTATGCTATGTGGTTTAGCATAAAAGCTACTTACTGAATAAGTCCACCAATAGTGGTGCTGACAGAAAAATTAAATCCTAATACAGAAAAAATATTTCTCTGATTACAAGATAAAAAAGCCCTAACTAATCAACTGACCACTGCGTATCTGATTGGATTTTGCAATATGTCCAATTTACAACAGCTGAAAGAATAGCAATTCTGTCTTTTTTTTCTTTTCGCCTTAGTAGTGAAAGCCTGGTGGGCCTTAGTGAGGGAAATTCAGTATAGTCAAGTCTACCTGTGGTCTCCATCCTTGCCACCATGGTTGCTTTTTTATTTTATGAGTATTGAATAAACATTACACTGAGTCACACAAAGTGACAGCCTGAGGGCCATATATACTCACAGAATTGTGTGTTTGGCCCTCATGGCATTTTAAGAAATTAGAAAATTTCATCTACAAATTTGGTTTCATTACTTGTCTTAACAAATAAAGGAAGATCTGGCAACACTGGGTCCACATTCCAATGTGGTAAGATTCAGTTAGAGCTGATTCAGAGCTGCCTTCTCTAGATAGAAATACTCTCTCCAGTTTGCCACAGTTTCAAGCATCTGCAATTGTCTTTTACCAAACTATCTTCCTTTGTTTATGGTACCATTCTGACACTTAGAGGTTTTTGAATTTATGGCACTCATGCTAGAGCCTTGAGAAGAAACACAGCTGACCATCCTTAAGCTGGTTATTCTATCCCCTCTTATTAAGAACTTCTCTGGTATGGGGCTATGTTGTGAATATTTGCCAGGAACACAAATATTCTCAGCTATGAGCCAGTTCTTGCCCAGACTTCCTTGTCCCTAGGCCTGAGATCTAGCTCTTTATAGGTTCCTGAACACTGGACAGTCCGTTTGCAACAATTCAGAAAGTAATATAGAGTCTCATTTCAAATAATTTCTCATTCTGGGCAAAATGGACAATGGAAAATACTGCTTAAATGTCTGCCATTGCGAAGGTTTTGTTTCTCCGGTGCTCCTTAGGACCACTTGAAAGAGGCTGTAGTTTGTGTATTTGTTCATTTCTGGCTGTAGCAGGTTGACCTCTGACTCATGTTGCTACATCACAATATCTAATAATCACTCAAGGTTTTTTGGAATCTGTTTCCTTAATGCAGTTATCCAATGCAGTTATTTTGCTTTGGAAAGAACTAGGATAATGTTTACAGTACTATATAAAAGGTATATAGTAATATATATATTATATATAATATATTTATTTATATAAATAAACATATATGTATGCTTCTTTAAGGGCATCTCTCCTCTCCATTCAAGAGGTTCTGGATCCATCAATTTATTTAAGTTTGGTAATTAAAGAGAGATGGTGATTTCTTTATTTTGTAACTGAAGTACAGTTTCTATTTGCTAACGCCAGGGACATTTGGGGTGAAAAACTTCAGTGAAGAATTTTGTGAGTTGTCTTCCTATCTCATTCTACGGAGATTTTTGTTGTTGTTGTTGTTGTTGTTGTTGTTGTTGTTAATCCGTTCTCCAAGATTTGATCTGTAAACTCAGCCTGGCTTTGATTCAGGTGAGTGCAGGCTGCTACCTAAGCTCAGCACCCCCAAATTTCTTCCACTCCACCCAGATTTGGAAGTCCATTTCAACTGCAGCCCTTCCCACCAGCATTTCCAATCTAGGGAGGATTGTCAGTGAAATGCTTTTTAAAAACTTCAGTGATTTCCTCAATAATCTATTTCCATGCTAATCATGGAAACATATCCTTTTCTTCTGTAGGGGGAGGTGGGATGAACGAGTGAAAAGGTGAATAGGTAGGAACCACATGAACGATTCAAGCTGGGATATCTGCCTCCTAGTCTGTGTGAATCCTTTTATGTTATGCCAAGGAATGTCTGGCTTTTCAGTGTTATTTTAGTGTGTGCAGAGGTTTCATGTAGGATGGCATTAGCCATCCAAGCTAACTGTTAGAGCTGAAGCTGGTGACCCTAGCTAGCCCATGAAATGAAATCAGCAATATGAATACATTTGGCCTGCTTCAAAATTTATATATGCCTTTGTGTATTAGTTTTATATTGCTGTGTCACAATTAACACAAACTTAGCACCTTAAAACAAAACGATTTGTTATCTCATAGTTTTGTAGGTCAGAAGTCCAAGCGCAAGTCCAGGGACCTGCTCAGAGTCTCACAGGGCTAAAATCAAGGGGGTCCACCAGGGCTGGGGTCTCACCTGATGCTCTTCCATGCTCACTGACTGTTGGCAGAATTCAGTTTCTGCTCCTGAGGCCTCCCACCAATTCCACCATGTGGCTGTCTCTACAAGGTGGCAATTTGCTTCTAAAAGGTCAACGGGAGGCCTCTGCTGCTGCTTCTTGTCCCCTACATCTATTTCTGATATATGAACCTGGCGTACCAGGCTCATGATCTGGAGGCTTCCACATCTTTTCCTCCAAGTGATGGTTTCCTGGGCTTCTTCTCAAAGAGGGCCATTCTGTATCCTCTCTTCCTTGTGGACTTTTCGCTTTCGAATCCTCCTGTTTGGAAGACTCTTCCTTTTTTTTTATTGTTCCCACTCCCACAACTATTGGTGATCTGTCTAAAGCAGTGGTTCTCAACCTTTCACAGGGGTCACCTAAGACCATCGGAAAACACATATTTTTGATGGTCTTAGGAACAGAGACACCGCTCCTCTATCCGTCTCCAGGCCCACATGCAGATACGCCCACATACGAGTACCCGGCGACCCCTGTGAAAGGGTCGTTCGACCCCCAAAGGGGTTGCGGCCCACAGGTTGAGAACCGCTGGTCTAAAGGCTCCTGGAACTTTAGGATACTTTATGAGATTCTGTTCCTTTTTTTTAAAGAGTCATGGATTGGCATGTGATAAAGTGTTCTAGGATCTTTATTTCCCTGTTTATATTAAAGGGTGACTTAGCAAATTATTTTCTCAATTGCTATTTTCTAATATTTTAAATATATTTGGGGCTTATTTGTTTTTGGTTTTTTTACTCTTCTGCTTTATTGGTTATTTTATTCAAGGAATAAACTGAAATACTCTGTCTTATCTAGGTATATTTTTGCTTTCAATCAAGCCCTCTGGTTTTTAGAATTAATGAAGAAGCAAATTAGCAGCACATAATTGAATAACCTCTGTTACAGGCATTAGTTTAAATTCTTCATAATCTCATAATAGTTAGGATAAGATATGCTATGGAGTAATAACACTTTAAGCCCCAAATCTTCAAATTAATCTTCAAATTACCAAATCTTAGTGGCTTAGCAAAACAAGAGTTTATTTCTCAGTCATGTAAAGTCCAGTGTGGTTTGCGTAAATCTCTCTCATCTTTAGTTATACTTCCTGGTACACATGGCCTCCAAAGTCTCTGCAAGAAAAGAGAGCAGTGGAGGATATATACTTGTTATTAACTGTCTTAACATGGAAATGACAAGACTCATTTCTGCTTATAGTTCAAATAGCCCCATCTCAAGGAAGCACATGAATATTTGGTCAGTATTGTCTCTGTTACAAACATTTTCTTTCTAAGGTTAAGATTATAGTTTCATCCTCTAAGAGAAGTGCAAATGCTTATTACCTATTTAAACTTCGGTAATATATATATTACTAAGTGTGAGGTTGTTAGTTATGTGAATAAAATTTGTGATGGAGAGAGAGCATAATTAACTATGCCTACTAACATACTAGCTGGTGACTTAGTATAAATGATATTGAGTTGGCTGTTATTTTTTTTATTTTATTTTATTGAGGAATTAGGGGAGGGGAACAGCGCTGGGGAATCTGGGGAAGGGGAACAGACAAGTGCTGTGTTTTTGTTCTTCAGTCTAGTTGTGGAGGACATTGCTTCACGGCCACATGTTGGTATTATCATTGCGCTCTTCCCGGGTGAGGCAGATTGGTCGCCGGCCTCTGGACGGCCGCTCATGGTGGCTCTTGGCAGCTCACACTGGCTGCCAGCCACTCATGGTAGCTTACAGCAGCCCATTGCTGCAGCCTATGCTGTCACTGGCGCCTCACGGCAGCCCAACTCCAGGTTGAGTTGTTGTTCACCATCTTAGCTATAGAGGGAAGTGTTACTGGCCCTCATATGTGGGATCCGAACCGGGGCCCTGCTGCTCAGAGCTGGCATCCCAAGCCAGCCTCTTAACCAACGCGCCACTCAGCCGGCCCGGGTTGGCTGTTATTGTAGCAGGGTGAAAACAATATGGTAATAGCTGGTACTGAAATTATTTCTATGGTGAGAACAGCTATTATTTTAGAAATTAACTTGAAAAAATGGCTTTAGGTTTAGAAAGGTAAGTTCCGAAAACATGTTCTATAATGTTGCTATTCAAGTGTAGTCCATGGACCAGCAGCAGTATTACCCAGGAGCTGATTACAAATGAAGTATCTCTGGCCCCACCCCATGTATTTTAACAAGACTCTCAGGTAACTCCTGTGCATACTTAGAGTTTGAATCGTTGTGGTCTATAAAGAGATAGCAGGGAAGATAGATAAATGGTTCTGGCTAAGAAGTGAACAGATTACACGGGTGGTAGTAGGGGACAACCAAGGAGAGAGAAAGGGAAAGGAAGTGAGCCACATGGCAGAGAATGCAGCTTGTAAAGAAGGTCTCCAGTCAGAAATTAGGTGAGAGGTGGACAAAAGGTGTTTAGGAGCTGGCATTTCTAGGATTCAACTTTCAATTTTAGAAGCTGCTTTAATATAAAGTACAGCCATTCCCACCTTCTCCCTGCCGCTGGCCCCCAGTGTTTCTTCAGAAGGGGTTTATTTCCACATTTAAGTTGATTAAGAATGAAGAGAAGAAGATAGTGAGATGAAGAGTTTAGTGAAAGCTAACACATGAAGCCAATAGTGACCATGAAAACCACAGTTCCAAAAGAATGCAGATATCTTGAAATTTTATCAGATGTGGGATTGGCATTTCACGTCACCATTTTGTGAATCAGAAGGGCAGGATGACAACTAAATTATCTTTAAATTGTTAAGCTTTGATGGAGGTAATGCTTTGTTATGCTAAAAGAAAAAATACCTTGGTGCTGCAAAAAAATAATACATCTTAACTCTTGTTCTGTAGGTGATACAAAATTTTTAATCAAAATGTTCTATTTTATTTTACAATTACCTGGGAAATACATATAATTATAATAATTTGGGAGAATGGGCAAGAATTCATTTTTATTAAATTGAAATTGAAATATATTTGTTATATAACTCTAAATTTAAGTTGTACATTAGTTTAATACATTTGTATAATATACATTTATATAACATTTATATAATGTGGTTGCCATTAAGAATTCAATAATTTTGGGCTGGCCAAGTGGCTCAGTTGGTTAAAAGTTAGCTTAAGATCATGAGCTCTGAGCAACTGGGCGGCTGGTTCGATTCCTACGTGGGCCAGTGACACTGCACCCTGGCTGGTGGCAGGATGGCTCAGCTGGTGAGAGCACGTGCTCCTAACAACAAGACTACCTTGGATGGTGGGTTATGCCTGCCCTCAACTAAGACTGAACCCGGCACCTTGAGCTGAGCTGCCACCCAGATGGCTCAGTGGATAAACACGCGCTCTTAACAACAAGGCTGCTGGTTCGACTCCCGCATGGGATGGTGCTATGCCCACCTGCAATTAAGATTGTAACACAGCACCTGAAGCTTAGAGTCCACGAGCTGCCGATGGGCAGCCAGATGGTGACTGGCTCCCTCCACAACTAAGATTGAAGAACAACAGTTTGGCTGGTCCCCCTTCCCAATTCCCCAATTAAAAAAAAAAAAAAAAAGAATTCAATAATTTTAAACAAGAATATACTCTGTATAAAAGGTATAAACTTTCAGTTATAAAATAAACAAGTCCTGGAGATGCAATGTACAGCATGGTGACCATAGTTCATAATAATGTATTGTATATTTGGATGTTAAGACAGTAGAACTTGAAAGTTCTCATTACACACAAAAAATTTGTAACTATATGGGAGATGGATGTGAACTAAACTTATTGTGGTGATCATTTCACAATATATACATATATCAAATCATTATGTTGTACACCTGAAACAAATATAATATTAAATGTCAATTATATCTCAGTTAAAAAAAAATCCTTGCATAACAAAAAAGGAGTCAGAGGAAATAAGATAACATTTTAATAGTGTCTTTGAAGTAGAATTATGGTGCATTTTATTACTTGTTTACTTTTTTGGCTTTAAAAAATGCAATAAATTTTTATTAACTCTAGTGTGGAGAAAACCTCTGTATTTAAGAGGTTTATTTATATTACATTGTTCTAAATCTAGAAATTTAGTCCTCCAACCTTATGGGGAAGTAAAATACATATGATTTATCTAAATAGATTCTGAGTATTTCTACAACTGAGTAAAGTAATAGGAACCAATTCTCACTAGTTCTAGACTATCAGTGTAAATCTTTATAGTCCTCTTGTCCATTTTTTTGGAATGAATTTTGAAAAGACATATTCAGTAACAGTGGCTTTTAAATCTTCATAAAAGTGGTAAAATTTTAACTTCTTTCATTTATATGATATTTTCCATCTTTCAAAATGTCACATTTGGCATTTTTCCATTGGGTTTCACAGATATTCTGTGGTGCATCTTCCCAAGTTTAACTCTGCCCCGATCTAAAGTTATTACCCCCTCTTTTTCTTCCTACTCTCAATTGAGCTTCTTGAGAAATAGTTTATTCTGGAGATCTCTGTTTCCTCTCTTCCCACTCTCTCACTGGTATTGGTGACAGAATATTTATGGTGATCCTGTTGTTAAACCAACTGTATAGATTTTAACTCTCATCCTACATAATAGTAATTATTAATAAATTATTTCCAACACTTGACACTGTTGAAATTTATCTTTTTGAAATATAATAAGCATTATATTCTTCAATTTTTTCTCTGTCTCTCACCATATGTGTTACTAATTGTGCTTCTGTTGTTTTGATGACCTCTGCTTTCCCTTAAATGTTAGTGTTTCCTGAGTTTCCATTTTGACATTCTATCCATATTGGTCAGCAGCATAAACTACTAGCTATATTCTACTGATTCCCTAACATTTTTAAACCATTCAAGTAATCCGTGCTTAATATAATTTAATTTGGGAATGCAGATATACACTAAAAAAAAAAAATGTATCTGAAGTCCTACTAGCCAGAGACCAATATACCATTTTGCTCTATAGTCTTTGCTCTTTGTCTTCTTATATACATTCTTAGAAATTAAAATATATTAATGAAAGAATGGAATTGTGCTCTACATGTTATTTGTTTTTTTTTAAAGATTTTTATTGGGGAATTGGGGGGATGGGAACAGTGCTGGGGAATTGGGGGAAGGGGAACAGACAAGTTGCTGTCATTTTTGTTCTTCAGTCTAGTTGTGGAGGACGTTGCTTCACTGGCCCAAGTTGGCACCATCATTGCGCTCTTCCCGGGCAAGGCAGATCAGTCGCCGGCTTCTGGACGGCCGCTCACTGCGGCTGCTAGCCACTCACGCTGGCTGCTGGCTACACATGGTAGCCCATGGCAACCCATGGCAACCCAATGCCACAGGGGCTTCAGTCTCTGCCGTTGCCGGCGACTCACAGCTGCCCAGCTCCAGGTTGAGCTGTTGTTCAGCATCTTAGCTGTGGAGGGCAGTGTCACTGGCCCTCATATGTGGGATCCGAACCGGGGCCCTCTGGCGTCCCAAGCCAGTTCTTAACCATCGCGCCACTGGCCGGCCCTACATGTTATTTTTGATTTGTTATTTTACCTAAAAATATGATTGTTTTCATATCAATAAATTAAAATCTATATCACACTTTAAAATAGATTCATAATTTTCTTTGTGTTTATCATAATATATTCAACCAAACCAATTTTTGGACATTTAGATTATTTCCAGTGTTTTGCTTATATCAGTGATATTGTGTTGAATATATTCATATATATTCCTTTGCATATGTCCATGTTCATTTCCTCAGGCTAATTTCCTAGAGAGAGGGTTGTAAGCTGAATGTCAAAATAGTGTGCCTCTTTTGAAGGTTTGGGATACATAGTGTTAGATTTCACCCTGAAATCTGCTTTTAAAAGTAGATTTTAAGAGTGCCTAATTCCTCTCATCTTTGCCAGCATTGAACATTAACTTCTTTTTAAATTTTTGTCAATGCAATAAGGGAAACAAAAAAGGTGACTTTTTTGGAGTGGGGGGAATAATTCATTCTACTTTTCAGTTCACCCATTAACTTTTTACTTCAAAATCATATTTCAGTTCTCTACTTTTCCTTTGTCATAGCAGCCTACTTTTGTTTTATGGATGCCAGATCCTCTTCATTTAATTAGGATATTAGTTATACATTTTTAAAAGTTATCTTTTATGTCTTCAATTACCTCCATTATCTCTGGGGTCATATTCTATATGTTCCTCTTGTCCTCTTTCATGCTATTAATTTTGTGCAAATATCTGGTGATCTTTGGCTGTTGGTGCATATTTTTTAAATATAGCCCTAAGTTGATTAGATAGACTAGGTAGCTGGCATGTGGTTCTTCTGTGGTTGTTTAGTTTAGTTTCCCTAACAGGATGTTTTTTGAACTGGGAAACCTGCTGTCAGTCCTATTTGAGTGGGCAGGTATGTCAGTAGCCAGGCTTCTCTTTAGGAGCTTTTGTGGGAATTGGGTGGGGTCAATTGCCAAGGTAAGGAGGGCATTACTCTTTGAAAATAACCTTTCTAGTTGCTCTACCAGTTCTCTCCCACACTGTACTGTGATGAGATTTGGAGTGACTGGAAGTGCTGCTCATCTTTGTCATCCCAATTCCACTGGATCCTTCCCAAGCAATGGCTCTCCCATCTATAGGAAGCAGTTTTCAGATTTTATTTTAAAGGCTAAATTTATGGTCTTTATCTTCTATAAGTGAAAGAAGGGGACTCCAATCACTTTGTTGTCCTGAATGGAGTTGTATAATTAATCTGATGCTTATTCTTACTATCAGTTGATTCTGGAGTTTCTCTGGAGCTAGTTTTTTAAAAATTGCACCATATATTATGTCTGAATTGGTTTTCTTTTTGCTCATTTGGTTTGGCACTCAGTGGACCCTCTTTCTATGAAAACTTGTGTTTCTCATCAGCTCTGGAAAATGTTCTACCTTTACTTATATGATAATTTCCTCCTTCTATATGCTCTGTTCTCTTTTTAGAACACCTCTGGAATTGATCCTTGATGACTTTTACTCATGTTTTCTGTCTCTTTGAAATGTTGCTCTTGGTTCCAGGAAATTTCTTTAACTTCTTTTTTTTTTTCAACCCTTTTATTTTGGCCATCATATTGTAAATTTTTCAAAGTAGTTTTTTTTTTTCTTTGATTATACTTTCATCCTCTTCTTTCGTGATGAATTATCTTCTTAAGTCACTATAAGGATATTCATTAGATTTTTAAGAAGTTTTTTTTTTTTTTAAAGATTTTATTGGGGGGTTTGGAGGAGGGGAACAGCATTAGGGAATCAGGGAAGGGAAACAGACAGGTAGACAAATTGCTGTTTTTGTTCTTCAGTCTAGTTGTGGAGGACATCGCTTCACTGGCCATGTTGGTATGATCATTGCACTCTTCCCGGGTGAGGCAATTGGTTGCCGGTCATTGGTTGGCCGCTCACAGTGGCTCTTGGCAGCTCACACCAGCTGCCAGCTGCTCACGCTGGCTGCCAGCCACTCACGTAGCTCATGGTAGCCCACTGCAGCCCCACTGCAGCCTACGCCATCGCCGGCGACTCACAGCAGCCCAACTCCAGGTTGACCTGTTGTTCACCATCTTAGCTGTAGAAGGCGCAGCGTCACTGTCCCTCATGTGGGATCTGAACAGGGTCTCTGCTGCTCAGAGCTGGTGTCCCAAGCCAACTCTTAACCAACGCGCCACTAGGCCAGCCCCAGTTTTCTTTTTCATGCTGCTGGTAGCTGTTAATTTTATCCTCCTTATTTCTGATGATTCTTGGTTATCTCTTTTTATTTATGCAATAGTACTGGATTGATTTTAGGTGACTTGTGAGGGTTTCTTCTGCTGTTTTATGTATTGATCTGGATTCCTGCTACTCTTCTAAATGGGAGAGTTAGTAGGTAGCTCTGTGTATACTTATTGTTTGATTCATTTATACAATTAATGTTTATTGGGCTCATTCTGAGTATATTGCCGCTTGTATGTTGGGATGTACTGGGAGAGCAGTGCTGTGTGTGTTTGCTGGACTTTCCAATTAATCCCCCTGCTTCTAACTGCCTTTCTCCCATTCTCCCACTAGCTGTTTTATTGCCTTTATGAGGCTTATTTCCAAAAGGCAAAAAGGTTTTCATTGCGTCTCTGTGTTTGTATTTTGGATCAAGGCTTCTTCTCCTTTGTTTTATTCATCAACAGGTTTTTCACTAGCTTCTCAGCTTGGAGAATTGGCTGAAATCACTTATCGAACAAAAGTTTGGTTGTACTGATACATCAAATACCACAGGCTACATGGCTTAAACAACAGAAATTTATTTTCTCACAGTTCTGGAGGCTGGAAAGTTCCAAAGTCAAGGTTCTGGCAGATTCAGTTTCTAGTGAGGGCTCTCTGCCTGGCTTGTAGATGCTGCCTTGTACTCCTCACATGGCCTTTCCTGGGATTGTGCATATATGCATGAGGAGAGAGAGAGAGAGAGAGAGAGAGAGAGAGAGAGAGAGAGAGAGAGAGAGAGAGAGAGAGAGAAAGCAGGGGGAGGGAAAGGGAGAGGGAGAACTCTCTGGTGACTTGTTTTATAAGGACACTACTCTAGTGGGATCAGAACCCCGCTCTTGTGACCTTATTTAACCGTAATTGCTTACTTAGAGCCTTATCTCCAAAATACAGTCACACTGGGGTTTATGGCTTCCATGTATGAATTTGGGGATGACACAAACATTTAGCCCATAATGACTTGTCAAGTAAAACACAAATGCTTATTTTATTATTTTCATTACTGTGGAAGAGGACAAGTTGGTTTTATACCTTGTCTGTGGTTACTTTTCTTTTTAAAGTGAGCCTGAGTTTCTATATCTTAAACGCACCATTTCTCATTATTTGTTTTATTTTCCTTCTTTTCCGTAACTCCTTATCCCAGTAATTTTCTCTCCTTTCCTTAATAGGTTGTAATTTTATTCCATTGTTATTTAGGCTGTGTCTTATTGCCTTTTGGAATGTCAACAGGGAGTTCTGAGAAGCTGGCAGAGATTGTATTGAATTAGAAACACCTACCCAATGTTGTACCAATGTTCCACATAATTTCATTTCTACATCAGCACTTTTTAAAAAATAAATAATATCCTAAGAGTCAAAAGGGAAGCCATTGAGATCTAGAATCTTTGTAAACCTCTAAGCACACTTCAGACTTGCTTAGAAGTGGGATATTGCAGAATTAGGCCAGCTCTTTCAGTGTTGCCTTTAAAAATGTCCAGGAACAGTTTGCCTGTTGCTTTTCCAAACATAAATACAGACACAGGCCAGTGAACTAATAATATTAATTGATGCCATCCTAAAAAAATAGGTCAAATAGAACAAAAAACAAAACATTTCCTGTGCTGTAAACTCTTGGTACATGACGTCAAAATCAGATGGTATTTTGGTATCCTAGTGTGTAGGAGATAAAAAAAAAAAGACAAGGAAAGCTGTGCATAAATATCTTGCTGCACGTCATAAAAGAGACCACCCACTGTAGTCTCAGGAAGTCTAGCCAGTTGGCAATGTAGTAATCCAGAGAAGAAAAGAGAGGACTGTAGAGAATTCCTCTTCATACCTTACCAAAATCTGAACTCTGATGAAGTATAGTAATTTATCAGTCACTGAGAGCAAACAAGTCAAATAAAAGAAATGGTCAATGCCATTTTTTTCTGGGTAATAAGCTTCCTGTTCTGTCTTTTGGGTAGAAGTATTTGTTGTTTTGGAAGGAATAAGTAAAATGGGACTGCTTTCTCTGGCTACAGTTAAATCAAAATTTCAATCTTGCAGAGACTATGGCAGAGTGTTTGAGTTCTTTTTTTTTTTTTCCTAGAGGCTGTAAATTAGAGTTATAATTATATCTTGGAGTAAGAAGAGGCCCATTTCACTTATGTTGTGGCTGAACAGTTCGGGCATTGTCTCCCTATTCACTCATTGATCTGCTCTGGAATGGAGGTCAATGGTCACAGATTTTTTTAATGCCACCAATAGCTTTCCTATTTCTAAATAAACACCAGCCCTTAGCCCTTCTAAGCCAAATGTTTTAGAACTCACCTTTATATGTGCAGCATATAATTCACAGATTATTTCCTCTTTTTTTTTTCCTGGATTTAAATCCTTATCCAGACCCATCTCTTATGATCTTTGAAGTCAGCCTGTGTATTGCTCACTCCTCCTGAAGGACAGACATAGTTCACCTTTAGAGAATACTTCTAACACTTTTCTAATCCATAACATAATAATATGAGAAGAATCAGTTGTTCAGCAGCATAGTCCTCAATATGAAGCAAAATGTGAAATTTAGAGAAAAACAAGGGTAATAGCCTTCTTTAAAAAAAAACACTCAAAAAATAATTTAAGGATAGCATACATACAGACATAGCATTTCTTTCTGAGGGCCAATACAGATTTTTCCAAAAGTTCATAATAATTATATAGGCTGATGAATGCCTAATTAAAAATCAATCTTTGGTTTTTTTCTTAATCTTTGAACCTTCACATTTTTTAATATCCCTCCTCAATTGGAAATCTTTTGTAGTAGAAGTGGTTATGAAAAAAATGAAAGATTTTATAGTTAATGGGCTAACTCAAAATAAAATTTATAATATTTGGCCATATGTCTTCCTAGCATTATTAACTGAAGGCTTTTCTATATTAACATGCAGTTCTACTTTTCAGGCTTTGATTTAGGAAAACATGCCATTTCAACAGTTGAGACATATGAGGCACAGTTATGTCTCAAAGTATTATCTAATTGTTTTATTTGTTCTTTGAAAACCATTTTCCTTTACCCCATCCCAACACTGAAACAGAAACAAAAATTCAAACACTGTGCCAACCAAAATGCTAGCCACAGATTCTCTCCTCAGACCATTCTTTTAGGGGCAGTTTTTCATTCTTGGGATGCATCAGATAAGGGCCTGAGGAGAGCCGGCCGAGTGGTGCGTTGGTTCAGAATTGGCTTGGGACACCAGCTCTGAGCAGCAGAGACCCTGTTCAGATCCCACATGAGGGCCAGTAATGCTGTCCCCTCTACAGCTAAAATGGTAAACAATAGCTCGACCTGGAGCTGGGCTGCCCTGAGTTGCCGGCGATGGTGTAAGCTGCAGTGAAGCTGCAGTGGGCTGCTGTGAGCTACCTTTAGTGGCCGGCAGCCAGCGTGAGCTGCCAAGAGCTGCTGTGAGCGGCCGTCCAGTGGCCAGCGACCCATCTGCCTCACCCGGGAAGAGCTCAGTGATAATACCAACATGGGCCAGTGAAGCGACGTCCTCCACAACTAGACTGAAGAACAAAAGGGCAGCAAGCAACTTGTCTGTTCCCCTTCCCCAGTTCCCCAATGCTGTTTCCCTCCCCCAAGCAGAGACAGAAAGGAAAACTAAAAAAGACATGAGCTTTTGGAGGGAGGATTTTTTGAATCATCTTTGCAAAGGACAAGAGAGCAGAATGGAAGAGATTCAGAAGATGAGCTGTCCTAAAGCTTGGGCCTCCGCCATCTGCTACCTCATCCTCATCTGACTGATCAGTTTTGTGCCCCAAACCTGCAGCTCTGTGGTTCTGACCTGCCTGAACAAAGCAGGAGAACTAAGTGGGAAATGGGCCTGAAGAAAGGTCCCCCCTTGACTAAGGTCCAACTGAAGTGAACAGTGGAGGAATTTCCTGTGAGCAGAGGCAATACTAACATCGCTATTCTTATTACAGGTGCTTGAGTGAAGTACCAATAATAATACAGTTCTGTTTTGGAGATAAGACAATGAAACGCATGCTGGAAAAAACTAAGATTTGCCCCCACAGAAAAGCTTGGAGAGCACACATGAAGGCTGTGAAGACAGTTTCAAAAGAGAATTTCAGTTAGTGTTTGAATAATTGTCATGTTATTGACATAACTGTTCAACCTGCTATGGTCACTATGTTGAAGAAGGAATGATTCAGATGAGTTAAGAAAACAAGCAGGTTCAGTCATACTTCTTACCTTGAACAACTCATAACTAAACATTGTAACCTAAAATTCTGAATCTGAATGTAACACTTTTCAAGTAACATAGTTGGGTTTTAACAAGGACATTCTTGAAAAACTTCTTAATCTAAAGAAGTGAAACAAAGATTAGAGACAGTGTGGTAATGCAAAAATAGAACAGGTTTTGGAGGCCAGCTTGGATGGCTCTGTTCTCAGTTGTGTGAACTTGGTAAAATTGAACTCAACTTCCCTGAGTTCATATGTAAAATGGGAAAATTACTCTCTACTTAGAACAGTTGTGATTAGGATTAAAAGAGATAATGCAAACACAGCATTTACCAGTTTATGTACCATGGCTATTATTATGATAAATTTGTGGACATTCCTGCAGGCCAGTTAAGTGGATGTTTTGGGGCAGATAGACTTTGAGCCAGCTGTTAAAAGCACTTCTAACCACATATTGTATTTGTCTCTTCCTACAGTTCTGTAGTTCTTAGCTTGGATCTGTGATGTCTTGTTTACGTCTTTTTGACAAGGAATAGTAGGCTCCTTCAAAAGCACTCTGTTAGATGGATGGGTTTATTTTATAAAGGACAGTAAATGTCTTATGTAAAATATCAAACTTGTCCACTCCACAACCACATAATTTCTTTTTTTTAAAATTAAATACATTGTGGGCATTTGAGTGACAGACTACACAGAAGAAAGAGCAGTGGACTACGAGGATAGATATATGTAAATTCCTGTTCCATTAGCACACTCCCTAGCTCTATGACTTTGGGCAAATCGTGTAACCACTTTCTGCTCCAATTTCTCCATTAGGAAAATGGGGATGATAATTCTATCCTATAATTTATTTCATTATTTATATGACGATCAAATGAAATAACTAACATACACTTTGAAAATTATTAAATACCATGGCAATTTGAAGCATTATTGGGTTGAACTTGGAGGAAATAAAACATGACATTCAAACTTAGACAAAATTAGTTTTTTTATTATTGTTGGCTGCATGATCCTTTAGGTCAGAGGTGTAACAAGTTTCCTTTTTAATATTCCTCTTATCAATCAACTCAGAAACTTCTGCCTATTTTCTGAGACACATCAAATAGTAATAGATGGTTTCAGGCCTGAGCATTGGAATATCTGTGGTCTAAGTCATACTTTTGCTATTTTTTAGCTTTATAACATAGGGCAAATATCTTGCATGTTCTTTACCTGCGTTGCATCGTCTCTGAAATAATGGAAGTTATTGTGTTTCCTTCTAGTTTTATCAACTTATGTGGGCATTCCTTTAAACTACAACCATGGTTCTCCCCATACATTTGAAAACTTCCCCTTTCACAAACATGAATATAATATGTGTTGTTATACCTGGTATGTGTCCTGCAGTGGGGGTCCTTGTAGGGAAAGAGATATTCTTTTTTTTAACTTTAAAAAAATTAATATATTTAATAACTATCAATTGATTAAAAGCTAATTCTGTGCCATACTTCACTGAGTTATATATATTTATATATCTCACAGAATGAATATGTATACATATATTTATTTATTTATTTTTTATTAGTTTCAGGTGTACAGAACAACATAGTGATCAGACACTTACGTAACTTACAAGGTGATAACCCCAACAAGTCAACTAGCTACCCAACACTGTACTGTTGTTAGAAGATTATTGACTATATTCCCCATGTTGCACTACACATCCCCATGACCATTTTTTAAAAAATTATAGTTGACATTCAATATAATTTTATATTAGTTTCAGGTGTACAGCATAGTAGTTAGACATTTATGTAATTTATGAAACAATCCCCCCAATAAATCTAGCACCCATCTGTAACTATACGTAGTTTTTACAATACTGCTAACTATATTCCCCATACTGTGTTTTACATCTCTGTGACTCTCCTGTAACTATGAATTTGTACTTCCTGAGCCCTTCTCCTTTCTCACCTAGCCCCCCACCCCGACTTCCCATCTAGTACCCATCAATTTGTTCTCTGTATCTATGGGCCTGTTTCTGTTTTGTTTGTTTATTTTGTTCTTTAGCTTCCACATATAAGTAAGACCATATGGTATTTTTCTTTCTCAGTCTGATTTATTTCATTAAACATAGTACCCTACAGGCTCATCTATGTTGTCACAAATGGTAAAATTTTTCTTTTTTATGGCAGAGTAATATTCCATCGTATAAATGTACCACAATTTCTTTATCCAATCGTCTATTGATGGGCATTTTGGTTGTTCCCATATCTTGGCTATTGTAAATAACACTGAAGTGAACATAGGGCTGCATATATCTTTTTGAATTAGTGTTTTAGATTTCTTTGGATAAATACCCAAAAGTGGAATTGCTGGGTCATAAGGTAGTTCTATTTTTAATTTTTTGAGGAACCTCCATTCTGTTTTCCATAGGGGCTGCACCAATTTTCAGTCCCACAAACAGTGCACAAGGGTTCCCTTTTCTGCACATCCTTGCCAACGCTTGTTGTTTGTTGATTTATTGATGATGGCCATCCTGACAGGTATAAGGTGATTTCTCATTGTGGTTTTAATTTGCATTTCTCTGATGATTAGTGATATTGAACATTTTTTCATATGTCTATTGGCTATCTATATGTCCTGGGAAAGAGATATTCTTAAATATCAATATTCTGTCAGAAAGAAATGCCAAAGAGCAATGTTTATTGTTTGTTTCCTAAGTGCGTTTGACCTTGATATTTTTTTTATTATTGAATTAGTGTATTCATCTTTCAAAAAAGGTGTTATTGCTTTCCCCAGAAAGATTCATGTATTTGCTTTGAAGCTCAGAAGGGCCAAGTTTTGCTATATTTATTATAATGTAGGATGCTTAAAACTACTTCAAATACATGAGATAATTGCAAATGTCAAACTCTTTCATTGCTGATGGGGCTGCCGTTTATCAGTCAGTAATACACTTGGCGGGTAGCATGCTCATAGAATAGCATCTTTAAATACACACAGCCTTGATTTAATCTTCATCTTAATGAGCAGTGATAAAGATGACAAGAGATAGAGTTAAAAATATAACCCAAACACTGTACTTATTTAGTTAGTTGTCACATTTACACTTCTGTTTTGGCAACTAAGAGAAACAAAGTAACATTACTTAATTAGCTCAAAAGATGTGTAATTATTCAACTAATAATTATGGTGATTGTTGATTAATCTTTTGCTTTTTTTCTTCTTTCTATGGTAAACTTTGAGTATTTATTTCATATTAAGTAAGAGGTAATAAGAGAAATAAATGAAAATAAATTTAGCTATTTATATTATTTCTCATCTTAGTGAAAGAACTCTTTGTGTTTAAAATCAGGATTCAACGATGCCTGGCCCGAGCTGAGCTGCCGCTGAGCTGCCAACAGGTGGCAGGATGGCTCAGCTAAAAACAAAAGAAAACAAAACAAAAAAATCAGGATTCAAAGCATAATTTATAGATTTTATTTGTGCTTTGAAAATTTTTCATTAAAAAGTTCTGTTCTGTTCATATACTAAAATAACTAAACCAGAATTTTATACTATATTGTTTTCTTCAAATATAATTGCAGTTAGCAGTTTGAGAGTGTTTTCACTCTTTTCTATATATTTGTCCACATAATATTTACATCTCTACAAGTTTGGCTGATACATGTAGGATTATACGTTAGGTGTGGCGGTCCACAATTTCCATTTTTTAACTTAATATATCTTGGAGATCTTCAGTGCAAAAGTTATGTTTCTTCTTTGTAATAGCTGCTTATCATTCTATGGTACAGATGTATTTTATAGCTTATTTTTTCATTCTCTTCTTGCTGTTTAGGTTGATTTTAATTCTTTTTGATATTTCAATCTTCCAATAAACATTTTATGCATTGTCTTTTCCAGCAGAAATGTGTATCTGTAGGACATAGTTAGAGGCAGAATTGTTAAGTTGAAGAGTATATGTGCTTTAAATTTTCAAGTACTACCAATTTACCTTACAATAATGCTTACCAGTTTATATTCCCACCACCAATGTACAGGAATACCTGTTTTCTCTTATCCTCACCAATACTTGACATTATCGGTCTTTTACATTTTTGCAAATTGAATAGGCAAAACTATAATTGTTTTCTTAAATTTGTATTGGACATATTTTCATATGTTTATTGCCCATATAATTTTTCTCTGTAGTGATGTGTGTATGATTTTATTTTATTTTATATTTTTAAATTAGTTTCAGGTGTACAACACAGTGCAATATTTATACTTTTTACCCCTCAAAGTGACAACCCCCCTCCCCCAATCCGCCGCCCCACTCCCCCCGCATATCATACATATCTATTGTAATTTCCTTGACTCCACTCCTACACTATACTTCACGTCCCGTGACTATATATATATATTCAATTATAGTTGACATACAATATTATACAACATCAGCTTCAGGTGTACAGTGCAGATCAAGCCTCTACCCCATCCATGAAGTAGTCTCCCTAACAAGACATGTGACCACCTGACACCCTACAAAATATTTACCACATTATTAATTACATTCCCTGAACTGTCTTTCATGTCCCTGTGGCAATACTATAGTTACCTATTTATGCTGTCTAATCCCTTTCCCTTCTCCCTCATCCCCACCCCGCTCCCAACTAGCAACCATCAGTTTTTCCTCTGTATCTCTGAGTCTATTTCTGTTTACTTTGCTCGTTCATTCAGTTTTTTAGATTCCACATATAAGTGAAATCATATGGTATTTGTCTTTCTCCGACTGACATTTCTTAACATAATAGTCTCTAGGTCCATCCATATCATCCCAAATGGTACGATTTCATTCTTTATAGCAGAGTAATACTCCATTGTATAAATGTACCACAGTTTCTTAATCCAGTCGTCTACTGATGGGCATTTCGGTTGTTTTCAAATCTTGGCTGTTGTAGATAGCGCTGCAATAAACATAGGGGTGCATATATTTTTTCAAATTAGTGTCTTGGGTTTCTCTGGATGGATAACCAAGGGTGTAATTGTTGGGTCATACGGTAGTTCCATTTCCAGTTTTTTGAGATACCTCCATACTGATTTCCATAATGGCTGCACCAATCTGTAATCTCACCAACAGTGCACCAGGGTTCCCTTTGCCCCACAACCTCGCCAGCACTTGTTTGTTGATTTATTGATGATAGCCATTCTGACCAGAGTGAGGTGGTGTGTATGATTTTATTTATATTGTTTTGTTCATATTTTATTTATACTATTTGAATTATTTTGTATTAAATCTTGTACATATTCCTGTACTGGTTGGCTTTTGTTGTTTTATTTTAGTTTTAAAAGATTTTATTGGGGAATGGGGGAGGGGAACAGCATTGGGGAATCGGGGAAGGGAAACAGACAAGTTGCTGTCTTTTTTTTTTTTCTTAGCTGAGCCATCCTGCCACTTGTTGGCAGCTCAGCTGCAGCTGAGCTCAGGCCGTGAATTGAACTGGCGACCCTGTTGCTCAGAGTTCGCACTCTTGAGCGAGCTCTTAAACAAACAGAGCCACTCAGCCGGCCAAGTTGCTGTACTTTTGTTCTTCAGTGTAGTTGTGGAGGACGTTGCTTCACTGGCCCATGTTGGTATTATTATTGCACTCTTACCCGGGTGAGGCAGTTGCTCACCGGCCATTGGACTGCCGCTCCCTGTGGCTCAAGGAAGTTCACAAAAGCGCACACCAGCTGCCGGTCAGCCCCACTGCAACCTACGCTGTGCTGGCGACTCACCACAGCCCAGCTCCAGGTCGAGCTATTGTTCACCATCTTAGCTGTACAGGGTGCAGCGTCACTGGCCGGAACTGGGTCTCTGCTGCTCAGAGCTGGCATTCCAAGCCAACTCTTAACCAACGCGCTACTCTGCTAGCCTTGTTGTTTTACTTTTTTAATTTGCAAAAGTTGCTTGTAACTTTTGGATGTATTTTTTTCTATTCTATATAATACAGATATTTTCCTCCAATCTGTTGCTTGATGTTGAATTTTATTATATATTTTTTGTTGTTTTTTAACTATTTAAATATTTTTATACAGTTGAAGTTACCAATTTTTAATGTGCCTTTTTTTCTTAGATATTCTATATAATGATTCTATTAAATATTTTTAAATAAAATAAATATTATAGTAACAAACGTTAAAAAGTAATACGTTAATCATTTTTAATTATGTTAATAAATTTTTTGAGAAAAGGTGGACATCCATATTGGTCTGTCACAATAATGAATAATATTAATTAGTTAAGTTTCACAAATTACCAATAATTTTGTCAAAACTGATCTTCTTCACATATTTAAATGCCACAGATAGTATTGACTGATTTTTTAATCTTCACTCATAGTTGGTGAAAGGACATGTTTTATTAATTTTAATTATGGAAGTTTTAAAATGAAAACAGTTATACCAAAAATAACAGTTGAGGTGGTAAGAAGTGGTCTTATCTTCTATAAATATTGAAGAGAAAGCTGAGAGAATTTCATGATAATGTGAAATGGAATATGAGGGGGAAGAAAGAGGAATGAAGGATTATTTCAAGATTTTTGTACACCTAGAAGTTACCATCAACTAGGAGGCTTCAAATGGACACATTCAGATGGGGTGGAGAAATTGAAAGTTCAAACATGTCCGCCATGTTTGAGATTTTTATTTACCATCCAGGTGGAGATGTCCAGTAGCCAACTAGACATATGAACTAAAGTGAGGAGGGAGGCTTGAGCTGGATGTATAATATATTATTACGTCACAGCCATGAAAGAGACTGAGATCATCAAAGGAGTGAATGTTGGTAGAGAATAGGACCAAGAAATAGACAGCTAATATTAAGAGGTCAGCAAAAGGAGGAGATGACTAGGGCCTGGCTTATGAGATGTAAGAATAATGAAAAAAGCATGATGACTTGTAAGCCAGGTTAAAATATTGCATCCAGAAAGCAATAACATTGTCCAGTGTTACTGGTAGATCATGTAAGATGAGGACTGATAATTAACCATTAGAGTTAGTATTTTGACCTTGGTAAGAACAGCGTGGTTTAGTCATGGATAAAAGCCTGATTGGTGTGAGTGTATGAAAGAATGGGAGGATAGATTGTGGGGACATAAATATAGAGAACTGTATCATGAGGAGCAAAGAACTGGGGGCATTTCTGATAGGATTGAAATGCTGTTCACTAGAGTATGAAGAAGGTCATAGAGGTCTTGATAGGATTAGTCCCTGTGGATCCAAGAGCCTTCTGTATGGTCTTCCTTTTGCCATGAATTTTGATTTTCCTGTTTGTATGAATAATGAAGTGTGTTAGCCTATCAAGTATTTTTTAAATAGCTGATTGGACTATACTCTGCATTTCTCTATCTCCTCGGCGATCATGTAAGTTTTCCATTAAAAATTGAGAAAGTTTATTACTCTAGCTTTAAAGATGGTATGGCTATGGCTTTTGACATAATCATTTCAGCATGATGCTATTTCCAATGTAGTTATAAAGTAAGCAGTAAGTATTGCCTGGCATGTTTGACCTCAAGCAGGAACTTGAATAATTTGTGTAGATCATTATGCAAGTACTGTAGCTGCACACCAAACCTGCTCTTTGAGTTGTTTAACAAAGTGCTCTGTATCTACATTTTTTTCTCAGTTCGACCACACTGATTTTAAATGTCATACAATTCACAGGCAGAAAATGATTTTAATTCTCATCGTTTAACAAAATAATATTTATTATTTGTTAAATATATTTAACAATAATTTTAGGTGGAAAAATGAAATATTTATTCATATAAACTTATGTTTTTCTTCAGTTTTGTCAAAACAACATGCTTCACAAGTCCTGGTTAGGAAGCGTCGGGCAAATCATGGGATTGAAGAATTCCAAAAGGGCAACCTTGAAAGAGAATGCATCGAAGAAGTGTGCAATAGAGAAGAAGCTCGGGAGATCTTTGAAAATAACCCTGAAACGGTAAGAACTCATGAAAATTTATATTAGCACACCTAGACTTACAGTTACAGATGGAACATTTCCAGGTTCAGTCTTTGCTTTCTTGTGTTCCTTTTTAAAGTTAGTGATTGTGTATGTCATGTTCCACGTATAACCACTGAAGCATTTCAGGAGGAAGTACCTTCAAAGGAAGGTGTGCTTGTTAGGAAGACAGTATTGACAAAAGCAATATGCTTTGACCAAAGTATAATTCAATTATACCTCAGTATTAGCAAATAGCATCGACCTCTTGGTTTGTAAATCATTTCTCCCAACCGGAATTTGGTAGTATTGGATGAGGGGGGAAGGCATCTTAAGTATAGGGTACGTGTGTGTGTGTGTGTGTGTTTGTGTGTGTGTGCATGTGCACACATGTGATCGCTTTGTTATCACTATATTTCATTAAATCTCTCCATTGGCATTTTTAAGGCTTTAATCCAGACTTCATACATAATAGTTAGTCAGGGAATGCTTACTAAAGAATTCATTCAGTGCTATGTTCCCCAAGTATACTTTAATTTATTCCATAAACCCTTGGGAAGTTTCCTGAGCCATTTTATATCATCAGTCATCCCTGGGGTTAGAATTTTTATCTTTAGTGTATAAATATTTCCAAGTTAGTTTTAAAATTTCTAATCCTAAAGACCCCTAAATATCATAGACATATGAGGCCGCTAGACCTTATCTTCAGTCCTCTTATTTCCTAGGGGAGGATATGCTCTGACATGTTCTGCAGATAGCAGGAGAATAAACTGCCTTTAAGAATTAGGGTGAGGGTGACCTTGAGAATTCAAGTTTGATAACCTTCACGGTTACCTCAGATATTTTTTCTTGAGATGAACTATATAACCAAAAGGAAATGAAGGAGAAAACATATAAAAAGTATCTCCTTTACCTCTGCCATAGCTCTTGAGACCATGAAACTAGATGAGAGATAATGAGAAAGAACCATCTCTCTAGTTAGAGAACTTTTCCAAGACAGTAATAACTTGTGTTCTCTTGTGTTACCTCCACCTACTCTAATAGGCTCAAAGGGAAGTTTTTCCAAGGTAACTCAAAGATTTATTTTTAATACTCTCTGGGATTGAATCAAAATATTTCTCGCAGTGTTGTTGCTTTTGTGGATAAGCAATAATTGGCGAGACAAAAATATTTTATTCCACACAATATAACAGATGTTGTTATTTTGTAGGAAATAGATACACACACATGCATACACACACACACACACACACACACACACACACACACATTTATTTTTAATCATGGAAATTTAAAATATATACTATGGTAAGGAGAACAATATAATAAAGTGTAATATACCTTCCTCCCACTTCAGCAATGATTAACAACCTGCCATATGACTTTTACCTATTCTCTGCCTCACCCACCCTAATTTTGTTTTGTTTTGCTGGAACATTTTTAAAGTAAGCCTGCATGTCTGAGGTACCATATTATTATGCGACCCATAAATATTTGACTATGCATTTCTAACACTATAGATACGTTCTTACAGCTTAGCCTCTGAGTAGCAAATTGGGAATGAGTTAGAAAACAATAAGGGAGAGAGGGGAAGATAGTGGAGAAGGGAAGTTCATGAATGTGCTTCCTCTCCTCCATCATTCTGACATTTGTCTCACTGGCAGAAGGGAAAGATATGATAGAGAGAGAAAGGAAGAAATGGGAGAAATGAAGGGAAAGAAACAACATTTGTTCCTTCTCATTCTCTCCTTTCCCCAAACCAATCACTATCCACATCCCTAACACCCTTGTCCACATTCCCAATCCCTACCCTATTGTTTACCTCCCCATTTTGCCTAATATATTCCTTTCACCATCACATCATCTCTTTTTGAACGCGTTCATTGTCGCTTATCCTCCTGGCTTTCCATCTGTGGAAGGCAACACTGCTGTCTGAAATACTTGGTGGAGATCCCATCCTTATAAACTAGTAGATAAATGTTGTGTAGGTTTATATGTGAGAGGAGGAAACATTGAGGACTTTGGCTCTGTACTGGATGAAGTTATGTTTTGTACTTCAGTACCTTTTTGTTTAGGATACTGGTTTCTCATGAGGTGTTTTTGTGCTATTAATATTTACACAGATATATTATGGCGTATGAGGGCATTCATGAACCAGCGTAGGAACCGTACCATTAGAAATCATTTTTGACATTTTTCTCTCTTTGTTAAAGTGCATTCCATAGTCCAAATTACTGATTTACAGACTAACTTTTGGTTCATAACCAATTACCGTATTTTGCCGTGTATAATGCACACTTTTTTGCCCAAATATGGATGTACATTATACATGGGAAAAATAAGGATGCACACTATACATGGGTAGTACTAATTCCATATCTATATAAATGTTTTTAATTATTTTATTTATTCTTTTTTTTTTAGATTTTTTTAAAAATTGGGGGGTTGGGGGAGGGGAACAGTGTTTGGGAATCAGGGAAGGGGAACAGACAAGTTGCTGTCCTTTTTTTTTTTGTTCTTCAGTCTAGTTGTGGAGGACGTTACTTCACTGGCCCATGTTGGTATTTTCATTGTGCTCTTCCTGGGTGAGGTAGATCGGAAGCCAGCCTCTGGAGACCACTCATGGTGGCTCTGGGCAGCTCACACTGGCTGCCAGCTGCTCACGCTGGCTGCCAGCCACACATGGTAGCTTATGGCAGCCCACTGCAGCAGGGGCTGCAGCCTATGCTGTCGCCGGCGATTCCTGGCAGCCCAGCTCCAGGTCGAGCTATTGTTCACTATCTTAGCTGTAGAGGGCAGTGTCACCAGCACCCTTGTGGGATCTGAACCAGGGCTCTGCTGCTCAGAGCTGGCGTCCCAAGCCAGCTCTTAACCAACGCACCACTCGGCTGATTATATTTATTCTTATAAGTTAAAAGTGTATCTCTAGAAATCAATAACGATATGCATATGCAAAATAATACCCTGGAATACGATAATCAGTTTTGTTGAACTCATGACAAATTTGCAACGATGAAGAGTTCTTGGCCTTCTATGATGTATAAATATCATAAATTTGTTACCGGTACATAAGATTTCTTGTACCTTGTATCTGTTCTTGTGTTCTGTAATTAATTCCTTTATAATACAAAAAACAAGTACCTAAATGTAAACAAATAAAAATTTGAATTAAAAAATTAAAATGAAAGATTTTTTTTTCCCCCTGAAAGTTTGGGCCAAAAATGTAGGTGCACATTATACACTGGAGCACATTATACACAGCAAAATACAGTAATAAGTAAGGTATACGTGTACGTATGATGCTGAAAGATAAATGTCTACTTCAGTTCACTTCAGATGATGTCAGTGTTATTCAACATTGAATCTGGTGTGTGTAATTAGCATGACATGAAATGTGTCAAATGGGTATGTAATTATTATGTAGAAATTAATGGATTTACCAAAAGGGGGCATGTGTTATTACATTTAACAGCTTCAATAGAACTGGTTTTCAGATTGGAAGCTTGTGAAGCATGATTTAATTGATTAATATTGACTTAAGTATTAGCATAACATTATTAGTTATCTACCTCTGGTATATTTTATTATAGAAAAAATGTTGTAATGTAAAAATGACAGTTATATGGAATTTATTTGTATCTTTAAAATAAAATAAAACACTAAAATTGTTTTAATTCTATAGTGAAATAAAGGTTTACTAAGATATATTTTCTTTTCTTTCTTTCTAGGACTATTTTTATCCAAAATATTTAGGTAAGTTCAAAATATTTCAATCATATAATCTTAGTAATGGAAGGGAACTTAGATATGATCAAGTCCATCCCTCCACCCACATATTTCATCCAATACAATTTCGTGAGCCTTGGGAGTAAGCCCATTCTAAATGCAGGATTTCTGTTTTTTTGGGTTTTTTTTTAAGTTATGTAGAAAAATTTGGAATGGTTCTTTAATTACCATGGGACATTCTGACTTTTAGTCTTTTTATTTTTGTGTCGTTCTCATGAAGAGTCATTGCGCTAATGCTTAAGTTAGATTTAGGTCATGGGTTATCTTTTTTTTTTTTTTTAAGATTTTATTGGGGAATTGGGGGAGGGAACAGCATTGGGGAATTGGGGAAGGGGAACAGACAAGTTGCTGTCCTTTTGTTCTTCAGTCTAGTTGTGTAGGACGTCACTTCACTGGCCCATGTTGGTATTGTGATCATTATGCTCTTCCTGGCTGAGGCAGATCGGTTGCTGGCCATTGGACGGCTGCTCACAGTGGCTTATGGCAGCTCACACTGCTGGCCGCTCATGCTGGCTGCCGGCCACTCACGGTAGCTTATGGCAGCCCACTGCAGCCCCACTGCAGCCTACACCATCGGCGGCAACTCACGGCAGCCCAGGTCCAGGTCGAGCTGTTGTTCACCATCTTAGCTGTAGAGGGCAAGTGTCACTGGCCCATGCAGGATTCGAACTGGTGGCCCTGCTGCTTAGTGCTTAACTGAGCCCTGCTGCCCAACTCTTAACCAACGAGCCACTCACCTGGCCCCATGGGTTATCTTTTAATGAAAGGAGAAAACTTTGTACTCTCCAGAGCTTGTGGCATAAATAATTATCATTTAGTATTTATAAAAATTATTAGCAACCTCTCCCTTTGCAACATCATTTCATCATTCCCTACAGTATCCCTCCCTATGTTTTGCTTTTGTACACAATTCTGGACTCTCAAGGACTGAGGTGTTGTTTCCACACCCAAACAGATTAGATGATTTCAACTAAACATCAATTAAAGATAACAAGGTTTCAGTTTGCTTTAAGCAAATATAAAATTATTTTGTATTAGTATTACTTTGGATAGTTGTCAACATTTTCTAACAACAAAAGTCGAGTATAATTTGCACACCTCTTTTGATGGGATTCTCTGTAGATCCAGCCCACTAAGGTGTGCTTTCTCTCCTTTAGGCTCAAAATATTCCCCATCTGTGCATCTTTCTGCCCCAACTCTCACCCCAGCAAACTTGAGCAGCAGGCCCTACAGAAAACGAAAAGTGAATCTTCCTTGAAAAAAAAGTAGAAGCGTACGCTGATATACATTAATAACTATGCAGCTTAAAACTTATTAATATAATTTTGTAAATAACTTTCTATTAAACTCTTATTTCTCTTACAATTTGAGGGTTTAGTTACAGTTTAGGGCTATATTTTTTGTTATGCAAACATTCCAGAGACCATCTTTAGGTGGGGTATATTTCTTTCTTTCCCCCTTTCCTAGGGAGCCTTACATTGAAATGATTGTATATACATACTTATATTTAGGACATTTAAAAAAGATAAGACCCTAAGATTTGTGTAGAAGCCTCTTTTAGAGCCAAGTGCTCTTTTTCTTTTTTTCTCTTTTCTTTTTTTTTTAGAAGGCCTCACATATTTATTACTGAACCAACATACTAGTACAGAAACATATTAAGAGAAAACTCATTTTCCCCATAATTTTCCAATGAAACACACCCAGCTATTCAGATAGTACCCATCTTTTCAGTGTCATGGTTAAGATCCAAGCAACTCTGACACAGCATAAATATGTGGTACCATCTCATGTGCTATTTCTTATAGACCCAGCTTGGTTCTTCTCCAATGTCTTCTCTTGGAGCTGTACCTGATTTTATTACTAGTTTTCATCTGAATCCATTGGGGGAACAGGCCAATTCTGCTTTTGTTTCTTGGCCAGGAACTACTTGATCCTGAAAGTCTTGTGAAAAGACTTGGCGAAGAAGAGTCAACCGCACGCCCTAGGATAGCAGTGAAAAAGACAAGTCCTCTTTTTCATAATCCTGGAGTGGTTACTCTTCCATTTTTTGAGTGTCCACAATGGCCTGAAATTTATTTGTATGGCACATGCTGAGCCAAGGAGACTCAACTATAAAATACTACATCTCATTCACCCTCTCATCAACTACAGGACCTCAGTTCAGTGATCTCTCTCTTTAGAACTCCATGGCATGAACCATTTCAGTTCTATGGGCTGCTGGATGTTTTCTAGTTGACTTATAACAATTCTTTTTATAATTTCCAATCCAACATTTCTCCTGCAAGATCTTAAAATTATTTAACCTCTATGACCCACAGTCTTTTCATTTGTTAAATGGATAGCAACAATTTAATACGTTTTTAGCAAGACAAAAGATAATGTTTTCAAAGCACTTAGCAAAATATATCAAGCTAGTCCTCTTCATTTTTCTTCGCTTCCCTTTTCAGCTACTAACAGACTTAAAGACTTTTATTCAAATTTGGAAAGGGACACTATAAAAATTGTGTGGTAATATTTATGTCTCTGGATTTGTAAATGCAACAAAAATTTCTAAAACTCTGCATTTTAAAAGAACAATGAGATATAGATATATAACCATGAAAAATGTCTCTTCTTTTGACTTTCTAAAACAAAAACTAAGGGTTTGCACTGTTAAAGTGGAGAAAAGATAGAGTAATAAGACTATTTCAGCTTCATTTTAGATAGAAATTTCAATATTTTATAACTAAAACAGACAATATTTGACTATTAAAAAATTACAAGCGTGCATTAAAAAAACATAATGGTAATCCCTGTTTCTTAGGTCCACGTATTGAGCCTGTTTCTATAGGCATCAACACTCTAGAAAATACATACCTTTGATCACAGAATATATTTGGATAAAGTTAAATAACATTTTAATACAACATTATGTATTTTGGAGAAGTTCCTTACATAAAATATTCTTCTTTTTTCTCCTTTATCCCTCTCCACTTCCTCTTTGCTAACTTGACCCATCTTTCCTTCTCTTTGCCTATCTTATTTGGCAGCATGGTATAAAAGCTAAGTACCAAATGAGTAAATAAGTAAATAAGATGTAGGTTGTAGTCTCAGACCTAAAAATTTCTACTATGTCAGGATTAGCAAGTTACTTAACTTTTCAGGTTCTGTATTTAAATGCATACTATAACTGTATTTTCTAACTTCAGAGCTATTCGGAATACCAAGTAAGTATATGGAGATATACTTTTTGCTGCAACAAACTTTCTTCAAATGTAAAGTATTATTATTTAATAACCCATAATATGAAACAAAAATATATTTTTACTATGATTTATTTTTTTATTCAAATTTTATATTTGGGTCTTTATTTATACATAGGCATATGCAATAAATTCCACTATTGAAAACAGAAAAGAAATGCTCTACCTAAGTTAAACTTTTCTGTTATATATACTGGGTTGTCGGAAAAGTCATGATGCATGTTTGCAACAGATGGCACTAGTTCATTTTTGGAAGTACTAGAGTCATTCATATCTATGTTATTGCTGTGTCACTTGGCAGCTGACAGTTCTAGCTTCATTCTAAAAAAAAATTGAGCAATTTGGTTGAGTTTTGGAGATTTTACAACAAGTTGAAGATGGAAGACCAAACTGTGCATTTTTGCCATATTTTACTGTTTTACTTCCATAAAGGGAAGAACGCGCGTCAAGCTTGTGAAACGTTGCATAAACTTTACGGTGACAATGCTCTACAAGAAAGTCAGGGCCAATGATGGTTCACGAAATTCTGTGCTGGTGATTTTGATCTCAACGACACTCCTCGGTCAGGGAGGCCCACCAAGGTTGATGACGACAAAATAAAGCAGTGATCTAGACAAAGCCGCATCACACGACACAAGATATTGCAGAAACATTGAACATCCATCATTCAAGCGTTCATGACCACCTGAAGAAACTGGGTTATGTAAGCAAGCTCAGTATTTGGATTCTGCATGAACTCAAAGAAGTTCATTTGACGGCACATATAAACATCTGCAATATGCTCATTAAACGTGAGGAAAACGATCCTTTTTTGAAGCGACTGATAACTGGTGATGAAAAGTGGATTGTTGACAACAATGTGGTGTGCAAACGGACTTGGTCCCGACGTGATGATTTGCCTCAAACCACTTCGAAAGCAGACATTCATCAGAGGAAGGTTATGCTCTCAGTATGGTGGGATTTTAAAGGCGTCGTGTTTTTCAAGCTCCTACCAAATAACCAAACAATCAGTTTGAATGTGTACTGTCAGCAATTGGACAGTTTGAACGAATCCATCATCCAGAAATGTCCAGAGCTTGTTAATTGTAAAGGAGTTGTGTTGCATCGCGACAATGCGAGACCACACACAAGTTTGATCACCCGTCAAAAATTATTGGAGCTTGGATGGGATGTGTTGCCACACCCACCATACTCGATTGACCTTGTGCCATCAGACTTCCACTTGTTTTGCTCTCTTCAAAACTCCTTGTGTGGTATAACGTTCAATACAGATGAGGCTGTAAATCAGCACCTTGTTCAGTTTTTTGAAAATAAGGACAGGTCCTTTTATGAACAAGGAATTATGAAGTTCACTGAAAGATGGCAAAAGGTTATCGATCAGAACAGGCAATATATCATTGATTGACCTTTGTTCTTTATATAAATAAATGATCTTTGAAAAACATAGACAAAATACGTCATGAGTTTTCTGACAACCCAATATATAATATATTATATATATAATATATTATATTTTCATTCTGTAGGCCAGATTTTCCTAGTTGAAAAGAAAACCTTTATAATCCGGTCTCTGGTAAACCTAAACCTAAACCTAACAGTAGTTTTACTAATTACCACAGCCCATGTATGGAGCTCCTTACAGTGAGATAAGGACATCCAAGAGATTAGACCACTAATAAGCTATACTTTTTGGACAGTGTTTAGATTTAAAGCTTCAGGGGTTTATGATAAAAATAACTTCAATCTATATACATATCCTTATACTTTGAGAACATGGAATTTGGATAGGACTCCTCTGGGTTTTATTATGCAAATGTAAATTTTTAAGTTGTGTTATTTTTCTTAGAAAATAGAACAAATAACTATTATCTAAATCACTGACCTTTAAAATATCACCTGATAGAGTGAAGTATTCTATTAATGGGAGAGAAACTTCTTGGAAAGAATGCTAAGTTCTTAGCCTAAATATAAGCATTAGAAATAATTTTTAGTTTCTAGTCTTTGCCAATTTGGTGAATTAGCTCAGTCTGCTGACTCCTTCTCTTAAAATCATCTCAAGAGAGACAATAGCATTCCAGCCACTAATAATAACAAAATAAAATGAAAAACAGCAAGAAACATGAGAAACCCCTAGGTAGACTAGAGACTAGCTTGACTTAGTATGTGCATGTGGGAATTAGAGTCCTGACTGCTAATACAGCAATAAGCTGGATTGGAATATTTTTTTAAATGACCTAAGCATTCAAATCAAGAACATTTTTTTTTAAAGAACAGTAAAGTAAATCCTGAGTAACAAGAAGTAAAGAAATAACAAAAATAGGGATAGAAATAAGTTAAATAGAAAACAAAAGAGAAGATAAACAAAAACAAAATCTCATTCTTTGAAAAGGCTTGAAAGTTAGACTGACATCTGGCAAGAATAATCAAGAAAAAGGAAAAAAGGCAAAGAGGGAATGCCAAAACACAAAGTGCAGGATAAAAAAGGTAAATACTATAAACCCATCATAGTTTAGATTTATAACCATAAAATGAAGATCATCATAAAATACAATATAATCATAAAGTATTACATATAGCTATACCATAATATATTTGAAAACTGGATAAAATAGATACATTCCTAGAAAAATATAAAACATCTGTAATTTCACAGGAAGAAGTAGAGAACTTGGTTTTACAAATGATTACTAAAAGAAAACCACGTTCAAAGCCTTCTTCTCCACATTCCCGCAAATCCAGACCCAGATGTTTTACAGACAACTTCTTCCACATTTTCGAGTAAATAAATGTTAAGTTCCCTCTTATAAAATTATCCTGGAATATAGAAAAAGATCTATGCTGTGAGCTTATTCTAAAAGGTTGTTGTAAGTTTGATTCCAAAACCACAAAATAAAAGCATAATTTCTTTTAATTTGTGAGTGAATTCTAAATAAAATGATATTCAATCTAATCTAAAGTATATTAAAAATGATAAAGTAGGTTATATTCCTGAAATTCAATGATGGTTTAACATCAGGAAATCCATTCATGTAATTCTCTACATAGTTTATTACTTCAGTTCATACAGAAAAAGCAGTTGTTAAAGTTCAATGCTTAATTATGATAAAAACTTTGGCAAACTATGATTATTGAAGAACCTTCTGGGCTTGGTAAAGGTTATATATAGAATATATAATTTATTTTCCCAGTTTTGACATTTTGTCCAAATACTACAATAGATAAATGCCAAGTAAAAATAATAAAATAGAATTGTCCTGGGCAAGTTGTCATTTATGGTCATACTAATGATATACAAACAACATAAGACAAAAAAATGAAGAAAAGGAAGGAGGAAAAGAAGGAAGGCAGGAAGGAAGGAAGGAAAGAAGAAAGGAAGGAAGGAAGGAAGGGGAATAAAAACTATAGTAAACATTATACTTAATGGATAAACTTTAGTTACAGTCTCTTTGTGATTGAAAAAGAAGAGAAGCATTGGAGGTTACAGACAATTCAATAAGAAAAGAAAAGTGAATAAGAATGACGTAGATCATGAGGTAAAATATACGATTATCATTATTTGTAATTGATATGATATACTTTAAAAAATAGTCATAGGCAAAATATTAGAATACATAAGATATTTTAGATAGTTCTATAGCTACTCCATATAAATCAGTAGTAATTTTATACACAAATGATAGTCCAGTAGAAAATGAAAGTTGATACCATCCACAATAGCAGCAAATCCCATAGAGTATCTCGACATATCTTAAGAATGTATAAGACCTCTCTATAGAGAACAATTTAGAACTCAAATTAAGGATGTAGAAGATGAACTGAAATCATGGAAAGATATTTCATGATCTTGAATTGAGTGATGCTATAAGATCAATTAATCTATATATTCAGAGCAATTCTGTTTAAAATTTCAGCTGGATTTTTAAAAAAGGAATTCAGTAACTTCGCTAGTATTTAAATCAGAGAATAAAAGTCCTAAATAAACCTTAAAAATGTAAAAGGAAGAAAAACTTCATCAAATATCAACAATACAGAGCTATAGAAAGAAAGCCATATGCTATTGTCAGAAGGACATGTAGACTAATGAATTTAACAAAGAGTTCAGAGACAGACCCATGTATGAGGTCTGACAATTAAGTTCGCAAACTTGCCACCATGCACTTACATTGGCAGCACCGTATGAACAACTCAGTAAGGTTTCATAGCCTTGGTATATCAGTGTCTCACAGCTGTGTTCGTGTCAACATGTGGCAGTGTCTTGCTGAATGGCGTTCATTATTGTTGTTGCGTGTTTTTGTGTGCCCTCACAAGAATGTCTGCGTTTGAATTAGAGCAGTGAACAAACATTAAATTTCTTGTTAAACTTGGCAAGAGTGAAAGTGAAATCAAGGACATGTTAATCCAAGTTTATGGGGATAATGCCATGAAGAAAATGGTAGTATACAAGTGGATTAAACGTTTCTCTGCATCACTGATGAAAAGAGATCAGGGCGGCCAGTAATGAGCAGAACTGAAGAAAACATTGCAAAAATTCATCGAATTGTGCGTCAAAATAATCAGCTGACTGTGAGAAGCATAGCAGACCAAGTACACATTAATAGAGAAACAGTTAGGAAAATCTTAACTGAAAATCTTGACATGAGAAACATGTGTGCAAAAATGATCCCAAAGGAGCTCACTGATGGACAAAAGCAAAGGAGAGTCGAAATTCGCCAAGACCTTTTGGAGAGGCAAGATGATGTTTTGGGCCGTGTTATCACTGGTGATGAAACATGGGTGTATCAATACGATCCTGAAACAAAGTGTCAAAGTGCACAATGGAAGTGAGCCAATTCTCCACAACCAGAAAAGCTCTGTCAGTCCAAATCAAGAGTCAAAACAATGTTGCTAACCTTTTTTGATATTGCAGGGATTATTCATTATGAATTTGTACCAACTGGATAAACAGTTAACCAGATTTACTATTTGGAAGTGCTGAAAAGGTTGTGTGAAAAAGTTAGATGACCTGAACTTTTTGCCAACAATTCATGGCTCTTGAATCACGACAATTCACCAGCTCACACTGCACTGTCTGTAAAGGAGTTTTTAACCAGTAAGCAAATAACTGTATTGGAACACCCTCCCTACTCACTTGATCTGGCCCCCAGTGATGTCTTTGTTTACCAAAAGATAAAGGAAATATTGAAAGGAAGACATTTTGATGACATCCAGGACATCAAGGGTAATACGAGGACAGCTCTGATGGCCATTCCAGAAAAAGAGTTCTGAAATTGCTCTGAAAGGTGGGCTAGGCGCTGGCGTTGGTGCATAGCTTCCCAAGGGGAATACTTCGAAAGTGACCATAGTGATATTCAGCAATAAGGTATGTAGTACTTTTTCTAGGTTGAATTCCTGAACTTAATTCTCTGACCTCATGTGTGTGTCTGTGTGTGTGTGTGTCTGTGTGTGAGTGTATTTTAAAAAGCATCAAGCAATGGGTTTTTCAAAGACCAATAATAATAATATATCATCAGAGGGGGTGTATGAATAACTTGGCCTCTCACTCCTGAAGTGAAAACAAACAAACTTTTAGACTTTTATGTGGTAGCTAGCCTCTTTTGTGATTTAAAGACGGAGGGCTGTAAAGTAGTTTCCAGAGAAAAGAAAAATTTGCCATATTCTGGCTCCACTTTAATCCCAATACAACCTTACTTGAAGTGGCAATGGCTGTTTAAACCATTTTTTAGAATTGACAGATCAAGACAGGTAGGACAGTAGGGCCTACAGCAAGTGGTAAAAGGAAATCAAGTGGTTTGATCCCTAACAAGATTCATGAGGAAAAAAAGTATGTAAATAGTGTGTGTAGGAACTGTCATAGCCGAGAACAGGGGTTGGCAAACTGCGGCTCGCGAGCCACATGCGGCTCTTTGGGTACGTTCTCTCAAAAGTTTGCCGACCCCCGGAAGAGCCAATCTTGTCCCTCACAACAATTTAAAAGTTATTCGAGAGCCATAAATACATGTTTACATAATCACCCTTATGTGAATACTATGCTTTAAAAATTTTATAAATGAAACTATAATAGTTTTATTTTCATTTTCAATTTTACTTCAGAGCCACAGTTCGCGAGTTGCAGTTTGCTGACCCCTGGCGGCTTTTCTGTCTCAAAAGTTTGCGGACCCCTAGCCTAGAACCAAGATATCTTTCTAGAATGTTCTATTTTGACTACTAGAATCAAAGTGTCTTTTACTTAGGCTTTCCTCCCTGATGGCACTATTGTCTTTCTATTCCCATTTCTTACAAGAGCCTCTGTTTTTGGCTCCAAAAGCTGGGACAAACTTTCTTTTTAACTCTCACTTTCCTATTCCCAACTTTCCTCATTCCTGTTGTGCATTAAGAAGTGGGAATGTGAGGGCTCTCTATTGCAGCTTTGGGGTAGCCATGCAGCTGGCTCTTCACACTAATTCTAAATGCATGTTACCTAAAAACATTATCACATATATGAGTATAGATTTGTATGTAAAGCGCAGTATGAGTTAAATCTACAATACTTTGTAGTCTAGCCCCGGGGTCCTAATCACCATCTGAAACATTTCACCTGGACCTCCAACCTAGGGTATTTCAAAATCTGTCTCTATTCACTGTTCAATTTGTCTAGAGGTACAAAATGAGGCTTTCTCACAAAGGAGGATCCTAATACAATATCTACATTAGAATGAGCTAGTTCTCGGATTCAGTGATTCAGGCTGAGGGACAAATTAACCTGGAGAAAGAATATTCAAGACCTAAAATTGCTTAGGCCTCATTTGTTCTCCAGAAAGACCATCATGATATAAGGTGTTGTTTCTGTGGGAAAATATTCTAATCCACTGTGGTAGGCTGAGCAATGACTCCCCCAAAGGTGTTTATGTCCTACTCCGTAAACTTGTGAATGTTACCTTTTATGGAAAAAGGGACTTTGAAAATTAAATTAAGGATCTGCAGATGGGGATGTTATTGTGGAATTTCTGAGTGGGCCCAATGTAAGCATAAGGGGGCTTACACAAGGGAGGTAGGAGATCAGAGTTGGTAGTAGGTTATAAGACAGTGAAGCAAAAGCAAAAGTTGGGAGTAATGTGAGAAGGGGTCCACGAGCCAAGGAATGCAGGTGGTTTCTAGAAGCTGAAAAAAGAAAGGAAATAGATTCTCCCTTGAAGTCTCCAGAAGGAATGCAGCCCTGCTGACACCTTAATTTTATACTTCTGATCCCTATAACTGTAAGAGAATAAACTTGTGTTGTTTTAAGCCAGTAAGATTGTGGTAATTTGTCACAGCAGCAATAGGAAACTAATACCCACACTGACTCCAAATGAGCCTTTGAATGCATCTGTGATACATTTTATTTTCCAAAGATGACTGCAAAACTATCTCGTATCTCACATACCCTTCCACAATATCATCTTGCTGCTTCCCATTCGTTACACGGAGGCTGAGCTTGCCACCTCTTCCATGAATCTTGGTGGAACCTGGGACCACTTTGATCAACAGAATATGGTGGAAGTCACAAAGTGCCTCCTGACTCGCCTGGCAGCTTCTGTTTTTTTCTTCTTGGAAGCTAGCCGCCATGAAAGAAGCATGCTAAGAGAAACTGAGCAACAGGGAGAAGCCCTGCAACATGACTTACCAAATATTAGACATGTGAATGAAAAGCCATCTTGGAGGAGGGCCCTCCAGTATGTGCAACAGAGACAAACAGCCCAACTCAACCCTTTCCAAATATTTGACCCATAAATCGTGAGCAAAATGGAATAACTATTTTAAGCTATTAATTTTGGGGTTTGTTTGTTACTCAGCAAAAGATAATCAAATCCACCTTTTTACTAAATTAGTGACTGCACAGTGAAGTGATACATATAATGTTGTCTTCAGTGGCTATTAAGAAATGTTACGTTGTTGACAATAATAACCCCTAATTACTTTAAAGTCTGTAAGTATTTTATTATTGGTTTAGCTGTTATTTCTGCCAGATTGCTATATCTATTGGGTTGTCGGAAAAGTCATGATGTATTTTTTCTATGTTTTCCGTTGCAAAAATGCATCATGACTTTTCCGACAACCCAGTAATTTCATAGAGCTGTATGTAGTAAGGAATAAAATGAATGCAGTAAATCTGCTTTGCTTTGTAATATTGAGACATTATGCAAATATTACTATATTAGTCTCTATGCAACATTGGAAGAATTGGAAGTTGTCTACAGTAACCAGAAACATTAACTCATTCTATTGACTTAATTATAGACACTTTCTAAAGCAGGCTCTGGTCTACAGGTTACAGAATAACTTTAGATCTCTGCTAAAGAATTAAGAACATAGACATATGTAACAATAAATTTCTCTGCTAATCCAACGTCTTTTTCACTTCTGGCTTTAAAGTTTTTTCTTCTCCAAAGAGAAGCTTCCATAAAACTGTTTTTCATGATTCTGTATTTTTGCAATCTTGCTTTGAATGCTGAATCCACAGGAGCATAAATATTGTACCTCTTTGGATAATTTCTACCATGATTTCAGATCAAGTAAGCATGTTTACTCTAAAAGGATGATATTTGTTTGTATTAACAGGTTGTCTTAGCTCTTTCCGCATTGGATTATTCAGTGCTGCACATGAGTCAACTAAAGCTAACTCTGACCTAAGGAGCTGTGTCAATGGTAAACGACCTCTACAATCAATTTAAAAACAAAAGGAAACTAAAACATGCAAGTAAAGTACACCCATGTAAATATAGCTACTGTTTAAAAATCAACAAATGAACCCTGGAAGGGTATGCCCAGCAATGAGGTATCCTCAAAATGCATTTGAAAGAATGTTTTTCAGATGTCAACGCTGCCGTTTTACTCAAAATGAATTTTCCACCGAACATTTAAATTGAACAGTGTGCCTTGTTTACTAAGCTTTAGGTCATTGACTTCAGAATTTTATTCCCTACGGCTTTATTTTGGCTGTCGTTGCATAATCATGCAGTATGACTAAATGTTACAGTTGATTAATAGGTCAAAGTGGAGCCATGTTTATTCTTTTAACTTTTGGCATCAATAGCTTAAATGTGGAAAATATTATGGTATCAAATTAGCCTTCTCCCTCTGAAGTTCACATAGGGGCTAGTGATAATTCTGGTAGGTTGTTTGTCTCTGATTTACCAATTTCTCAACTGGGAGTCAGAAAGAAGGTGAAATTGTAAGATATAAATTGGAATGTTTGTCCAGTGAATATTTTACATGCAGCATTAGTAATATCCAAATATTTGTCTGAGTTTTCTCTAATTTCAAGTTGGTTATAATTACATAAGTTGTACTGAACACGTATATTTAGATCATACTTTATCGTTTTTTAATTTATCAAAGACCAGGGAAATAATTTGATAACGATTTCCTGATTAGTCTTTCTATCACTTTAAGTAATACCTAATTGATTACTACTTTTCAAAAATAAAACTTGATGGTGTTCATTGTTTTGGAAAATTTTGGTAGTTAGGTTTTAGAGGTTTTTGTTTGTTTGTTTGTTTTTGCAAGTAACAGAGATTTCCTCTGGCTAACTGAAGCAGAGGAGAATGTACTGGAAGGATTGAAGGAACTCACAGAGTTGACTAAAAAGACTTGAGAAGCAGGCGTGGACATGTGTAGGAACCAAGGGCCACTGCATTGTCTAGTGAAGAGAAAGAAACCACAAAGGAGTAAAGAAACAAATGGGCATATCATTTAAGATGGTGATAAAGTGCTGTGACATATCATGAAGAAAATGTTCCTCCTCTAAGAATTATAGTACTCTGCTACCTATTGTCCAACATCTGAAAACCATTGTTTCATGTATTTTGACCAGAGTTCTATGTATTTAAGCAGGAGGATAAATCTGGTCCCTGTTACTCCATGTTAGCCCAATTTGGAAGTCCCAGTTTTTTTCTGTTTTGATGTTGAGAGTAATTGTATTTGTTCTGCACATCTCATGGAATTGTTCGAAGGGTCAAATAAGGTAATATATATGAAAAAATATCTAAATTAGAGTTATAAAATACTGTATATATTTTCAAATATAAAAGTAGTTTCCTTTTGCAAAATAATTTTATAAAGGTTTGTCAATGGACTCACTTCTTCATGAAAAAGTATTATTTGAAGGAAGGAGTTACAATTATTTTTAATTGATTATAGGCTTCACGCACTGGATGTCTATTAAAGGACATATACTTTTATTTACCATGGCATGTGGTAAGAATTAAATAGATGTCTATTTCCTTCAGCCATTCCTGACCAGTGTGATCCTCTGCCATGCAATAAAGATGGATATTGGAGCTGCAAAGATGGCCAAGCATCATTCACTTGCATTTGTAGACCAGGTTGGCGAGGAGACAAGTGTGAATTTGGTATGTATAATAAACCCACCTGGCTTACCTGGATTGACCTGTAAAGTTTTCTGAAGGCTTTATCACTTTTAAAAATAATTTATGTCCCCCCTTTTTAGATATAAATGAATGCGAAAATCCCTCAAATAAAAATGGACTTTGCAGTCAGATTTGTGTCAATACACCTGGGAGTTACCACTGTTCCTGTAAAAGTGGTTTTATTATGCTTTCAAATAAAAAGGACTGCAGAGGTAAGAGAATAAAAAGGCAGAATAAAAACGTATTTACTGTGTGAGAGCAAAATCTAGAGAAATTTCCTCAGGAAATTCTTGGAAAACTCTTTGGTTGTAAGTTATAATAAATATATATTATTAAAGCCTTATGATATTATGGGACTGCCTTTTAATTTGTTGTTTATAGGGTATTTTATTATTTATAGAGTATTTCATTTTGTGTGTAATTTCTTATTGTTTATATATGCGTGTGCACACACATGAGCATGTTTTAATGAAGAATTTCATTATATGGTGATAAAGTGAAGTTTCACTGCAAGTCCTTGCATACTACAGGGTTTGCAAAATCAATGTTTATACTTTTTTTCAGGCACTATAATATCATTTCTTTCATATCGATAAGATAAAAAACTATACAAAGAATTCCAGCACAATCCTTAATAACTTCTTCCAGTTTATTTTATTGTCAGTAATACCTCTCCAAAATAAAGCCCTCATCTTGCACCTCATTTCCTTTTGTGGTTTTGGAAAAATGGAAATATAGTTTTCTTTCCTTCTGTACATCTAAGATCGCATCATTGGTCATAACTTTTTTTTTTAAATTTCAGACTTAAATCATTCCTATCAATTCAGCTTCCTAACAGTCGTTTTACTAGTGTATTTCTTTTATTTTTCTTTGTGCTTCTCCTTCCCTAAATGTTGACTTCTGTCTCTCTGCATAATGCCTTTTCCATTAATCTACTGTAACTGCCATAACTCAGCCTTTAAATATAAGTGCTGGGTGTGTGGATGACTGTCTTTTTCTCCTGCTCATCATTTTCTTCTTCCTACAAGATAGAAAAAATTTAGTAAGTTAAAATGTAAAGTTTTCTCATTCAACTCCATTCATATCTGCTTTGGTAAATCCCAAAATTCAATTTAGATTTAAGAAATGGTCTGTCCCTCACTGCTTTGTAGGTGTTTAGTTAGTATAGGTTACTATATTATTTAAAGGCAGCTAAATGACTAACGTGAACTGTATTAACTAACAATTTCTTCTAAACACATACCTAATTTGTGACCATATATCTTTCTCATTTACCTGTTTGAAGGTACTTTTGGGGTTAGAAATTTAGAATACTCATATCATTAGAACATCAGTTATCAAAAACCATCCTAATGCACGATACCATATGTATCCCGTAAGCAAATAATACCCATTCATACTTCTACATTTAAATACTTGAATAGTCTGTTCTTCTAAAGTATTTGTGACTTATACCTTTACTTAATAAGCATTTAATACTTATCCATTGAATTTATACATGTATATGTAAATTATTACAAAAAGTACTTTTATAAATAAAAATGTCCCAGATGACCAGAACATATGGTCTTGTATATTTCATTTACATAGCTTTTATTCCATGATGCCTAAGTAATAGAGCACAGAACTACTAGAAGAATATGTACACAACGATCACAGCAAGGCCTTTGCCAAGATGGAGATATGTTTGAAATCAAGTTGCCAGTAAATGTCTAAAAATGCAAGAATAAAACTTTTCATCAGTCATTAGATGTCAGTGTAGAGTCATAAAATCAAAATCAATGTGCTCTATAACCTGAACTCATATGATTTAAATAATTCCTTGCCTCAGACCAAATAATTTAGGCATATGTTTTTACTTTCTTTTAAAAGATTTTATAGTTCTTTTAAAAATATTATATATTTTATTTTGAAGTAATTGTAGATTTACACACTGTTTTAAGAAGTAATACAAAGAGATCCCATGTACCCTTTACCCAGTTTTCAGCAAAGAATAACATTTTACCAACTATAGTACATTATCACACCCATTGTCAGTATACAATTAAGATACAGAAAAATTCCTTTATCACAGGGATTGATTCTCTTATTTTTGTGTATGTCATTTTAAATAGAATAATGTCTGAAATTTTGGCTATTAGTCTGGAAAAATTAAACGCCTAACTTTTTAGAGTAGAAAATATGTTTTCCCTTCTGAACTTGCCTTTCTCCAGAGAGTACAAATGAGAAAAATTCACTAATAATTAGCTCTCCATTGAACTACTTCTGTTACGTTATGTTTTTTCCACAGGTGCTTTTCTAGTAACTAGTAGCAATCAATACTTTGTCTCCTACTCTACCATGCAATATAGTGAATACATCTAAAATTTTAGGAAGATTAATTTACCACTAAAATTTATATAATATTAACTGCAATTTAATAAATACTTTGAAACCTTACTCAATCTCTTTTTACATTTTAATCACTCTTGAATACTTTAGGCAACAATAGTGGTATGTAGTTTTAGCTATTGTCCATTTCCAAGGAAAAATGTAAGACTGATGAGCCATTTCATTTTTATTTATTTTTAGTATTTGTGATAATACAAAGTGAATATACTTTTAAGACTGTATTTCAGAAATATGTATTTAGGAACACATAATAAGAATATGGTGAATCTCTTATCCCATTTATTTTCATACTATAACCTGGTAGATTAAAAAAAAACAAAAAGCTTAAGCCTTTCCTTTCTTATACATAACTACAAAGGAACATGGGAAACATCAATCAAATTCTCTGCATTTGTATAACAAAATCATATTGAAGTGAACTAAAACATGATGATAGATTTAATATTTTGTTATTCTCAGGTATTCTGCTGTCTTATTTCATATATTAAACTAGATCCAAGAAACACATTAAGTGTTCTTTGCTAGCCTTTTCTGGTATGGGAAAAATGTTTTTTAATATATTGGTTTCATTTATAGATGTGGATGAATGCTTTGTGAAGCCAGACATTTGTGGCACAGCTGTGTGCAAGAACATTCCAGGAGACTTTGAATGTGAATGCCCTGAAGGCTACAGATATGATCCCACATCAAAGTCTTGTGCAGGTAGAGTTGTGGTGGTGTCATTGCTGATGGTGGAGAGGGTGGGTTTGAACCCTGACTTGGTACTAGAAGCAGTGGTTCTGTTTGATATCAACAATTCGATTTTCTAAGATGGTAAAGTCCATGATATAGTTAGGTCAATTGGGTAGTCATTGGCTTCCTTGGAGAGTAGAAGTATAGAAGACACATGGTCTTTAGGTTTAGTATTATGTGCTCCGATTGGCCCTCTCAGCCTCATATGGATTGGAGATCTCACATGTCTGATGAAAACTAAATAAATTCATTTTCACATCATTTAGATAATATTCAAAGATAAAAGAATTTCAAGCTGGAAGGAAAAAGACACACACAACAAAAAGGAAGACAAGTTTGAAAACCAAATGGGTGTTACAAGGCTGGTTAGAAACCAATTTTATACCAAGTTTATCAGTGATTTTCTGTGCATATATCAGTATGTCATTTGTTGTAAAATAGAAATGACATAGTTTTGTTATAATTAAATACATATAAAAGAAAAATCTCATCATAACCAAATGATAAGTAAGCTCCAGGAATTAGAGAAGTACTGATTAGTAATGTCAGTGCCTGTAGATCAGAGCGAGCTCTTGGACTTGTTACTCCATTTGGCTGCAGTGGTGCTGCCTCGTTTGCCTCAGGTAGCTTAGATTAGGGGATTTTTTTTGTTTGCTTTTATCATGGATACACACAGATTATCTTACATTCTCCTGTAAATTTTTAAATTTCAAAATGAATTTCATATTATGACTAAAACTAATCTAATCAATAGTATTTTTTCTATTGTGGCAAGCTATATATAAGATATAATGTGCCCCTTCCTTGAGCTGAGCTGCCACCCGGATGGCTCAGTGGATAGAGCATGCGCTCTTAACAACAAGGCTGCCGGTTCAACTCCCGCATGGGATGGTGGCTATGCCCACCCCCAACTAAGATTGTAATACAGCACCTTGAGCTTAGAGGCCACCAGCTGCCGACGGGCAGCCAGATGGTGACTGGCGCCCTCCACAACTAAGATTGAAGAACAACAACTTGGCTGGTCCCCTTCCCCAATTCCTCAACACTGTTCCCCTCCCCCAATTCCCCAGTTAAAAAAAAAAAGATATAATGTCCCCCTTTAACCATTTTTAAGAGTACAATTCAGTGGCATTAATTAATTAGTTTCATATAATTACTCAGTCATTACCACTATCTGTTTCAAAACTTTTTCGTCACCCCACACACAACTCTGTAACCATTAGCAATATATTGCCCTTCTCCCTCTCCCCACCCCTGGTAACCTCTAACCTGCTTTCTGTCTCTATGAATTTGCCTAAATCAATAATAATTTTAGAATAGGGTTTTTTTCAACTAAATATACTCCTCTTGAGATTTTGATACCTTAACTTCCTCATGCACTCACCAACCCCCCCACCACACACACACACCATATCTACTCTCCCACAACTCCAGATAGAAATTACTGTGGTAAGCCCTAAGTGTTTGTAGATTTAATCATTAGCTAGACAACTTCATCATCTATACTGTAGTTTTGTACAATGAATGACATATTTAAAAAGAGATTTACATGACATACATACTATTTTATTACTTTAATCATATATCATTCAATTATAATGATATTGAGGGATCATTAATTTGGGGGTTCTATTTTAAAGAACTTTAAATGTTGAGGAATTTATATGCTATGGAAGTTTTCAAGTATCACAGGATACATTCAATGAAAAGGTCAAGGATCTTAGTAGTTCTGAAGTGGACTTCAGCTGAAGCATATTGTTAAAGCTCTTTAAGAATGATTTTCTCAAAATATGGAGTGGGGACGGGGCAACATAGAAGATTTCACAATATGGGTGGTAATATACCATAGTGAGGGTTTTTGTTTGTATGTTTTTTTTTTTTTAAAGGTAAGTTAGGAAGAAATAAAGATATGTCCTTAAATTTATTGCCACCACTAATCATTGCACTATGAAAAGGCAGGTGTTTTTGATATTGTCATTTAATCCTCAATTACATTGAGCTTTAGTTAAAAGGGACGTTCCTTATCTTCCTATTCTCCCCTCCACGCCCTTCTCCCTTCACTTTCCTTCCTTTTCTTTAAAGCAAAGAATTGGGAGGTAGTCTTGATGGAATTACATAATCAGAAATGACAACTAACTTGAGACTCTCAGTCTTTTTTCCTTCAAGCTCAAAATCAGAAAATTATTGTATTTTTATATAGTATATTGTTATATTTTTATTCATTATAATTAGTGAAATTTATACATTAAATTTGTTGTTTCAGGTGTGTAAATAAATGGAAATTACACTGGTAACTCATTTAAATTTCTTTGCCAAGTGTTTAAATGTAATTTGATGTCATAGAGATTTTTTTCACTAAGGGTCTATTATCGTTGGTGTCTCAAACTAAAATCAGAATACTCCTTCTTCTATTGGATTGAACATTTAGGAGACTAAGATTTATCTTCTCTTTTCCTCCAGATGTGGATGAATGCTCGGAGAACATGTGTGCTCAACTTTGTGTCAATTACCCTGGAAGTTATTCTTGTTATTGTGATGGGAAGAAAGGATTCAAACTTGCCCCAGATCAGAAGAGTTGTGAGGTAACATTTTGCAATGCTAAACTTCCCATCTCTTTTCTAAAATAAGAGATCCTGGTGCTTATTTCCACATAGCTGAGGTAAGTCAGGAAAATACAGATGTTCTACAATAATTGCTGTAGTTCTATATAGGCTATGAGTCACAATCTATTTACTAATTATGGTCATATAAGTCATAAAGATTGGGAATAATTAGTGCCTAGGTAAAAAAAAAAAAAAGTCTGCAGGGTTACAGTTCAGAGAGTGCTCACCTGTGTAGCGTGTACATTTACGAAATGTATGTTTATTTAAGAAACTTAAGGAAAGTTGAGATTTATACTACTCCTCTTTGTGAGAAAACAATCTTCCATAGAAACTTTAGTGAAAACATTTCCCAATGTCTACATTTTTTATTGACCATTCTGACAAGTATGATTAGGCATGTTAGTACTTGCAAGAGTGCTCATAAAATCTTAGGTAGAAACAACTTTGTCAGGATAGAAGATGTAGTGGTGTTTAAGTATATCAAATTTCAGAGAGGTTGATTTTGTTAATCTGTATCTCTCAACCTTTGTTTTAGTTGCTAGGATTTAATACATAATTAGCCCAGAAATTGAATGTTGGGGGTAGGTTCTAGTTTTCCCTTTATTGATATAAATAGATCAACCTCTGAAGCTATTTTTTTTCCTAAATAAGCATCATGTGTTAGTGATCATTAGTCCAATTCTTTCGTCTCTTATACTTTTTACAAGTGAAGGTAAAATTTTATATGATTATGAGGAACAGTAAAAAGAAAAAAAATCCTAAATAATAATGATTTAATCATGTGTATACATATACCTCTTTATTATCAAGACAAAGCTGTTATATGTCCAAAAAAATGTAGCATTCAACATTATGCTGCCTACTTGGTAAAGGGAGGTAACATAAGCTAGTTGGCATATGTAGTAACTTTGGTAGTAATTAACTGAAATGTCATGCTGTGTGAATGTCTGTTTTGTAATTTAGTCTCTTATTTCAGTATTGTAGTTACACATCACTATCTACCTTGGATTAGATTAAAGTTCTAAGAGGAAATGAGATATTATTTCCGGACCTTGATGTAATACACTGCTATGCACACGATTCCTTTCAAAATATGTATATATCTATATCAATATCTAGCTATGCCCAAGTATTTATCCCTAACAGGATTTCCATTTTTTTTTTCTTTTTAGCTGAGCCATCCTGCCATCTGTTGGCAGCTTAACGGTAGGTCAGCTCAGGCCGGGCATCGAACTGCTATTGCTCAGATCTCGCACTCTTGAGCGAGCTCTTAACCAACTGAGCCACTCAGCTGGCCCAGGATTTCCATTTTAATGTTTACTTTTATCCTTAGGAATAAAGTGCTTGATATCAGGTTTAATGACTAAAAATTACTTTTTTGTAGCTTCCTTGGAAACTAAGATGACATCTTATTTATATTTACCCCATGTAGGTTTTGCAATATTCCCTTTGCTATCCAGACAGCACAATTTTTGCTCAGAAAAATTTTGCTTAATAATTAATGAGTGAATGAATGAGGCGCTATTTGTTGGTACATTAACTTCCCCACCTATTTCTGACTCCAAATGAAAATCATTTTCAGATATAATTTATAGAAGTACCATACCTGTACCAGTTAGTTAAGGGGATATATGTTGTTACTAGAAGAGAAAGTTTGTGTTTCAGACTGAGATTTACAAAGGAAATGTTAAGTACAAAAATCTGAGGCCACACACATTGAACAAGATTTTAAAACACACATATTCTTGAATGTTATACTGATGGATTATATACAAGGTAGTAAAAGATATTGCTTTATTATTACCAAGGTCTTCTTAATTTATTTTAGTGCATCACAAAAGGTACATTTGACAACACTAGGAAGGAACCAGAGAAAGGATGCATAATCTAACAAAAACACCAAGCAGTAAACTGTGCAGTTTGTTTGTTTTCTTTTCTTTTCTCCAGGCGGTTCCAGTGTGCCTCCCCTTGAACCTTGACAAAAATTATGAACTACTTTACTTGGCAGAGCAATTTGTAGGGGTTGTTTTATATCTAAAGTTTCGCCTGCCAGATGTTACCAGGTGAGATGATAATGTCAACGATAATTTCTAGAAGTAAGCAGGTTAGGACAGAAGAAGGAAGTGGCTGAAAAGGTTAGGAATGTATGGACTTGTATTATAAATCAGATAAATTAGGTACCGGTATATGATCAATCAGATGACATTGGGAACCCTAAAGTGAATTTGCTCCTTCACACATGTAATTTTCATGGTAGAATTTTGGGTCATTCTAGGCTGACCTTCCCCAATAATCATGTTACCTTATCCCCTCATTCTTCCTTTTCCAGTGAATACATATTTATTATGAAGATGGGGAAGTAGATTTAATGTACTGTATTTGCCGGCGTATAAGACGACTTTTTGGCCCTGAAAAATATGCCTCCAAGTGGGGGGTCGTCTTATACGCCAGGTACACTTCAGATAGACTGCCCATAGTGCTTGCCCCGTGCCATAGTGGCCTCCCGATGCCCGCCCACTTCATTCCACATACCGTTCAGGCATCAGCAGCGCTGCTGGGTGTATGCTTGGCTGTTATGAGATTTTGCTGTTATGCGATTTTACCACACTCGCAAAATCGCACACAGCCAACCATATAACAAACTCTGTATTTTGAGTGGAAATATTAGGGGGTCGTCTTATACGCCGAGTCGTCTTATACGCCGGCAAATACGGTATGTGTTTTCATTCTTCTTTATACATATTTTAAAAACTAAGTAATGAGAACAAACTCCAAGTATTACTTTTTTTTATACTTTCTTTTTTTTTTTTTAAAGATTTTTATTGGAGAATTAGGGGATGGGAACAGCGCTGGGGAATTGGGGGAAGGGGAACAGACAAGTTGCTGTCCTTTTTTTCTTCAGTCTAATTGTGGAGGACGTTGTTTCATGGCCCAAATTGCACCATCGTTGCTCTCTTCCCGGGCGAGGCAGATCAGTCGCCGGCTTCTGGACGGCTGCTCACTGCGGCTGCTGGCCGCTCATGCTGGCTGCTGGCTACACACGGTAGCCCATGGCAACCCACTGCCACAGGGGCTGCAGCCTACGCCGGCGCCGGCGCTTCACAGCAGCCCAGCACCAGGTGGAACTGTTGTTCAGCATCTTAGCTGTAGAGGGCAGTGTCACTGGCCCTCATATGTGGGATCCGGGGCCCTCTGGCGTCCCAAGCCAGCTGTTAACCAACGCGCCACTCGGCAGGCCCAAGTATTACTTTTAAATATGGTTCTATTCCTAGTTATTAACAGAAATTCATAAGATTGCTTATGTGCATTTAAAGAAATGCATCACATGACTTTAGTAGACTATCTGAGTACATTCTGTGCTATTCCTGTAGTTCGGTTGACTTTAGGGAGGGAGGAGTTGCTTATGTTTTTGAATCATGAATCTACTTTAATTATCAAATTTCCTCAGAGCCATACACTATTTGATAAAAGAAATTGGAGTTTTGTTGGAATAATGGAAAGGAAACATGTTTTAGAGTGATTATAGACTCCAAATTTTAAAATATATTAATTAAATAAGCATGCATATTTAGAATTTAATTCATTAGATGTATTATTGGTTATTCATTAAATATAAATTCATAGAAACCATAGCGTTAAGGAACGTTGAAATTTATTCTAAGAGTCACTGATGGAATTATGCTCCTTCAACACTCCATTTTCCACTAAGACTTGGTTTTCCCCTTTAGCATCTCAGAGTAAATAATAGTGATTGGAGGAAATGGTTCTTTGCAATGAGAATGAGAATGAGAGAGGAAAAAATAATTATTGCACACCTTCAGGCATGTTCAGATAATTCACAATAGCTTGGGCTCTAATGTTGGATCAAATATTTATTCTTCCCAACATTTATTTATTTAGTTCGTTAGTTACTTAATTTAAGCATTTTATTGAAGTGTAATATATACAGAAATTACACATCTTAAGTGTACAGCTTGGTGAATTTTTATAAACTTCCAACTGTATAACCAACACAAAGAACAGCTAATGCTTTTTATTTTTTTATTTTTTTGCAAATTCCTTCAGCTCTGTTTCCCGTGATCAAATACTTACCCTACCCAAAAGTTAACAAGTTCACTTTTTTTTTCACTCTACAATACTTCTGAAAAAGAATGAATTGTTCCCCAGTGTAATGAATCAGTATGCTGATTTATTCCAGAAAGAAAATATGCAGAACACAATTCTTTGAATTACTGGTTTAGCATGATTTTACAAAGAGAAGAAAATTATCTCCATAATAGGATCAACTTCTGGGAGATTCTGAGCATACACAGATTTGGATCTTGGCAAGATAACACATGTTTCACAGCAGCAAGATGTGATGATTATGAAAGAGAATATAAGTCCGTATTCTAAGGAAAAAAAATTTTTTTATATAAAATAATCTGAGTTCAGTAAATTTCTACTACATTGTTATCCATCCAACACACTTAACTCCAGATTTACCTCTTTAGAATATTTCCTTGGAATTCTAAGATTAAAAAATTCATCCTATCACCTTTTCTTTGTTCCATCTGAGGTAGATCCACGCCCCATTGCAAATGGCACCTCTCCATTGCTATTTAAACTGTTATATATGTAGAAAAGGGTGTGGAATTCTTTGCTTTATTTAGCCTTTATCTGAAGTCCTGACTTTTTAACTTAAATTAATAATGCTGCAGCCAACATAGGAGTGCATTTATCTTTTTAAATTAATGTTTTTGTATTCTTCTGATAAATTTTTTAATCGGGTTGTTTGTTTTTGTTGTTGTTGAGTTCTATGAGTTCTTTGTATATTTTAGGTATTAATCCCATGTTGGATTATGGTTTGCAAATATTATCTCCCATTCAGTAAATTGACTTTTCATTTTGATGATGGTTTCCTTTGCTGTGTAGAAGCTTTTTAGTTTGATGTAGTGCCATTTGTTTATTTTTGCTTTTATTTCCCTTGCCTTTGGAGTCAGATCCACAAATACATTGCTAAGACCAATGTCATGGAGTTTACCTCCCATGCTTTCTTCTATGTATTTTATATTTTCAGGTCTTACATTTAAGTGTTTCATCCTTTTGAGTTAATTTTTGTGTATGGTGTGAGATAGTACTCTAGTTTCATTCTTTTGCATGGGCTGTTCACTTTTCCCAACACCATTTATGGAGAGACTGTCTTTTCTGTATTGTATGTATTTGAATCCCTTGTTATAAATTAGTTGTCTCTATGTGTAGGTTTACTTCTGGACTTTCAATTCTGTTCCATTGATCTGTGTATATGGTTTTATGCTAATATACCAGTTTGATTACTATAGCTTGGTAGTATAATTTGAAATCAGGGAGCACGATACCTCTAGCTTTGTTCTTCTTTCTCAAGATTGCTTTGGCTATTTGGGATCTTCTGTGGTTCCATACAAATTTTGGAATTGTGTGTTCTAGCTGTATGAAAAATGTCACTGGAATTTCGATAGGGATTGCACTGAATCTGTAGATTGTTTTGGGTAGTATGGACATTTTAACAATATCAATTCTTCCAATCCATGAGCACAAAATGTTTTCCATTTATTATATCTTCAGTGTCTTTTATCAGTGTCTTACAGTTTTCAGTGTACTAATCTTTTCACCTCTTTGGTTAAATTTATTCCTAGGTATTTTACGCTTTTTTATGAATCATAAATGGGATTGTTTCTTAATTTTTATTTCTGGTAGTTTGTTATTAGTGTATTGAAATGCCACAGATGTCTGTATATTGATTTTGTATCCTGCAACTTTGATGAATTCATTTAATAGTTCTAACAGCTTTTTGGTGATGTCTTTATGGTTTTCTATATATAATATCATGCTATCTGAAAATAGAGTTTTACTTCTTCTTTTCCAATTTGGATGACTTTTATTTCTTTCTCTAGCCTAATTTCTGTGGCTAGGGCTTCCAATATTTGTTGAAATAAAATGGTGAGAGTGGACATCCTTGTCTTGTTGCTGATCTTAGAGCAAAAGCTTTCATGTTTTTTCCATTGAGTATGATGTTAGCTATTGGTTTGTCATATATGGCCTCTATTATGTTGTGGTACATTCTTTATACCCACTTTGTTGAGAATTTTTATCAGAAGTGGGTATTGAATTTTGGCAGATTTATTTTTGCATTTATTGAGATGATCATATGATTTTTATCCTTCATTTTGTTAATGTGGTATATCACATTGATTTGTGGATGTTGGACTAACCTTGAATCCTTGGAATAAATCCCACTTGATCATGGTGTAAGGTCCTTTTAATGTATTGTTGAATTTGGTTTGCTAATACTAGACTATATATTTTAAGCTCTCCTTCCATGTATTCTAGTATGGTGATTTATATAGTTAGAGTTTTGGAGAGCTTTTGAAATCAAGCTAAAGGAATACATTTTTTCAGTTTTTGATTTTACCTTCCTTACCACACATGAAGGCTTAATTATGTTTGCAGTCATCCAGATGCTATCTTGTATATCCCTGTGAGTGATTCCTTCCTGACGTATATGAAATCATAGGGAAAATATGCTTTTTGATGGATAAACCAATCATGAAATTGTAATATCTTTTACTAATCACTTACAGATACAGCAAAAAAAAAATCTTAATATCAGATTATACAGGGTATAGAAAGCTCCAGGAGAGATACAATATGCTGAATATTTGTACATGTGTATTAATTCCAACATTTGAAAGCATGCCTTCAAAACAAAGGCCAGAAAAAGATGAAAAATTATCAAAGCATCTGTTCACTGGAAAAAAGATTCCAAGCATAAGCAAAAAAATATAATAACTTGATTTTAAACACACATGAAGCCAGAGATAATAAACACACAGTCTAATTCTGTCCTCTTTTATTAGTTCCAGGGACAGAAATAGTTGACTTTTTTTAACATATTGCTGTTTGCCAGTACAAATAAAAAAAGAAAAAAGAATAATACATTGAGCCTTCCATCTTTCTCAGCATTAAGGCTCTCTCTTTGTCCATTGTTTAGATTTTCAGCCAAATTTGATTTCCGGACATTTGATTCAGAAGGTGTTATTCTGTATGCAGAATCTCTTGATCACTCAGCTTGGTTCCTGATTGCACTTCGTGATGGAAAGATTGAAATTCAGATTAAGAATGAAGACACAACCCAAGTCACAACTGGAGGCAAAGTTATTAATAATGGTCTATGGAATATGGTATGTTGTACAGATTTCATAAAGAATCTTTCCACTTTGGTGCAGTTTGTATAAAATCATTAGTAATTTATTTTTATAGTGATACCAAACCTAAATGGGGTTTAATCGAATGTTACATGAAATATATTCTATGTACTGTAAATTCTTGAAACAGCCTGAGAAAAGATGACCTCACTTAATATATTTATGATTTCTCCAAAGTTGTTTTCAGTTACTTAAACTGTTCTGTCTTTAACTTCTTATACCCTTTTTAGTGGCTGTTGATGAATGAACAATGGTTCTCTCCTATAGGTCAGGGATTAGTAGCTGGCATAACAGTTTATGCAAAGTCACCATTGACAAAGGACAACTGTACTGGATAACCAATATTTTTTTTAAATGGGAGAAAAATACACATAGGAACAAAATCAAAGTTAATTTAATTTTAAATATTAGCATATAATCAATTTATATGAACAGTATACATTAGCCAGTAGCAATCTGAGTGCCTAGAAACTAACATTTTTAGATAATCCCTAAAAGTGAGCCTTTATTGTAAACTGGATTAAAATGGAACTTTACTCAGAGAAGGGATTGCTGCTAGTCTATAGTGGAGAAAATTCTTTTCTGCAGTGCAGTCATTGCTACTTCCAGCAGAAGATAGCTAAGAGAAGATTAGCTTCCGCTTAGAATGTGGTACCCAAAAGAGAAACTTTCTATGCCTGTGGGAGCTGATGAGGAGTCCATGTGGAGAAGCCATGTGAAGTCATCAATGAATATTTCATTCCTTTATCTACCCACTCTTGCACTCATCTATTCAATAAGCTTTTAGTGAGCACTTTTAAAGTGCTAAGTTCTTGAGTTCAAGGCACTGGAACTATAGAAAAGGTTTTCCTTGCTCTTGAGCTTAGTACCTCACAGTTTAGGAGCTGATGCTGCCTTATGAACTAATACAATGTAATGTGAAATACGTTAGCGTAGAGGTAGTAATAACACAGCTGGGCACAAGTGTGGTTCACCAAAGAGGGGGCTGTCTGTCCATTGACAGCCATAGATTTGGAGCTTCTAATTCTGAAACGATGGTGTCTGCAGAGGATCAGATGTAACTGTCAGAGAAACCTTTAAAGTTCTCTGGCTTCCCCTGATGCTCTCATTAGATGCTTTGCTACTATGTCTTTTCTAATACATCTATATCTAGAATATTTGATGCATTCAGCTGAAGAATATAATTTACTGCCTAATGCCCCAAAATAATCTATCTAAAATCACTTTTTCAGCAAAAGACAGTAAACAATTTTTTTCCCTAATGAGTCTATTCAATTCGAAAATCTCAGCTGTTCAAACGAGAATTTAGCTAAATGTCTCCGTAGTCTATAATATATATAAAGAAGATAAATGTTTACCTGTGAGGTTAATATGAGTTTCAGATCATGTTTATTAGAGAATTCTTTCATGAATGATAATGTTAAAGGCAGGATTCTGGGCTGAATGGAAGACAGCTATTCAGTTCCATATATTTTTTTCTTCTATGTTTATGATCCTTGTTAAGAAGAAACTATTATTTAATGAAATATCTGTTTTAATTAAAACACTTTAATTAAAATCTCCCTGTATAAACTAAATGCAATTTTATATAATAAATAAAATTTAAGAACAATGAATAAGTTCAGAGTAAAACTTTAATCTAGTAATAAATTTAGTGCTGGTGGTTTTTCTTAAATTCTTAATTCAATATTTTAACAAGTATGAATTTTTATCCCCTTCATATAAGATTTTTTTCTCACCTTCATTTTAAAAATATTACCACATGATATTTTACCAGTTTATAACCTTGATGGTTTATTAATAAACTATACTATTTCAAACAGATTTATGCAGCACAGTAATTATTTCAAGTACATAAATATTTTAAGTAAACATTTTAATCTACGAAATTGTTAAGTTAAATTAATTTATAAACTGGGCTATTTACTTGATAGCAATCATTTTACTGATTTTAAACTATTTCAAAATTTCAAATAAAACACTTTAAAGAAATTAAAATTAAAATGTATACCTTAGAATTGTTTTATAATGCAGATAAATTAAATGAAATGTATAATTATTAAGTACTTAGAATGGCTATAACCCATAGAAATAAGTATTGCTCTTTGATTATATCTCTTATTTGTGTTTAATACTAATATTGGGGGGAAATCTATAATATCATAATTTTATTCATTCAAAAAATATTTATTTAGTACTTTATGTGCTATTCCTTCTTCTAGGTGGTGAGGGTACAGCAGTGAGTAAAACAAAATCACTGCTCTTATGGAGTTTGCATTCTAGTGGTGAGATGAAAACCACAAATGAATGAACAAATATATATGTCAGATAGTGATTAATACTATGAGGAATAAGAAAAACAAGGCCAGGCAATAGAGAATGATGATGGTGTGTGTGCATATAGAATCAGGAAAGCCATCTCTGATGAACATCTGACCAGAGACTTGAGTCCACAAATCATGAGAAATATGTGGGGAAGATGATTCTGTGCCACATGAACAGCAAGTGGAAAATCTTACAAGAGGATGTGTTAGCTATGTTTGGGGGACAACACAAAGGCCAGTGTAGGTGCAATAGAGTGAGAGAGGGAGAGGGTAGTAGAAAATGAGGTCAGAAATGTGATTTGGAGTAACGTAATGTAGGGCCTTGCGGAACATAGTGAGGACTTGGATTTTATGCCAAATACAAAGATCTTGGATGATTTGAACATGTGACATGATCTAATTTGCATTTTAAAAGATAATCCTGTTTAGGACCTCATGGCTATGTGGAAACTAGATAGTAGGGAGTAAGGGTAGAACAGGATATGGGGTGAGGAGACCATTGCAATAACCCAGTGGACAGAAAATGGCAGCTTAGGTTGGAGTATTGATGTGGGAGTGGTGAGAAGTGGTCAGATTCTAGATATATTTTTAAGGTCAAGCCTTCAAGGTAGATATAAACTTTTAAATAGTCAACATAAAGAGAGATTTAAAGTCCATGAGGTTGGGTATGTCAACCTGTGGTTCTAAACTCTGTCTAAGCCAATGCTTAAATATTTATAATGTTCCTTTACTGTCTTATAATGAAATGCAACAATAATGTAAACTCCCTTCACATATCCCTAATAGAAACCAATGAAATGCTCCAATTGTTATGTAAATGAAGGAAAGTAATTTATAATAAAATAATATATATTTCAAAATATAAATATTCAAGTGCAATACTTGTCAAATCTTTCTTGTGTACATATAATAATGTGAAAGCTACACATGAAGAAACATGCTAGGTGTTGTATTGGCAACAGAACTACCCTAAGTGCGTAAAGGATGTTGCCATCAGTAATAGTAATTTTCCAAAATGGTGGGAAACTCTTGGTAAAGATCCAAACAAGGCAAGCATCAATCCATCCTTGGTTTACAAGACTTAAATTCTTGAAAAAATTCAGTGAATACCAACATGGTACAACAAATATTTTGTGTTTATATATACACCAACTCAGATAATTATAAGCATGAGTATACCCTACATGAATACCCAGTAGGGATGTTCAGGAGGTTGCAGGATACTGAGTATTTTATTATTTATTTTGCATGACAATTCTGCATATTTCGATGTCTAGCATCTTGCAATGTCAGCATACTGCCTACTCATTGTGATATCTAAAAGTGTCCTCCAACCCCAAATTTTCTAAATGCCCTAGAGTGGAGCAATAGAATGCCCATTTAGAAATACTTGCATGGCTACAGGGAAAAGGTCTGGAGGCTGGGTTCTGTGGCTTATGATAGAGACTGAGAAGAAGAGGAGGATCCAGAAGCCTGAGAAGGAATGGTAAGAATGTAGGAGAACCAAGCCAGAATAAGGTCCTGGAGGCTATTAGGACACTATCCAAGGAGAGAATAGTCATTAGGGTAAAATGATGTGATTGGCTATGTTAAGGACAGTGTACACTGATTAAATCTGTACATGTTAACACATTTATTTTACTTTAGAGCATAGTTGTCCTTTTCCTGCTGTGGTGCTTTAATGTGCTTATTGTTTGGTTTCCATTAATGGTTAGTTAATGAAGAGTTTGTATTTTGAGTGCTACAGCTTTACAAGGGGATTGCAACAGTGGTTCTTCAAATTGCCTTTATAGGAGTGTTTTTTGTTGTCATTTGCCATCACTTCCAACCTCTTTTTAAAGACCCAAACTACTTTTTGAAAAACAATAGTTTAATGTATTGTGCTTCCTTATGACCTCAATTACTTTTGAATTTTGAAATAAAATATTTGTGTTTAATGAACAGAATTCTGGATGTACTGATTTCTCTTAATTTATATTAAGAATTTATTTACATTTGATTTTATATATGTACTATCAAACAATTGCCAAATAAGAGCACTTAAAAGTTTTCTAAGACTTTTGTAGAGTGACTCACTTTTTAAAAAAATTGTTCACTTTATGGCATACCGGATTGAAAGACACATATTATAATTGGATGTTTAAATTTAATAGAATAACATTGATATTTTTAACTTTAAAATATGGTTATTTAGTTTTCAATCAAGTATGATCCTTTTAAAACACATATTTATCACCTTTATAATCATTTGATATTTCAAATGGATTGGAACAAATTAATAATTACATTAAATTGATTACTTTGGAAGTTATATTCTGGAACAATAACAGGATTTTTCAATCTTAGTATTTCAAGCAACATGTAATGAGATTTGGTTGTTTGATAATTTTGTCTCTTTAATTGTAGGTCTCTGTGGAAGAATTAGAACACAGTATTAGTGTGAAAATAGCTAAAGAAGCAGTAATGAATATAAATAAACCCCAGAGCATTTTCAAGCCTACAAGTGGATTTCTAGAAACGAAAGTATACTTTGCAGGATTACCTCAGAAAATGGAGAACACACTCATTAAACCGGTAATGATCCAAGCTAATATCATTCATCATGCATGAATTCCTTTTGTTTGTAATGGATTTGAAGATGTATTTTTCTGAGAGTCAAAAGAAGTTATTAACTTCTGTGACAACCAATTGTGATATACCAACTGTGACAACTTGAACATGGAAAAATAACATTAGCGACCCTTGATACTATATTAAGGAAATAAGAAATGAGTGTAGTGTTTTTGAGCTCATTTAAATTCCCAGCATTACTCATGGAGAGTAGATTTTTAAAAATTCTCAAGCATCAATTCAATGTTAACATCATAATAGTCCATACTTAGCCATTAAATATAAAAATACCTATATTTGAATCCAAAAATACATTATTTTGTAAGTCAGTCAGAATATTCTTAGGTCTATTTTAGGACTTAAATATGGGAGATAAGAATAGTACATAAGGTGGAACTTTTTTTTTTCTAAGAAATCTTTGCTGGGAGTATAACTGCAGACTGTCATAAATTGAAGTTAAATATAATAGATGATTTTCTAAATATGGTGTTTGTCCAATAACTGGAATAGGTTTCATGAAGGGGACTAATCATTGTCCTTAAAGAGTTTAAAAATTTTATCTGAAGTCATGGACCTGCCAATTATATCCATCTTTCACTCATGACAATTCAGTTACCTTAACTTATTATAAATGATTTCTGCAATATGATATAAAACTTGAATTAGTTAACCCATGTCAGAGTGAATATACCTGTCCTTTGAAAGCAATAAATCAAGACATAATAAATAATGAATTATTCAAAAAGTATCAACTATTTATGAAATGGCTACTACATGTCTTCAGTCTGGCTGGATGCTTTGGTGAGGCTTAAGAATGCAAACACTTTAGTTCCTGAAGAGGCTTTGAGTCTGATGGTAAGACAAATCTGTGGTAAATGCAATTAAAGAAAAAATAGAAAGCCACGTACAGCCCAGGGCCACAGCTAGAAGCATAAATGGAATTTGAGAGTAGAAAAGTTATCCCTGAATGGCATAGAAGAGGCAGGTAGAGTCTGAGGTGTTAAAAATTATTAGGATCCTAGTGGAGGCCTGTGATGGCATAAACTCAGTATTACTGAAAAAGACATCCCTCTGAAAGACACTTTGAAAAGAAAAATTTAGATAAAATTAAAAATATTTTAAATATTTTTGAATGTCATAAAAAAAGGTTTCCCTCTAATCAACAACTATATATATATATATATATATATATATATATATATATATATATATATATGATCAATTAATCCACTATCAGTCTGACCTGTTTAACTTAAAAATGCACTCTTGACCTATATTTTATTTTGTTAGATTAATCCTCGTCTAGATGGTTGTATACGAGGCTGGAATTTGATGAATCAAGGAGCTTCAGGAGTAGAGGAAATTATTCAAGAAAAACAAAATAAGCATTGTTTTGTCAATGTGGAGAAGGGTTCCTACTATCCTGGTTCTGGAGTTGCTCTATTTAGCATAGATTATAGTAAGTGATTTCCCATTTTATCTCTCTTTTCTCATTAATAACTAAATTTATTCATTGACAAACAGCAACAATTCCTTATGAATACCTACTTCATGCCATGCAGTGTTAGGTTTATTCATACTGTTATATACTTTTTATAAAAATTTCCCCATATATTGGAGGGAAAAAGTAGTTGAATATACTTATGTTATTATTTAAAGATTATTGGCATATAGCCTGATTAATTTGGGGTAAATTCTATTGACCTATTATAAGGTTCAACAATTTCTCAGTTGTATTGAGTCTACTGATGAATGCATCAAAAGAATTCACCTTCATTTCTAGCATTTCCATTTGATCCTTTCTGAAAATTTCCACCTCTTGAAATTTGTCATCTGTTCATATTGTCCACCGTTTTCAACTAAACCTTCAACATATTACTCATAATTATTTTAAATTCCCTTATCGTTCTAACGTGTCATATCTAAGTCTGGTCATGTTGATTGCTTTGTCTCTTGACTATATGTTGGTTTTTTCCTTTCTTCCTTCTGTATCACATAATTTTTGTTTTAAAGGTGGGCATCTTATGTACAGTAGAATAGTAGAGGCTGAGATAAGTAATATTTAGATCTGGAAATGAGCATACCTCTTCTTTTGCTATGTCCTTAATGAAGGGTGTTGAGTCAATCTAGTCAAGAGCTGAGTGGCGTAGCTTTTGTTGTTTCTGTAACTACTCTTCAAATTCCTTTAATATTACCTTGTGCTTAGGTTAGTAGATGGTTTGCCAGAGGGTTTTTTTAATAGCTGATCCATCCTCAACTTTAGGTATTCACTTTATGATATTATGCCTTAAGAAAGTATCTCGCCATGGACTTGTCTCACCCAGCAGAGTGTTTTTATTTGTTGACATTTGCTAGCATATTAGAGGGGTCTGAAGGTTGAGGGCTGGGGCAGGAGAGCATTCTCTATTGATCTTGTATAGATTCAGTCTTAGATTGGGTCTCAGGATGTGAACTTTATATTGTCCCTCTCCCTGCCCCTCCCCAACACACACACACACACACACACACACACACACACACACACACACACACACACGTAGAGGAGATATCTAATGGTTAGGATTCAAGATGTTTTTTTTGTTCCTTCTTCATGGTAGATTGCTTTTGCTGTTGCTGGGTTTTTGTTTGTTTGTTTTTCTTGTTTCTTTTCCCTAATCTGTAGGTACAATGGGTCTTCACATGTGTCCTAATGGTGACATGTTTGCTACCTTTTCCCCAATGCTTTAAGTCTTTTGTTGCATAGAGGAGACAGAGCAGGACCTGGTTGGGACTTTGTCCCTTTCCTACAGGCTGCTGCTCCTCTCCCCAGACCTTCATTAGGAAGGAAGCTTTCTCTAATCTCTTTTTCTGCTCCCAGTTTTTCTCTTAAGCACTCACAAGGTCCATGAAGAAGAGCTGTTGAATGGGTATGAATTTCTCATGTGTCTTCAGTTCCCAGGAATTCTAAACCTTCTCACCAGCTCCCACTGGGACTTTAGCAAGTTGTTAAAATTTTTACCTAAATTCTTCTTACCAAATTGTATAGAGTACTCTCATCCTGTCTGTCCTTGGAAGCACCTTTCTTTAGGTTTCTAATTAGTTGCTATGAAATCTTAGTTCTTTAATAGTCCAAGAAAAGTTGTGATTATGTAGATAATTGGGCTCTTGATGTTGTTGTAAGGGTGGGAGCAGTGCCCTTTCCAGCTTTCTACAGCCTACGTGGACTTACCCAGCTGATCCCAGGTTTTTACCTTTACAAATAATATTTGCATGAATATCCTTGGACATACATCTCTGTACCTTTATGTAATTAATTCTGTAGGAGAAAATCTTAGATTATTTCTCTCAGTTTATATGCAAGTGTATAATTCTTAACTGTTTTGTCAGATTCCCTTCCAAAGATGTTTTATTAGTTTGTACTTCTACCAACAGAAGTAAGTTTATGCTTGAGATTTGATTCCAATCAGTTGAAAAAGTAAATCTTATATATAGTTTTAAATATTATTATCCCAATTTCTACTGAAAATATCTCTTCATTTGGTATATCTTAATTATTTTATTGGGTCCTTTGTCTTTTTCTGTTTTAGGAGTTTATTTTTTGAGCTACTAAGGGTTTGCCTTATAAATTTAGTGTTACTCTAATATCTCTGCTTTAAGAAAGAATTGTGTTCTAAATGTGTGTATTTGCAGCCTAAAAAAGTATTACTACAGTTTTAAAAAAGAACCTTACACTAGTACTTTCTGTTTTTCTAACATAAATTAATATAGTATCTTTAACTTAGCTCTGTTCTGTATATGAAGAATTTTTTAAAAGTTTAAAATGTGTTGATGACTAAATATAGGCAAATAATTGATGCATAATAATTTGTTGAAAGGAAAAAAGACCTCAGAAAAAAATGGAAGTAGGAATTATATTGTGTCTGAAAAATTACTTTCATAAGTAATTAGTTTTTCATGGATAATTTGAAAGTACCTACTTTTACATTTATATTTAATATTATGTTATAATTTGTTTATTTACATATTTTTTAGTTTGATTTTGTTAATATATTGTAGTAAATTTACTTATTTCAAAATAATTATATATAATATATATTTTTCTCTTAGGTGGGAATTAGAGAATTTTAATAGAAAATGTAATAGCATTAGATATGGCTAAATGGAAGAACATCTTGCCAAAGGAAAATTATTTTCTCTTTTCATATTTATCCTTTGAAAGCCTCCAAATGGTATTGGGACTATTGTTATATATTAACTTTATATTAAATGAAAAAGACTTAATTCATATCGTGAACTAATATCTTAAGGAATCAAACTATTTTAAAAAACATTAATTCAACAAATATTTGTTGAGTGACTACTGTGGAAAAGTGATAGTAGACACTAGAGTTTGTACCCAGTAGGATAGACAGTTAACCTGGTAATTAAGAAAAAGAATGTTAGGTATTATGACAAGAGAATCACAAAGAAGTGTTTCTATTCAAATGTCAGAATTAACTATTGACTTCAGAGTATTTCTCTACCATCAAACTACCCAACTCCCTTATTACATAAACCATATTTTTCCTTCCCACTGCTCTAACCTGACCCCATTATGGATGAGGAGTGGTGGGGTGGTGGCGGCAGCTATACTCAAATTTTCTCTCAGAAATATTATAGTAAATTTGTTGAACTTCTAAATGTGTACTATAAAATATGACCACTCTGAGAGTTGATGCAGGGCAGAAGGAAGAGCTGTTAAAGAGCAAACATGAAAAACTTGTAATAATCCTAAAGACCACAATCCAGAAATCTATTCTAGGAAAAACAGAAGGACGGGGCTCCACTGAGGTGTTTCTTGCCTGCATTAATTTTTTTCTTTTGTGTTGTTTTATGTAGCTTATATAGATCATTGAGAAAAGACATCTAAAATCTCTAGTATTACACAAAAATGGCTTAGAGTATTAATAAGATTGTCATCATTCCTTTGAGTATATTGATCCTGCTTATGTTTCATTGCTTGAACAGATAATATATCCAATCATGAGGCTTGGCAAGTAAATGTGACCTTGAATATTCGCCCATCCACGGGCACTGGTGTTATATTTGCCTTGGTTTCTGGTAACACAGTGCCCTTTGCCTTGTCTTTGGTGGACTCCACCTCTGAAAAGCTTCAGGTAACTTTATTCTAAACCTTTACGATCCTTGGTTGTTGTTGTTGTATCTGTAAAATGGATATAATGGCAGTATTTACCTCAAAGTGCTATTTTGAAGTTTAAATGAGATAACTGATGTAAGGTATTTGACGCAATCTCTAGCACATCATTAAGGACTTAATAAATGTCCATTATTGTTACTTTTTTGCTGGCTTATTTCCATGGTCTGAACCAAGAAGTAAGGGGAGAAATTGAGAAAACCCATTGCATCTATAGCTAAGATTAAGCACTCACACACAGGCTGCTTAGAGCCTTCCCAGAGCACATAGGGATCCACCCTTGTTCACAATCCTTGAGGTATCATGGGAATTAGTTTGTATTAACACAGTAGAAGTGAGCCTGACTACAATCTATTCTCAGATATTCAGTGCTGAATTATAATGTTTTGTGCTTTCTGGCACACTTAATCTTTTCTCCCATGAGTACATTAGGAAAGACTAGAGAAAGCTAAAAGGAGTCCACTTGGCTTCTTGCTGGCAACTCTGATTTGAAATTAGGAGGAAGAACGGGAAAAAACAAAAAACTCTCGGATAAAAGAAACACGAGAATTATCAAAAGATCTGTATTATTCAGCGTTCTATTAGAGACTGCTAGTTCAGTCCATGTGTCATCTGTAGTGGATTCCAAGTTAAGCAAGGAACTTATTTGTGCCAAGGTTGCCTTGGATGCTCTCTGCAGCTTTAGAAAGAGACACGTAATTGAATAATGCCTGTAGTAATAAAAAGGGGTGCTGTTTGCAACTTAAAGAATGACTTAGGGGAGTTTCTGGTGGCTAATCATAAGCAACCTAGAAAGATCCTGCTGAGTTTTTATCTCCAATCTACCAAGCTTATTAGATTTGGATGTCAGCCTTTTGTTTGTTTTGTTTTTTAAAACAAAATGGAATTCCTATCTTTAACACTATGTTCATGCAGTGGCTTAATTCATGCCGTGTCTTTGGTATTTATTTTATCTTATTGTGTTTGTCTCCATAGCTCCCTTTTTTTTTGCATGTCAGATTGCTTTCTCAAGATTTGTGTACAGTGTTTTGTCATATTATTCCACATACTACTGATCATTATGGAACATTTTCTCAGCTGACCATCGTTAAGTCTTAATGAGTTCAAAGATATGGAATGTATAACAGAGTAACCAATTTCCTCAAATAACCTGCATTTGTGAAGAATAGACTTCAGTTAACACAGATTTCTTAGTTTTGATTTTATTTTCTCTTATGTTAAACACTTCCTCTACACACATATAAGCTGCATGCGTAGATCGCGCTCAACAAATTGAGTAATTTTGTGTATCAGCTGTTTGAAAAGTTCACCAAAATGAATATATTTTCTCTTTTGAGAATCTTCTGGTAAATACTCTGTAATTTACTTCTGGTGATCCTTGGTTTTTCTCTCCCGGAGCTTCTTCATTCACTTTGTTCCAAGTCTATAGGATTGCTTGGGTGGCACAAAAATCCTTTCAGTCTTGCTGGAATGTGCTTAATAAAGCACTTCAAATTTCCATGTCTTTTCCCCAACAAAGAGTAATTCAACTCCTTCCTTTTTCATGTACAAGTTTTGAAGTTAAGAAGGCTTATAAACAGAAAAATATTGCTTAAGATACTATTTTAGGTCCCCATTGTTGGTACAACTCTGTTGGTTATTGAATTTTCAGAATTCACTCTCCATACATTTATATCTTAGCTAAACCTGAAGTTTGTAAAACTAATGCATATTCTAAAATTAAGATTATGATAATAACTAGGGTTTTTTTTCATTGAAACTTGGGGCTCTGTCATACATTTTCTCCTCATTGAATTTCAGTTTTCGAATTTCAAAAACTCAAACTCACTCTTAAGTGGCATTATTGGTGCTTGCTTGCATTGAGTCTTTGCTTGTTTTTTAGGATATCCTTGTATCTGTTGAAAATATGGTAATATCTCGGATAGAGGCTATAAATCTGTGTTCCAGTGAACAATACCATTTGGAACTCAGAGTCAACAGAAAATCCTTGGAGCTGTCAACTCCAGATAGAAAAGATATCATCTACTCTGAAGACCTTCAAAGACAATTTGCCATCTTGGACAAAGCAATGGAAGGCACTGTGGCCACTTACCTGGGTGGCCTTCCAGGTATCTGTTTACTTTTTCTTCAGTTTTAAAAACTGAATATATTTTTAATCAAATTGATGCTATTTTAAATATGTAACTTTAGTAAAAGGGCATCAGAGGGAAAACAGAGTCCCAGTATTCATTACTCTTTTTTTGAGGGCTCATATTGACATTTTATTGGTACATTTTTATTTTTATTTTTTTATGGTGAACTGAAACTTACCAAATTTTTCTTCATTAGGCTATTCTAGCCAGAAAAAATGTACTATTTCATTTTATCCTCTCAGTAGTTTTAATGAATTCAATATTGATTCAATTTATCTATCAAACACCCAATATTTCTTATGAACCTACATCTAGGCAGGCACTAGGGGAATAGTAATTAAAAAGCAGATATGACCTCTGCTGTTATGGCTTTTACAATCTAGTGGCAGGGACAGACACTAAACAAGGGATTAGGAAAATATCAAAAAAATGTAAAATTGTCATAACTTCTATGAGGCAAAATTATGAGTTGCTTTTAAAGACTGAAAATGGGGACTTGTTCTGGTCTGGTTGTGGGGTCCAGAAGCAAGCTCTCTGAAGAAGAGACTAGATATAAGTCTGATATTTGAAGGATTAAATGATTTTAACCAGGTGGTGAGGGTGGGTACTGGCATGGGTATGCAAGTAAAATGGTCCATGTGTGGGAAAAATGGGAAGGGGTTGACCTGCTTGAGGAATATATAGAAGCTCAGTGTGGTGAAGGCATATTGAGCACGAGGGATGGCCATGCAGGATGAGGCTGTGAACTGGGTGGGGGTTGAGGGTAGGAGGTTTGTAGACCTGGTTCAGGGTCCTGAGTCTTATTTTAAGAGCCGTGAAAATTATTTAAAAAGTTTTAGACAAGGAAGTTGTATGCCAGTATTGCAGTTTAGGAAATCCACCATATGGGCCGGCCGAGTGGCACCTTGGTTAGGAGCTGGCTTGGGATGCCAGCTCTGAGCAGCACAGCCCCAGTTCGGATCTCACATGAGGGCCAGTGACAGTGCACCCTCTACAGCTAAGATGGTGAACAACAGCTCGACCTGGAGCTGAGCTGCCGTGAGTTGCCTGCGACGGCATAGGCTGCAGTGGGGCTGGCCAGCAGCAGGCGTGTGCTTTTGTGAGCTGCCATGAGCCACCGAGAGCAGCCATCCAATGGCTGGTGAGTGACTGCCTCACCCAGGAAGAGCACAATGATAATACCAACATGGGCCAGTGAAGCGACATCCTCTACAACTAGATCAAAGAGCAAAAGGACAGCAACTTGTCTGTTCCCCTTCCCCAATTCCCCAATAAAAACTTAAAAAAAAAAAAAAAAGAAAAGAAATCCACTGTGTATAATGGACAGAGATGGACAGGCGGGCGATGGATGAGACGAGTTGGGGGCTCCTGAAGTCCAGATGAAGAAGCAGCATTAATAACAGAAACAACAACTATACTATCATCCATTGGTGCATAATAAACAGTCTGGGAAGTGTTCAGAGTGCTTCAAATATATCAGCTCATTGAATTTTCACAATAGTTCAGTGAGGTAGATGCTTTTATTATCCCTATTTTACAGATGAGGGAGCTGCTGGATTTGGGTGATGGCAGTGGAGACGGTATATAGTAAACAGATTGGAAACATATATGAGAAACAGAATTAATAGGATTTAATGATCAAAAGGCAGGGATAGGATATCTTAAGGAACCTGGCATGAGCAGTAGCTTGGTGATTTCATTTCTCAAGGTGGGAAAATCTGGAGGAAAAGCAGGTTTATCTTTAGCTTAATATTGGAAAATATGAAATTGGCATAAACATTTTACTTTAAATGGCAAAAATTGAGGCAGACATTTCTTTAAAAGAATTTTCAAATACTATTTGCAGGTTATTCTCACGGGGAGAATTCTGAGTTTAATGTCTGGACTTGTTGTAACCTTCATTATATTACATTAATTGATCAGGGACTTCATGTCCTATATAGGGAATTTTTATCTGGGTTTTTGGGGAATAGAAGTAAATAGGCTACAAAGTTTAGATAGATAGATAGATAGATAGATAGATAGACAGACATAGATAGTTAAATTAGTATGATTGATTATTGGGAAGTTAGTTAAGTTAGCAGGAATTAATTTAAATATTAGGAATTATAATTTTATTTGAATGCAATTTTATGCAATCAAACAAACAATGAAAGAGTTCAAAAGAAGTAAAACTGAAAATGTCAGTGGTTCCAGGACTTTGACCACAGCACTAAGGACTTACTTCAGGTAAGATGTATTTAGAAAAAGAGTGAGGAAAAATTAAGGGGAACTGAAAATGGAGATATTAAGAGTGTAAACTATGGGATGAATAAATTATAACTGATATGCAAAATAGGCATGTTAAATTTCATGTTATAAATTAAAAATCAGGGGAAATGGATGATTATGAGTTTTTTTTAAATTATAGGAGCATAATCTATGATGCTCGGCCAGACTTGAAAGGGTTTTCTAAAAAAATGCTATGAGCCCACAGAAAAGTACGGACTTGCTTCACTGTATTGTCAACTTAGAGGTGGAAAATTTAAAGTATATATATTTTTACATAAGATACTGAGGAAGAATAAGGGCTGAAGAATATCCATTGGGAATTAAAAATTCATGGAGAGGAGATGACAAAAAAAGAAAAAAACAATAGAGAGATGGATGTTTTTAAGATGAACCATAGTTCTTAGTAATCCAAGGGTTTACCTAAGTATTAAGTTTGATAAAGAGAATCAAAGTGTAGAAAGGTCCAAAGGCCATAAACTATTCACTGAAGCATTATTAAAATTGTTATTTTTAGAACACCAAACATTACATAAAAATGAATTCCCCATCGTGACCTGTCATTGTATGCTCAGCAAGAAACTATTTCTTTGGAAATTTGCTTTTATTCCAGTAACAATAAAAGAGATATTTATCATGGCATTTAAAAAAGATTTCCAAGTAGTTATAATTTAGAGTTGAAAAAATGATTTAACAATGCTTAAACTGTTGGTGATTTAAGGAGACAATAATGAAGTAGGACATAATAAGTAAGAATATGCATTTTTCTACTCTTCTTTAAATGTGTGTATCTTAAGTTTGGATAGAACTGAGTGTGTTTATGAAATCAGAGGAACTCGTGGATGCTGAATTCAATGCCAAGCACAATGCCTTATATACATAGGAGTCTCTTAATATAAATGTATTAAATAGAATTTCATTATTAACTTTTTCTTTAGGATTGGAATTTGATTGGAACTGGGAAGTCTGAATAATTCCTCTAACTGTAAGCAAATGCGATGCTAAAAGTCTTGGGCTAATATTTTAATATTCTGTTTTTACAGATGTTCCATTCAATGCAACACCAGTGAATGCCTTTTATAATGGCTGCATGGAAGTGAACATTAATGGTGCACACTTGGATCTGGATGAAGCTGTTTCTAAACATAATGACATTAGAGCTCACTCATGTCCATCAGTTTTGTAAAACAACATGAGTACTTAAGGCATCTTTTCTCTGCTGATAATATCTTTTTTCCTGGGTGTAATTATACTTATGTTTCAATAATAGTTGAAGGGTTTTACTTATGATGTGCAGATCTTGATTATTTTATGGTATTTTTTACCTTAAAATTTTAAAAAGGTCCTTTTTCAAGAAAACGAGATTCTCTGGTGATATAAATCACATTAAAAATTCTTACCTCTGTTGCTGTCCAGAAATTAAATAATGAAACACAGAGAGAATTTTAATTTGAAGTTTTTGCTAAAAATGACATTTCTTAATTTTTATGTTTGTAAAAGTAAAATTTAATTTCATCATCATAAACTAGTGTTTAAATATCTATTTTTCTCAGAAGGCAAGGCAGTAAACCCAAACAAAAGTTCATGTGACTAAGTACCGTTGATCATGCCAGGTACTATTTTATGTGTTTTTGTTTCTTCCTAATGAAGGCAGAAGACAGTGGCCTATTAATTTGAATTGAGTGGAAGGCCTTAAAGTTTTATTCCAAAACAGTCCCTCAGGAGGACCAATGTTGGCTTCATCTTTCTTTCACTTGGCTTCACATTTGAAACAGTAGTTTTACTGAATTAAAAAAAACAAGTGGTACACATTTTCATGACAATAGCACAGGAATCTTGCTGATTAGTATTTGGACTCTGTGAGGATGAGATACTAAATTGTGTTGGGATGTGTGTGGATACCTGGGAAGGGGACGTTCCTTCAGTTTGGCTGTGTGGATCACAAAAGTCTAGATTAGAAAGGGCAGAACCTAAGGATGGAAAGAAGGAATAATATGGAATTTAATTGTTTTCCTTGAACTCAACTTTAATTACCAGAGTAGGTTGCCAGAATGTGCTTGTTGAAGGACAAAAGGAAGTATGAAAACTAGAACAGACTTTCATCAAAGGACAACCACAGAGGGACACAGTTAATATTGTGTCTTTGTAATGTGTCTTTGAAGTAGGTAAGATTGCTACCTACTAGCTGGTAATGCATTTCAAGTGGCAGTTTTATCACTCCTCAACCTGCCAATCACATTAGGCATGTATCAGATGTTTCACTGAATTTTAGAAAATAAATTTTTTTCCACTATAGATATTTTACATCATGTAAAACATAATAAATTGGTGTATATTTTTAAAATGTATGTGACTAATGTCTATATTCTATTAAATCTTTGACTAGAACATAAAATTATATAACATATGTGTAACTCTACATGCAACACAGTAGTTCTTTAGTTGAATATTTGATGAATTATTATGGCTATTAGACTCCAGCTCATAAAGGGAAGAAAAGCAAAAGTAACATGTATTGAGTATTTGATGTGTGCCAGAAATTGTGCTAGATCATCTCACTGAATGTAATTTCTCTCCCAATTGCCACCATGTAGTGTGGGTGATGAATTTCAGCAAGCAACTACTGATAATTGTGTGGATGTAAAAAAGCAAGGAAACAGAAAAACTAAACGTATATAAAGAGGAAAAATAAAGAAAGGAAGAAAGGGAAAAATGAAGTTTTGGCAGGGAGAAGCTCTCTGATTCTCATTTAATTATATCCAAATACACTCAGCTGTAGGGATCAATTCCACATTTCTCATCAGAAATCAAATACCTTCCAACATGCATTAATCTTCATAGAGGCTCCAGAGACTCATTTATAAGTTTCATCTATCGTTGAGATGAGCTCACATATGGCTTAGAGTTGGTAGGGTGAGAGAGGGGGGGGTGAGGGGTTGTCTAGACCTGAGGCTAAGAATCTTTCATTTGATCTTTGATCTTGATCTTTGCCAAGAAATATAGATTCCTACTTTTAAAGGGTTGGTAGAAAACAGTGGTTTCTTGAAGGCCAAGTAACATGTTTGGTGCTATTTTGAGCTTTGTGTCATGAGAAAATCCAAGTGACAAGGCCATTACAGAGTCCACTAGAACTTGCTATTTTCAGAGATAGGTTATGGATCGGTAGAAATAATGGTTAATTTGTGAGAAAAGTTATTCACCTCAGTTCCCCTGTCTGATATTGTAATTCTAGTCTCAGTCCCCATGAGTCTTATAAAGTATTTCCAATTTTCTTTTCATTCTGGAACTGGTATTATTGCTGGAGAGAGGACTATTTTTCTATATTTGTTTAATTATTGCCTTATTTCTTTTGGAAATCCCTTATGCCTTTAGTCTCTGCGGTCAGTACAAAAGACTGGGATATTTGAAATAAGTTTATTTCAGATTTCTTGATATTGCTATTAACGATATGGGTTTGGGAGAAGACAGGGCCACTAGATCCTCTAGGGGAAAGTGTGATAAATTTCTAATTTATTTATTCCACAACAGATATTATCAAGAACCTCCTCTGTTCTTGATATGCAGAGTCTCAGGTGGTAGAATATCTGAAGAGCTAAGCGCCACAGAATAGGAGGTGATAGTACACATATCAGCCTGTGGGAGTCATTCCTGTCCTTGGAGTTACAAAGCAGGTTCTTTCAGGTCGTACTAAGAAATTGAAGCAATAAAACTTATGATCATTGCTCTTATATTAGTTTGTTCCCTGCAGACGAGACTGATTTGATAGAGATCTTGCACATGGGTTACTTGCTATACCAGGCTTCAAGCGTTCACAGAGAATTTATATTTGAAAACTGGATCTTCTCCAAAGGAAAAGGCATTGGTCAGAGGTTCACCCAGTGATGCACTTGGGTTCAGTCCCAGCTCGTGGCTGTCTTGTGTTCATGTTCAGAGTGTAAAGGTGAAGGGCAGTGACATGGGTCAGCATCCTGTGAGGCTCTTTTTTTGGGTACATATTAATATAAACACTGCAAGGCCGGAGTACTAACTCAGATTGACACTGAGTTAAAAGATGGAACCAAGATATGTGAAGGCAAGAAAGTCAGACTTAGAGGGCAACTGAGCACGGGGAGGTGTGGAACAAACAGGACACCGCTGAGGCTGGGAAGCATATATGGGAGGATGAGCCGTAATTACCACTGCAATGGTTCGGACCCACGTGGAATAGCATTTACTTTGTGAGTAAGAATAGCGTTTACCTTGTGGGTAAGAATAGCATCCAGTGAACTCATTTCTGCCTCCTACAACGACTTCCCACAACAATCCCACTCCCAAGAAAACCCTAATGTAATGAGAGAAATAGTAAATAAAATCTGCTTGTGCTAGTGAGAAATCCTCTTTCCTGCTAACATTTCAAATGGTGGAATCTGAAATCTCATTCTGTAGCTAGTCTCCAGATGGAAAAACAACTTGGTACATCTGATCCTCCTTTAAGTAGATTTGAAGAGAAGGACATTGGGCCAATATTTACCTGACGTAGGAAGAATCTAACATTATTATGGAGTTCCCAGATAATAAATAAATAGATATAAAATAAATTATGTAAATATAAATAATACATATAATAAACAAATATAAATGTAATAAATATTAAAATGTAATTAAAGCCATATTGAACTCTGGGGCTGAGGCTGGAGCCTTCAGGGATGAGTATCTTCCTGAGCTAACGGCATGTACAAACTAGCCCAAAGGACTAACAGCTGGCTGTTCTGGAAAATTGACACAGCATTAGCCTTCTTTGTCCATGCAGTTAGCAAGTTGCTAAGCCGGATTCCATCCCAGGATGTCTGCTTCAAGAGTTCATGCTCCAAGTAGAAACTGTACTGCCCCTATATTCTTACTAGTTATCCCACCATTTAGTAAATGTTATATTGGAATGAACAAATTCTGTCTCCAGCTCTACCTACAACCTGCTGTGTTACTGAATCTCAGTGAATATTATCCATTTAATGGTTCTGAAGACAAATGTGATATTATTTAATTCAATTAAGCAAATGCTGATAATGACCCTGAAAACTTACACAATGAGAACTCTGATACTGTCCTAGGAAAATGACGGAGAAAATGTCCTCATCCTGCCATCAACAAATTTACGGTTTAAGGGATAGCAGACAAATGGACAAGCGATGAAAATATGAGCTCGAATTTGGCAATAGCAGCAACCAAGAAATAAAAGCTTGCAGGAGGTTATGGGGAGGAATAAATGGATTTCAAATGGAAGCTTAGTGAGGTGCTGTTTGAATTAGGCCCGATAAGATAGATAGGAATTTCCATTAGTTTCCCTGCTTCCAAAGCCTGTTGCCCACAGTGTTTTCAGATGATGTCTCACGCAGGGATCTTATTTCACTATAATCCTCAAAACTTCCTTTGTTTATCTATTGATTATTGCATGAAGTACATATGATTAATCCTGGCTTTCAAGGACTTTCATCGTGACACTAGTGGATCTCGACCCAAGATGCTTATTAGATTCACTGGCCCCGTCCCAGACAACTAAATCAGCGATTCCCACAGGTAACTGGAGTAAGAAGCCACAGATCTAGCTTTTGGGCAACTCAAGCCTCATGCACTCCCGTCCCCACTCCTTTTGTCTCCTGTGTGCATGTGAGTGTGTACACACACACACATACACACACACACACAACAGGACAAAAGAAAAAATACAGATAAAAGGATAGTGAGGAATGTGTGTGTGTGCATGTGCAGTGTGTGTGTGTGTGTGTGTGTGTGTGTGTGTGTGTTTGTATGTGTGTACACGAAACTAGGAGAAAAAAAAGAAAAAAAACAAGGATAAGAAAATAGATTCTGTGAAAGATTTTGGTGGGAGGTTGATACTGTAATCAGAACTGTGAGAGCTTTTAAATCTACTGCCATACAAGGATCCCAAGCATCATTGGCTATTGCTGGCATATCAATAGTCATCTAGAAATACAAATGTGCAACTTCTGGGAGTGCAGGAGAGAACATCTGGTAGCATGCCAAATCGACTAGCTTATTAAGACTACTGAGTTAGAGAGAGTGCCGTATCTATCTGATTCCATACAGGAAGAAGCTTGATTTAATTGCACCCTTTGGTAGAACCAATGATTAAGGTGATGCTTTAGTGACCTTCCTCAATATGAGCTCAATACCTCCTTGGAAGGACTTCTCCCAATTTCAAACATTCTTCTGACTTTCATAGAGCCCAAGAAATAAGTAGAACAATTAGTCTGGGAAAGTCAAATGTTTTTTATTTTCTGCAAGCACCAAAAAATTCCAGAATTTCCCCAAAGCTCAGAATTTGTTGCTGAACTTGCTCTTGAAAGGCTTTGCCAAGTGCCTACACAAAGAAAAGTAGTAGTTTTCAAAGAAATTTTTCTTTCATGCCAGGCCACTTTGAGCTGCACCCTCACACTCCCTGGTAACTGTACTTTACCCTCTGTTGTGTAAAATACTCTCTGGAAATGTCTGAAAAGACAAAGGATCCAAAGATTCAAGCACTAACTGTTATTTCACTCATCAGTCAATCTAGCCTTAGAAGAGCATTGCGCATGAAGCATGGCATCCAATCATTCTTAGAAAGCAAGGATGTCTCTTTCCCTCCCTCCCTCCTTCCTTCTTTTTCCCTTTCTCCCTCCCTTCCTTCCTCTCTCCCTCTCTTCCTTCCATTCTTCTTTCCTTCTTTCCTTCTTTCCTTCCTTCCTTCCTTCCTTCCTTCCTTCCTTCCTTCCTTCCTTCCTTCCTTCCTTCCTTCCTTCCTTCCTTCCATTCTTCTTTTCTTCCTTCCTTCCTTCCTTCCTTCCTTCCTTCCTTCCTTCCTTCCTTCCATTCTTCTTTTCTTCCTTCCTTCCTTCCTTCCTTCCTTCCTTCCTTCCTTCCTTCCTTCCTTCCTTCCTTCCTTCCTTCCTTCCTTCCTTCCTTCCTTCCCTCCTTCTTTCCTTCCTTATTTTGTTCCTCTATTGATGAAGACTGAGCCTTAATGGCCCTCATTACTGTAGAGCTACTGATATAATAACATAGACTCTTCTTGATAGTCAGATTGTCCACCCCAGTGAAAAACTACTTGTGGTAGCCAAATAAGACTGCAATTGCACATCAATGTGGGAAGACTTCTGAGAAGACTTCTGATTACCTTCTATCTTCCAAGCAGAACTTTCTAGGATATGCAATAAAGGGGAAAAAACCAGTAAGATCACTGTTCTCAAACCTCTTATTTGCTTCATAATCATCACAACCTTCCAGTTTACTTCCTAACACATAGAACCTGAGACCTATTATGTCCAATGACTGTAGAGGTGTTGGGAAGGCAACAGTAAATTCACTCATTCAACAACTATTTGTGGAATATACAGTATGTCAGATACTATTCTGGGCACCTGGGTTACATAAGCAAATAAAACAGACAAATACCTTTGAACCTATGTACAAATAAGGTCATGGGAAAGAAGGAACCTTAGAGGTCCAAGCCAGAAAGTAAAAGGGTTTTCTATGACTTTTCATATCATGTTTTCATTTAAATCAACTTTTACCTTAGTATCAAGCTAACAGATTCCAGGTTACTTTTTTTATTTTAAAGATTTTTATTGGGGAGTTGGGGGGATGGGAACAGTGCTAGGGAATTGGGGAAAGGGGAACAGACAAGTTGCTGTCCTTTTGTTCTTCAGTCTAGTTGTGGAGGACGTTGCTTCACTGGCCCAAGTTCGCACCATCATTTCGCTCTTCCCGGGTGAGGCAGATCAGTTGCCGGCTTCTGGACAGATGCTCACGGTGGCTGCTGGCCACTCACGCTGGCTGCTGGCTACACACGGTAGCCCATGGCAACCCATTGCCACAGGGACTGCAGTCTCCGCCGTCGCCGGCGACTCATGGCAGCCCAGCTCCAGGTTGAGCTGTTGTTCAGCATCTTAGCTGTAGAGGGCAGCGTCACTGGCCCTCATATGTGGGATCCGAACGGGGGCCCTCTGGCGTCCCAAGCCAGTTCTTAACCATCGCACCACTCAGCCGGCCCCAAGTTACTTTTTACTATTAACATTCAAAAAGAAAGAAAGAAAGAAAGACGAGAGAGAGAGAGAGAGAGAGAGAGAGAGAGAGAGAGAGAGAGAGAGAGAGAGAGAGAGAGAGAGAGAGAGAAAAGAAAAGAAAAGAAAAGAAAAGAAAAGAAAAGAAAGAAAGAAAGAAAGAAAGAAAGAAAGAAAGAAAGAAAGAAAGAAAGAAAGAAAGAAGAAAGAAAGAAAGAAAGCAGGCTTATGTGGGTCTGGAATTCAAATAGAAACCTAAGCAGTAGGGCAAGATAATACCACTGAAATGTGGTCTTTAAGGCTTTGTGTGATACCGCCACGGTTACAGAGTTCACTGTTGGCCTAAGTCTGTCCATTTTCTCTTTGTTCAGCAAATCAGTTTAGAGCAGCGGTTCTCAACCTTCCTAATGCCGCAACCCCTTAATACAGTTCCTCATGTTGTGGTGACTCCCAACCATAAAATTATTTTTGTTGCTACTCTATAACTAATTTTGCTACTGTTATGAATCGTAATGTAAATACCTTTTTGTTTTCTGAGGGTCTTAGGCGACCCCTGTTAAAGGGTTATTTGACCTCCAAAGGGGTCGCGACCCACAGGTTGAGAACCGCTGGTTTAGAGGTTTAAGAAGCAGCTATCAAGAGAGTATTAGATAGGTGTTATAGACTGAAGCTCCCCAAAATGTATATGTTGAAGCTTTCACCCCAATGTGACTATATTTGAAGATACGGCCTCTAAGGAAGTATTTAAGGTTAAGTGGGATCGTCAGTGCAGGACTCTGATCCACTATGACTGGTGTCCTTGTAGGAAGAGAGAAGGACACCTGGGATGCATACACACAGAGGAATGGCCATGCGATGCCATACTGAGAAGGCAGTCATCTGTAAACCAAGGAGTGAGGCCTTAGGAAAAGCCAAACCTGCCAACACCTTGGTCTTGGACTTCCAGTCTCCAGAACTGTGAAGAAACAAATTTCTCTTGGTCAAGCCATCCAGTGTTTTATTATGGCAGCCCTAGCAGACTAATACAGCAGGTGGTAGATTTATTGGGATAAACACCCATGAAGGGAAAAGGGGAAGAGAGCAGGAATGGGTAGGGAGAATATTCAGATAGCCATGTAGGCTCACACCACTGAAAGGAGAAAAGGAAGTAGGTTGAGAGAAGTGTTTCATAGCTCAGGGCAGTTCTGAGAAAGTTTTGGCTAGGTTGATGTGGATTTCTTTAGAACGTTTGCCCATCAGAAGAGTCCTGCATCAGACACGAGTGGCCTGGCGTAAGTACCCTTATCATCCTTAGTGAGTGTCTGGCAAGCAGCCCAGATGGATGCGGAGGGGTAACAGCTGGGGCTGTCAATAAACTATGTCTCCAGGAGCAGGTTCTCTTGAAGGTGGTCTAAGCAGCAACTTCCATGTTTGCCATAGTCAGCTTATTAAAAAGTCCTTCATATTAAACAAAATTAGACTCTCCACACTTAACAGTAAATACTCCTCCATTGCTGACACAAATGAGTTAGAACTCCATTAGTTGCAATAGCAGAAATGCAGTTGAAACTATCTCAAACAAAAGAAGAACTTTTGGAAAGGTATTTGGTTGATTTACGGATTTCAAGGGCTTAAAGACTATTCCTGAGGGTTGGATTGCAGTGGCGAACTAAGGAAATTCCCTCATGTTGTGTTTCATGGCTGTTTCTCTCTGAGCAACTACAGTTTGATCTAAAAATACATACTGGTTTCCTCAATTCTTTAGCTGGGACATTACAGAACATGGCTGCCAACCATTTCTGAATTTACATGTTCATGTCAAATACAGCTCGAACGTGGCAGAGTAATAATCATGTTTATCTTCTAGTCCCAGTTCCAGAATTCCAAAGGAAAGATCTGATTGGCCAAGCCTGGGTCAAGTGTTCAATACTGAATCAATCAACAATAGTATGAAGGCAAAGTGGGCTTACATTAGACCAGTGGTTCTCAAACTTGCAGTGAGCTCACCTGTGTACCTTTAAAAATACTGACCATCACCTTCTCTCCTTAAGAAAAGTAACTTATTCTAGTAATAGATCTTTTATACCTTATACAAAATAATGTTTGTATAAAAAAATGAACTAAATATACTTTTCATATAGAAAATAAAAGTCCGGAAATTTGTATGCTTCTAAAACAAACCAAACTTTAAGCATGAAAGACTGACTGATAACTCTTTCTAAAGAATCTTGTTTAATTTTTAAGGAAATGCTATTTTGGCAGTGGGAGCTGCTGAGGCAAACTCTTCTATAGGTTTCATACTGTGCCTGTTAGAGCTCTTTAAAAAATGTGAAAAAAAAACAACCCAACCCTTGTTGTATTAAAATATCACATTTTCTCTTGAATTTATCTTTATATGGGTTTAGAGAGTCTTGGTAAAACTTGTTTAAATGATTGGTTCTTTGCAAATTATCACACTTTCTGATTTTATTGCTCTATTAGGTCATACTAGAATTTTGGAATATAAACAATTGCTCTCTGTAATATTGCATAAGCATATCTCCATGGATCTCTAGATGGACAGGGTTATGTTGCTGTTAAAATTGTTGTGATTCCTTTTTAGCTTACTAGGAACGCAACAATGGGGTTTTGAAGATTTTGGTATGTAGACAGAAACAAATAGCTCAAATCTCCTGTTGACAAAAGCTGCAACTAGAAAGAAATTACTTTAAATATTCTCCTAAATGCTAATGTTCTAAAATTAGAAAAGACAAAACAAACAAAAACAAATGTCTGTATTTCTCCTACAAAATATAAATACAATTTTTGGTGACTTATGTACTTTATAGCAGTAAGATCCCATTCTAATACTGTCTTGAATTGTGTATTATGATTTTTGTGCTTTTAGACTGACAGATCTATGAGTCTTAGCTAAATGATTTATAAAGTAGACACCACAATATTTCAGAATTCACCAATTCTACTGAGCTAGAAACCTCACATTTCAGACATTACTTAAAAAAACACCTTTCTTTTGTTTAAAATTATAAATATTATACATGTTTTGTGTAAAAGATTTAGAAATCTGTACATTTATAAATAAATAAACATTGTTAACTGTATGGTGCTTTTTAGTTGAAATTGTGGGTGAAAATAAATGTTAATTTAAAAATTTGACAGATATTGCAAATCTCCTCCAAATTTCTATACCAATTTCTATTCTCTCAAAATTCATATGACTATCCTGTCTCCACTGCCTCAACAATAGTTGATATTGGTAACATTTTTAATGTTTTGTTAACCTGGTGAGAAAAAAATTGGTAGTTTATTGTATTTATTTGCATTTTACAGATAACTAATAAGGTTGAGCAACTTTGTATGTATTTATTGGAATTTTATATTGTTTTGTTTTGCGAGAGAGATTTGCTTGTTTGTTGCATATTTTGCTTTTGGATGGATTGTCTTTTTCAATGAAGCCTAGGAGAATTTTATATATTATAGATGTTACATATCAGCTGTTGTTTATCTTACATGCCATCAACTCACTGAATGTTCTATTTTATTGGAATATCTTTCAGTGGATTTTTTTGGTTTTTTAGTATTTTTTACTATTGCTAAAATAACATTTTTCCTTCTCTGTATACTATAGTTAATTTGTTTTTTCTTATTACATCAGCTAGAGCTTCCCAAATATTATTACTAACAGACACTTTTGTATTGTTCTTGATTTTAATGGGGTTACTTTTGGTATTTCACCATTATGTTGAAATTTACTGTTGATTTCTAAAGACATTACTCATCAATCTACTTATATTAATAAATTAATGATCAATAATACTTCCTATTTTTCTATTTTTTTGCAAATTGCTATTTGAAGCTAATCATATATTTTATCAGTGTCTATTGAGATGATTTTTCTCTCCTTTAATATACTCTAGTACGTTACATCAACAGATTTCCTACTATTGAACTATCCTTGTATTCCTCAAATAAAAGGTTCTTATTTATAGTATAAGAGTTTAGACAATTAAGTTCGCAAACTCATCCTAGAAAAAGTGCTACATAACTCATTGCTGAATGTCACTATGGTCTCCTTCAAAGTACTCCTTTAGGGAGGCTATGCAACGATGCCAGTGCCTAGTCCATCCTTCAAAGCAATTTTGGAACTCTTTTTCTGGAATGGCCATCAGAGCTGTCGTCGTATTACCCTTGATATCCTGAATGCCATCAAAATGTCTTCCTTTCAATATTTCTTTTATCTTCATGTAAAGAAAGAAATCATTGGGGTCCAGATCAAGTGAGTAGGGAGGGTGTTTTAATAGTTATTTGTTCACTGACTAAAAACTCCCTCACAGACAGTGCCGTGTGAGCTGGTGCATTGTCGTGATGCAAGAGCCATGAATTGTTGGGGAAAAGTTCAGGTAGTTTTCATCTAACTTTTTCACGCAGCTATTTCAGCACTTCCAAATAGTAAACTTGGTTAACTGTTTGTTCAGTTGCTACAAATTCATAATGAATAATCCCTCTGATATCAAAAAAGTGTTAGCAACAGTGTTGCAACAAGTTCATGAACTTAATTGTCAGACTTCCTATTGTGACATTTCTATATTCAAAAGTGGGATAAGTGTAGATATTTTTTCTTGTTTCTATTTTTGTCCAATTTTGTTATTCAGGTTATGCTAGTTTGAAGAATGAATCCAAATCTTGGGATGTAAAGGCCTGGAAAGATGAAGAGATTAAGGATCACGATGAAAAAGACAGGGAAATGATCATATGTGTTTGAAAGGATTATGGCAGGTATATTAGCTTGTTGGGGATGCTAAACAGAATAGCACATGCTGGTTAGTTTAAAATACAATTATTGTCTCATAGTTCTGGAGGCTACCTTCTAAGGGCTGTGGGGGAGGGTCTGTTCCAAGAAAAGGGTAAAATTTGAAAACCTTGAAAGATACATTTATTCTATGTTTTCACCATTGCAATTTTCACCAACACCACTAGAACATGCATTCAGATTTATTATGGTGCAAAAACAGAAATGCTGCTCCATTAAGTACTCACGTTAATGTTCATTTAACAAAAGACCTAGATTCTGACTCTCATAAATTATGTATGGCAAGGGACTTAGGAAATTATTAACTAGCATAATTCATTTAGATGTGTTTCCTCTGAAAGCATTAAAATATCTTTGTTGCTTCCTGCAGAAATTATTTTAAAGCATTGATATATGTGGTTCTCCTGTGTAATTTTCAGATAGCTGATTGTGTGGTTTAGGAAGTTAAAAAGACTAAAATTTCATATTCAACTTGGACCTCATTTGTTAACCATAAATTCGTTCAAATAAAAATTCTTTTCCATGATCTAGTCAATTATATAGGCAGTTATTATTTAATGCTTTGTTCTTCTGTTTGTTTGTTTTTTAATTTTTAAAATCCATTTTATTAAAAACAAATATAATACCTCTTTGGGTGGGCAGAATGGGAGGTACTAAATAACTCAAATATTAAATAAGGAAAAAAATCAGTTTTAATTAATAAAGCTATGTTTCTGAAAGTAGTCTTATCTACTTTATTACTACTTACATTTAATATGCCTGAGTAGAAACTGGAAAACGTTAGGCTATTAGATCTAGAAAAGTGGTCTCATGACCATGTTGAAGCAAAGTCAGGAAAATAACATATATTTCAAAATTATTCTAGGGATTCTCTATTACTCTGCATTCATGGGACTACTCAGTAATACTACTAATATAAGAACTATTTAGCTCTATTAATTGCATAGTAAAAAAGTATACCAAATCAAATGTATGTTAGGCTTGAGAAAAGCTCAAAATATTTATGAGTTGTTTCAAATTCAATAATATGATTAGATGTTTTTCATTTTTGTTCTTAACTTAGATTTTAAAGCAGCACTTTGCTTCCACTTTCTCTCCACTTAATGCTTTCAGTTTAGTACATAAAACCCATGGTAACTAGGGACAAATGTGACACATTGCTATATGTCCTCAGTTCCTTTCCCTGGCTCCTTTTTCATCACCTGCAAAATTCTTCAGGCATAGGATGAAGAATGAATCCTCACAGTAGACAAAAGGGGTGAGTCCTGTTAAACGAATTTTAACAACACACTAAGTACTTCCCTGGCCACTAATTGCTTTGTTTAACATTCAAGTTCTCTAGAGGGTGTCCAAGGTCCTTCATAATCTTTCCTCCTCCTGCTGTCCCCAGACATCATTTCTATCTCATTATGTCGGTTACTTAGTGGTCCTTCATAGGTTCCACATGTAATCCATATGTCTTCATCATTTTGCTTTGGCCTATGATTTTTTTCATTCCACAAACAGAGAGCCCTACCCACCTTTATTCAGACTTTCCCAAATCTCCATTCTCCCTTGCAGCACTTAATCACATTTGTATAGACTTTCATGTATCCTGTTTATTTACAATATGTACTTCCATGGACTGTAATTTTTATGAAAGGAGGGGCATTACCTGTACCCCAGTACCTGGCATTTGGTAAGCTATACATATTTGTTGAATGAATAAATAAATAAATAAATAAATAAATAAATAAATAAATTCTATTGTTTATATCGACTTGCTTCACTTCCTCTCCAACTAGGTTGCAAACGTTTTATGTATAGAGAAAATGTCAATTATTCTTTTTATTCACAGTTGCTTCCGGACAAAATACCATTGACTACATGGATACTTGAAAAATCCAGGCTCATTAAAATTAGGAGGCACCATTAAGGTCAAAGGAGCACAGGAATGAGGTAAAAAAGAACGAAGCTTGAGGGGTGGGGGTGGGAGGTCATCACTTTGTGAGGGGGTAAATGTCTAATCATTGTGTTGTTTGGTACACCTGAAACTAATATTAAAAAAAAATTAAAAAAAAATGAAAAGAATGTAAATTTTAGTAAGCACTGTTTTTTAGCATGCTGAGATGAGCTATAGTGTGCCTCACCATTATCTCGTCCAGAAGAGAGAATAACTCAACAATGAAGTTTTTTGGAGCTGAGTGTTTGTAGCGGAACATTTGCAGGAGATAAAGGGAAACACTGAAGGCTTCTATGTTTATGTTCTGTCTATAAAGATGCAAGAAAGAGCTGTCCCTACTCCAGTCCACAGCAGGATGATTTAGGGGAAAAGGCCTTGCACTATAAAGAGATATTACCATGGAAGAAAGACATTGACATGCGAAGATGCATCCTATTTTCCTCCTCATTCTTGGAATTTCATGTCCCAGGCAAAACAGATGACTCTTATTACTATATAGCAGCCCGCGCCACAAATCTTGTCAGAACTGTCTCAAAGGAAATCCTCAACTTTTATATCAACCTGGACACGTCATTTTCTTTTTCAGATACTCTTACAAAGAAGTGTTTCATCATTATTTTGACATCCTTGGGAATAATTCAAATGAATTCTACTCAGTCACAAAGACAAAACCCTCCAGCTATTTACATTTAGCAGACCTGATTTTTTTCCTTTTCTGCTTAAAAGCCCGATATCCAACGATATTTTTTCCTTTTGTGCATTTTATATTTTTGCCTGCAATACTGCTTTTTCTCTCTGTCTACTTTTGAAGATACACTCATGTTTCAGTCTTCATTTGTTTCATGTCAGTAAGGTCAAAGCAGAACGGTAACACATTTGGCAGAAAATGTCATAGTCTTTGAGCGTCCTACTCTCTTCCTTCCTATTGTCTCACACTAACCTTGATTACATGCTTTCCAGGCTCTCACTCACTTTTGCTCACTTTTTTTTAAATTGAAATAAAGTAGACATAACATATAATTAGCCATTTTAAACTCCATCTCTACTCAGTACATTTTTTTTTAAATTCATTAGGGTATCTATTTGCTAGGTCATTTTTTTCTTCTTTTCTCTCATATACAGACATCCTTCTTTTCTACTTAAAGTCATCAGAACAAACTTATTTTATGTAAAATTATCATAAACTTATGAACATATTGTAGAAAGTCACTGTGTTAAGTAGAAGGAAGTTATAGTGGTGACAGGTTAAGAGCCAAAGTTTAGATTTACAGTTATGTTATTTATGATTTTATATCTATTGCTAATTTTATACCTTTTTAATTTAATGAGCAACTTGTAGGTGCTGTTCAATAGAGAAGGGAAAAAAGAAAAGTAAATTAGATTTGTCCCACAAAGTTGATTAAATTTTATAATCTGAGATAATATGTTTGAAAGCACTTGGAATTTCTTAAAACAATATAGGAAACAATAGAGTTTAAATGATCAGATTTCCCTATACTCTTAAAGGCAAAAATCTCATCAGCTCACGTAATGCTTTCTAAAGTAAGAGAGGTCATTAACCAAATTGCAGTTCTCTATAGGTCTTACTATATTTAAACTTCAGTAATATTTTATTTCTGGAAAAAAAAAATCCATTATGGCTTTACAAGAAGAACTTTCATATTTAAATCCTGGATCACTCCTTTACCAACTTGTGTTTTTGATTTCCATGTTCTGGCCTTGAAATAAATTTTTTAACTGATAAAATAGAAATCCATTAAAATATTCTCATTTTCATCATGATTTGAATGAGTTACCCATCCCTCAGTATTAGAGGTGATATTGAAAATTAAGTAGAAGAGAGTTTGAACGAAAGTTTGATTTGGTACTTCTGAAAATAGATGCAAATCATCTAAGTGAGAAAAGTACAGTGTTGAGCTATGTGTTTAATATTTCCAATTTAAATTGCTCTGATTCACTCCATGTGTGCTCTTAAACTTGTCTATTCATGTACACAGTTTTTTTTTGTTTGTTTTTTTAGTCAGATAAAAAAGGCACTATGGTTATATCATTTTAACTGTAACTTGTGATTTTGGAAATAATTACATAACTGACACAACTTTGAAGAGTTGATAGGCCTTTTATATAAGCTATCCAGAATATTCAACAGATTAAACAGTTCTGAAATGGGAAATGTTATTTGCTGCCTGAGGTTTTCTCAGCTATGCTGACTTGGTTCTCCCTTCAAACACTCTGAGCGCTGCTGGTAGATAAGTGCCTGGCTAGATCTATGGCGTGAGGTTACTACAGCTAACTCTTTCTAGGCTCTTTTTGATAAGAAGAAGGTTCTCAGCATGAACTAAATGCACCAAACAGCACATCCTATCTCTTTTGGGACTTTTCACGTTTCAAATAAACGGGAACGTGCTTAGTTTACCACATGATGGCGCCACATGAATGCCTTATAAAGAAAGCAAGCTCCAAAAAGGCTTGTTTTCAAGCTGTATAAATAATGTAACACCCCAAATTATCTGTTTAAAACAGGAACATGACCTAATCTGGTTCTCTTATTTTACAAAACATTGTTCATATTAAGAATATTGTCAAGTTATGCTCTTTATATTGAGGTTTGCCCCTTCTCCACCATAGACTAATAGAATTACTAGTAATCGGTGATGGATGTTAAAGGCATTGTTGTTTCGGCTTTATTTTTAGTGAAAAGAATGATTAGAAATTTCATTTCTATAAAGTGTTTTTTTCTCTTGTATTATTCTCAGGACATCCAGCAGAGGTAAGTAATAAACTAATTATCATTTTTAAAATGAACTGTTTCCTAGATTTTAAAATTTCAGGATAGGTGAGAAAGAATGAAGCTACCATTTAGAAGGGGACAATTTTGAGAGTGATAGAAATTTTGTTCACCAAACTGACAGAAAACCAATGAGAAAAAGTATACATACTTTCAAGAGATAAATGAGACAACAGAAACTGAGATGAATTTGATTATTTACATTAGAGTTAGACCTCATATTTTATTTTCTACTCATAAAATGTGGGGTTTTAAAAAAAGAACAGCATTCCTATTTGTTCATTTATCAGCCACATTTCATGTGACATCTTATTTCTTTTCATTGTTGTATTTTCAGGCAACTTATTAATTTGAGGTTTTAAAAATGCTTTAGTCACTTCATCCTGCATCAGATAATCTCACTGTTCCTGAGTTGATTATACATCAAACAGTCCCATATCCTGTTTTATTCATTATTTGACCCCACTTGACTTTATGTGTTTCCTCAGCCTCCTTGGATGATAGAAGTCAATTACTGATATGAATTCCTCTAAATTTTCCTTAAATCTTTCCACAGTGGAAATTAAGCACAGAACTCCTAGTTGTCGTGGATGCATCTGAGAATGGACAACTACCGATCTGTTTCCCTTGCTAATTTCCTTGGATGTGTAAATTCTACTATATGCACAATCACAGAGGTTGTTTATTAAAAGGAAATCTTGTCTCTTCTGATTTCAACTTTTGGGTAAGTCCATTCTCTGTTTAGCTTACTGCCTTAAATAACTTTTGGATGCAGAACATCAAAGCTACAAAGAAAGAACACATATATAACAAATAGCATCTTTTTGCTCACCTCCTTTCCCCTCCTCACTCACCCTTCCCTTTCTCATTCTTCCTTCCCTCTCCCCATCTCTCCTCCTTTACTTCTAAATTTGGAATTCTAGGTTCTCAAAACCAGACAAGTACAACAAGGAATAGAGGTGGGGGGTGGGGAGAACAAACAATTGTCAAATTACAACCTCAAGGAACACAATAATATATATCAACCTGAAGTTATTTTGGACTAGATTGCCTGGTTGTTATAGGTACATGCAAACCGTATGTAAATAAACTTATGACCTACTTACATATTGATCTTGGAAGTCATAACTAACTTCCTAAATGCTGCTCAATCTATCATGAAATTTCTCTGTCCTCAGCATGAAAGATTATCCCTATTAAAAATAACATCAATATTTTCATTTCTATAGCTTTAAATAAGGAGCCAAAATAAGCATTTGTGAATTGTTGCTTCATCCTGTCATCCTCATCTATTTGGCCACGATAATTATACTACTGTAACCAGCTTGAATTCTCTTTTAGTTCTAATTCTAAAATGATCCCAGTTACTATGATGAATATGTGTTTTTATGGAACTGGCTTCATTTCCTCATCCTCAGGATTGGGTGATTGTGTTTCCTCTCTGGATGAATTAGAGTGGTATATTTGAGATTATATTTCATTAGTTTTATTGCTGCTTGTTAAAGTTTTATTATCCTCTCTGTTTTATATTTCAGGCTTGCAACACTTGCCAGCAGTGCTAAGTGACTTGATATACATGAATCATAACTTTGTGACCTAAGAATATGCTCTCTGCAAGTATAATGATGTCTTAGAAGTGATACTTTATAATGCTATTAAATGTCTGCATTCACAGAATAGCTATCTAAAATTAAGGAACTTTATTTCAAATTGTCTTACATCTAAGTTAAAATATTCCGCATGTCTCTTAAGAGGTAGGTGGTACATCATATGCTTTAAATAAGAATTCATGCATACTGTATGATTTTCATTTATTTCATGGAACTGTTAACTACTACACAATTGTAATTCAATAATGTCTTTGAAGCAAACTAGCACTTGGGTAAAATCTGAAACTACTTGGTGCTACTTACGTCCATATCTCTTTACTCAACTGAATAAATAGTTGAGTAGATATAAGGATAGTTACACATCAATTAATTGTAGTAGTACTAGACAGGTTGAGGGTTGAGTAGGGAGTATGTTAGAATATTCTAACATGTTCTACCATAATTATAACCCCTATTCCTCTGAACTCACTATACTGTGCTTTCTTGTTCTGTAAATGGTGATTAAGAATGTTGCACTTCCTGATACATTTATAGTAATTATTAAAATGTGTGCTATTATTATCACAGAGAATATGATTCAAATAAAATACCCCAAATTGGACTCCTTAAGAGCAAATTTGCTTAAAGATTTTTTTTTCAGAAAAATAGTAATGTTTTAGTTTTCTGGTAAAGAGAATATTATCTGCAACCACCATTAATAATTTAGTCTCTTGAAGGAGAATGATTCACTTATGAATGTTTATCAAGGTCCCACAATATGCCAAAGAATACTTCATTTATTTATTCATTTGTTTGTGTTAAATTTATTGGGGTGACACTGGTTAGTAAAATTATATAGGTTTCAAGTGTACATTTATATAAAACGTCATCTATATATTTCATTGTGTGTTCACCACGAGTCAGTTCTCCTTCTGTCACCATGTATTTGGCCCTCTTTTCCCTCTTCTACCACCCCTTATCTCCCTTACCCTCTGGTAACCACTAAACAAAAGATGCTTTAAATTGTGTTTAACACATTGTTGTTTTGTATCATTACACTTTATATAATTTAAACTAGTGATTCACATAAAAATCTCTAGTTAGCTTGATGTTTACTACCAATAACCTAAAGTTCCTTGGGCATTTTAGGAATAAAAAAAGGAGTGTATTCTTCATTTTTTTTAGGGTTTTTCTTTCTTAGTAGTACTCTAACATTTAAAAAATTAAAATTTTATTAATCATTTAATCAAACTTTTTCTTTCTCATTAAAATAAAAATAGGACAGAAATAAAGACTGTGGGGAAAAAAGAGGCAATGAGGAAAAGCCAGCTTATTAGTTCTTGAAGATAGGAATTCATGCTTGCTTTCTGGTGAGTAGCAATGCAGAGAGCCACAGATCCATGTGCACCTGGCACTGAACTGTGTCATGGCATTTTGTCTCAGGTGCCTGGGAAGCAATGAAGACATTTGGCACCTCCAAGGTTAGAGAACTCTTGAGGTCTCTGTGGTTTGACATATGGAGATTTCTATTCAGTTTCCCACTGATTCCAAAAACCCATGGGATCCTAAAAGAGAATTCTCAGGAGGCCTCCTGGGAATTCTAATTGTCTTCTGAAGAGCCTGGAGTTCGAGAACAAAATAAAACATAATTACAGCAAATTATTTGAAACTAAGTATTTACATGTGATGAGAAGAAAAAATGTTATTGTGTGCCTGCTTACCCCTCCCCACATTCGCCCCCTAATTTTCTCCTTGCTCCTAAATTCCAAGAAGAATTCTTTCAGTTCTGATGTTACTTAGATGCTGCTTTGAGTGAATTAAAAAACAAACAAACAAACAAACAAAAACTGATAAAGGGAGGATGGGGCATTTACTTTGGGAAGAGATAAAAGAATAGTGGTAAAAGGCAAGTGAGAGGAAAGAAAGACAAAAACCCTCATGGATGTTGGGGCTGAGTCAAGTGCTTGGTTGGGAGTTGAGAATATCAGAGAGGAAAAATGTTTAGGAGTTGCTGCTAGCCATGTGAGGAATGTTAAGAGTTACACAGATGGGGAGAATAGATATTTAAGATAATTTGTGGCTTTTAAACTATATTCCATACTCTTGCAATTTTTAAAAGGACATCTTTAAATAACTTGAATATCTTTTAATTTCTCCTGGTTACTCTCTTGTGTTCCTTTGACCTCAAGTCTGAGCTAAGCCTGGATCACATGGGCCTGGTTGTTACTTGGATTACTCTGTATTGCTAGAAAACATCAGGTTGCCTGATGTAAGACTCTCTCATGGTCATTTTGCTTATCTTCTGGTGGGGGGCTTGCACCAGGCCATCCGTCCAGGAGTGCTACGATGGAAGTGTGATCCTGATAGTTATTCTTCACCTTGATATTCTAGAACCCTTCACGAGACACATAGCGTCCTAGTGTACTTGGAGTAAAGTTCAAGTTATCGAATTAGGACTCAGGGAAGAGGTAGAAAAACTTTTGGTGCATGTGGGAAAGTTAGCCTATAAGAAAGGCCATGGGAAGAGGCTTGACTCCACATCCCTGAGTTGAACTTCATTCCTCAGAGATGCTGAAACTGAGGAATCCTAGGGATTTCACTGAAACATTCATTGAGAATATCCATTGCTCCGTGTTGAAAGGAGAGGCCATGGTCAACATAATTAAAAATTTTAGTGATTCTTCTTTTCCCAGTAGCAGACATGGTAGCAGCCACCTTTTCCTGTCATCACTTCTCATGTTGGTCAGGCATGAATACTACTCTTCATTTTCTTCTGGCTGTCCCCAAAATGACAGAAAATTCAACATATTCAAACCCAAATGCAAGCTTTTCTCTCATGAGATTTCCTCTCAGACTTGCCTTGGCATTGCTTCTCAAGTTTGGAAATTAGAAATAATCTTTTATTTTCATCTTCACTCTTGTCCAATCTTTCATGACCAATAATGTCTCCATGTTTAATGTTTTTCAGACCCTGGTTATTGCCAACTACATTATTTTACTCAAGTTGTTTCTCCAAATGGGGAAGCCTGCCACCTTCCTCTCTATCCAAGTCTTTTAAGAACAAAAGTAAGTCTCTGCTTTTAAGAACACAAGTGTCTGCTACTCTCGCTAATCTCAGACCTTTTTCCCTTTCCCATATGTGCATAATAATTATTTTATGACTTGTGGGAACTATTGTGAGGTTTATTAAAATGTGTTCTTTCATGTGCCTCTATCATATATGCTTATTGAGTCTGTAAGATATAAACATTATTATGCTTTCTTTCTTTCCTCAATTACTATATCTAATCCTTGAATATCCCTTTGAATGTGTACAAAGTGCTGGGTTCATAGCAAGCTCTCATTACCTGTTGAATTTAATCAAAGAAACAAAGTTTTGCTTGTATAATGCAGGGTAAGAGATGCAGTTGACAGTTCAATGAACAAGGGGCAAAGAATACAAGCATACTTTTCAAACTTTTCCTCAGAAGTCCTCCTGGAAGCAGAGCAGAGTGGTGCGTGTCCCAGGTGGTTGAAAGATAGCCTGAGGCATCTGTATCAGATATGTTTGATATCTCCTGTTTCATCCTAAAAAATTTAGGGAATTATTATTATTTGCATGTTATCAGTATTTGTTTTAATATAAAAATGTTTTAAATTATATTTACTAGTTTAACAATTTCTCTTCTGACTCTGTACCTTCCAAATCTTGCAATGAAATCGATGGTTCAGGAAGATTTTCATGATTAATGGTATTTCTCATCCTTTCAAAGATATTTTAGTTTGAGATTTTAGAAACTTGCTGATAATGAGGCCATACCATGTAGAAAATGAATGGCATATTAATGACTGTAATACAACAGTGGGGGAATTTTCACTTAAGGAGGTTTGCATATATTTTCACTTACTGAAATTGTAAATATAGTAACAGAGATTTAAGATTAAAAACCTTTGTTTGACTCATGATGATTCATGGTTTATTTATCTGTGTTGAAATCCAATTACCATTTTGGTATGTATCTCTAATATATAAAATCTAATTTAAAAAAGTTTTCTATGAGAGTTTAGTTTAACTTCTAAAGAGAGCTATATGAACCTAAAGTTTAAATGTAACATTTCATAACTATTTTTATAATAATACAGAAAACCTTGTATCACAAAGTTAAGATAGAAGTAGTGTTAAGACTACTAAGATCAAAACTGATTTGTACAAATAGCACATATGTATAATATAGTCCAATGCTTTAATCTTATTCATTCAAAATATCAAATATTTATATGCATTTTAATTATGCATACCATTAATATTGTAATATTATTAGTTATCATTATATCAATAATTGAATAAAATTGTAAGATTATATAAATAATTTAATATAATAATTAGTATGCAAAATTATCAAAACTAATTATCAATATTATGTTTAAAACTTCATCTATTCTTTTCCTATTTGCAAATATAGTTGTAATTAACTTAGTTATGGCACAATTGCAAACAAAATGAAATATTACTGGAAAGTTAAATAAATTAAAATGAATGCAACAAAATGCACCATTAAAAGTATCACCATCATTAGCCACTTGGGAATCACATATTAATGATCTGTGTTATCTTCAAATGTATTGAGATAATGTAAATGTGATACTCGTATTTATTGTAGAGCATCCCCTGGCATTCTGATAGTCTTTCTAAATTTTCTTTTTACTGTTAACAGGTTAATTACCCTTGAGTACACTGTTTTTGTCAAACAAGTTTTTCTACTTAAACATTTAAAGGTATGTGAAAAATAGATTTTCAAATTTTTCAGCTATAAAAATTATGTTCAAATATGTCTAATTGTAAGTAGTTCCAATTTTCCAGAGCTCTACTGTTTTATTTGCATCTTTTCAGATGGAGAGACTGGTCCTGAGAAGATGTGAGTATCGTAATTTCAATTTCTGAACAGTAGACATAACTGGACTATGATGATGTCTGGAAGCTCCTAGTCCCACTCTTCACAGCAAGTGCTTTCAGGCCATAGCCTGTTAAAGTTACTTTAATTCAATAGGCCTACTAGTTTTCTCAGGAGTATATTTGCTGCAAGTGATCAATGCTTAACACTATACTTAACACTGGTGGCATTCAAATCATAATTGATGGGATTTTGTGGGGAAGTCTGTCATTATAGCAGTCACCTGTATAATCTGACCATGGAGATAATTATCTACTCCACTTACAATTTCACACTTGCATTATATTCCAGGAGTGCAAGCATTAGATTGCTTTCTTTGAATAAGGATTTGTACTAGCTATAATTTTTTTCAGATACCTTACATATTTTGAAATTTAAAATCTGAACTGTTTTGTGAATAATAGTTCCCCAATATTTTTTTTTAAGATTTTTTAAAAATTGGGGATCTGGAGGATGGGAACAGCGCTGGGGAATTGGGGGAAGGGGAACAGACAAGTTGCTGTCCTTTTGTTCTTCAGTCTAGTTGTGGAGGACGTCGCTTCACTGGTCCAAGTTGGCACCATCATTGCGCTCTTCCTGGGCGAGGCAGATCAGTAGCCGGCTTCTGGACGGCCACTCACAGTGGCTGCTGGCTACACACGGTAGCCCATGGCAACCCACTGCCACAGGGGCTGCAGCCTACGCAATCACCGGCAACTCACGGCAGCCCAACTCCAAGTTGAGCTGTTGTTCAGCATCTTAGCTGTAGAGGACAGTGTCACTGGCCCTCATATGTGGGATCCGAACCGGGGCCCTCTGGTGTGCCAAGCCAGCTCTTAACCAATGCGCCACTCAGCCGGCCCCCCAATATTTCTTATTCTTTGATTACATTAACTCTGTGAGCTTTTTCAAAGTTATCTCTTTGAGACTGACAAAATGTTTTGCAGTATAAAAGTTTTCTGAAGGTTTATGTTGCTTTTCTAAAAATCAAAATATTTAAATATACATCTTATTTAAATATATGTATTAAGATATATGCATTTAGAATACCTTAGAAATTAAAACAAATAGGTTAAAACAATTCATCCTCCATCAGCCAATCAGTAATACTCACTGAGCTTTTGTCTGGGCTGGAACTGTGGAGATTCCTCAGTTGATTTAAAACAGGACTTCTTCTATACTCGATTCAATGTTACAAGAACACTTCAGATGGTTGCAGGGTATTTGTCTTTCAAGTTCATCAGACTAGCAAACAAAAAGCCCAATTAAGGAAGAAAAGAACTCTGTTTATAATCATTATTTTATTTTAAAAATTATCGTGATGCCTAAGAACCTGGCATATTGCATACTCATAGTTGAATTTTTCAATGAATAAAAATTTTTCAATGAATAAGAATTTTTCAATAAATTAAAATTATAAAGCTGAGAGAATGGGAAGTTATAAGGCGCTGAAGATCTTTATTTTTTTTCCAAATCTTCACCCCACACTAAGCTGTTCCCAACTTCCTTTAGCTATAAGTATAAAGTTTGTAACTAAACACGTGAAACAAATACTGTGAAGGTTTTATTTATTTTATGATAAATAGTATTGTCTGTTTTCCTTACAAACTCAGTGACCTCATGTTTTATGGTTTCTTTTTAATATAAGGCAGTGGTGCTCAACCTTGACTGCATATTAGAATCACCTGGGGAACTTTTAAAATACAGCGATTCCCCAGCCATCATAGATGTTTTGTCTTAATTGGATTAGGGAGGAGCTCTAGCATCTGTAAATCATAAAAGCTCATAAAGTGATTTAATACACAATTAGAATTGAGAAGCACTGATGGGGGTCGGGGAAGGGTTTTATTTGAATTATCTGGAACAATCCCATTACTGGGCATATTAATATATCCTGGGTGGATAGTTATATAGCATATGTTTTGAAAAAGCTCTCCCACTAATTCTAATCTTGCAATAGACCCCAGTGTGAAAAATAAGTTTCTTCTTGTTCTTTGTTCTGCTGTCCATTGCAGCTCTTTGGAAAAATTATGTTGGCACGAGTTTGATTTATTCAGCCACATAAAAATCAGTCAATGTCAGCAAGTCATCTCTCTACTTCATGGCATATTAACACTCTAGTTTGGTTTGTTGTTATATTTACAACTGAAATTAGAAATCATTGACATGGGAACACAGGACATATATGTTTCTATGGAGAGAACAGGACAACCTACAGGGTTTAAACTGGTGCTGAAGAGCTGTCACCAATGTAAAGGAGTTGCTGGGAAGAAGTGTCAGCTTCAGAACTGTACCCGGAGTGAGTCCTTTGTCTATTTTTCATAAGCATCTCAAAAGTTTATTTAGAAAATTGTTCCTGTATGGGTCACTAAATACACTGAACTTTGTCACTGATTCTGAATAAACTCAATCATTTTGGATCATTCAGATTTTCTTATTGTTTCTAACAACATCTGATTAATCTGTTTTTTTTCAATAGTAATTTGTAATAATAAAGAGATTTGGAGAAGAAAGTTTATTTCCTTTTCATATTGGATTCAGCACTTGTGCACAGATGAGAATGTGTGTGGTTAATTTTGTGTGTAAGTTTCACTGACCAAGTGTGCCTAGATATTTGGTCAAACACTATTCTGGATATTGCTGTGATGGTATTTTCTTGGATATTAACATTTATTATTTATTTCTTTATTCATTTATTTTTTTAAACTAAAAATATAGCTAACATACATTATATTAATTTCAGGTGTACACCATAGTTATTCAATATTTGTATACCTAAAGAAGTGATCACCATGATAAGTCCAGTAACCATCTGATTCCATACCATACTGTCACAATATTATTGACTATATTCTCCATGCTGTACATTACATCCCCATGACTTATTTGTTTTATACCTGGAAATTTGGACCTCTTATTTCTCTTTACCTTTCTCCCCATTTTAAGTTTTTCAATTAAAGTTGACATTTAATATCAATTTGTAATAATTTCAAGTGTACAGCACAGTGGCTAGACATTCATGTAATTTAAGAAGTAATCCCCCTGACTAGTCTAGTACCACCTGGCACTATACATAGCTATTACCATATTATTGACTATATTCTCTATGTTTTACTTTTCATCCCCATGACTATTTTGTAACTACCAATTTGTACTTAGTAATCCCTTCACTTTTTTCACCCTTCCCCCAACCCGCCTCCCATCTGTTTCTGTTTTGTTTGTTTATTTTGTCCTTTAGATTCCACATATAACTGAAATCACATTGCATTTGTCCTTCTCTGTCTAACATCCTCCACTCAGCACAATACCCTCCAGTTCTATCCATACCACCACAGAGAGCAAGAACCCACCCTTCCATGGCCAAGCAATATTGCATTGTATATATGTACCACCTACTCTTTATCCATTCTTCCATCCACAGACACCACCCAGGTTGGCTCCACATCTTGGCCATTGTAAATAATGCTGCAATTAACATATGGATGCACATGTCCCCTCAAAGTAACATTTTGTATTTCTTCGGATGAATACCCAGAAGTGGGATGACTGGTTCTTTCTTTGTCTCTTGTTATAGCCTTTGTTTTACAGATTATTTTGTCTGATGTAAGTATTGCTTCCTCAGCTTTGTTTGTTTCCATTTTCATGAAGCATCTTTTTCCATCCCTTTACTTTCAGTCAGTGTATGTCTTTCAATCTGAAGTGAGTCTCTGGTAGGCAGCATATACTCGTATAAGGGTTTTGTTTTTTTTTACATTCAGCCCTTCTGGGTCTTTTGATTGGAACATTTAATCCATTTACATTGAAAGTAATTGTTAATAGATAGGTAGCTATTGCCTAAAATTATTCATATTTTTTATTTTCTCTCCTCTTAAAAAGTCACTCTAACATTCCTTGTAATACTGGTTTGGTGGTAATGAACTCCTTTAGCTTTTTCTTGTCTGGGAAGCTCTTTATCTATCTGATTTTAAATGATAGTCTTGCTGGGTAGAGTAGTCCTTGTTGTAGAATTTTGCTTTTTATTACTTTGAATATTTCCTGCCAATCTCTTCTGGCTTGCAGTTTGTTTTGAGAAATCAGCTGACAACCTTTTGGAGCTCCCTTATAAGTTATCTGGTGCCTTTCTCTTGCTGCTTATAGGATTTTCTCTGTGTTTAACCTTTGCCGTTTTAATTATAATGTGTCTTCTTGGTGTGGGCCTGCTTGAATTCATTTTGATTGGGGCTCTGCAATTCCTGGGCTTATGGATCCGTTTCCTTTGCCGGGTTAGGAAAGTTTCCATCACTATTTCTTCAAATAAGTTCTCAATCTCTTGTTTTCTCTCTTCTCCTTCTGGTACCCCTATGGTGCAAATGTTATTACACTTGATGTTGTCCCAGAGGGTCTCTTAAACTATCCTCAATTTTTTGGATTTTTTTTTTTTCCAATTGGGTGTTTTCTGCTACCTTGTCTTCCAAATCACTGATTTGATCCTCTGCTTCATCTAGTCTGATGGTGATTCCTTCTAGTGCATTCTTCATTTCAGTTATTGTATTCTTTATTTCTAATTGGTTCTGTTTAACGGTTTCTATGTCCTTTATTATGCTTGCTATCATTTTGTTGAAATTCTCACTAAGGTCCTTGAGCACCCTTATAACTATTGTTTTGAACTCTATATCTGGTAGGTTGCTTGCCTCCATTTCATTTAGTTCTTTTTCTGGAGTTTTCTCCTGTTCTTTCATTTGGGAACTATTTCTTTGTTTCCTCACGTTGGCTGCCTCCCTGTGTTTGTTTCTATGTATTGGGTAGATCTGCTATGTCATCCAGTATTGGCCCAGTAGACTTACATAGTGGGTGCTCTGTGGGGCTCAGTGGCACAGTCTCCCTGATCACCTGCTCTGGGTACTTCAGGAGTGTCCCTTGTGTGGATTGTGTGTGCCCTCCTGCTATAGTTGAGCCTTGGCTGCTATTGGCATGTAAGGGCGAGATTGACCCTCAGGCTGATTGACTGTGCACTTTAGCCATGTCAGCTTACAGAGTGCTTTGTGGGCGTCTTACCCTACTGAGTTGGATTCCTCCCAGCAGGCTCTGGTGCCTGTTGAGACCACCCTATGTGTGTGCTGCTTGTGGGGTTGATAGGTGGTGCTCTGCTGTGGTCTGAAGCCAACCTCCAGGTATGTTGGTTCTGAGATCTCTTGGGAGGGGTTCTGGTGCAGGCCCAGGTCACCCAATGCATGTGGCCAGTCGGGGACTATGTGGTATGAGTTATAAAACAATCTGTGGTTGTTTGCTGCCTGTGCTAAACTTGGAAGTGTGTGGGAGAGGCCACGCTGTGAGCTGAGGTAAGCTGCCACCAGTACTGGGCCTGGAGCAGCTCTGCAAAAAGCTAGGACACTCAGCCCTGCTGCCACCTGCTGGTTCCCTTAAAGTTCAGCCACTGATAAAGCCTCGTGTGGTATGCAAATTGGATAAGGCAGGGTCTCAGGGAATCACTACAGTGGGAAGTTTTGTGGTCACCAGGTTAATGTAGACTCTGGCTCGGTGTCAGTGCTGAGCCTGGAGCTATTCATCAAAAGTGTCAGAGCACACCCAGTCCAGTCATAGTCAGCAGGGTGGAGCTGTGGAGCTCAGGAGACCAATCAGATTTAGATTTGGCTGGAAGCATAGGGGGTGGGCTCAACCCATTAAAGATGGCAGCCGCGTGCCAGCTGTACGGAGAAGGATCCCTCACAGGGAAAATGGGACTGTCCTCCATCCCTGGCCTCGAAGCCACACACCTCAGTCTGCTCTCCGAATGCCTCTGTTGCCCCCTGAGTCACTGCCTCTCTGCCCGAGCCCAAGGTAAGTGTCTCGAGTGTGTGCGTTTGTGCATGGGCTGTTTAAGAGGATGTCTGGGTTTCCTGCAGCCTTTTGTCTCAATGGATGGTCAAAATCCCCACTGTTTTTCACAGGCAGGTACTGTGAGGGTTCGTCTTCCTGGTACCAGTACTCCTGACTGGGGAGCCTGGTGTGGGGCTGGGGTCCCTCACTCCTCTCCAAGGGAACCTTCATGGCTGAGATATCCCTTCCAGTTCTCAACCACCACACAGAGGTTTGAGGCCAGCCTGTTCTCATCTCTGCCCCTCCTACCAGCCTCAATGTGGCTTCTCTTTTATATCCTTAGTTATAAAACTTCTGTTCAGCTACATATCACATGAGTCTCCAAGTAGATGTTCTATAATTTAGTTGTAATTTTAATGTGTTCATGGAAGGAGACAGGCACAGTGTTTTTCTGCTCTGCCATCTTGGATCTCTGGTTATCAATATTTAAATTGGTGGACTTTGAATAAAGCAGATTACCCTCCAGAATGTGAGTGGATCTCACCCAGTCAGCTGAAGATCTTTATGGAACAAAGACCGACCTCCCCCAAGCAATAAGAAATTCTGCCAGCAGTCTGCCCCTGGACTCAAATTGCAAGACCCTAGGACACCAGGCTGCTGGCCTTCCCTGAATATTTTGGATTCACCAAGCATCCACAATCATGTGAGCCAACTCCTTAAAAAACAAAACAAAACAAAAAACTGCCAAACACCCACTATCTATCTATCTATCTATCTATCTATCTATCTATCTATCTATCCATCCACCCACCTGTCTAATCTGTACATCCTGTTGGCTCTGTTTTTCTGGATAAGTTTGACTAATATAGGCCATACATAAGCTTGGGACAGTATGGTGGTTACCACAGGCTTATCTTCCCCAACTCCTGATCACTGGACTAGCAACATGATCATTTCATGGGAACCTATTAGAAATACAAATCCTCCGGCCTTATCTCAGACCTACTGATTCAGAAGCTCTGTGATGTAGCTAGCAATCTTTATTTTAACAAGTCCTCTCAGTAATTCTGATCCATACTAAAAATTAAGAACAACTGTCATAGACTACAGGAACTTTAAGGATTAGCATCATTTACCTTCAACCTCACTCTGACTATATTTTCTAGAGATGGCCCACCTAGATACGAAGGAACATAGATCAGTGGTTCTTAAAGTTGGCTGCACATTAGAACAATCTGGGAAGCCTTTAAAAATGTTAATATCTTAGGCTGTAGCCTATACCAATTAGGAGTATTTCTAAAAGTTGTCCAGGTGATACCAATGTGCAGCCAAGTTTGAAAACCAGCGACATAGCTAAAGAAGCTACACTTTCCACTTGGAATAGAGAGAATAGTTATAGTTATAGTGTCATACAATGAAAATGTCCTCTGAGGAACTGTAAATTATGAAATATAACATAATTAGCATATATGTTTGAGTTTTACATATACATATTAACTAATTTAATCCTCATAGTAACTTTATAATTATCTTTCTTTTGCAATTGAGGCAATTGAAGTGAAGGATGGTTAAGTAACTTGGCAAAAGGCACAGAAAGGGTCAGAACAGGAACTTGAACTCAAGCACTCTGGCTCCAGAGCTTTGGCTTTTTATTATTACCCAACACTGCCTTGCAAATATTAGTTGATGCCCCTGAATACAAGCTTCTGGTGCAGCTGGCTCATCACTTCAGGAATGTTGGCATTTGCTGTCCTTGCTAATTTGCTCTTGGTGATCCACAAAGCATTGAAAGACATTGCCAACCACAGGCCAGCACGTAAGTCACACCCCTCCAGCATTTGAACAAAAATAGACTCCTGGAAAATATCTTAAACTAGAAAAAAACCTGAATGACATGAAAAGTTTTCTGTGTTAATTCCCGAAAAACAAAAAAATGAGCTGGTTCTGGTTGGTGACAAGGAATTGTCCTCTCTATTCATGTTACTAGCCTGGCATTGGCCTAGCCTCTTCATTCATGGAGCTGTGTAGTATCATCAATGATGTATTTGTGCTGAGGAAAATACACCACAGTTTCAGGAAGGGTTTTAATCAATTGTTGCATGCTCCCATTCATGACTAGTGTTGTTTGTGATGCAAAGAAAAATACTGCACTTGCATTATATGCCTGTTCAATGTTGGGGCTTTCTAAATATAATATCCATTGAATCTATTTCATCTCCACTATGTTAATTCAGTCTGGAACTTTTTCTGTTTTGTCATTGTATACATAATTAAATTTGGAGTCTGGCTATGGCCTTTGGTTACAGTATCATTAACAGATGTCTCTATGACAGGATTTTAATTCAACTTCTCAGTATCAGGGTCTAATTTTTGGAAAGAAAGCAAAAACATAAATCAAAGGAATAGTTGAAGAACAGCTACAGTGATTTCTTTGTGGACTTCACATATCAATCTGATTGGTTTTGTGAGTTAACACGATCTTTGTGTTATTTGAGAATTTTAATACAGCAGTGATTGTTTGATTCCACAATATGGATTTGTCTTAAACATAATGGCAGGCTATCTGGGTTGCTGGGTGGTAAAAATGGGCTGAGTAATTCCCTTCCTGTGAAAGGAAAATTCACACACATGAAGCTTGGTATAGATGCTATCTAGTGACTTAGTCTTAAATTCAGAGAGAATAGTAACTTGTTTTTCAGTTTAGAGATGCACTTGGTGCTTATTTATGTTATGGGTGTAAACCTTACACTTTAAAACATTATTTAAACACTTTAGAACCCTTGGTGATATGTTTTGTTTTGTTTTGATTACATGGAAGTAAGAGAGCTTCTAAAGAAATTGACTGGTTTACTTTGAAAATGTATCATTTCTTCAGTGACCGTTAATCAGATGTAGAAATCTATTCTTGGCAATCATATCACAAGAATCCCTATGAAAAAGTTTATACTGGAGAAACAATTGGCTTATTGACTGTTGATTGTGAAATTGTTGGTTGCAGAATAAAGAAGCACTGGTGATCTTTTCTTTAGTGAAGCTCTTAACTTCATCTACTGTTATTTGATGACCAGTAAAAATCTTTAAGTTACTGTGTTGTTGTTGTAAACTCAGCATAACAGTGCCTTTAAAAGTATGAAATACAAAAACAATATAAAAAGTATAAATTCCACCCCCCAAATAATAGGAATTCAAGGGGCTATAATATGCACAAAGTAAATTCACTCTCAAAATTAATTTAGCTGCAAGCGCTTGTTAAACCTGACATTTTCTCTGAAATTGTAGTAAATAAAACCAGATAAGAACCACCTACTAATTTTCTATTAGCTGTTATTTTTTAAATCATGAAATAATTTTATACATTAATATATTAATAAAATGATAATTCTTTTATATTTGTGTGTGTGTATGTGAGAGAGAGGTGAGAGAGACAGAGAGAGAGAGAGAGAGAGAGAGAGAGAGAGAGAGAGAGACAGAGAGATGGACTTTTAGTTTTTAATTTGTGGTAACTTAGCTATGCATACCTTTCCATAAAAAGTTAAAGCATGGTGGGCCGGCTGAGTGGTGCATTAGTTAAGTAAGAGTTGGCTTGGGAAACCAGCTCTGAGCAGCAGGGCCCCGATTCAGATCCCACATGTGGGCCAGTGACGCTGCGCCCTCTACAGCTAAGATGGTGAACAACAGCTCGACCTGGAGCTGGGCTGCCATTGACTGAGTTGCCAGCGACAGTGTAGGCTGCAGTGGGGCTGGCCAGCAGCCGGCATGCGCTTTCGTGAGCCACCATGAGCAGTCGTCCAATGGCCGGTGAGCAACTGCCTCACCTGGGAAGAGTGCAATGATACTACCACCATGGGCCAGCAAAGCGATGTCCTCCGTAACTAGACTGAAAAACAAAAAGGACAGCAACTTCTCTGTTCCCCTCTCCCAATTCCCCAATAAAATCTTTAAAAAAATAGTTATAGAGCATGGTTAAGATAGAATAGTACATGACTTATTACTGTGGGGGAATGAACACTGGCTCTCAAACCATTCTCATTTCTCTGTTTTGATAACTATTTTGTAGAAACTGACACACAAAAAAATGATGCTTCTGCAATGGTAGCATAAATCTTCTTATCATTTAAGACATATTTAGTTCTTAGGAAAGGGAAGATGTACGTATATCATGAGGAACTGCTTTCACTTGCTAAAAATAAACGTTTTCCTAAGAAATTCATTGTCATATTTATGTCACTTTTAGTTACTCAATGTCAGGAGAAAGGAAAATGTAATTGCTGATATAGAAATAATATATGCAAAAGTACACTGTAAACAGCAACACAATTTTAAAATTTGAGGTATATTTTAGTTGCCCACCTTCCAAAATAAAATGCCCACAACAACCATTTGAAGGGACTAGAATATTAATATAATCTTTTATCAGTGGTTTGAGGAAGTAGACAATTTTGAAAACACATGATGAATTTCCTAAAGATAATCTAAGCAAATATATAATTTATTTTCCTTATGTTAGCATTTTGTATGGCAGTGTCCAAGTTAGTTGTCCCTGAATGTATCAGCTCCTAGTGATTAATAAAAATTTTTAAAAAAGCAAATATAGTTTGAATTAAACTGCACTGTTCTTGTAACAATAGTGTTTTTAGTATACTAGAACAAATGACACAGATGTATAAATTTTAAAAATACAAATAAGAAAATAAATAATAAAAATATAAATAAAAAGACAGACATTGAACATAAAGGAGCAGATCAGTGTACTGGGTAAGAGCATGAACTCTGGAGCCATAAGGCCTCTCTGCTCAAATCCCAGCTCTTCTACTTACTAATGTGCGGCACTTGGCAATTAACCTCTACAAGCCTCAGTTTCTTCCCCTGAATGTATACACACACGCACACACACAGACACACACACACACTCAGAGAGAGAGAGAGAGAGAGAGAGAGAGAGAGAGAGAGAGAGAGAGAGAGAGAAGGGAGTGTTATGGACAGATAAACAGATAAGGACAATTATTTATCAGACTAATGTTAATTTACTTGGAAGTGACTTTTTGATCACTCTAACTTCTTAGACTTCAAAAAGGTGGTAAAAAACCCCAAATGGATTAAATTTAGACATGAGGTGACTAGAGAGAAACTCATACTCCATGGTGCAGAGGGACATATTTTTGTTGTTGATGGTGAGTAAAGACAACTGAAAACAAGTTATAATGCCTAATAAGTGTGACGTAATTTGATAAATTAAAAAAAATTCTCTCTCTAGTTTTACTGGGGCAATATATTAATTGCATCATAATTTGTTGTGTATTAAATGCCAGTTGATATTACACATGGCCAGGCCATAAAAATGTCAAAAATTAACTAAATCATGAATTTGAGGCTCCTTTTCAAGGCTGATACACAGGTCCAACTGTACTCCTCCTTTGATTGATATTGTATGCTAGTTTCAGAAGTTTGAAGGCAAGTGTAAGTGAAACATAACTTTATTTTCATTTTATTAAGTTGCTTACAAAGGAGTTGAATTCAAAGGAAAGCCTTATCAAAATGGACAAAAGACTTTAATAGGTGAGAAATACTAGTATGCTCATTGTAGAGATAGGTTAGCACTTTAGGGAAGGACTATTTCATAACCACCATCTATATCTCAAAGCATAATTGCATAATATATTGGGAACTACTCTAAACACACATGAACTTCATGTCTTTAAGCAAGCATTCTGCTTTAATCCAAGTTAGCTCTTGTTTAAACTGATAGAACTATGACTCACCTGCATTCTTTCCCCAGATCCTCCTACCTGTATACGAGATCAGACAACTAAGTTTGCGAACTCATCCTAGAAAAAGTGCTACATACCTCATTGCTGACTATCACTATGGTCACCTTTGAAGTATTCCCCTTGGGAAGCTATGCACTGACACCAGTGCCTAGTCTATCCTTCAAATCAATTTTGGAACTCTTTTTCTGGAATGGCCATGAGAGCTGTTGTCATATTACCCTTGATGTCCTGAATGTCATCAAAATGTCTTCCTTTCAATACTTCCTTTATCTTCAGATAAAGAGAGAAGTCATTGGGGGCCAGATCAGGTGAGTAGGGAAGGTGTTCCAATGCAGCTCTTTGTTTACTGGCTAAAAACTCCCTCACAGACAGTGCTGCGTGAGCTGGTGCATTGTCCAGATGTAAGAGCCATGAATTGTTGGCAAAAAGTTCAGGTCATTTAACTTTTTCACACAGCCATTTCAGCACTTCCAAATAGTAAACTTGGTTAACTGTTTGCTAGTTGGTACAAACTCATAAAGAATAATTCCTCATATCAAAAAAGATTAGCAACATCATTGCAATAAGTTCGCGAACTTAATTGTCAGACCTCATATATACCGTATGTCCACTTCTTTTAATCATTAAGCCCTTAGGACATTAGGTTTTGCTCAGCATCAAACTCACTTAAGGATAAAGCTTCATGTCTATCAACCATGACCAAGATGCAATAACCAAACCTTAAACTAGAATAAAGTTTTAATCAAACAAAGATAACAAACTCCTTGGCATCAGTTATATTTTAATTTTGGACTCATGAAAGTGGAATGGCCCCAGGGAGCCAGACAGAACAATGCCATGACTGATGCCAGGACCTGAAGCCACGATCAATTGCTCCCTGACTTAGCCCCGACCAATCAGTAGGGTCCATGGCTCCAACTCCCATAGTAACTAGGATTAATGATTTTCCCCTTATATAGCCTAGCCACTAGAGGCCATCAGGGAGCCAGGTTTTTGAGAGCACTAGCTCACCTGTGTCTCCAGGCTTCGCTCCAATTTCTTAAATAAACCTTAACTTTCTTTGCCACAATCTCCTATTTGTATCTTATTTGGCTTGGATGCCCGCAGGCCAGCAGACCTTTTGAGTCTACAGTCTACAGTAACACTGCTTCTGTATTGTGTGTGGTGGGGTAGGAAGGAAATGAGTGAAAGAGAAAGATGTGAGCTGTACAGATAAAGCCTAGAGAATTCAGCTCACAGGAGAATGGATGTAAACAGTGGCATTCCAACAGAAATGGGGTCTAATTATTTTGATGAGCATAACTATTCAAGGTGAGTCTCGTTCAAGGTCTTAGGAAGGCTTGCCCATCAGATGAAGAAAAGACTGGCAGTGATCAGAAATCCCAGGCTGGGTTTAGCCTAGGACTATGGATACCATCCTCCTATTCATCTTACTCTCTCTCTCTCCCATCCACCTATGAACTCCAGTTAAGAAACTCTGGGACCTTGGGACCTAGATGTAACATTGGTAGCACATTGCTGGTCGTGCTGGTAGATAGATGGAAATGTTGCTGTGTAATGGTGGTGAGTAGTAGGGCTCTTTCACCTTCAAGCACAGGGCAGGAACTGCATGAACAGAATCAACTATCTCCAGATTTTGTTTGCCACCAATGAGTAGAATGATAAACTCCCATTAGGCTTGGCTTGCAATAACTCTTAAACTGATCTGGGTTGAATAGCTCAGGTATATATTACTCCTAATAGAAGCTGATCAGAAAGAAGGAAAGGTTAAAGATAAACTGAGGCATATTTAAAATTTTAAGAATTTGAGCAAAAATTCATTCAAATTGGGCAATGCCAAGCCAGAAGTAATTAGTAGCACTTCACCAACTGGGGCTCTTATAAGACTTTTATAAAGGAAGAGGCTGGAAGCAAAGCAAGGAAATTATTGATTAATAATTTAATAATTTAAAATGCTTACAGCCTAGTCGGCCATTTATGATTGGTTGTCCTTAGGTTTGATTTCATAAACTCAAGACATTTATAGACTTAGATTTTGGTTTGCTTATGTAGGTTACCATGGCATTAGAGCTACCTCAGTCTAATGGCCTTCTTTTAAAATTAATTTAGCAGAAATAATACTAGAGATGATGAGTGTCAGGGTGTCTTTTGTACATTGAGTGGCTTTACTATCCACATGAAATGGAAGGATTAGAATTATAAATACCAAATTGTGTCCTACTTCCACCTTTGAAAGGTTCATCTTCCTAAGCAGAAGAAGAGAAAATTCCCAGCCTATCTCTATATATGTTTTTTCTTTTTAGTGGTCAACATTATTATTCACAATTAAAAATAATTATATTTTTACTAATAGACATTATATTTTTAAGATGCAAAACAATCAAATGGGGAGGGGTAAACTTCATAATGGCTACAAAATAGATAAATGGCTAAACAATTCAAAATAATGAAAGAAGAGCCGGCTGAGTGGCTCAGTTGGTTAAGAGCTCGCTCAAGGGTTTGAGCTCTGAGCAACAGCGGTTTGATGCCCGGCCCGAGCTGAGCTGCCACTGAGCTGCCAACAGGTGGCAGGATGGCTCAGCTAAATAATAATAATAATAATAATAATAATAATAATAATAATAATCAAAGAAAAACATGTTTTCTCCTTACTGGTAAGTAAATACAGTATTGCTTAAATGAAGAAGTTGTATGTTTCACATACATCAGTTAAAGATTTCTATTTTATCTCAGTAAATTTATACTTGCAGTTATAAAAATGATCTTGAAAACCTTTGGTTTCACTTTGGTTCTAAAATTCAATGGGATTTTTGTTTGTTTGTTTAGGAATATCTGTCTTCCCCACTAGGAGGGAATGTCATTTCCTCTCTGTGTCTAGCATAGGTCTCTTCACTTTGCCTAAATGATGTCAGTTGAACTTGGTCTTTCTCAGTGCCCCACTCTTTAATAGAGGTTGAGTAATTAAATCTTGTAGTCAAATTTCTCAAGTCTCAGTTTGAACATTTTTTTTTTGTCTTAAAGTTGTAAAGCAATTGGATCATTTTGTAGACCTGTCTATGCTGTTCTGTTAGTGATTTTCACCTACAAAGTACTCAGTACATTTTTGAAGGAATCTTCTTCACTGAGTATTATGGATTTAGGCTCCTTAACAATGGGGAATAAACTATTCTTTTTACTGTGTAGAAGTTCTTACCCATTTTTTGAGACCAGTCCTTTTTTTTTATAGATTCTCTTGGCCTCTATCATATTTACTAAAGGTAAATTATCAAATAATTAATCCTGTTATTTACCTTAGTAGGTGATAAAAAGGATTCAATGATATTTTCTCCAATTTATTTCTTAGCCTTAGGATTAAATCAAGAGTGATATACATAAAAGACTCACAATAGTGCAAATAAAGAGTTTTGATATGAGTAGCCAAAAGATTATTTCCTTCTTTAAAATACTCTCTTTAGGGTATCTTAATCTGGAGTACATATTTTATAGGATGCTAAAACTTCCACTTATTTTCTAGACAATATTTATTACTGATTCAAAGAATCACAAGAGTAAGATCTTACATGCTCACACTCCCACTATTTCTGTGCCATGTTTTTTCTACTTTCCTCTGTGAGTCTCTCCACGCCAGCCATGTTCCTCCTTGCTTTTCCTCAGCCAAACACATTCCTGACTCACGGACTTGGCCCTTGCTGCTTTTTCTCCCTGAAATATTACTCCTTTAGATATTGATAGTGTTAGTTTTTTGTGCTTTCAAGCTTTTCATAAAAATTCACCTTCACAGTGACCACCCAGGTCAATGTTTAAAATATCAACCTTCTATCTCTACACTTCATATCTTCCCTCCCTACTTTATCTTTTTTCTCCTTAGTACTGATTACAATCTAACACATCATATAGATTATTTATTCATATAGTTGGTATTTTCCACATCATAATTTAAGCCCCATGAGGGCAAGGCATTTCTTCACTATCGTATCCTCAGCACTTAGCAGAGTGGTGGCACATCTAAGTATTCTATAAACGGTTGTTAATTTAATGATTGAAGAAAATGATTTGATGATGTCTGGACATATAACTAGGGTTTTCTTTATTCAAGTGTAGTCTGTGCTTAATGTATATCTCTCCTTCTCTGTGTAAGTCCAAAATAAGGATTATTGGAAGGCACAGAATTAGTTTAAAATCTCTATGGTATTTAACATCATCATTGCAAATAGAAGGTCAATGTATTAAAGATGTACATACCTTTTGTAAGACCCTTGGATAAGAAAATTATATTGTTTGTCATGAAGCTTTATTTTTATTCTAAAGAATAAATAAGTAAATTAGCAGAAAAAAATATTTAGATAGGTGGCATGCTATGACACTATAGGGAAATGTATTTGATAACTTAAAATAAACTATGTTCCAAACAAATTATAATTGCTGCTCAGGAGAGAAAAACAAAAACCAAGAAATTCTTTTCTGCCTTTATTTGGTGGGAGTTGTGTGCACATAAGGTACTTGACAAAGAATAATGACAAGGAGAGGCAGAATTAGTCACAGCAAAATATTTTTAATTTTCCAGTTGGGTATAAATCAAATGAGTCTGCCTAAAATGGATGGAAGTCATAAAATTTTTCAAAAGCAGTTCCTAGAAAAAAAATAAGAGCTGACCTATTTTAAAATGGCATGTTCTGGGCCAACTGAGTGGCTCAGTTGGTTAAGAGCTCGCTCATGAGTGCATGAGTGCGAGCTCTGAGCAACAGGGTTGCCGGTTCGATTCCTGGCCCAAGCTGAGCTGCCGCTGAGCTGCCAACAGGTGGCCGGATGGCTCAGCTGAAAAAAAAAAAGGGGGGCTTATTCTTTGTGCCTGGCACCATGCTAAGAACTTAGCACACATTGAAATGCTAAATTCTTCAGCAACACTGTGAGGTGGGTACAATTTTCTCCATTTTGCAGATGAGAAAATTGAATCTCAGAGAAGTATGCACCTTGTCTAGTTACTGCACACTGCTAAATAGTAGGACAGAGATTCTGCCTGAGTTGGCCTCTTAACTACACAATATATTGCTGTACATGAAGGCCATAACTCAGATGCAAGCTTAATAGCCATTTTTGGCTGTTTAAGTTCAACTCCATGGGGCTAGACATCTTTAGTGTATCCCTTAGGATTAAATTACCCAACTGAATAGGAATAATAAGCATACTTCATAGCAACTTTTTAACATCTAGTTTTTCATAGCCATTAGAAGCAGGAAATGTGAAGTCAGGGGGAATGTAAGGTCCTGGGTTTATATCAATTCTTTAACTAATTTATCTAAATTCTGAAGTCAAAGTTTTGACTAGATTCAATATTGGAAAGCATCAGCCTTATAGAGTTGACAATTGAAAAACATGAGGAAGTCAGGAGAGAGAGCGCTAATTAACCCCAATGATTCAAAGATGGAGAATCCCCTTGTCCTCTGGAGATTAGCCTCTTTGTCCCTTGACAGCAAGACGTTGCATCCTAGAGACAGGAAAAAAGAGGGTAGTAAAGCAAATGCCAAGCTAAAAAAGAAAAAAAAAAAAAAAGAAAAGATTTGTAGTCTGGGTGCAGTAAACATTTGGAAGTAGGGCAGAGATGATGGAGATTTGTAAATGTACAGTCCAGAGGAAAGGTCTTGGAGAAAGCCACCTTTTTGTCATCGGCCAACCTTTCTATTGTGATTAGCCATTCCTTTTGTTAGAGGGAAATGCTGTCAGGCTTTGTTTTTCCAGATTGTTCTTTACTTCCGTCCTTATCAGCAGCTTCCTGACCCAGGGCTGCCTACAAGATGTTTTCAAACAGATTTGATCATGGTCACAAGTTCTGCTGACTCAAATGCTATTAAACAACTTATGATTTCTTTTTTAAACTCTGGAGAATATTATATATTATAAACCAATAACTTTTTCTTTTCTCTTCTTTTGTTGTTTAAGTTTCCCTGTGTACTCTTAAAACTATACCTACATTTCCCTAGCTGTAAAATTCTTCCTCTATTGTTGTGTTAAATTGGTCATAATCCATTGTGGATTTTATATTTTGTGATAGTAATTTAATCTGTTATAGCATAAGCAGGTTCAATTTGTTTACTTCAGTGACCTACTAGGCTGAAGTGGTTAAAAAAAAAAAAAAAAAAAAAAAGCCAAGTTCCCTCATGAGAGTTTTAAGCCAAATTCCCTCTGTCCAGATGGCTCCTTCTACCAAGCCAGGAAAATGTAGAGCCTCTCTATTTCCTGCTGATTTGTTTATAGTGGCCCTTGATTGCTATTAATGATCCCCAGCTGTACCAGCTACCTAGCCCTGTCTCCCTTCTGTCTCTTCCACCCTCGTTAACCCCTTGGGGTTGGTTCTTGCTTCTCTGCTGTCTGATCCTTCCTCACTTCTTTGCAAAAGAAACAAAACTTGAATTTCAAGAATTTTCTAGGTAACTAGAAAAACAAAAATAATTAATTCTGTCCATAAACTGGTAATTGGCAATGTGAAACCTGAAGGATTCTAGGGAGGGCTTGTTTGTCTTCCCTTATTGTTATCTTTGTACTCATGCAACCATATACATACTCGTTTTCATCTAAAAATACTACACACACACACACACACACACACACACACACACACACACACACATGCACACACACATATGGGTGCCAGAAAATGTATACACATTTTAAGAAAGGGAAAGAACTGTATTAAAATTGTAATACTCAATATATACCAATAACAAAAGATGAATACAAGTCATGTGTATATTTTTTTTGGCATCCCTGGAATGTATATGTGTGTGTGTGTGTGTGTGTGTGTGTGTGTGTGTGTGTGTATACACACACAACATATATATATATATATATATATATATATATATATATATATAGAGAGAGAGAGAGAGAGAGAGAGAGAGAGAGAGAGAGAGAGAGAGATATTCATTTCAGATTGGTTTTGGGAGAAATTTTAGTACAGCTTTTTTTATAAGGTTTTTTCTTTACTCAAAGCCCACTCTTGACTACCCCATCTTACTTTTTTTTTTGCAGGTCCTATTTCTTTTAGGTGCCCAAGACATAAACAAATACAAATATCATAGTGTTAACCAATTTCCAATATGTTCAGAAATGGAATATTTCTATAGCTTCTGTTTGAAGTAGAAAGGGAAAAAAAAAAGGAATGGAATGGAGAATCAACTGAACTTTTATCCTTTTAACATCTAGGAGGAGTGCAAAGCAGTGATGGCTCCATGAATTAAGGTACAGTGAATGAAAGCGTCCTGCCAGTGGTATTTTTCTATCTTCTCTTTTACTGTTCTTTTCTCTCTTTCTGTCTTAAATATTAAGCTACTAATTCATTTTTAGACTGTCTAGAATGCCTCTGTGTCTTTATAACAGGGCACTTGATAATAAGATCTAACATCCACAGAACATGGTCTAATTTCCGGGTGTTGTACCATATACTTTACATGTAATTGCTCTTATATTTATCACAAAACCATTTGAGATAGATTTTTAAATCATTCCCATTTACAGAAGGAGATACTGAGACTTAGAAGGATTGGGTATAAACATCAAAAGATTGAGCAGTTCTCCCTTAAAAAGTAATTGAGCAACTGTAGTATCTAAGTCTTTTTCTTCAAGCACAAGGCCTGACGCTCAAGTGACTAAGGAAGAAGAATCTGCAACCATTGCTTTAGAGGGAAGAACTTGATAACTGGGACCAGAGGGCTATCTGGTGAAAAGCACCAGCAGAAAGGTCTTGAAGCCTCCTGTTGGGAACAGGGAAGGAGGGCTGCAAGGATTAAATCCATTCAATAATCTCACCTCTTCTTCTTTTGGAGGGAGGAAGAACAGATTGCTTTTGTTTTCCTCACCGGGTGATATAAAGAAATCCCCACATAACAGGAATCAAGAATATACATTTTTAAAATGAAAAGCCTTAAAAGCTTTCTGATACATTTAAAATGCTATAAATTAATATTTACTAGTAACGAGTCTCATAATCTGGCCTACTAAATTATTTTACAATCTGTCGGCAATTTTTCTGGTATTTTGTGACCCAGTTCTTTGAGGGAGTTGCTTTTCAACAGTACTAAAATGCAGGCAACATTGATTGATAGGTTGTATATTGGATCATAAATCATTTGGGGATTATCTTTGCCACGTGGCCTGATTTTTTTTTTTTTTTTTTTTTTTAGCCTTTTGATTTTTTTTTTTTAAATTCTAATCTTAATAGCTTCTCTGTTTAAAAATAACCATTATCAGGTAGTTTGTATTTAGAGCTGTGACCACTGAAGCTGGAATGCCTTCCACTGTCTCTCCAGGAGGGATGTTTTGTTTGTGGGAACACAGGTTTGCTGCACTAATTCCCCTGGTACAAATACACTATCTAAGGCAGCACGTTCTGGTGTGCTTTAAGTGAACAGATACATTCCAAAATCAAACGAGGACTTGGGGAATTGCCCACATTTAACCAAATAACCAGCTGTGCGAATGTTAAAATGCAATTGATCTACTACAGTATTTGAGAATCATGGAGGGTCATTTAGTTCAATACTCAGATGGTTACCCAGCAGGGCTGGAAGCTTTGCAGGTCCAGTCATGACTGATATTAATCATTACTGGAAATGATCAAAAAGGCAGAGTGAGCCTCTTTTAATCCAGCTACCATTCCATTTATACATTCTTCCCCTCAATTCCCAGATCCTGTAAATTTCTTCCCAAAAATTTGGCTAAGGAGAAGGTTTTTTTGGGGTATTTTTTTTTTCCTCCTCAGTTGATTTCTTACTCTTACATAGAAATGACAAAATTAAACAGACATACAGTGGAGAATCATGGTTTGTATCAAGGGGAAAATAAGAATCTTAGTAAAAATATTTTTGTTTTTTGATATCTTTTTAGTACATCCCTCATGCTTTAACTAAAATTCCTTTGATGATTTTTGGGCTCTGAAGTCTGTATTCGCTTTTTTTTCTTCTGTATGGATATACCAAGTAAAACTCTTACACAAATCTTAGACTTCACATTGTTCTATTTCCTTTGTTTTTCTTGTGTTGGCTCTGTTTTTTTCACTCAGCTCTGTTTTAATGAGTTATTTCTTGTGACTGAAATAATGTCTTGGCTTATATATTTTGCTTTATTGCCAGTATGTAAAATAATCAATTAAAATATTAAGAAGAGTTATGTATTCCACTTAAAATCAAAACAGCATATTTTCATACTATTTAGAATAGAGTTGGTATAAAATGTTGTTGAATTGGTAGTCAAAGCCTTTGCTGTTTCAAATTGGGCTCTTCCAGCAAAAAGAGCAGTATTTCCTTTTGGCTACACATTGCATTTTGAGTTTCTAAAGTGTTTTGGAATGATAATTTGGAACATGCTTAAGAAGTCTAATTTTGATTAAAATAAAAATCAAGTATTTATTCTTTGTAAATATAGCATAGGGCTAAAATTTCACATTTTTTTGATGAAACTCAAGCCAAAAAGTAGTCAATTAAAATTATTCTTTTGTTTAGATAAATACCAATTGCAGCAGAAAATGGTGAAAAAAGTCATAGCTCGTCGTAGTCTAGAATTTTATGGAAATCAGTGTTAGTGTGTAAAAGGGTCTAAGAAACAATAAATAGAAGGAAAATGAAACTATCAAGTGGACGAAAGCGTTTGTCTCTGTATTTGCTCCAAGAGGCAGAAAAACTGGTTTCAATGCTCTCTCCCCTAACAAGTGATGGGATTCAATTTCTCATCACTAAGTCATGTAATTTCTGTGGTCCTTTTTCACTCTAAGGTTCTATGAATTCTAGGAATATTGACCTAAAGATTGTTTCATAAGTCATGAGTACAAACCAAAAAATCCAATCATAGACATCAGACCTAGGAGTGCCCCTCCAGATTTTCCATCACCATAGCATGAGATCCTGAGCCAGAAAAAGAATCTCATTGGATGTTACTGAAAGGTTGCTTTTGAATAATGAAATTTCAGTGCATCTTGAACTTCAGGGTCAAACTCCTTAAGTTCAGCTTTATCTTGTTTCATGGACTTAAGAGTTTCAAAAGATGGCCCCTTTCTTAGATGATTTGTGTGGAGAACAAGGACTGATACATACCTCCATTGTACTCTAAATACTTTGAAGTTAGACTTCTATTGGTATCTCTCACCATGAAGAAGTATAAGAAGCTATCAGGGTGTATATTTAGAGCAACTTTCATTACCTAGATTTAAAATCCAAGGTCTGCCTCTTCACGAAAGGATCGTTTAATTTAAATGTGCAAAGTCACTGTACTACTTAATATCTAGGGTCAATTACAGGCCTTCCTTCATCTCATTTTGTACAGGGAGGAATACTTTTTATACTGTAATTATTGTTCTGTCTTTCACAATATCTGTCATGGATGACCAGCACTTTTACAACACCAGTAAATGTTTGATGAGTCTTATAGAATTAAATCACTCTCTGATAATAAGTGGTGGATAGGTGAAGAATAATTATGCTCACCAGCCAAGCTACATTTGTTCTGCCATTTTGGGAAGATGAGGGCCAACTTTTCTATAAACTTGCTTTTGAATTTGCAATCTAATACTAGACCAGATTCTAGGTTGGTGCCTTCAAATAGTTTAATTCATGTTGTTAAGCTCAGGTAAAACTGATAGCTATTTAAATACAATATGCTTTCTGTAAACCAAGATTTTGACTCTTGCTTTCTACCACCCAGCTCTCTTCTGATAAATCTGGTTCCTCTTTTGACACCTATGGCTAATTAATTCAGTTAGCTTTTTAAGTAGACTGCCTTCACAAAACCAGTTCAACCTTTTCAATCCAAAATGTAACAAACACGTACACACAATTTCTCAGTTAGGGTTAGAATAAGATGAAATAAAAAAGAGGACAAGGCTGGGTAATGATTGGAGATAGAGAAGGAAGTTGTCAAAAAAGAGGGGAGTGTGTTAACTAAAATGTGTGGTTTGGAGTTACTATGCAAGAAAAGTGGGAGGAAGATGTGTCATAAACATTTCAAGACTAGATATATAGAAGGTGGAATATAATGGATGTAGTAGCGAAGCACATTTGTGTCTTCAAATTATTGCAAGAAAATAAAAAATGCAAGACTAAAACACTGAATGTATTTAATTTCACTGACAGCTGGAATGTATGAAGCCACAAGCCCTTAACAGAAACTCAGTGATAACAAGGCTTGTTGTTGCTAAAACCAATTATAAGGAGCAAAATATTGTTAATCTTTTTATGACTAAATATAATTAGATTTGCATAATAAATAAGGTAGCATACATCATGGAAATGTTAAGACATTTGTGCAAATTGCAGCAGGGCTTACATTATTGAGAAAGCAAAATTATGGGAGAAATAATGATTGGCCATGCTAAAATAAAAACCCCTCCATATCTGATTACAACCTACTTTAGATGTTGATATAAGTCATACTATACTTCACACTGCCTTCTAAGAGTTTATGTAAAATGTTAGGCTATAACTTGGTATTGCTCTTTATTTTTGGTTGGATAGCATTTGTGCTTATCTTATTTCAGGTTATCTGCTTTTGTTGATGGTAAGTCATTAATGATTGGAATTGGCTTGTGGTCTGAATTGAGGAAATGTTTCATTTTATACTTGGTATTTGCCAACGTTTTAAAACAAAAGCTCTACTTTTAACCTAGGCACAGACTGAGGAAAACAGGAGTTTAGTACAATGAACTGGGGCATTTATTTATTTGTAATTAGTATTCTTCTCTCAATTATACAATTTTCACAGTCAACTGCTTTGCTAAATTAATTTTTTGCTCCTTCAAATTGTATTCCCTTTAAACATGTTCCCAGTGGTAAGGAAAGCTGCAAGTAAGAAATATGACCTATGATGTCAATGATAAGACTTTATTGTATGGTATTATGCTGTTATACACATAATAATAAATATATTATTCCCAGCACTGGTATCATATTAGTGAGATTCTTTAAGGCTGCAGGAAAGAGGCATACAGGGATTACTTTGGTAAGGGAAGCTGATTCCATTTATGTGGAAATACTGGGTTGAAAGTTCTTCTAAGATTGGCATGTACAATACCTTTAGGAGAACTGAACCCATAACTCAGTATTATCTAGGCTCTAAGAGGAATTAAGAGACATCTTTTCATTCAACATGTATATTTCTAAAAACAAAAGGATTTGATTGGCTTGGTGTATCATCTTTCAATATGGGGCAACTTTATTGGGTAGATTTTCAGACCGAAGCCCTTCAGAGCTGGTTAGCTCACTTTTGACTTGCTCCAATGTGCTTGTCTCTCACTAACACACTCATTACTGCTGCAATCTGTTGTGGCCAGAGGCCTGAGCTTGGTTCCAACCGACATACATTTGAAAGCATCATATACAGCTCTGGCTGCTTTCCTTAGGAGGATCCTGTGGGCTTGGCAATAATCTGAGATTACATGAATCCCCTTCCAGCATGTCCAGTAAAAATACCATGTTCCATTAGGATCGTCTTTCTTATTTAGTTAATTGAATTAAATTAGTTATTTTATATAAGTTAGAAAATGTGGTGGGAACAAAAGGATTCAGGAAAAATTGTTCTATGTTAAAGTACTAAAATCTAAATGTTTTCTTACCAAGAGACTAGCTTCCAATTACATACTTTTTATCCCTTGAAATCACACACATTAGATATGAGTGTATTGCATATATAAAAGAGTTGGCAGGTATTGTTTCACTCAAGTTAAAATTTCAGGGCTTATATATCTGTGTTCCATAGGCTTAGCTGTGAAATGCCTAGAGTATGAAAGCCAGGACTTATCAGAGATTTGCGGATTTCCAGTGATGGCTCATAGGTGGTGCATCCAGAGAAACCTTCTCTAAGTTTAGAGTTGTTTTATTACTATAAATAAAAACAGTGCCTATTCCTTTTTTTTTAAACAAGATATTCATGGAGAACAGAACAAATATAAACTGCTGGCTTTCTTCCACTAGTTTTTGCTTTTTTAATTGGCTATCTTATGAGGCGGTTAGCAGGAAACAACTGATACACTACATGTTTGGGTGAGGTGGCCAGTAAAACAGCAGTGGCAGGCGAGAAGCTCCTTAGATAATTCAGTGGTCTCATAAAACTGAATTCTACAAGGAGCTGTCACATTCAGTTGTCACATCCTGAAAGAGTTTCAGTGTGCTCTGGGAGGAAGTTTCTAGTGAGTTTAAAAGAGGACTTTGACACACAAGCCACAAAAGGTGTGGAGCTTAACACTTCCACTTAGCCAGTCACACCACATTAAAAACAGAGGAGTAGGGAGGGGTGGCTTGGAGACTCTAAATTATGCAGGAACTAGAGGTTAATTATTGAACCCTCTGACCATCTGCACACATGTTTAAAGGCTGGAAGAAACAGTAGGCTGTATTATTTTGATAACTGAAGGAGAAATGCACTTACATTGTGTACAGGATGAGGGAATGAAGCTAATATTTATGGTAAATTTATTGTATGTGCCATCCTATATGATAGTGCTTTTTCTGTGTCACTTAAAATCCTCAACACTTTTTGTGTTGGGTCTTACTATCGTAATGTACATCAATGAGAAAATGAGCCCAGAGAGGTTAACTAATTTCCTTAAGGTAGCCCATTTGGAATTGAGACCCAAAGCTGACTAATGTAAAGGCCCAAGGTGCTTTCAGGGACTTGGAACATTTAATTTACTATTGTTCTAAGAGCAATGATAAGCTTCTTCATGGGGTTATTGTTTGCTAGTTAAACGGAATTGCTTGCTAGTTAAACGGATATTAAACAACTTGTAAATAAAAACTTAGTACCTCTTTCATTGATTTATTTGTTCAACACCACCTACCTTGAGACAGTGCCATGGATATTGTGTGTGTGGAAGAATAAAACAGAAAAAAATAAGTCACAGTATCCACCCCCAATAAGGAGGAGAGGTGGAGGGGTGAACAAAAATTACAATATCATATAAACAGAGCCAGATCATAGGAATCTCAGATAAAGGTGTGAGTTCCACCTGTTATTCATTTAAATGTTTTTTTTAAATTGAGGCAAACGTTATACACAGTGAAATGTACAGTTCTCAAATGTACCACTTAATGATTTCTCATTAATGTATGCACCTCAGTAAACAACACCCCAAACCAGACAGGACATTTTCATCATTCTAGAGAGTCCTCTTGTGCCCTCTTCCAGTATCTTTCCATCCCTTAGCAACAATTGTTCTAATTGCTATCACCATAGAATTTCAACTTGAACTTCATACAAATGAAATCAATTAGTATTGGTCTTTTTTTCTTTTTGGTCTACCTTCTTGCTCTTAGCGTGCTTTGTTGGAGATTTGTCCATGTTGTTGATTGTAGTATCCGTAGTTCCTTCTTTTTTATTGCAGTGTAGTATTGCATTATATCAATATGCCAAAAATTACTCATCCATTCTCTGGTTTATGGTCATTTGTGCTGTCTCCAGTTTGGGGCTCATCTATTATTTGATATTTAGCTCCTTAAATAGAACACTGGTCTCCAAATATATTTGGTTATGCTAGTCATTTATTTACTTATTCATTCAATTATTATATTATATATACAATTACCATTATTGTTAAGCAACTTCTCAGTGTACAATACCAATGATCCTCGAATTCTGCTGTTATTTCCCGATAAACCTATTGTAAATTGAAAATACATTCAGTCAAAAAGCATTTAATACACCTAACTCACTGAACATCATAGCTTGTCCTAGCCTACCTTAAAGGTGCTCAGAACACTTACATTAGCCTACAGTTGGACAAAATCATCTAACACAATTAATACAGTGTAGAGTATCTGTTGTTTACCTCCATGATTGTGTGGCTGTCTGGGAGCGTAGCTTGCAGCAGCTGCCCAGCATCACAAGAGAGTGTGTCCTGCATATCACTAGCCTGGGAAAATAATCAAATTTTGAAATTTTGAAGTGTAGTTTCTACTGAATGTGTATCACTTTCACAACATTGTAAAATCATAAATAGAAGCATCATAAATTGGGAACTGTCTGTATACATTTAGGGTAAGATTTTTTGGTTCTTGGCAGTGGATATATGTTCATATTTTTACTAGTTTTCTTAGTAATTTTAAGTTTTTGTTGATATCTTATCAGATATGACTAGGCTTTCATTGATTTTACTTTGTAATGTGGCCAGTGAAGCTCTCATACTAGAATTAGCAATAATGTAATCCTAGCCACTTGTCCATTTTATGTAGGTTTAATTTAGTTGAAACTGGATGATACCATTTGTAAATTCACTTGGTTAAAATTGAGTAATGTAATCTATAAGTGCACTTGCTGGTGCAAATGTAGGCCACAGCATGCATCAATAAGGTGAAAGCAAATACATAAGTGAAGGAACCTCAGTCCCATCTGTCTGATTGTAGGTGTCTCACTCTTTCCTCAGGTGTCATGAACATCTGGTATCACCCTAATGAGGGGACTGATGTCATACTGTGTATTAAAATCTTGTAAAACTTAATTCCTTATTTCTTTTTTCCTTCTAAATATAAAAAGAAAACATAATTAGAAATGTCAGCATTTTCTACACTCAGTACAATGGGTTTGTTTATGTACATCCTGGGGTATGTGCACTCCACTTTTCAGGCCCCTGAGCTAAAGCACACATTAGTGTAAAAACTGTGGACCAGCTAGCATTCAAAACACTCATTTTCTAATTATATCATTACTCCCTGTAGAATTCTATACCAGTCACTCCACATCTCTGGATCCTGTTTGCAAGATAAGGCGCTTGGACTAAATAACCTCTAAGATCTTCCTGGATCTAACATCACATGATGTTGAATTCCTTATGTCTGTGTGTCCTTTTAACTTTCTCAGCAAACCCATCTTTTCTTAATGTGATCTCTTTCTTTTTAAGGCTATTGCCTAATAACCTTTAAGACAATGTTGTGGGCTAAGTTAGTCTCTCACATATCTTTTTCCCCCTTACAGTCTAGCTGTATGTCACATTCTGAAAAGACTCCTAGTAGGTGTTCTGCCAGGTGCAGTATGTAGGAGTCTACAATGGGCAAACCCGGGGCACCCAACTGGTAAGATCCTGAGGCAAATATCCAAAAGTCAAGAATGAAAAAAAGAAGACAAATTCCGAGAGCATATACTTGGTGTCCTAGAAAGAGTTTGCAATAATTGTAGAGCACTTAGAAGCAGGTCTAGTCACAGCAGGAAGTTTTATATCATCGTTTCCTAGCCCAGCACTGAGTTCCCTTTCTGGTGCTAACTAGAACACTAATGTTACACAGACAGTTCAGCATAGTTTGGAAGATCCTTGCAATAGCTGGCAATTTAGAGTATTTTGAATTTTGATCATTATCTTAGCACTGAATATCTGAATTATTAACTTAAGCAAAATAAAGGTAGCCACTTAATTCATTCAACAGCTATTTTAAAAACAGAAATAGAATGGTGAAGTAAGGTTTCAGATGGAAGCTGGGTTGGATTTTGATCAGGTTGAATGTCAGGCTGCAAGTATTGAGGCTTCATCGTGTAGGCGATGGGGAGCCATTGATACTTTGTGAGTTGATTAAGACCCAGTTGTAAACCATGTTTTAGGGGGAAAAAAGACTGCTGACTATGTATAAGATGAAATGTAAGAATTAAAAAAATAAACAATATACCTAGAGGAGATCAGACATGTAGTGATGGGGGAAGCATGTGGAATGGAAAAATTGAAATGGTTGTAGAAGTAAAAAATATATATACTAATTGGTGACTGATTGATTAAAAGGAGAAGGAAAAAAAAGTGTCAAAGATAATACCAACATAGTTTAAAAATTACTTCCTCTGAAGTCAATGCATTCAAATGTAGTAATTATAAATATATATGTACTTATATCATATATCCATATGATATGAATGTATACATATATTTTTTATCACTTAAATTCTACCAAGCTAAATTTTCTGAAGGAGAATTATTCTTTTTCAGCAAAGGAACCCTGAGGAGTACACTAATGAAAAGCACGAAGGTTTGCTCTGACCCTATTCTTTCCACCCCCTCTGGCAGTGCTGTAATGAGGGGCTATTAGTATTTTAGTTGTCACCAGCTACTCATGAAAACGACATTAATTTTGTTGAAAATGGTCATTAGGAAAATTAATTATTTTTAAAGTGTTAACTGATTATTGTGTAAGTATCATGTATTCATTAATTATTATTCCTTTCCATTAATTATACATAATTACTTAATTCCTAAAAGCAGATGATTCTTGTTTTGCCATGGTGTTCACTTTTGTTAATTTAGCTTACCAGATAATCCTTTGTACTAATGCAGAACCATACACTTGAGTGTTCAGAGTAATTTGATAAACATTAATTTGTTAATCCTAATGACTTCTTGGTGTCAAAGTAAAAAAATTCTTTTTCAATAGCTTGTGTCTTATAGTCAACATCAAGGTGACAATTGCGTATTATCTGAATAAACAAAGATAATGAAACCATGTATAATGTTGGATAATCCATGGGAATTAGCCCATTTCCCCAACAGGGAAGGAAAAGAAATCATACCTGAGATATGGAATTAAATTATTCTGCTTCTCTTGTAAATACAAAAACTTTAAAGATCACAGTTTTAATGTGAAGAGGAAGTAAATAAATATAGACAAACAAATATTAATCAAATAGAGGGAGTCTTCTTTATATCCATATTTTATGTCTATATACACAAATTCAAATTTATTTGCAGTGATCCAATTTTGGCACACAGTCTGATACAATTTGTTGCACCTTATCTATATAAACAAATGTGCATGAACAATGTTACTATTGTACTATTTTTTTTCTATTTTCAGCATATCTGTCTTTTAATAGTTTCCCCAAAATGTTAAAATGATGGGTTTGAGTGTTAACAAGTTCCATCTGTTATTCAAAACAGCATGTTTCTTCCTTTTCTTATACTTTAATCCCTACTAGAGACATTTATAATTTCAATTATATTTGCAAATACCTCTTTTCTCTCAAGATATGATGGACCATCAACATTTTATATAATAGTAGCTTAGGAGAAAATGCTTGAGGAAGCAGAATAGTATAAAATTCGCCATGAAATAGAATAAAGTGGTTTAGCCTTATATTTTCTGCCATTGTAGTACATTAGAACACATTTCAGAGATCATTTCATACCCTTCTGATAAGCACTTTAGGGAAAGAAACAACTATACAAATATAGGAGTTTTATATAAATGAGTGGTTGAATTGCAGCTTAGGCCAAATGAGCATAGAGAATCGTTTGCTAATCAGGTAACAGTGGTAGAAAATGTGAATTAGAAACTCACTGTTCTCATTTGTTATGGTCAATAAATCTGAATGTTATTGATTGTCAATAAGAAAGTCACCTTGCGTAAGACAGAAGAATGGCATTCATCTAAAGAAGATGAGCCCTTCCATTCCATTAAAAAGCAGCTGGGTAAAAGGCAAGTGGAATAGTTGTTATTCCTCTGTACAATTATACAATTACTTAGGACAAATAGGAGACACCAAATTGAGAAAAAAACAGGTTGGTGAGGCAGAAAGTACATTACATAAAATGATGTTTGGGAGTATTTTTCTAATTGGAATGCAATCAACTATTCTAACTTATTATTCTTTCAAATGATTAGATGTGGGTTCTAGTCCCAGTTTGGCAAACTAACTAGCAGGGCAATCTGGGCAAGTGTTTCATCTTCTCTTAACCTAAATCTGCTCCACTCTAAAGTAATATAATTGAACTAGATAATCTCAATAATCTCAAAATGCTATTTTATAAAAGTTCAAATAAACATGTTGTAGCTTAGATGTGTTAAAAAACGACTCAATCAATTATGTAAATTAAGAACTTTAGATCCATAGCCATTTAAAAATGATCTACAGGTGTTAAAATTTTTTTCAGCTCTGTACATTTCTGTGAATTTAGGTTTAGCGTTTTATTCATGCTGATTTAAAAAAAAATGTGTGAGTGATTTGCCATCTACATTTTAAAAAGTTAGATTAACTTTAGAGATCATAAGAAATAAGATTAGATTTGTAAAGTGATAAAGGTTTTGATTCTGAACTGTATTTTATTTCCTTTTCTTTACCACTATATAGCAGAACATATTTTAGTGTAAAATAAAAATTTATTTAGCAGACATGATTGGATTTCATAGAGTTGATATTATTTCCCTAGACTCATAATTATCACAGAGAAATCTTTGGAAAAATATAACAGAATTTTAACTTTTTCTCCTTCACATGGTTTGAAAAAAATGGGTGTTTATAATTTTCTGTATGGAGTTACCCTGACTTGACATATTGAAATTCTCCATTGAAGTTCTCCATTTTTACAGACAAATAACTAAATAAGGGAATTTTCCAGGGCAAACTCAGGAACTCAAAAATCAAATTACATTAATTCAATTAAAAGATAGTGAACTTTGTTATTTTCCAAGTCTTATTTTCCCCCACCTGTTTTTTTCTAGTTAACATCAACTTGAAATGTAGGGTAAAATGCTTAAACCTAGTGGTGTTTACTACAGCAATTTGTTATTATTTGTTTTTTTATCAACCCCTTTTAAAGTAAAACAAGTAATTTCTAGATACCTTCCTATAAAGGCAACTGGTTTAGTCTCTGGATAATATTAGCACTCTTCTTTTCTTCAAGTTAAATTTACCAAATGAAAGAGAAGACAGAAGAATGTCTCATATAATATGAAAGCACTTTTCAGGAAAGGGAGGTAATATAAAGACAAGATTTGTAGTCAGAGAAAAATAATTACTGGAAATGTTAACAAATACCACTTGTTCTCTTGTGACCATGTTCTTTAACCCTTTTGGAAAAAATAATATTATTTCCATTATTCTTAGGTATTAGAATGTAGGCTGAGATTGATAAAGTGGCAAAGCCAATATAGACTTTTGGAGAGAAGCAAAGTTTATGGAAAAACAGTTCCCCCCTTTCCTTTTACTTTTTACTTCAGCAGAATTAAAAGTTTCAGAGTCACATGGTTATGGTAGAATTACCAGAGGGTGGCAGAATGAGTTCTAGAAATGTATTATAGTACCATTAATATAAGTGACAAACAGTGACCCATATCTATAATCAGATATGAGAGCTCATTTGGGCATCTACTAAGACATCAAATTCGGATCAATCAAACTAATCCACTTGACCAAAAGCTATTAATTTATCACAGCAAAATCAACTATGGCTTGAGAATAATATGTGACAAAATCTTTTTTGCCATCAAAAATATCTTACTCAGAATTCCAAACTATAGAACAGATAAAAGTGAGATTTTATTTTTATAAATTTGCCTTATAATTACCATATTTGTTATACATACACTTGTGAAACCAATATTCAGAAAAATAATTAATCCACATTATATGTAAATTGTATAAGGACCCTCATCAAATGTAGATTTGTCAGGATGAAAACGCAAACCCCATCAATACATTGTCTACAAGAAACTCTCAAAAATATAAAGACATAGCTATGTTAAAAGTAACATAGTAGAAAAAAGATGAACTATGTAAACATTAAACATATGGAAATTGGTGTGGTTATACATCAGGATAAGTAAACTTTGGAATAAAGACAAGTTCCAGGGATAAATAAAGATTTTACATAATGATAAAGGGGTCATATCATCAAGAAAATACAAGAATTCCAAATATGTATGTTCCTAATAACAGAGCTTCAAATTATGAAACCCCAAACTGGCAGAAATAAATGGATGAATAGCCAAATATACAATTATAGTTGAAGATTTTAATACTCAGTTTCTTGCTGTGTCCTCACATAGTCTTTCCTCTGTGCAAATGCTCCTGATGTCTCTTCCTCTTCTTATAAGGACACATTCTTATAAGCACACTGGATTAGGGTCCCAACCTTATGACCTCATTTAACCTAATTACCTTCCTAAATTAGGCCTTATTTGCAAATACGGTCACACAGGGGTTTAGGGCCTCAATGAGTGAATTTTGAGGAACACAATTCAGGTTATAATATAATGCCCTCTCACCCCCCAAATTCATATCCTTCTTACATATAGCACATTTGCCCCATCCCAACAGCCCCCTAAATCTCACCTTTCCAGCATCAATTCCAAGTCTGAAGCTCATCACAATTTCTTCTAAATCAGGTGTGGGTGAGACCTCAAGTATGATTTTTCCTGACTTAAAATTCCTCTGCAACTGTGAACCCATGACACTAGACAAGTTATGTGCTTCTAAAATACAGTTGTGGGACAGGGATTCGATTGACATTTTCACTCCAAAAGGGAGAAATTTGAAATAAAAAAGGGTGACAGGTCCCAAGCAAGTCAAATTCTGTTAGGTCTTAAAGCTTGAGAATAATCCCCTTTGGTTCAATGCTCTGCACTGTGGACCCACATGGTGGCAGTGTCACTCCCAGTCCCTGCATCGCAGCCCCACCCCTGAGGCTCTGGGGGGTGGCCTTGGCCCTCAAGCAATGGGCAGTAGCATCCTGGCCCACAGAAACTGAGGAGGTAGCCTCACCATTGAGGAAAAAGCCTTGCTCCCTGGGCTTTGGTGGGAGTCGCATTCCTGATGGTCTCTGAATTGCCTTCAAGGTCTTTCTCCCCTTTTTTCAAAGGATAATGTATGTTCAAAGCTGGATAGCTCTACTGTTCCATCCTATGGAATCTCTGAAGTCCAACAGCCTTCCTTCATTCTGTCCCATTTTTTTCTGCCCATTTTAGACTCAGCTAGCAGTGTTTCTGTCACATTTTTAGATATTTTTATAGCGGCAACCCTCTTCATAATACCAAAATCTGTATTAGTCTGTTCAGGTTGCCATAACAAAATGTCGCAGACTAAGTGGTTTAAACAACACATTTATTTTCTCACAGTTCTGGAGGCTAGAAGTCTGAGATCAAGGTGCCAACAGGTTGGTTTCTGCTGAGTCCTCTCTTCCTGGCTGGCAGAAGACCTCCTTCTCACTGTGTGTTCACATGACTTTTTCTATATGAACAGGGGAGAGAGAGCTCAAAATAGCACAGGAGAGTGAGCAAGCGAGCTCCCTAGTGTCTCTTCCTCTTTTTAGAAGGACATCAGTTCTGTTGGATTAAAGCACCACCCATATGACCTCGTTTAACCTTAATTATCTCCTTAAGGCCCTTCCTCTAAATACAGTCACATTAGGTGTTAGAGCTAGAACATAGGGATTTGGGGGGGGGGGGGGATACAATTCAGTTCACAATAACAATAAACGCACAACACTTCGTGGCTTAAAAGAAAAACAACAGGGCCGGCCGAGTAGTGCGTTGGTTAAGAGCTAGCTTGGGATGCCAGCTCTGAGCAGCAGGGCCCCGGTCCGGATCCCACATGAGGGCCAGTGACGCTGCGCCCTCTACAGCTAAGATGGTGAACAACAGCTCGACCTGGAGCTGGGATGCTGAGAGTCGCCAGCGACGGTGTAGGCTGCAGCCCCTGCTGCAGTGGGCTGCCATAAACTACTGTGTGTGGCTGGCAGCCAGTGTGAGTGGCCAGCAGCTGGTGTGAGCTGCCAAGAGCCACAATGAGTGGCCGTCCAGAGCCCGGTGACCAATCTGCCTCACCCGGGAAGAGCGCAATGATCACAATACCAACATGGGCCAGTGAAGCATGTCCTCCACAACTAGACTGAAGAACAAAAGGACAGCAACTTGTGTGTTCCCCTTCCCCGATTCCCCAGTGCTGTTCCCGTCCCCCAATTAAAAAAAAAAGTCTTAAAAAAAAAAAAAAAGCAAAACAACAGATTTTGCTTAGAAAGTTTCAACTGAGCAAGGCTCAGGAGGTTCAGCTTGTATGTGCTCCACTCATGTCAATGGGGCAGCCAGAAGGCTGGGAGCCGGGGTCATTTACTCATATGTCTAACAACTCATACTGGCGGTTGCATAGGATTTTAACAGGGGCTGTCGGCTCAATACCTACCAGTTCCACGTGGTGGCTAGGTTCCAAACGTCAGTGTCCCAGGAGATTGAGAAAGAACCAAGTAGAAGCCATATCATCACTTATAACCCAGCCTCAAAGTCACACAGCATCACTTGTGGTACATTTTATTCATAAAGTCACACTCACTTTCAAGTGGAGGGAAAATACTTTACCTCTTGATGGGGGAATGGCAAGGATATGAAAATACTGCTGTGGAACAAGAAATATTGCTGTGGCCATTTTCTGAAAATACATTCTGTCACACTATATATGGTTAACAAGCTTTGAGGAGTATGAATTGGAATCTTCTCTTTGGTTTACCACTAATCACATCTTCTCTTGCAGTTCTCTATCACAGCAAGTAATCAATCATAAATATTTTTCTTTTACTTCAAAATCACCAAAAAGTAAAGGGCAGAAGCCAACAGGGGTTTATGCATGGCTCAGCAATTTGCAGATTTAATGGATACCATTTATATTTAATCTAATAGACCTACGTATAAAGAAAGGCAAGAGTCTTAGCACAGACAACTTTTTAAAAAGTATGTATTTTTAAACTGGAAGGTGGCTGGAGTTATGAAACAGGAGGAAAACAGGGAATTATAATAAACTGTTGTGAAAACTACTGTGAAAGCAAACTAAAGCCCCTAAATTATTCCACAGCTAAGTGTTACGGGTTGAGGCAAACATTTGACACATTTTCTCAAGTCAGGGTGTTAAAATTATTTAATTATTTTAAATTAATATCTTAAGTATTTAAAATTTGCTATGTTTAATAAAATAATAAAGTCAATAAAATTTTTAATTTTATTTGGGTTTGAGCATTCATTCTTTTAATTACTGGTCTCTGTAAAACTCTCCATTTTTGCATAGTCTACCAGTTGTATATAATGTTACAATGGTCTGTCATTCCAGAACTTTGTTAGAGAACATTGCAAAGAAAATCAGAAATTCACTGTAAATGCTTCCTATCTATAGTCTCTTTTCCTTTCCCCCCAATCACTCCCTTTGTATACTGCCTCCCTTAATATCGCTTTCTTCCTCACTTTCATCTGAAATAGGTGATGAAACATAAGAATGGAATTCTTAAATGGTTGGGTGTCCTTGAGGACTTCCCAGGTTAGATGCCGGTTAGCCTGCAATGGTCACAGAGAAACACAAATTACTATTTTGTGCCTTCACAGGAACAGGCTGTGGGTCTGTCTTCACTTTGACTGGCGCCAGGCAAAAATGAGAAGCAAAGCTGTGTTGAACCACATAATAATTCTGATGGGCATTAAATTTAACTTTGTACAGAAAGAAGATGAATTCATGAACTGTACAACATTGGATCTTTTGAGTAAAAAGTAAAAACATAACATGAGGTACAATACAGTTTTATATGCAATGTTGAAGTTGACCAGCATTATTTTTCAGAGATATTTTTAGTTTTGTGTGTGGCATGCAATTATTTATTTTAGACAATTTTTGTCAGTTGTGGCAGCTATAACAAATTATCATAGACTGGGTGGCTTACGTAACATACATTTCTTTCTCGCAGTTCTGGAGGTTGGGAAATCCAGGATCCAGGTGCCTGCAGATTCTGGTGAGAACCCACTTTCTGGTGTAGATGGCTGTCTTCTTGTTGTATCATCACATGGCAGACAGACAGCAAGAGAAACAAGCTCTCTCGTGACTTTTATAAGGGCACTAATCTCATTCATAAGGGCTCTGCACATTGTGAGGTAGGGTTTCCATATATGAATGATGGGAGCACACAAACATTCAGTCTATAACAGACCAGTAAGTCATAGGTGAAAAAGGGAAAAGGAAAAATTAAAATACAAAGAAAAATATGACACCTACCTTTAAAGAAAACAACATGGGTGAAATGAGTAAACTTCATTATTGCAATAGAACAATTTGATGTTAGTATATGAGATACTTATTTAAAATCTACAGAAACCTATCACTGCTAAGTAGATGTGTTTTTACATAATATTTCCCATTATATATTGGCATGCACACGAAATGCTGCAGTACTTTAAGGAGCAGACTGTAGCGTGCCACCTGGATTTAAGAGGATAATTTATTCACCACTGGATTTTTCTTGGACCAAAAAAAGATAAATAGATAGATAAATAACAACCAAGCTTATGAAGGTGTAGGTTCTTATTTTAATCTGGAACAGTTCTACTCTTATAAAATTTGTCAATTAAAGCATACAAATAGAATCCTATTTATTTTATTGCAATTAAGTCAAGAGTGGACATTTTCCACACTTTCCCTTAAGAAATAAACAATAAGGTAAGTTACTTGTTACGCTATTTATTTTCCCAATATGCAACTAATTAGTGAGCTCAATCTTTTAACAGCTGTCCCTGTTGCTCAGAATTTTCCTAGGAAGATTAGGGCCACTGGATGGAAAATAGAACTTAAAAATCTAATAGTAATAATAAAAATCTTATAAAGCATGTCTGAGGAATTAAGTAAAAATAAATAAGTCATTTTACAAGAGTTCAGTGATCTTGAACTTCCTATTCCACTTATCCACATTGAGGTTGTGTTGGTTAGTGTCAGTGGGAAATCTTACCGTAAAATGGGAAAATGTTAGCAATGAGTCAACCTCAAAGGGTTCACAATGAGTTTGTGTAAGTATTCTGAGTTCAAAAGTCTACTGGGATCTTAATTAAACCTCCACAATCTACTACAGCAGACCAAAAACTTAGAGAAAACTGGCTTTTTTCCAGTATTGTTTCAGCATCTTCTTGTTCCTATCAGAATGTTAATTTCCAAATTCCTATATCCCTTAAGTTTAATATCTTTTCCATTCATTCTCAGTGGGTGTTCCTTCACCACAGGCTAAGTAAAGTTGAAGGTAAATTTATATATACAGAAGATATGAAGTGGTAATAAAAAGGTAAAAATCTAATACCAAAGAGGTAAAATGAAGAGTTTTAGAACCTTTATTTCAAAGGGAATATGAAAAACAAATTGGAAAAAAAGGTTCAGAATTTCCCCAAACCACACAAAAATACATGGCAATAAGGCAAAACCAGTGTCAAGTTAGCAGGTTACATATACTAAATGTCATTTGGTTGGGTCTTTATAAAAATCATTCAATTATTTGTCAATATATACCTCCATAAAGCTGGGGGAGACATTCAAGCTATTAGCTATTTGGTTTGCACTGCCAAGCATACTTTGTCCATTATTCCTCATTCTATCAAAAATTTTCATATAATGTATCTCAAGTAATTTTTTAAAAGTGAAATGGGGGTTGGGACTTCTGAACATCAATATTTCTATTACTAGTCTTTCAGACTCCCCTTATCTTACACAAAACAGATCTTAAAGTAGGCTTTCTTATATACAGAGTAATTCTCTTTTACTTGATTTTATCAACTGCACCCATGATAGCCCAAAATTCCATGTTAGTGTCTTCAGAGTTTAACAAATAGGAGGAGATGGGAAGAGAAAAGGCTGTCTAATATCCAAAATAAATTATTACTGGATATTCTGCTTAATATTTTTTGTAATCTCTAATAAAATGCTTGATTCAAATCATTAATGGATGATAAACTTACTAAATGAAAGATTGCTACATGGATGATAAACTTACTAAATGAAAGATTGCTACAGATAATCATAGGGTGCCAAAATATCATCACAAGGATTATTTGTAGGACACAAAAAGATGTAACTTTACAAAGAAGGTATCAGGCTGTCATCTCCCTAATGTTAGCATCACTTATAGTCCAGACATTACATGCTTCTTATTGTGATATGAGGTACACAGCCTCATCTATAAAGTATTGTTTCATCACACGCCAACACAATGTTTGGTTCTTAATTTGCTTCTTGTTTGAATAAAGACTTTTTTTATCATTAGGAGAATTTCAAGATGGAATGAATATTAAATGATATAAAGATATTAAGTTTGGTAAGTGTGAATATAGAATTCTCTTATGCCGTAAAATATTACTTTCAGTGATTACAGAGAGTAACGTAGCGACCTATTTAGGGATAAATATCACGATGTCTGTATTCACTCTAAAGTATTACATACAAAAATAGATTAATATAGCAATTGCCAGCTGTTGATGGTAATGATGAGTGTATTTTTCAGGGTTTTGTAAAGAAATAGAACCAACAGGATGTGTGCGCATGTGTGTGGTGTGTTTGTGTGTGTATGTGTATAGTTAGTTATTTTAAATTTACATGTATATTTATTTTAAGGAATTGGCTCACATGATTGTGGAGGCTAGGAAGTCCAAAATCTGTGGGGTGGGTCAGCAGGTTTAAGACCAGAGAAGAGACAATGCTGCAGTTGAAGTCTGAAGGCTCTCTGGTGGCTGAATTCTCTCCTGCTTGGAGAAGGCCTTGTTCTATTTAAGACTTCAGCTGAGTGGAAGACGCCACCTATATTATGAAGGGCAATCTGTTTTACTCAAAGTCCACCAATTTAAATGTTAATGTCATCCAAAAACACCTTTACAGAAACATCCAGAAAAAGGCTGGACAAATATCTGGGCACCATAGCCCAGCTAAGTTGACACATAAAATTAACAATCACAATGGGTATATGGAAATTTACTATATTACTCTTTCTACTTTTATGGAAGATTAAAAATCTTCAAAATAATAGCATTAGATATATTTTAAAAAGTATCTTGTATGTATTCATTTCCATCAAATGTCAGTAAACTGAAAATATTTTGCTTCACAAGGCTCTTTACAGCATGACACAGAGAACAGCAAGAAAAGAAAAAAATTGAAGACTAATGTATAAAGTAGGAAAAACAGATGTGAGAAGTATAGTGGTTTATTTTTTCTGGTGTATTTTATGCTGCATCTGTAAGGGAAATGAAAAAAATAGCTTCTAATCCCACAGAAGCTCTCAAGAGAATTTTTTTTAAATTGCAAGTCCAAATTAATTACTTCATTCAATAATATTTTATATGGACACATTTAAACAGGGTTTGAAATAGGATCCCATGGTCTCATGGCTTGTAGTGTTGAGACAAATTTTATTTTAATTACTTGAATACTCTCTTTCCAGTAATCACAAAAGATTACCCAACCCATCTAGAATTCTTGGGGGAGATATGAGAGATGGTATGATTTTTCTTGAGATTTCTGGCAAAGATTAAGTTGGAGAAAAAAAGCAAAACAATAAAAAATCTGTCAGTGTTGTTTGTGATAACCAAGAAACTAAGGAAATGATTTTAAAATAAAAAATGGTTGAAACAATGATTTAAAGCAAGACAATGTGCATGTTGGAAAAATTGTAAATTGGAATGAACTGTGCTTACTGATGAGAGTCAGTGGTAGGGAGAAGGTGTGTTGCTGGGGCCTCCTAACAGGAAGCAGACAGGAAGCAGCATGTTGCTTCTCCTCCAGCTTTCCAGGTGCCCTCTAGCACCCCGTTGGCACAGTCCAATAGGGATCCAATTTAGGTAAAGCTGAAACTTTCATCCTCAGCATCACAAAAAACAGTATAGGTTGGGTTCAAAGTTTACTATCCAACACACATGTCACTGATATGAGAGCATGTAATTAAGAATTTTAATTTTACCTCAAAAAAATCATGTCCTTTAGAATACCCAAAACAACCATACGTATCATAAAGTGTTGGCTTTTTTCCCCCTTTACTTTCCCTCCTTAGGTTGTCTTTGGCCATTCTATACTTAGTACTACTTGCTTCAAAATAGAGGAGGAGAAATGGGAAAGAGTAGACATAAGAATATATAGAAATTACACTATGAATAGAGGATTAGAGACCCAGCCAATCTCGAGCCTATATTCTGGGAAATGTAGATTTCTGGTAAACACAAATAGCTTTGTGATCTTTAAGATAGGATTTTATTGCTCATTAAACCTTCCTCTCAAAGTATCAAGCAGAGCAGAACTTATCATATAAACCAGGAATTGGGATATGATCTAAAACAACCTTCTGCAAGTACATTTTTTGTTTTATATTAAAAATAGGAAGTCTCCCTCATTATATATGGTTTATATATGGTTGCTTATTTTAACATAAATTATTGCTCTTCCTCACCACTCATCCCCAATTTTTAAGGTGATCAAAGTTTAATTTGTGATTTTGAATAAAAACAGCACACAACCACATACCCTGTGGGGACATAGTTCAAGAAACATAACAGGGATACGTATAACCACTTGAATATATGTGATATTAGCTTTGTTAAATATAAATGAAAATATATTTACAGTCTCTCACATCTATCAATATGATCATATGTGAAATTATTTGTACTTGAAGCTATACAATACAGCAGAAAATTCGTAAGATAGATCTGAAGACTACTATAATGTCTATCCCCTCAATCTATGAAGGCTTTGGCAAGTTGCATGACTTCTTCCGGATTGTGTCATCTTTTATTTTTTATTGTTTATTTTTATTAAAACTGTATTGGGGAACAATGTGTTTTTTCGGGAAACAGTGTGTTTTCCCCAGGACCTATCAGTTCCAACTCAAGTTGTTGTCCTTCAATCTAGTTGCAGAGGGCTCAGCCCACCATCCCATGTAGGAGTCCAACCAGCAACCTTGTTGTTAAGAGCATGCGCTCTAACCAACTGAGCCACCAGGCTGCCCCTGTGTCATCTTTTAAATGGTGGCAATGCTCAGGCTGCATAGGGAACGAAGGCTTGAGATCCAACTCTGTGCCAAGCACTATGAAAATATTTACAACATTATGTATTAAGTATTATTATTTTCATATGACAGAAAACTAAACTTCAAAAGGAATAGAAAAAGGAAAGATCAAAGTCACACAGGTAGAAAGTGGTAATGCTGAATCAGCTATTCTCTCTCTAATCTAGGATAAAATAAATACTTTAAATGATTATACATATAAACTAGGAAGTACTACATAAATCTACTGAATTAAAAAATTCTCATTCAGCGTTCATTATTTTAAATCAAGAAAGAGATTAAAAAAATCTGTCAACTTTGTGGGCAGCAATCTTTTAAAAATATTTTTATTAAAATATAGCTGACATACAGTATTATATTAGTTTCACATGTACCCAATATTTATTCATAATTTATATACCTAAAGAAGTGATCGGCATGCTAAGTTGGGCAACCATCTGATACCACACTATGCTATCACAGTATTATTGACAATATTCCCCATGCTGTATATTACTTTTGCATGACTTATTTGTTTTATACTTGGAAACTTGAACCTCTTATTACCCTTCACCTCCCCAACTTTTAAAATTTTTCAGCTACAGTTGACATTCAATATTATTTTATAATGATTTCAGGTGTACACTATAGTGGTTAGACATTTATATAATGTAAGAAGTGATCCCCCTGACTAGTCTAGTACCCACCTGGCACTATACATAGTTATTACCATATTATTGACTATTCCCTATGCTTTATTTTACCTCCCCATGACTATTTTGTAACTTCCAACTTGTACTTAATCACTTCCCCTTTTGCACCCTGCCTCCCAACCCCCCCATCTATCACCCTGATAAATCTAGTGCCCATCTGATACCATACACAGTTATTACAATATTATTGACTATATTCCTTATGCTTTACCCTTCATTCCCATGACTACTTGTAACAACCAATATGTACTCCTTAATCCCTTCCCCTTTTTCACCCACCCCCAAACCCCCATTTTATCTGGCAACCCTCAGAATGTTCTCTGTATCTAAGAGTTTGTTTCTATTTTATTTTGTTCTTTAGATTCTATATATAAGCAAAATCCCATTACATCTATTTTTCTCTGTCTGACATACTCCACTCAGCACAATACCCTCCAGGTCCATCCATGCCACCGCAGATGGCAGAAATCCATTCCCTTTCATGGACAAGCAATATCCCATTGTATATATGCACCACCTCCTCTTTATCCATTCGTCCACTGATGGACATCCTGGCTGACTCCACCTCTTTGTCATTGTAAACAATGCTGCAATGAACATATAGATGTACATGTCCCCTTGAAGTAGTGTTTTTGGTCTCTTTGGATAAATACACAGAAGTAGGATTACTAGGTCCTTCTTGGGCTCTTTTTATATATAGCCTTTGTTTTAAAGTATATTTTGTCTGGTGTAAGTACTGCTACCTCACTTTTTTTTTTCCATTTCCATTTCCTTGAAATACCTTTTTCCATCCCTTTACTTTCAATCTGTGTGTGTGTCTTTCGATCTGAAGTCTCTTTTAGGGAGAATATGTATGGCTCTTGTTTTTGTTATTCATTCAGCCACCCTATCTTTTGATTGAAGCACTTAATCCATTTACATTTAAAGTAATTGTTGATAGATATGTCGTTATTGCCATTTTATTGGTCATATTTTTAATCTTTTTTTCCCTCCTCATCTTAAAAAATTCCCTCTAAGATTTCTTGTAACACTGCTTTTGAGGTGATGCACTCCTTTAGTTTTTTCTTGTCTGGAAAACTCTTTATCTGTTCTTCCATTCTAAATGAATGTTTTGTTAGGTAGTCTTAGTTGTAGGTCTTGCTTTTCATCATTTTGAATATTTCCTGCCAATTCCTCTGGGCTGCAAAGTTTCTGTTGAGAAATCAGCTGACAGTCTTATGGGAGCTCATTGTAGGTAAATGCTTTTCTCTTACTGTTTTTAAGATTCTTTGTCTTTAACCTTTGGCATTTTAATGATGATGTGTCTTGGTATGGGCCTCTTTGGGTTCATCTTGTTTGGGACTCTCTGTGCTTCCTGGGCTTGTATGTTTATTACCTTCACCTGGTCAGGGAAGTTTTCCATCATTGTTTCTTCAAATAGGTTTTCAATTCCTTGCTCTCTCTTCTCCTGGTATCCCTGTGATGTGAATGTGGGTACACTTGATGTTATCCCAGGGGCTTTTTAAACTATCCTCATTTTTTGGATTCTTTTTGTTGTTTTGTCTTTTTTCTGCTACCTTATCTTCTAAATCACTGACTTGATGCTCTGCTTCATCTAATCTACTGTTGGTTCCTTCTAATGTATTCTTCATTTGAGTTATTGTATTCATTTTTAACTTTTTCTTTATGTTTTCTATCTCTATTTTTATGTTTCCTATCTCTTCATTGAAGTTCTCCCTGAGATCACTGAGCATCCTTATAACCAGTGTTTGGAACTCTGTGTCTGATAGATTACTTGTCTCCATTTTGTTTAGTTCTTTTTCTGCTCTTTTATTTGGGACATGTTCTTTGTCTACCATTTTGACTGACCCCTGTGTTTGTTTCTATGTATTAGGTAGGGCTGCTACGTCTCTTGGTCTTAATAAAATAACCTTATGTAGTAGGTGTCCTGTGAGGCCCAGTGGTGCATTCTCCCTTGTCACCAGAGCCAGGACCCTTGTGTTGGTTGTGTGTGCCCTGTTGTTCTAGTTGAACCTTGGTTGCTGTCTGCACATCAGTGGAAGGAATTCACCCTTGGGCTGATTAGTTGTGAGGACTAGCTATTGACTACAGTGGAGGAGCTGTTATGCAGTAGCTGACCCCATAGAACTTTAGCAGGGCTCTGGTGCCTCCCCAATCTGCCTTTTTGGCATGTCCTCCTTGGAGGTGGCCAGATCATGCTCCAGTTTGGTTCAAACTTGACCTCTGGGCGTGCTGATTTCTAGCGCCACCTGGGAGGGGCTCCACTGCAGGCCAATTTCAGCCCAGCCTGTGCCCTCTCAGGGCCACCTGGCATGATCCACAAAGCAATGCACAGATGGCAGCCACTTGCCTTGAGAGGACTAATCATGAATTGAGACAGGCAGTCACTAGTGCCAGGCTTGGGGCTGCTTAGCAAGAGGTACGGGGCACACTGAAGCTGTGCCTATTTGGGTTTTGTGAACCTTTGAGAAACTTTAGGGAAGTCTATAGCATGAGCCCAGACAGGCTGTTTGTATGGAAAAGCCACTGGAAGCAGTTTGGCTTTGTCTGAAAGTTGGGTGGACTGGGGTCTCTGGGAGTTACCATGACATGGCAAATGGTGTTAACCAGGTCAATGGAGAATCAGATATGGTGACTGCCTGTGTCTGCATGCTGGGAGAAGGGAGGGCTCAACAAAGAAAAAATGGCTCCAGCTCCTCTCTCTGGGAGAAAGCTGCCCCTCCAGCTCTCACCCTGAAACTAGACAACTCAGTTCCTCCCCGTATGTTCCTAGTGCCTTTTGAGCTGCTGTCCCAGCTATGGAGCTCAGACCAAGCGAGTACGTCAGTGAGTAAGCTCCTGCATGAGCCCTTTAAGAGGAGTGCCTTTAACTGCAGCTGCCCTCCAGCTCACTCAGCCACAATCTCTGCTGGTTTCCACAGCCAGAGGTTATGGGAACTCCTCTTCCCAGCACTGGAACCCTGGGCTGGGGATCCTGGTGTGGGGCTGGGAACCCTCATTCCTTTTGGCAGGACCTCCAAAGTTGAGATATCCCTCCTGATTTTTATTGGTCACATGCAGGGGTGAGACCAGCCTGTTCCACGTCTCTGCCCATCCTACCAATCTCGAGATGGCTTCTTCTGTATGTCCTTACTTATTGGGCTTCAGTTCAGCAAGACATCAGGCAATTATCAATGATGGTTGTTCTGTAGTTTAGTTGTAATTTTGACATTGTCATGAGAGTAGTGACAGTGTTCACCTACTCTGCCATCTTGACTGGAAACTGGGGCTGCAAACTTTAACACAAAAATGTAATCCTTTAAGAGGGGGACTTGTTTTGTCTCCCCCCTCTAACTTAGTTTGCTGTTTTGCTTTATTTTTTTAACATGGATTTAAATTATCCTAGCACCACTCAGTTTTTCACTTCTTAAATTTTTTTTTATGAAGGAGAAATAATATTTATTAATGTGACTTCAAAGTACAAGGTTGGACAATTAAATTCACAAACTTGTTGCAATGATGTTGCTAACCTTTTGTTGATATCAGAGGGATTACTCATTATGAGTTTGTACCAACTGGACAAACAGTTAATCAGGTTTAGTATTTGGAAGTGCTGAAAAGGCTGCGTGAAAAAGTTAGACGACCTGAATTTTTCGCCAACAATTCATGGCTATTGCATCATGACAATGAACCAGCTCACGTGGCACTGTCTGTGAGGGAGTTTTTAGCCAGTAAACAAATAACTGTATTGGAACACCCTCCCTACTCACCTGATCTGGCCCCCAATGACTTCTTTCTTTATCCAAAGATAAAGGAAACATTGAAAGAAAGACTTTTTAATTTTTTAATTTTTTTTTATTTTTTATTGTTAGTTTCAGGTATACAGAACAATAGTTACCCTTTTCACTCTCACAAAGTAACAACACCCCTCCCCCCATATATTGCCCTCCCCCCCCGATATCATGCTTATCTATTACAATACCATTGATTCATTCCCACTCTCTACTCCATGTCCCAAGACTATATGTATATATAACTATAGTTGACATACAATATTATTCAACATCAGCTTCAGAAATACAGTGCGGTGGTCAGGCCTCTACACCGACTATGAAGTGGTCTCCCCAACAGGACATGAGTCCATCTGGCCCCCTAAGAAATATTTACAACATTATTGATTGTATTCCTCAGACTGTCTTTTTCTATCCCTGAGGCCATATTGTAATTACCAATTTGTATTGTCTCATCCCTTCCCCTTCTCTTTCATCCCCACCCCCTCCCAGCTAGACATTTTGATGACATTCAGGACATCAAGGGTAATATGATGACAGCTCTGATGGCCATTCTAGAAAAGGAGTTCCCAAATTGCTTTGAAGGGTGGACTAGGCGTTGTCGTTGGTGCATAGCTTCCCAAAGGGAGTACTTCGAAGGTGACTATAGTGATATTCAGCTATGAAGTATGTAGCACTTTTTCTAGGATGAGTTCATGAACTTAATTGTCCAACCTTGTATGTTTTATTTACTAAAGAAGTGAGAAAGCCTCACTGTTGCAATATATCCATGCTGATACCATGTGTTTGATGTTATTTTTATTGTCAATGTCCTCCCACAACCCTAATTTTTAAATATATTTTTTTTCCAAATCCTTTTCATAATTCAAATACTCTATACTTCATTTAATTTCTACTTTATCTAAATTCCATATTATTTACACTACATGCCACATTTAACCCTTAATTATACATTAAAAAATGATTCACTCTAACAGGAGGCTAATTTTCATAAGAACATGCAATATTTGATGGTAATAAGTTTTGTTTCACATTGTTACATGGTTTTTTTTTTTTTTGGTGTATTGTTTTTCCTGGGTGACATTTAAAAACATCTTGAAACAAGTTATATTTTCATTATTATGCCAAAAGTTTTTAGCAACAACTATTAGATTGCTCACAAATTTAATTAGCATCATTACTTCAGCAAAATTTCATTATTATAATGGTTCTTTAAACTTTCCTACTATTAGTCATATAGACTCTGCTTCCATCTTTACTAATAATCTTCTTTTAAAAAGTACACAATATATAAAAAGTTGAAGAATGCATAATAGTGAAATGTCTTCCATCCTTTTATTGAGTTTCTATAATCATTTCAATGAAAATATTTAAATATTGTAAATTGGTTGCTTGTGGGAAGGAATAAGTGAAAAAGAAACTGCTTCAGAGAAAATGATTGTCATTTAAAATCAGATTGTATATTAGTGGTCAGAAGTCATTATTACCTGGGTGGTAAAGACTAACTGAACACGGCCTTTTCGCTCCTTGTTCCACAGACGTTCTTCAGCAACAAAGACACGCCCATTCCCCTATACCACAACTATTATTGATGCCAACCAAAGAGCAAGTAATGTTTCTGTTAAAGTGGAAAGGTAAACTGGGTAAGTGTAAACTTTCCCTGATACTTTCTTTCAATTTAGCAAAATGCAGGTCAATAAATCTGAACCCCATCTGACATTGGGCCCAAAGAAGAGTCATTGTTGGGGCCAGGTCCAAACCAGCTGTATCCTTCAATAAGTGTTCTGACATGAATGCATTCAATCAGAAGGCTTTATTCAGTTCTAACTGAAAATAAATCTTTTAAAAAGTAAAAAGAATCTCTTTTAATACATCTACCCTCACACTTATAAGGGTTACCAGGGGAAAAGGAATTTTCAGGCTATATCATAATCCTGATACCACATTTTTAGAATCAGCTTATTCAGCTAAGAGTTAATACACTCCACCAGGTAAACTGTAAAAGAAATTGCTGTCATTGCCCTGCTAAACCTTGGGAGAAATGAAGAATTTCAGTCTTTGGTGCTGTCAAGCCGGCACCATTCATCATCCTTGAATTGGCTTTTGGCTTTAAAGTAAATAAAATAAAGCAAAGGTCCCTTTCAGGCCACATAATAAAGGCAACTCCCTACTGTAGCTCATCTTGATTTTGGAGTTGATAGCACAAAAAGATTTCAAGTTCTTAATACTCCCAAGAGTGCAACTCACACTAGCGTCAAACAATCTCAAGGCGTTACTGAACTAGGTATTGATTGCAGACACTAGGGTTGTTTGTTATTTGATTTTTCAATTTTCAAGGAATGAGGTGAAATTCACATCTCTCTAAAAGAAAGTATGCTTTGGTTTCTGGAAGCCGGAGTTTACGTGACTTGAATTCATTGGAAGAAAATAATTTATATTGGCATGAGTAAATCAAAGCAAGGAATTCTATGTCTAAACAAGATATATAATAATCTGAGAACAAATTTGGACCACGCTATAATGTACCCTGTATTTTGTTATAAGCAACATGAAAAAAAAATCATTTCAAAATCACCTATCCATTTAGTTTTTTAAAAGTTGGCTTTGTCAGAAAGTGTTATTGGCATCATTTAGAGATAGAGGGGCAGCTTACATTGCAATCAACTGTCTTCTTGTTAAGCTTGCTGGGTAAACTTGAAAGTAAATGATTTACAAAGAATATGAGACTGACACTGTGCCCATTTATCAAGTCTCTCTTCATGAGAAATAATAGTTACACAGACAGTGAGTTTTATAAAATCACAAACCAACTTGTTTGGTGTGAGCAAATTTCAGCATCTTTAATTTGTATATAGAAGCCTCACCAGCTGTTACAAATTAAGCCCTGCTCACTGATTCTGGTAGGTGTATCTGCACGGAGAGCATCTGCAAGTTTTGTTTCCTTTGTTCATATTAAGTCTTAACTGAGCCAAATCCTTTGCATTAACCTAATCATAGTTGACTATTGAGCACCATCTTCCTGAATTCTCTCTTTTACAGATCAGATTTTTGTTGGTCAGTAAAAATATTTATGTAACTAAATCTAGAAATAAAGACTTAAATTCTCATTCGTGTGCTTTAATTCTAAGGAGTAAATATACTTTAACAGGAGAGTGATTAAAACCAGCTTTTGTTTCAGTAAATGACCAACCCTCCCAAAAAAGAGTTCGTAGCTTAAAGGAAAGAGCATAAACCAGGAATAAGGAAATATTAATTCTGACTGCATTCTGCCACTTAAGAGCTATGGGACCTAAGAGCTGTCATTTGACTGAGCTTTACTTTTCTTTGTCTAAAAAGTAAGGATGATGGGCTGAGATCCTGTGTCGCATTAAAATTCTGTGGTGAGTTAAGGTCTGCATTGAGCTATTTTAGATTTTACTACCCTAAAGGGACAGCAATAAATTTACTTTCCTTGTGTACTGCTCTTAGTTGAGGCATTTGTGAGTAATAGGATTTTACAATAATCTGATCCCCCATTTACACAGACTATTTCACCAACACCTTTTAGCATTCTGAAATCCATTCTAGTCTCACTACTGAGAACTAAAAAATGCACTTGTAGCTATGATGTGAGAATTAATTTCATTAATGAAGATGTTATCAAAATCCAAAGTGATTTCTGAATTTTGAATGCCAGTTTATTTACTTTAGGTAATATGAGTGGCTAAAAAGTCTTATTCTGTATGTTATACATCTATTGGTTTTCATGTGTTATGGTAGGCTGAAAAATGATTCCCCAAAAGACAGCCACTGGAACCTGTGAATGTTACATTATGTGGGGAAAAAAGGGTCTCTGCCGATGTGATTAAGGATTTTGTAATGGGGAAATTATCCTAGATTATCAAGGTAGGTCCTGAATGTAATCACATGTGTTTTCATAACAGAGAGGCATGGGGAGATCTTCCAGACAGAAAATAATAATGCAATGTAACAATGAAGGCAGCTATTGCAGTGATGCGGTCACGAGCCAAGGAATCTGAGCAGCCACTGAAAGCTGGAAGAGGCAAGAAACGGATTCTCCCCTATGGCCTCCACCAGAGACAGCAGGACCCTGCTAATATCTTATTTCAGCTCAGTGAAACTGACTTGGGACTACTGGCCTCCAGACTTATGAGAGAATAAATTTCTATTGTTTTTAGCCACCACGATTATGGTAATTTGTTACAGCAGCCACAGGAAACTATTACATATACCAATGTTCTTTTTACCCTTACTAGCAAAGAGCATGTGCAGTGCAAGTCTTGATGCCAGAAATTTGGTAAATAGCAGTGCTATAGGCATCTTTGCTTCTATTTTGCGTCTATTTGGCATCTTTTAGTGTAGATCCAACACTTAATGAGATTTTTTTTTTAGACAGTAGTCCTAGGACACTTTGTGTTCATGAGAGTATGGTGTGATACTTAGTTTTGATAGTGAAGATTATGCAACTGAGTTTTTCTTGGGTGCTTTCATCTCCACGAAGCTGAATGTGAAATGTAAAGTTTGTTCTTTAACCATCTGGGTTCAATATACATATGATTTTTTTTTCTATCAGGTTAAAATCATCTTTATATTTTCTTGGACTGAACCCATATTTCTATTTTCATTTCACCATTTTATCTGGAAGTGTCTGATAAAGTCATCTTAAAATCCTTTCCAGAACAAGGAAGTGTATACACACTAAATAATGTAAGTACTACAGAAAAATTCTATCCAATAACTACAGATTCATTACCAATAGGTATTGACATGGTTATAAGTATAAATTAAAAAGTGTTTTGTTTCAGTGGACAGAAAATGTTGCATAAATGGTCTTTAGTTCATACATCAATTTCTTTTACAAATCACCCAGAATACTTACCTACATCACAAATGAAATTTCATGGTCCTTTTAGTTCTCTGCAATCAAATCACTCCATTAAGTTAATAAATATAACTCAACAAAGCATATCATGTGATATAGTTAAGAGGCAATTTTATTTTGTCTCTTACTGCCTATTCAAAATGTATTCATTGAGCATATTTCTTTATGGATGAAAACAGATGCAGGCACTATGACTTTTCTATCATTCTTATATGACAGCACTTCTATTAACTTTATGCCTCAAACATTGTCTCAAATTGGTCAATAAGATATTTGGTCCTATATTAATAAAAAATTGTGAACTTGATTCACTATCAAAATCTTTTCTCCATCCCCAGGTTGAGCGGGCCTCAGATGTGGAAGTCTGCAGCAGGGAAGGAGCCATGCCTGGCTTCTCTGCTCTCCCAAGCTTGACCCCCTAGATAACCCTGCTCTCACCACTTGCAGGCTCCCTCCATTTGCTAGCTGCTGCTACTTATTCTGCAGGTTCAAAGGGAGGAAGGGAGAGAAAAGGAAGTGAGGGATCCAGGGAATTCTGACTTGAAGTTGTCCACCATTAGCTCACTGTGTGCTCTCTGGGTCTAGCAGGTGATACTTTCCTGCACAGTGCCCTATCATGGGCGTTTTGTGGTGTCTGTGCCCTCCTTTGGTTTCCTTGACACTGACAGATCTCTTCTAGGGGTTCATGAAAGCTCAGGCCCCTTCCTCAGTCTTGGGCATCCAGCTTGACATGACATATCCAGCCTTTTGTTCTGGAGTCTTTCTGTCCCTAGAAGGGTCCTATGGGTTAGTACCCTAGGTGACCCCAGGCAGACTCTTGTTCCCTGACCACCTCTGGAACAGCAGCCTAGTGGCCACAGAGCAGCAGTCTCTTGATTCCGTTTGAAGGTAGTTGTCAGACCCTCTCTCCATCCCTAGATTGTCTTGGGGACTTAAACCCAGGTCACTGTCTGTTTAATCATCTCAGGCATTATTTAGCACCTGTCCTCTATGTCACTCAACTCCAGAGAACACATTTCAAAGCTATCAGAGTGATCCCTTTTGAAACATGTCAGTCACCCTTTGAAAAGTTTGACGTGGGGAGAGATGAGTGAAAGTGACTTTCCCCAAAGGCATTTTCCTCGTGATATCTTTAATCTTTTCCCGTACTGACACCTTTTGTTGGTCCATGATTTGATGAGAAGAGTCAAGACTCATGGAATTGGTTCACAGAGATGTTGTTTGAATATCTGCATGTGTGTATTCCTCTCTTACCTCCTGCAGTGTTTGCTCTCTCCAGTACTAACACCTCAATTGCTGAAGTAGAAAGATTTGTGTTCAAAAATCCTGATAACTTGTGGTCCTTCAACCTTGGCTGTGCCCAGAATCATATAAAAAATGTTCTAGACTCCTTCCCAGACTATGAACCACAACCTCTGTGGTCCAGTGAGTAGGAATCAAAATTTTGAAAGCTCAAGAGATAATTTTGAAAGGCTGTTAGGGTTTTGCTTCATTGATAAGTATATTCAAAGATTTATTAATATAAATGATATGATGTTCATGAGTTTCTGTTCCTCTTTTGGTGAAAAAATCATGGATATTGTGAACGATGCTTTTAAAAACTAAACAATTTACACCCTTAAATTGTATTTTTATTCATAAAAATGTGACAAATTCTTAATAATATCTTGACAGAGAAATTATTAATGCATGAAGTTTTATGCATTTAGACAATTTAGATTTTCCTTTTAATTTCCTTTTACTGCACAGTGATTTAGTAGATAATAAGATATGTATCGCATACATCCATAATTTCTTGTTGTGTGTCACTGCTGAGAAGGTTAGCATTAGTGGAGAAACCATGGTTTTATTCACATTAACAATTCAGAATCTTTTCTGGGGCCTATATTCCCCTAAACAAAGTAATAATGTTGAAATGTTTTAATTTACTTCCAGAGAAATAAAAATTTCCAGGAAAGTCTGCCCCCAAATGTGCAATATGAAAAAACACACTAGATGCTACTTTAACTAAGAATCATAATTAAACACTTCAGGTAGCCAAATAAAATTTAACCCAAAGAAAAGCATTTGCTCGGTTGATTCATTTATGCCACAGTGCTTTGGGATAGCATGTGGAAGCCACCTGATATTACTAGGAAGTCTTGGGCAATGTTAGCAATGAGCTACCAAGTCATTGGGGAAAGTAAAACCTATTTCACACAAGTATTGTACTCATGGCCTTGTTTTGCTGTGAATTTAAGCTTAATTCACCTTTGAGAATCTTAAACCACAATCTTAAACCTGGAATCAAACAAAAATGATAATTAAATATTTTGCGGGCAGATGGAAGTTCCTATGTAAAGTCAGAAATTACAGGCAGTCACCCATGTGCAATGACTGAAGGGGTGGTGTTGGCAGGGCACAATTCTTACCCATAAATATCAGTGCCTTGATGTATCAGCATTAAAGAATTTCTCCTTGTCTTCTCTCTTCAAATACAAATATTCCCTCACCCCAATTTAACACACTATGATCAAGCAATACTTTATTAGGAATACATTTGGCAGACTGATTTCCCTTTTTGACAGGAGACCAGTGACAGATAAAAGAACTGAGAACCTGGGAACCCAGAAGTGGTAATGAAAGAGAGGGTAGGAGCCCAAAAATATCCTTGATTTTCATCAAAGATTTGTCTTGGGGAAACTTTTAAAATCTAACTTGTTTCCATGATTTTAACTAACATGTGTTAGTTAACCATTGCTGTGAAACAAAATACCCCAGAAATTAGTGGCTTAAAATAGCATAAATTTATTATCTCACATTTCTGTGGATCAGAAATCTGGACACATTTTAGCTGGGTCCTCTGCATCATGGTCTCTTTGCAAGAATGTAATCAAGGTGTTGGTCAGGGTTGGGGTCTCACTAGATCCAGGCTTAAAGGGGAAGGATCCCCTTTGAAGCTCACATATGTGGTTGCTGGAAGGATTCCATTCTTTAAGTGTTGTTGAGCAGAGTGCCTCAGTTTTCACTGGCCATTGGCTAGAGGCTGTCCTCAGTTTGTGCCATATGGGCTTTTCCAACATGGCAGCATGTTTCATTAAAACCAGAAAAAGAGGGAATCTGCTAGCCAAGTAGAAATTGCAATTTTTCTAACCTAATTATGAAAGTAATATCCTATTGCTTTTGCTATATTTTATTGGTTAGGAAAAAATCACTAGGTCCAGCTCACTCTCAAGGGGAAGGAATTGCACAAAGATATGAATTCCAGCAGACAGGAATCACTGGGGCCAACTTAGAAGTCTGTCTACAATAGACATCAACATGCTAAGGACTCTTAAATATAAATCTTCCGCTCAATGAAGCAAACATATGTAAATTCCCTCAAGAACCACAGCCCAAATATGTCCAAATTTGCTTCTATTATTTTCTTTCATTTAATTTAAGGCACCATCAGCCACTGAGCTTTCCGTGCTAGAAATGTGATGATGCTCAACAATTCTCCATTTTCTTTCACTACATCCAATTCATCTCTAAGTCATGTAGATGCTGTGACCACAATTTTCCTGAATTTCTCTAATCTACCCAACTGTTACTGTTCTCTACTGATCATCTTTCTTTTGGACCACTGCATGAGCTTTAAAGACTCTTCCATGAGTTCTAATTCCAATCCACCACTTCCAACTTGGTACTTTGCTTGGGTGATTTCTTCTCCAGGGAATATTCTTTTTTCCTATCACTGTTCCTTGCCCAGAAAACTCTTACTCATTTATTAAACCAAGTTGAAATGGGTCTAATTAGTTAAAACCTGGTTACACCACAGTTGGCACAGCAAAGGCACTATCTCTGAAATGTTGGAGAAAAATTACAGTACATATAATATGAAGATCACAAGAAAATTTTACTCCAAAGAGAAAACTTTTCAGGTATGGGTAACAACTTGTATCCATTATTCTTCTAAGTTTAAGTATAAAAATCCACATGAAATTTTAAAGTAAAGACTGTCCAGTTAATAAGCATTGTCTAGAAGTGCTATATTGTTTTATGCATGCTTTTCTGAGTGTTTTGCTGTTTCCTTTGCTCCTGATCAGTTTAATGCAATGGCTAATAAAACACACAAGCATTTAAAAGTTACTTAGAAACAGAGAGATGAAATATCTAGTCTGCCTATAATTCATTAAATTGTCTAAACACATTAAAAAAACTATTCTCTGAAGCACTATGGTGTAGTAGGTAAAAAAAAGAAAAAAGAAAAACAAAACAAACAACAAAAAACAGAGACTAGGAAACCTGAGTTTTAGTGTTAATTCTGCCACCAACTAGTTTTGCTTCTTTGGAGAATTATTTTTCCATTATGGTTAAGTATCTTTATCTATAGAATAAAGGAATGGGACTACATCAGTGGTTAAAACCTCTGTTCTTCTAAACCCTCAGGTGGCATGCTTCACAGGTTCTGAAATAGGGTCTTGATCGTAGTGTATACTCATTACATATTTACTATTCCTTTTAACTTGATCACTAATTGTATTTAGTTTCACCTCTACTAATGATGGCTGCTGCCTCTTGGACTCTAACCCTCTTGCTTTTGCTGCCGCCTCCAAGTAAAGACATGGCCAGAGTTAGCCATCTGTCCTTGCCTCATTGAGCCTCTCTCATCCTCTCCCAGCTCAGCACTATATGTCGACACACATAAAGATTTCTCTATAAGCAAATTACTTTCAAGAGAGTTTGGGTCTAATAATTCTTGTTAATTTAAGTATATTCATACCTTTAGACTGCTACAAAATTGTTATCTCTGAATAACTTAGAGTTTTTTAAACAATTATAAATTCAAACTACTCTTTTAATTTTATTTACTATGTTGATGTATCCTTTTTGTGGATTTCTGCATTATAGATCAATTTCCTAAAAACTGAATGTTAAAAAATGAAATCATCTTATAGTAATTTCTTTAGCTAAAAGTCTACGACTCTATACTTGACAAACCATGCTTATTATATTGCATAAAGAATTAGCATACACATTAGTTCCCATTAGGCTAGCCTCAGACCCTGATCCACTAGCATAATGAGGATTTTCCTTAACTTCCCACTTACTCGTTAAGAGTTAGGAAAATATTTTTGTTGTTAGGTATGCTATGACTTAACATTAATATTTTTAGGCGCTTTAGTTTTCCTGTAATTCTCTGTTCTTATTGGTAGTGGTGGAGGGAGATGTAAAAGAAATATGAAAACACCACTGAAGAATTAGTATTGCAGACCTTGTTTCTTTGGGCTTTACTTATTTTTTTCTTGATGTCAATATAATATCTTATTTAGTAATTAGGACGATCTATTAAGAAGTTGGGTGACAGTAGGCATTGTCACTAACTAGCGCTTTGGGTGAATAACTGAATATGGCCCAAGACATGAAAACTGAATGGTTCCCATGTCTAAAATGACTTTGTTGATATGTGATATATGGGAGCTATAAATGCGATTTTATTCTGCATGTAACAAATGAGATAGAGAACTCCCAATAGAGGTACTGTACTTCTTGCAATCAGGAAACACTAATATTTCACATATTAAGATCACTCATAGAACTGATTCATCACAAGTTTTGATATTTAATTGCTTTGTGCAAAAATTGAAAACCTACTTCTCACATGTACCCTGATTACTTGATGATAAATATAAATTTTACAAGAAGCATCAATATTAGTTTAACAAGAAGAATCAATAGCCTGGTGAAGTCATTGCAATACTAGTTTGACATTTTCAGGGTTAATTTACATTTATTCAATATATGTTTATTGAGTGCCTGCCTATTCAGTGATAGGTAGTAGCATCAAAGATTAATGCTACATAATTTTATTGCTACTGTATGAGGGCATCTCACTATGCAGGGGGAGACTCAACATTAAGTGGGAACTGGCCATTTGTGTTATTAGACTTTCTCTTATCAGGTGACTTCAGATCCTGTAGAGGGACCAGTGAGCTGTTGAATGGACTATGGCAAGACCTATTTGTTATAGCTTGTTCCAGACAGCTTTCTTTATTAAAGTGCTTACACTTACTTTCAGAGTTGTACTTTCAGGCCCTAGAAGAGATCATGGGCAAAAACATAAAGTGCAAGTTCATCTGTGTAAGAGAAACCTATCAGAATACTTCAAACACCTCCAACCCAAAACAAAACAAAACAAAACAAACAAACCTTTTGAATGAGAACTAAGAAGCATATCTGAATTAATGTTATAGACCAGGCCAGGGAAAAAACTTCTTGATAGAAGTTGACTGTTCTAAAAAGTGCTATGAAGCGCTTCGAGGTCTCCTTGAATTCTGCTGCAAAGATCAGCGCTGTTTGTGAGTTATTTCTAGCCAAAGCATTGCCAGACCCTAACAAATCTTCATTTACTCAACTGAGTTAAATGGATTGTTAGGCAGAAGCACCACAGTAAAAGTATTATGACTTTGGGTCAGATTTAACTAGCTTTCAATCCTGGCTTGATGCCAGGTAAACTATTTAACAACTCTGTGTCTCAGTTTTCTCATTTGCAAAATATAGTACTTATCCTATTGAGTAGATGTAGTGATTAAATAGAATACAGTACGATTAGCGACTGAGTCAAATAAGTAAATGTAAAACCCCAAGTCTAACCTAAAAATGCGGTAAATAAGTGTCAGTTTCCTTTCCCTTAACATCTCTCTGCTTGTGTGACAATTTCTAATGATTCCATGCTTTTTTAGGACATGATTTTCTAAGAATGAGCCTATGCTCCGAATTAGGTACCCACGATCTCAGATTAGAGTTTTTGTATGCTAGAGAGTAGTGTTAAGAGCACAGACTCTAACTTTTCTGGGTGCAATCCTGAGCTCTGACACTAGCAGCTGAGTGACTATGAGAAAAGGTCTTAACTACTCTGGGACTCAATACATAAAAAATAATCTCCCTCATAGAAATGATATAAGAATTACTTGAATTAATAAATTTAGAGCACCCTTCACACAGTAAGCTTTTTCAAAAGTGTTAGCTCAATATAAACAAAACAAAAGGCACTTAGAATAGCGCAAAAAGCAACATTCTCTAGTCAGAAGTCAAGACCCTAGTTTCACCTTTACACCTGCTAGGTTTCTAAGTCAAGGTTCTTAACCTTACTAATTCTTTCCTGTTTATAAAAATAGATTAATTTTACCTTCCTGTCCAGCCTATATTACAGGAAAAACTAAAGGAGATGATGTAAGTTAGATGATGAGCATGTCATGGGCAGCATTATTATCTAGGACAGTGTTATCTTAATTATTAATAATCTATCGATGCTATAAGAAAACTGTTTATTAAACAGTTATATTGGAACTACTTTAAACTCTGTAGGGCTGAATCAAGAGTGCATTCAATTCTATAACAACCAGATCAGGAAAACAAACCACAGAGATCTTTAACTATGCTTTAACTTATGTCTCCTATCTTAATTTCTCCTCTGTTTGCAACTTTTCTTTGAATAATTACTAATTGATAAGAAATATCTTCTTGACTTGAGGTCCTGGCTTTTAAAGTTAAATAATGAAGACTAAGCTTAAGGTATGTCATTTATTTATTTTTACTATTATGCCAGTAAAATGTAATTATATGAACCCAGTAGAGAAGCCACTTCCACAAGTAAAGTATTTAAGTTATTCTATAAAAGCTTAACATTTCAGGTACTTTAACCTACTGAAGAGAACAAGTGTTGTGCTGGTATTAACCCAATCCAATTTGTGGGAAATATTCTAAAGACACTTTTCTATAAGCAAGAATGAAAGGTGATTTGACTGTGAAGAGAACATGGCTGATCTTCATGGGAAATTCATCTGAATCTTCCCACCTTTTTCCTCTTCAAATGCTCAATAAACGATTTCTTTCCAACCTCATTTAACTTTCGAGTGAATGTCATGGGTGAGGGTTGGAGGAAGAACAGACTAGGGAGGAGAGACAGTTTGCAAGGTGAAATGACTTGTGTTTTTGCTTTTGCTACAAAGAATTTAACCGTTCCATTTTGGGGAGTTCTCTGTATTTATATGTTCTGTTTAAATTCCTTATTTTTCTTTTTGTATCATTTATTAAAGTGTAGTTGACAAAAAATACTCAATATTATATTAGTTTCAGGTGTACAACATAGCGATTCTATATTTATATACCTTATGATGTGAGATCTCTTACTTTTCTACACAAAAGATCTTTTAGAATTGTGTTGTGTCCTGAGTTATTATTACTTTTTTAAATGAGGTCTATCTCTATTATTGCTTATGAAGTTGGCAGTAACTATGGAAGCAGAAGAGAGAGCCAGGTGGGTGATGGACTGCTCAGTCCAGACAAGCCTGGTGAGATGAGTCAAGAATTAGGAGTGCCAGGCCCTCCATGCCCTGACACCCTGTCAGCCTTCTCATCCATCAGCAGTTCTCAGACTTCCTAATGCTGCGACCCCTTAATACAGTTCCTCATGTTGTGGTGACCCCCAACCATAAAATTATTTTCGTTACTACTGTATAACTGTAATTTTGCTACTGTTGTGAATCGTAATGTAAATATCTTTTTGTTTTCTGATGGTCTTAGGCGACCCCTGTGAAAGGGTTGTTCGACCCCCAAAGGGGTCGCGACCCACAGGTTGAGAACCGCTGTGACATCCATCCTGACCAGCTAAGACATATACGTACTTGGAGAAGGGAAAACCTAACTGTGATTAATTTTCTGTCATTTCAGTAGAATGTGGCTCTACATAGAGATAACACTGAGTAATAGAAATACAGTCACGTTCCTTTTTTTAAAGTATATTTTGAAATTACAGTAATACCTTGGTTTGCAGTATAATTCGTTCTGGAAACAAACTACTCATATTGCAATACATTGTTTGTTTACTATGTTAAAATGTTTTAGAAATGTATGCTTGTCTTGCGGAACACTCGCAAACCAAGTTACTCGCAATCCAAGGTTTTACTGTATTTCAAACCTACAGAACAGTTATGAGAATAGTACAAAAAAGTCTCTCATCCCATTTGCCCAGATTCTGTATGTGTTCTGTCAGCCTTTCTTACTATATGTAGATACCCATAATTACTTGTCTAACAACATGAGAGTGATCTGCAGCTATGATGCCCCATCATTCCTAAATATTCCAGTTTTTACCTCTCCAAATAAGGACACACTATCTTATAGTACCTCCATAATAACCTACAAATCAGGAAACCAACAATGATGCGATACTACCATCCAATCTACAGACACCATTTAAATTCCACCAATTTCCCCAACAGTGTTGCTTTTTCCTTTGTGATCTAGAACCCTACATTGCATTTAATCATGTCTGTTCAGTTTCAGTCTGGAACAATTCCTCAGTATTTCCCCATCTCTAATGACCTTGATAATATGATCCTCAACATGAGTTCAAATGATGTTTTCTCCTAACCATACTCAGGCCATTCATTTTTGGCAGAAATAGCACAGAAATGATGTTTTGCTCTTCTCAATTCATGATAATGGAGGCATATACATTGAGTCATCCTATCATTGGTGATGTTAATTTTGATCACTTGGTCAAGTTGGGGTGCACCAGGCATTTCCAATTTAAATTCTCCATTTCCCCTTTGTAATTAACTAGTTCTCTGTGAGGAGAAATTCTAATATTACACTACTGTCCTGTTAAGTATCGAACTTCTAACCAAACTTAGCATCCATTGATGATTTCCACCCAATTTAGCCACCAAGCTATAATGGTTGTCAAATGGGTGATTTTCTATTTCCCTCATTCTGTCTTCATTTATTAGTTGTCATTCTATTGTAAGGAAGAGCTTTCCCTTTATTCATTCCTTTATCATTTCTTCCTTTATATCATATGGGCTTTATTTCTATTACTTTTTAGTTTATTATACACAGACTTAATGAAGTCCTCTTTTACTCAATGGGCTAGCAATCCATTACTCTCATTGTTTATTTTGGCACACATTGTCACAGATTTTGGCTCCTTTAAGCTGAATCCTATACCTTTTTGCATTTTCTTACTATCTGGCATAAAAAGATCTCACATTCACCTTGTTTTTGCCTCACCCCAGTCCTAGAATCAGCCATTTCCCCAAGAAGCTCTGGTTTCTTCTAATGGAGGATGGTATTCAGAAGTCAAGATCTAGGTACTTGATGTGTTTGTTGCTGTTGGGATGGCATTGTTTCAAGGACTGCTCAGAAAACAGAACTAGGAAACACATGAACATTTATTCATACATCCACATATACACATCTCTCTATATTTCTGTATATCTAAGTATTGTAAAAAAAAAAGTTCGTATTATCTCGTTTATATTCCCCTGAAGATTCATTTTCTCCTTCTCACTGTTCTTGTTGGTAAAATCCATTCTGACAGTGAGAAACCTGCTCACTTTATCTTCTCTCTCTCTCTCCTTTTCCACAGGTGCAAACACACACACACACACACACACACACACACACACACACACACACACGCTCAATTTGCTCTTTTGTTTATTGTAACCAATTTCTCAACCATGCTGGCTGCCTCTGCACCTGTCAGCTCTGTGTATCCCCCCAAAGCACCCATCAGCTTGGCTTCCAGCTACCCAGCTGATGCATCTGTGCAGCAACCTCGCCCCTTTGCTGGTTGCAGCCGTTGATCCTCTGTGCTGAGAATGTATTTCTTACACACCTGATTTTTAATGACCTCTTATATGTTCTTTTCAACATTACTACTTGTCTGAAACTCTCTAAATCATGTCTCAGTTAAAATAATACCTTCTTCTTAAAGCCCTCTCAGATCCTCCGAGTGGAAATCACTCCTTCCTTTTTGTCTTTCCCATTCTTCCTCTGCCCTCAGGGCATAAGCTCTTTACTGGACACTTCTTGCCTACTTCTTTCTGGAGATTGTTTTCTGTAAAGGGTACTGGAATCCAATGAGTTCTTTCTTTAGCTCCATGTAATCTTTGAACAGATTCTGTTGATGACCCAGATCACAATAAACACTATCATTATATCTGCCCTTCCATTTCATATCCCTTACTTGCTATCCAGCATGTTCTCCGTGTATTTAAGTCTGGGCTCTGAAAGATGGCCCCATTCTGGGGATGCAGGTTTTGCCTTGTTTCCCCACATTTGGGCTAATTTTTTTCCTAACTCCTCTAACCATTCATTCCCATACTGTACAAAGGGCCAGCCTCTTCTGGGACCGGTATTTAGTGCCTCTATCACGGAATGCATACTTCTCCTAAAAGTTGTGCACTACTGGCACATTAAACTGTAAGCTCCTCAAGGTCAAAACTTTTCTCCTTCATTTTTATATATTCTATATAGAACATGAACCAAAGCCTTGAACATGATGGGTACTCAACAAATATTTTCTAAATCTGAATATGTGATAAACTAATTTTCTCTGATATCCCTCTCTAAGATAATTCCACATCTGGTTTATTGGTATGCGGCAAGGGTTTGGCTTAATGATTATTTCCAAAATTAGAACTCCACCCAACCTAACATCGTCCAGTGTAGTATAGTGTGAAACAGTATAGTTCCAGAATGTTTCTTAAAAACAATGAAAAAATAATGAATTTTTGCTATATTTAATCTATGTATTTGCCCTATATTTGGAACTTCCAACAGCCTTGGATTAATGTTAAAGCAATTTTCTAGAAAAAGCCAAATTTAAAGAAAAACATTGTTGATTTCTTTTGGGATACTCAGTTTCCATAATTCCAGAGTATTTTCACCCATTTGACAAAATAAAATATCATACATAGAATTTTATTGGCCATTCACATGTTTTCCAGGCTATGGCTTGACACTGAGAGGCTGGGTTTATAATTCAGAGACATTTATTTATTTGCATTGTAAACCTTTAAAATATAATATGAAAAATGCCAATTAATTTTAAAAATCATGTGTTAATTAGCTGACTTACCACTGGAAAATATAAAAATAGCTCCAATAAATATAAAACTAAAAAATTCTATGTACTTCATCTCTGGAAACTACAACTCAACTGATGTTCAATTTTACTTCTTGTGGGTTTTATCTGCTAGCCTAGTAAAAAATATTAAGAATAAATTTATAGTTAGAATTTGAACTCTGTGTTCAACTGTTCTAACTCCTGTTTTTAAGGCATTTTCCTTAATAAAAGGATATCCAGTTATAGTATCTATCAGAGTTGCTTGTACAAGGAGGGTCTTAGCTAATATTTGTTCAGTCAATTTAACTCAACATAAAGATTTGCTCATGCCCAAATTACTGTAAAGCAGGCTGTTTATTAACCCAATGTTCCAACCACTTAAAACGTGGTGAGAATTTGCCAGGCATCAAGCCTTTGTTCCCATGAACTTACTTGCTTAATAAAAACTTGCCATGTGATAGGTGAACAGGCTTTCTTGGAGTTTCACTTTTGTTCCTCTCTTCTTGTTCACTCTCTTTCCATTTGTGAAAGTCATTATTATTGTTTTAAGGTTCTTGAGCACACAAGAGAAACTGCTTATTAGCTCTTTATACCTTTTTAATGGAAACAGCAATTTTTTTTTTGCTGGAAGCATAAATTTTAAAGGAGTTTTAAAAATATAAAATATGGCAAAACTTTAAGGAAAAGAACCTTCAGTCTTTCCAAAAGCACTGTCACCATGAGTGATTTCATATATCAGGTTCAAAACATCAAAAGAACATACAAAATAAAAAAAAAAATCAGAAACAAAATCTTTCACTTTTTTGCTAGCTCGTATAATATAGTCATGAATTTTGACAGTCATCCCAATTTGCTCTGTAGGATCCTTCAAAAATGGAAGAGCCTACACTCCTACACTGTTTTTCCTATTTTGGTATGAGAAATTCAGATTTAGTTACCATGATTGTTTCCTTCTCTGCCAAGGCCAGGTAGCTTCATAATTGGGCTATTTTAGATTTGTTTATTAGAGCATATGAACTAATGATAACCCAGAATTGGGTTTGGCTTACTATGGAGTAAGCTTTCAATAAATATTTGTTTGATTGAAATTGCTTTGTGGGGGACACTGATGAGAAATCATCACATATTGATGAATGTCTGCTGACCTTTTATCACAGCCACTTTAAAGTCAGACACCAAGTCTGCTTTCCATTCTCAGTCTGGAGAACCTATTATCCTTAAAGGCTTGTTTGCAAAATACATTATCAGTAGAAGCAGAATATGCTTTTAGAAAGATAATGTGTGTTTACACAGAGCTCAGTAAACTATTTTACACAGTAGTAAAAAATAAAACCAGTCATGTCTCCTCTTCCCCTGTAATGTAAGGCACTGCAAATTTCTAGGTCTCAAAAACTATATATAGTAAGTGTCTTTGAGGAAGCTGTAATACTTTAAAAATTCACATATATATTCTCACCAGAAAAGTTTGCATTTGATTCAGTGTGTTGGAACAACCATGCCAAGCTTTCTTGCAAAATAAATTTTACGTATTGTCCCTAGAAAACTCAAGTATTGAATGTGATTTTAAGTCCTATATATTGCAAGGCCAAACACAGCTGGAGTTAGAAAGTCTATTTTACTCGGAGGTTTTATAATAATACACGTTGAGGGCTGGCTGAGTGGCACATTGGTTAGGAGTTGGCTTGGAATGCCAGCTCTGAGCAGCAGGGCCCCAGTTCCTATCCCACATGAGGGCCAGTGACACTGCGCCCTCTACAACTAAGATGGTGAACAACAGCTCAACCTGGAGCTCGGGCTGCCGTGAGTGGCCAGGGACTGCGTAGGCTGCGGTGGGGCTGGCCTGCAGCCTGCGTGAGCTTTCATGAGCTCCGGTGAGCCTCAGTGATCAGCCATCCAGTAGCTACTGAGCAACTGCCTCACCCAGAAAGAGCACAATAATGCCAACATGGGCCAGTGAAGCGATGTCCTCCACAACTAGACTGAAGAACAAAAGGACAGCAACTTGTCTGTTCCCCTTCCCTGATTCTCCAATGCTGTTCCCTCCCCCAATTCCCCGATAAAATCTTTAAAAATAATAATAATAAATAATACAGGTTGACCTGAAGACAGAAATGATAAAATCAGTCATAAAAACTGGGTTCAGTATCAGTGTTATAAAAAACTAATTGTGCTCAACTCTATTATCCGATAAAACAATTACTAGGAGTGGGCCCTTGCTTAGAACACAGTATAGGTTTCCAATAACTATCCGTCCTTGTTAGTTAAAAACCCATCCATATTCCTTTCACACGTCATGAAAAACTCTAAAGCATGGAAGGCGGTATTATTTTTAAGACATTCTTGTGATATGACAGCCATTTAAGAAACTGGTTGCAGAGTTCGTCCCGTACTGGGAGCTGAGCGCCCCACCACGTGCGCAGACCTAGGTACCCCAAGGAGGAGCGTGGCCCCCAGCCAGGCCCGCTGCCGGCCCGCAGTCCGAGCAGTGAGGTGGAGGCCCCGCAGCACCAGCCGCTGCCAGCACCAGGCCCGGCACCCCCCACAGCCGCGCCGGGAGCAGCCGTGGAGGAGGCCTCACCTCCGCTAAGCAGGGTGGTGGGAACGCCACGTCCACAAGGAAAATTTCCGGAACAGTGAGATGATTCAGTGTAAAATAACGCATACGGTTGCATCAACAGGAATGATACCAAGGAAGATGCATCTGTACAGCGATCCACCATAAAGAATAACCCCAGAAGGTACCTTCGCAGTGTAGGAGATGGAGAGAGACTGTGGAGTTGGAAGCAGTTGCAGGAGCTGAGGGCGTGGAAGTGGCAAATGTCGCAGGCTCCTGCGGCGTTCCAGGGCCAGGCGGCACGTGCAGCGGGCCTGAACCATTATTGCTGCTCTGCACGTTGCATGGGGAATACGTACGCGGTCCCCTCATGCACTTACCCGCAGAATGATGGGAACAGTGGGCGTGGGGAAAGGATGAAGGACAGGAGCATGTTCCCAAGGCCAGGCCCAACACCCCCCGCCCTACCACAGGCCATGGCGGCCGCCTACACGCGAGGCCACGTGGGCGCCACCGCAGCGTGCCAGCCCTCTCGTGCAGGGAGACAGACAGCCAGCGTGCAGGAGAGCAAGATGCGGCAGCGAGCCACAGTCTGTATCGAGGCTGTACCATAACTCCGCAGCGCAATGGGGGGAATAATGAAAAAAAAATAACAGGCTTTGTTTATGAGGGACCATGTGAAATAGTAAAAAGAACATAAAAACAGGAGTCAGCGCCTCTAAATTCTAGTCCCAGTTCTGTCTCTTATTCGTTGTATATAACCTGGAACAGTTCACGTCACCCCTTTGGGTCCCATTTTCCTTTTTACAAAGGGAAGACTTGGGAAAAGCAAGCGCTAATATCTTTTCTTGCTTTAGAATTAGGTAAATTGTGTTCAGGACCTATTGTTTTTGTCCCCAAGTGAATGCCACGTGAAATTAAAACATTTATTTTATGGTTTAAAAAAGTCATCATGTTGAATATTAGTGAAAGGGAAATAAAGGATGGAATTGAATTTAATGCTTGCCTTTGTGACCCAAAGGTTCAAATACTATAGGAGTCATCTGAGCAATCCACCTGAGCCGTGGGAGCACAACTTTCTCATGTCAATCCACTGGCTCTTCCCCAGTTCTCCCTTCTTTTCTGCTTAGTACATCCCATTAACTTTCTCATTCTGTTGTGTGGTACTGGATTCACTCTTGCTTCACTGTCTTCTTGGTTGCTGCTTGATTTGAAAGTGCTTTTGCCTAAATTTATAGAATATTAACTATCCACAATACATTCTACCTATGACATAGTTGGCAGAGTGTTGATAAAACACTGAAATTCTTTCAGACTGGATTTACATAACTATGGGGTATTATTGTTGATAGGTCATTCAGTTTTAAAAGAGAGTTGACTAGTCCAGATTTTTGCATGTGTTATGTTAGCAATCTATTTGGAATGACTGAAATGACATTTATATTTGACTGACTCCAAGGGTCTGGCTTTGGGGACTGTTTGGAAAAGTGCATGGTTTGTTTAATTGGAATTTCTCTGCCTGTTATGATTTCCCATGTTGAAGCAACTAAGTTTACATTTAGTGGTAGTTGTTGAGCTTAGAAGTAACAAAATGTTTGAGTCTTTACAGTATGCATGTGACTGTGAACATAAGTCTGCCAAAAAAAGCTATCAGCAGCATCATACACAGACCCTGACTTGTGCAGGAAAAATTGCCAGACAGAAAGAGAATTATTTAAAATATCAGGGTTTTCCACATTGGTTCTTCTTGGCCTTAAGGGAAAGAAGCGGATGTAAAGACATCTGGAAAGCTTTCATAAAGTGAGATTTTACTTATCTACCTCTGGGTAGATAGTTTTAATTTCCAAACTCTTTTAACTGTAAGGGGAATACATTTGCTCATCACTCTATGGAGTGTTATAGGAGAGAGGCAGGGCAAGACCTGTTACAAATAAAAACCCAATGTGACTGCATCTTCCACATGTTGAAATTAAAGATTTTTTTTTTTTAACTGGAGAATGCAAGGATACCTAAGAGACTTATTTATGGAGTAGTGGATATTAAACCTAAGCCTTTTTGTCCATTCTGTAATGTGAATCGGAGAACATTTTTCTATTTTCCCATCTGGATTTATTTGCTGTGATCATTGATATGACTATAATACAATGGAATAATTAAAAAAAAAATATATATATATATATGTATATTAAGAAAAAGTTCAAAGTGAGATTTGCAATTAGGACATATGGAGTAAGGGTTTCTCGTTTTAGTTCTTCACTCTTGTTGCATCTGAAGATTTTACTTTTGTGCTGATTTGGAATTTGTGCATATTTTTGTGTGTCTATTCTTTGGTTTATAATCTTAAGCTTTAGATTTTTGCAGCTGAATTACAGATTTATTTGTAGATGCGTGTGCTGAGAGCTATTGGACTGGACCAGAGATTTTCAAAACATTGGTGTAATCAGTAAATAGCAGAAAGTGTGAGAAAAAAATTATTTGATAAACAGACGTGATTGTTATTAAGCAATTTCAAATATAAGAACCTAGAAGCTTTAGTTGTTGAGTTCCACAACTTGCAGGGAAGGGCTTGTTGACAGTACTTTAGGAAAACTTAGAAAAATGTATGTATGAAATTATAGCAAGATAGATTTTGAAGTGCTTTTGAAAATGAATTATTTAGAAGAGCACAGACTGTGGGAAAAAAATCTAAAGATGAATTTGATTTTGTACAAATGACCTGGAAATTGAGGTCTGTTATAAATTGTTTTCTGGAAATACATATTTACCTGAAACTCTGTCTGCATCTTCCATTGTGATACAAACTTTGGTCATTCAACCTGTAATTACTACTGTTGGTTTTCTATTTGCATGAAAAAAAAATTAATGATATATTTTAGTTTTTTATTACTTATAAACTTACAAATTACTTTTTTAAGAAAGTTTCATGTTTATAGGCTAGGTTATTTGTGATATTTGAAAATCCACTGAAATAAAATTAGAAAATGAAAGTCTTTGTTATAAGTCATTTGCAAAAAAAAACTGAAGACTTTCAAAATATTGTCTAATAGAGACACAGCTGTGGTGACAATAGAGGCTACATAGAATAATAACATATGGCTAGTCATTTAAAAGAGGTAGACCCATCGACTCTAGATAGGTCTGTTCTCGGTACAGTTGTTTTCTCCTTCATTATAAAATATGTGGATTGCTTATTTAGTTTTTAGGGAGGACGAAATGGCCCTATATCTATCTCACTTAGAATGTACGTGTTGATGAAACTATATAGCGCTGCATTTTGAAGAGGAGTGATGTCTTTCAAGTCAGTTTTCTGAGTTCTTCCTGCAATAATCAGTTTATACCAGTAGGGGTCAGTCTACATAAACAGATGTCCATGCATCATTAGGTGTTCAATTTTAGGACAGTGTTATCGTTAGATTTCATGCAGTGTGTTTTCATTTGGGGATGGAAGAATCTCCTTGGACACTTACATGGTGATATACAGCTTCTTACAGCTTGAATTTTCTAACTGCACTCTTTTGAAAAAGACTTTTATTAATATAGGTAACATACAATAGTATGTGAATTTCAGGGGTATGCCATAGTTGTTCAACATTTATATACCAAAAGAAGTGATCACCATAAGCCCAGCAAACATCTGACACCATACCATGCTATCACAATATTATTGACTATATTTCCCATGCTGTATGTTACATATCTATGACTTATTTGTTTTATACCTGGAAATTTGGATCACTTTCCTCCCTCCCTTTTAATTTTTCAATTACAGTTGACATTCAATATTATTTTATTTTAATTTCAGGGGTACAGCATAGTGGTTAGGCATTTATATAATTTAAAAAGTTATCTCCCTGACTAGTCTAGTACTCACCTGGCACTACACATAGTTATTACCATATTATTGACTATTCCCTATGCTTTACTTTACATCCCCATGATTATTTTGTAACTACCAACTTGTACTTCATAATTTTTTCACTGTTTCATGCTGTCCCCCACCCCTTCCACCTATCACCCCAACAAATCTAGTACTCACCTGACACTATACTTAGTTATTGCAACATTATTGACTGTATTTCTTATGCTATACCCTACATCCCCATGACTACTTTGTAAAAATGAATTTGTGCTTCTTAATCCCTTCCCCTTTTTTCACCTACACTCCCAACCCTGCTCCCATCTGGCAACTATCAAAAGGTTTCTTTATGAGTTTGTTTTGTTTGTTTATTTTGTTATTTAGATTCCACATATAAGTGAAATCACATTGCATCTGTCTTTCATTGTCTGACACTCCATTCAGCACAATACCCTCCAGGTCTATTCATGTCGCTGCAGATGGTAAGAACCCATTCCCTTTGATGGCCTAGCAATATTCCATCGTATATATGTACCACCTCCTCTTTATCCATTCATCCGTCGACAGACACCCAGGTTGCCTCCACATCTTGGCCATTGTAAACAATGCTGCAATGAACATGTGGATGCGCACGTCCTCTTGAAGTAGCGATTTGAAACTCAAAATGGTTTCTTTGGATAAATAATCAGAAGTGGGATTACTGGGTCATTCTGTGTCTCTTGTTACAGCCTTTGTTTTAAAGTCTATTTTTGTCTGGTTTAAGTGTGGCTACTCCAGCTTTTCTTCTTTTTTTTTTTTTTCATTTTCATTTTCATGAAATATCTTTTCCATCCCTTTACTTTCTGTCTGTGTGTGTCTTTGAATCTGAAGTGAGTTCCTGGTAGGGAGCATATGTAGGGGTTTTGTTTCCTTAACCATTCAGCCCCGCTATGTTTTTTTTTTTTTTTTTTTAAAGATTTTTTTTTTTATTGGGTAATTGGGGGGATGGGAACAGTACTGGGGAATTAGGGGAAGGGGAACGGACAAGGTGCTGTCGTTTTTGTTCTTCAGTCTAGTTGTGGAGGACGCTGCTTCACTAGCCCAAGTTGGCACCATCATTGCGCTCTTCCCAGGCGAGGCAGATCAGTCGCCGGCTTCTGGACGGCCGCTCACTGCGGCTGCTGGCCGCTCACGCTGGCTGCTGGCCGCTCACGCTGGCTGCTGGCTACACACGGTAGCCCATGGCAACCCACTGCCACAGGGACTGCAGCCTACGCCGTCGCCAGCGACTCAGGGCAGCCCAGCTCCAGGTTGAGCTGTTGTTCAGCATCTTAGCTGTAGAGGGCAGTGTCACTGGCCCTCATATGTGGGATCCGAACCGGGGCCCTCTGGCATCCCAAGCGAGTTCTTAACCATCGCGCCACTCGGCCGGCCCCCCCCTATGTTTTTTGATTGGAGCATTTAGTCCACTTACATTAAAAGTAATTATTGATAGATGTGTAGCTACATTCCTTGAGCATCCTTATAACCATTGGTTTGAACTCTATCTCTGGTAGGTTGCTTGCCTCCATTTCATTTAGTTCTTGTTCTGGAGTTTTCTCTTGTTCTTTCATTTGGGACATATTTCTTTGTTTCCTCATTTTGACTGCTTCCTGTGTTTGTTTCTATGTATGAGGTAAATCTGCTATGTCTCCTAGCCTTGGCTGGGTGACCTTATGTAGTAGGTGTCCTGTGGGGCCTTGGCAGTCTCCCTGGTCACCTGTTCTGGGTACTCCAGGAGTGTCCCTTGTGCGGGTTGTATGTGCCCTCCTGTTATAGTTGAGCCTTGATTGCTATTGGCACATCATTGGGTGTTGTTGACCCTCAGGCTGACTGACTGTGGGGTATGGCCACATCCGTAGCTTATAAGCTGCTGTGTGGGGGGCTTACCCTATTGTGGAATTCGCCCCAGCAGGCTCTGGTGCCTATTGAGACCAGCCATTGTATGTGCCACTTGCGGGACTAATTAATTCAGCAGTGCTCTGCTGTGGTCTGAAGCCAACCTCAAGGTATGTTGGTTCTGGAGCCTCTTGGGAGGGTCTCTAGTGCAGTCCCAGGTCAGCCACTGCCTGTGACCATCCGGGGGCTTCCTGGTAGAAGCTACAAAGTGATGTGCAGTTTTTCACTATCTGTTCTAAACCTGGAGGCATGTGGGAGAGGCCACGCTGTGAACTGCAGACAGCTGCCACCAGTACTGGGCCTGGAGTAACTCCGCAAAAAGCCAGGACACCCCAAGTCTTGCTGCTACCTGCTGGCTCCCTTAAATTTCAGTCACTGATAAAGCCTCGTGTGGTATGTAAATTGGATGAGGCAGGGTCTTAGGGAATCACTACAGTGGGAAGCATTGTGGGTACCAGCTTAAAGTAGACTCTGGTTCGGTGCCAGTGCTGAGCCTGGAGCTACTTAGCAAAAGTCTCAGAACACATTGAGGCCAGTTGTCACCAGCCTGGAGCCTGTGAACTCTGATTGTTTTCTGAGAAAGAGTGCAATGTGGGTGGGGCAGGCTGCTTGAATAGAAAGTGCCCCCTGTGTTGGGGAAATTGGCTGGGGCTGGGTCCCAGTGAGTCAACAAGGTGGAGCTCTGGAGCTCACCAGACCAATCAGATTCAGATTTGGCCATAGTGTAGGGAGGGCTCAGCTGCCTCATTAAATATGGCAGCCGCTTGCTGGCTACATAGAAGGAGGACTCCTCACAGGGAAAATGGAACTGTCCTCCGTCCCTGGCCTTGAAGCCACACACTTCAGTCTGTTCCTCATGTGCCTCTGATGCCCTCATGTCACCATCCCTCCGCCAGAGCTCAAGGTGAGTGCCTGCGAGTGAGTGAGTCTGTGTGCTGGCCATTTAAGAGGATGTCTGGTTTTTTTTCAGTCTTCTGTCCCACGTTGATAGTTGGAATCCCCACTGTTTTTCATAGCCAGATGTTGGGGCTCCTCTTCCTGGCACCAGTACTCTGGGCTGGGGAGCGTGGCGTGGGGCTGGGGTCCTTCGCTACTTAACGGGGAACCCCTGGGGCCCAGGTATTCCTTCCAGTTTTTATCTGCCACATGGAGGTTTGGGACCAGCCCGTTCTGCATCTCTGTCCCTCCTATAAGTCTTGTCTTGGCTTCTTATGTCCTTAGTTATAAAGCTTCTGTTGTAGCCAGAGTTTGGATGGTTCTCCAGGTTGATTTTTCTATCATTTAGTTGTAATTTTAGTGTGTTCATGGCAGGAAGCAGGCACAGTGTTTACCTACCCCATCATCTTGCATCTCCTCTCTAGCTACACTCTTAATAGGGCATTTCTCAAAGGATTTTAGTATAAACCTTACTGTTAGTTTCCCTTTGCTGTCTTGTTTCTTTTCTGTATGGTATCATTTCAGAGACTTCATTGATTTTAATATGCAGGAACCCTGAGAATGGCTGAGAATAACGGAATCATAGATAAGTTCTTCCCAAAACTTTTATGAATGGGGCTGAAGCTGACAATTGCTCAGGAATGACTGGATTTGGGGTGTGACTAAAATGTAACATGTGAGTTATATATGATGGTGACATTATAACTATGATGCCTCCTGTAACTGCCAGTTTCTATTTTTTTTTTTTCATGTTTTCTCTGGCTTCTGGAAGACATTGAACTCTGACTTCCCCACTGTACCATAAGTTTTTAGGAAGTGGTTATGTCTTACCCATCTTTATTTTTCCAGTACTTAGCACAATGCAGTTGGCATATAGTTGGCACTGACTTTGTTTTTTGAACTGAACTGAACTCAGCAAATACTAATATGCCAGAATGACCTATTATGTAGTTATTTTTATCGATAGAGAAATGTGAAACATCAATGGAAATACCCATGTAATGATGGACAAAAATATGACTCACTCATTCTTCTTTCTCTTTATAAAGAAGGAGGAGAATGTACGTAGTTTATAAGTAACTGGGACAATTTGTAACTTATCAAGCTAGTGATTGTTCTGAGTAAAGAAAAATGCCTCTAATTTCTAGACAAAACTCAAGAAATATTCCCGTCTTTCCCTGAAGGGGTCATTCTCGTTAGTTTGGAGACAATATTGCTTATCTCTCAGAATAAACATTTTCTGTTTATTTTACTTCTTGGTAAGTTTAACATCGCATTGGCCATATTTAAAATCATAGAATCCAGATTTTGGGATTGGAAATTAACTTATTATCTAGCTCTCATCATTGTACTTTGTGAATATATTTTTCACTCTAAAGCAGAATGAGTACCAAAGTTTGTTAAAAGAGTGATAGCTTTAGTTATTATACTAAATTGTATTATATATAAATTATACTATACTGTATTTTATACTTATTACACTATGATCAAAGATGAGGTTCAACATGTGACCACTGGGAGCCACTGTGTAACTATCACAGCTAAGGAGGCTTCCACACCATCCACACCAACTTGCTGGGCAACAAGGGAGATAACACACTCTTCTCTTTCCCCCAACCACTGGCATTTATCCATTTGCCAACTGGTAGTTATTAAGTGCCTACAGAGAGCTGGGTGCTGTGTTAAATTAGGCAACACAGTGAAAACAAGCTGCCTGTGTGGCTACGATGTTTCCCCACCCCACCCCTATTCCCAAGCAAAGCTCTTTAAATCGCTCTTATGACTTATCAGTTTCATTTATTTATTATTATTTATACCTTTATAAATTTTGTCATTTCTAATAGAGTTCCTCGACAGAAAGGTATATATTTTTATTTTATAATTGTTTATCCCATTGGCTGGTCGTATGTAGATGATCCTTATTACATATTTGTTGAGTGATTGGATGCTATGCCAGTTATCTCCTCTTGTCCTTTTGATTTTGCTGTTATTTCTCCTTCTTCTTCTTCTTCTTCTTCTTCTTCTTCGTCGTCGTCTTCTTCTTCTTCTTCTTCTTCTTCTTCTTCTTCTTCTTCTTCTTCTTCGTCTTCTTCTTTTATTTTCACATTTTATTAAAATTAGGAGTATGGCTTAAAATCATATTTAGTGTCACAGTTAGGAAATAGTTCATTGTACTATGAAAATCAATCTTGTTTTAAAACCACAAATAAAATTTTCAAGGAAATATTTAAAGTATTTAAAAATTGTATATTTAACTCTGGGTAGTTAGGGTACCAAAACGATTTGGTTTATGTTAAATATATATTTGTGCTCCCAATATCAATTTGCTAAGTTTTAAATTTTGTTAAATTTATTGGGGTGACTTTGGTTAATAAAATTATATAGGTTTCAAGAGTACAATTTTATAACATCATCTGTATATAGCATTATATGTTCACCATTCAAAGTCAAATCTCTTTCAGTCATCATATATTTGACTCTGTTTACGCTTTTCTACCTCCCCTACCCCCTTTTCTCTCTGGTAACCATCATACTGCTATATGTGTCTATGAGTTTTTGTTTGTTTGTCTTGTTTGTTCATTTGTTTCTTTCAGTTTTGTATCTCACATGTGAATAAAATCATATGGTTCTCGACTTTTTTTTTTCTAACTTACTTCACTTAGCATGATATTCTCAAGAGCCATCCATGTTGTCTCATATGGCAGTATTTCATCTTTTTTATGGCTGAATAGTATTCCATTATATATATATTTATCATATCTTCTTTAGCCAATCATCTATTGAAGGACATGTCAGTTGTTTCCATGTCTTGGTCACTGTGAGTAATGCTGCAGTGAACCTAGGGGTACACATAACTTTATGAATAAATTCTTCAAATTTTTTTAGTATACTCAGAAGAAGGATTGCTAAGTCACATGGTAATTCTATTTTTAATATTTTGAGGAACCTCCATACTGTTTTCCATAGTGGCTATGGAGTACCAGTTTACATGCCTGCCAGCAGTGGATGAGGGTTCCTTTTTCTCTAAAACCTCTCTAACATTTGTCATTAGTTGTCTTGTTGATAATATCCATAGCCATTCTGACAGGTGTGAGGTGATATCTCATTATGGTTTTGATTTGGATTTCCCTATTAGCTAGTGAAGTTGAGCATCTTTTTATATATCTGTGAGCCATTTGTATGTCTTTTTGGGAGAACTGTCTGTTCAGGTCCCTTGCCCATTTTTTTTTTTTTTAAGCTGAGCCATCCTGCTACCTGTTGGCAGCTCAGCAGCAGCTCAGCTTGGGCCGGGACTTGAACTGCTGTTGCTCAGAGCTCACACTCTTGAGTGAGCTCTTAAACAACTGAGCCACTTGGCCGGCACTCCCCCTGCCCATTTTTTAATTGGATTGTTTCATTTTTTTTGTTGGTGCATTTTATGAATTCTTATATATTTTGGATATTAGCCCCTTATTGGAGGTGATTTTTGAAGATATCTTCTGTCATTCAGTTGGTTGCCTTTGTATTTTGTTGGTGGTTTCTTTTCCTGTGTAGAAGCTTTTTAGTTTGATGTAGTCCTATTCATTTATTTTTCTTTTACTCCCCTTGCCTTTGAGGTCAAATTCATAAAACCCTCCCTTAAGACTAAGGTCCATAAGTTAGTACCCATGTTTTTTTCTATGCAATTTATTGTTTCAGGTCTTATATTTAGGTCTTTGATCTATTTTGCTTTAATTTTTTGTATATGGTGACAGATAACATCTAACTTCATTCTTTTGCATGTGGCTTTCCAATTTTCTCAGCACCATTTATTGAAGAGGCTTTCTTTCTCCATTGTATGTTTTTGGCTCCTTTGTTGAAAATTATTTGCCCATGTATATATGAATTTATTTCTGGGCTCTCAGTTCTGTTCCATTGGTCTGTGCATATGTTTTTCTACCAATACCATGATGTTTTGATTATTGTAGTTTTGTAATATAATTTCTTTTAATTAAAGCTTATTGGGGTGACAGTGGTTAATAAAGTTACATAGTTTCAGGTGTACAACTCTGTAGTACATCATCTATATATCACATTGTGTTTTCACCACCCAGAGTCAGTTCTCTTTCCATCACCATATATTTGATCCCTTTTACTCTCATCTACAACCCCCCCCCCCTTACCCACTGGTAACCACTAAACTATTATCTGTGTCTATGAGTTTTTATTTCTTTGTTTGTCTTGTTCCTTTGTTGTTTTCAGTTTTATATCCCACATATCAGTGAAATCATATGGTTCTCGACTTTTTCTGACTTATTTTGCTTAGTGTAATAATCTCAAGATCCATCCATGTTGTTGCAAATGGCACTATTTCATCTTTTCTTATGGCAGAATCGTATTCCATTATGTATATATAGCGCATCTTCTTTATCCAATCATCTATTGAAGGGCACTTTGGTTGTTTCCATGTCTTGGCCACCATAAATAAAGCTTCAGTGAACATTGGAGCATATTTATGTTTATGGATAAATGTTTTCAGAATTTTTGGGTAGACACTCAGGAGAGGGATTGCTGGGTCATATGATAATTCTATTCTTAATTTCAAGTCAAGGAGTGATATACCTCTGGTTTTGTTCTTTTTTCTCAGAATTACTTTGGCTCTTCAGGGTCTTTTGTAGTTCCATGCAATCTGATGATTTTTTTTTGTTGTTGTTCTATTTATTTTAAAATGCCATTGGGATTTTGACAGGGATAGTATTAAATCTGTATATTGCTTTGGGTAATATGGCCATTTTAATGATGTTGATTCTTCCAATGCATGAACATGGAATATCTTTCCATTTCTTGGTGGCTTCTTCAATTTCTTTTGATACTGTCTTGTAGTTTTCAGTGTATAAGTACTTTGCTTTCTTTGTTAAGTTTATTCCTAGGTTGTTGTTTTTTTTGTAGCAATTACAAAAGGAATTGTTTATTTTTTTATTTCTTTTTCTAAAATTTCATTGTTAGTATATAGGATTGCAATGGATTTATGTACCTTGGTTTTGTATCCTGCATCTTTACCGTACTTGTTTATTGTCCTAAAGACTATACACACACACACACACACACACACACACACACACACACACAGAGTTAGACTCAATAAGCAAATACAATAAAGCTGTTATTTCTTCTTGACTGCACTTCTACCTAGTTATTGTCACCTACCTTGCGTTCCTCCCTGCTCATTATCCTCTAATGCTGTTGCAATAATGAAATGGTTATAGGTGAACAGTTTTCTCTATGTCTATTATTCTTCCTTCTGCATTCTACTTTAACAGTTGAGAGGGTTTTTTTTATATATATATACCATATTCTTTAATGAATGACATCAGTTATCAATGCCAGCCTTAACAGTCTCACTTTTGTAAGTGGGGACTAGAATTTAGCAATACATATGAAAAGTTGTGTAGTGTTGGAAAATAGCATTAGTTATTGGAAAGAATGCTAAGCTCACAAGAAGGAAATCTGCATTTTAATTTTATATTTTTCACCAATGAACTCCTCCCTTTTTCCATTTATAAAATCCATTTAACTTTTATTAAATGCCATTGCAGACCAGGCAATGTACTAGGTTATGAGGGTGTACAAAATGAATTAAGTAGAGCTTAATGCCTTGAAATGCTGACTATACAGTTGTGAATGGAAGCTACAAATAACATAAAAAAATAAAGGCAACACTTAAGTGACAAATAAGTGGAAAATATAACAATTTAGAGATGTGAGTGATTCCATTTAGATTAGATCTGTCAAGATTGGCTTCAGAAAATTGGATTTTGCATTTGGTCTTAAAGTATTGAAACACTGCTGTCCCTGGAATGGAGAGCAGAGGATGTATTTGGGAGAAATGTCTAGGTATGCCTTGACAGTAATGAGGAAAATTTATGTCTGAAGTGGAGAACATGTTTAGGGGAAAGTAAGAAAAATTATTAAAGAGGTAGTGAGTCCATTTTGTGAAGTACCTTTAATATATTTCTCATCATGAGTTTTGGGACTGTAATGGATCATGCTTAAAATTGGGTCTTGAAAGTCACTCCTCATTTTATATCCTACTCTTTTTGCTAGAACAACTGGATATTCTCTGTAGATGTTACATCTAGTGTTACTATATCTAGTTATTTTTTTTCCTGAAATTGGTTATTACTAACATTATAAGTTTAAATATTATCAGAGGGTCTCTACTTTCTTGGAGAAAAGGTGGCATTTCATTCACAGAACCTTTGCCTTTTCAAATGGCAACTGCTGGAACATGAAATCCGAAGGTGACTCGGTGTTTGGGCACCTGATTTGTTATAGAAAGAGGACAGAGCTCCAACTCACAACATGGCTTTTCAGTTTTCCCTTTGGCTTCCATTTAAAACAGTATTCTTCAAGAATACTTTCTGCCAGACTAAGAGCCACAGATGCTGAGCTTGTGTATGAAAACACTGAGGCCCTTCAGGATAAATTGGTGGCAGCAAAAGTTGCTTGTTGAATTAATTAAATTAAATTTGCATTTTCAAAAATTTTAGTCATTAAATAAATAGAAATATGTGCTTAGGGTATAATTAATAATGGAATTCTATTCCTATTCTGTTCGCTCTTTTCTTACTTTTATTCCTTCATGCTATGTTTAAGGACTGCCAATTCAGGAATACAACCTTTTATTCCCATAATTGAGAACCAACCTTTATTCCCATAAATGCATAAAGATTTCTGTTCCTGTTAATGCCAATAGATTTTTAGTCCCATTAAGAGAAATGGATCTTTATTTTCATGAATGTTGTAGAATGAGATGGCTGGAACCTCACAGGTAATAAAGACCAGATAAGATGATTAAATGAAGAAAACCATAAAGAAAACAATTGATTTATGGTAATGATTTTGTTCCAAAAAATTCTCTGTAATTAATTTTTCTCTCATGGGAGTAATAGTGAGGGAACTTATAGAAAATATGTGTATGTGTGGGGTGGGTGTGTGTATGTGTGTGTGTGTGCGCGTGTGCACACCTGATTTCAGGATATGAAATTTATTTTAGGGGATTACCTCATATACCCTGAACTGTCACTTACCTAGAAACCATACTGTTAAAGTTACAAAAGGAGATCAACCACAATTTTTAACGTAATGACTGGAAGAGGTAATTAAGAGTTTTTGGTACAAAAGCATCTTACTTCATATTCTAAGTACTGATAAGAGACTGTGTTAATCCTATATGTCTACCCCAGGCTTGCAGTATGATTGAGGAAAAAAAAATCTCAACAGGTATATACCACTTAACTCAATATATACTTCTACATATTTTAATTGTCTCTCTTTTTTTGGAAATAGCTTAATATAAACAAATTTATTGTAGTCAACAGGTCCCTAAATAATTGTGTATAAATTGATTTTCAAAAATTATATATCTCCTTGGGCAAGGGAAATAAAAGAAAAAAATAAACAAAGGGCACTACATCAAACTAAAGTTTTTTCACAGCAAAGGAAACCATCAATAAATCGAAGACATCCTACTGAATGGGAGAAGATATTTCCCAATGATACATCCAATAAGGGGTTAATAGCCAAAATTTATAAAAAACTGATACAACTCAACACCAAAAAACCAAATAAATTAAAAAATGGGCAGAGGCCCTGAGTAGATATTTCTCCAAAGAGGATGTACAGGATGGTCAATAGACATATGAAAAGATACTCATGTCACTAATCATCAGAGAAATGCAAATAAAAACCACAATGAGATACCTCCTCACCCCTGTCAGAATGGCTATCATCAATAAATCAACAAACAATGTTGGCGAGGATGTGGAGAAAAGGAAACCCTTATGCAGTGTTAGTGGGACTGCAAATTGGTGCATCCACTGTGGAAAAGAGTATGGAGGTTCCTCAAAAAAATTAAAAATAGAGCTATCTTATGACTCAGCAATTCCACTACTGGGTATTTATGCAAAGAAATCCCAAACACTAATTAAAAAAAAAATAAATGCACCTCTATGTTTACTGAGGCACTATTCACAATAGCCAAGATATGGAAACAACCAAAATGTCCATCAATAGATGATTGGATAAAGAAATTGTGGTACATTTATACAGTGGAGAATTACTCTGCCATAAGTAAGAATGAAATCTTACCATTTGCAACAGCATGGATGGACCTAGAAGGTACTATGCTAAATGAAATAAGTCAGACTGAGAAAGACAAATACCATATGATCTCACTTATATGTGGAATCTAAAGAGCAGAATAAATGAACAAACAAAACTGATATAGACTCATAGATACAGAGAACAAACTGATGGTTTCTAGATGGGAGGGGGTTGGGTAGAGGGTGATAAAGGTGAAGGGATTAGGAAGTACAAATTGGTAGTCACAAAATAGTCACAGGGATATGAAATACAGTATGGGGAATATAATAATGTTGGAAAAACTATGTATGGTGTCAGATGGATACTGGACTTATTGGGGAAATCACTTCATAAATTATAGAAATGCCAAACCACTGTGCTATATGCCTGAAACTAATATAAAATAATATTGAATGTCTATTATAATTTAAAAATGTATATATAGTTACAGGATATAAAAGCACAACATGGGGAATATAGTCAGTGGTATTTTAATAACTATGTACAGTTTCTGATAGGCAGTAGACTTGTTGGGGTTATCACTTTGTGAGGGGTATAAATGTCTAATCATTATGTTGTTTTGTATACCTGAAACTAATAATAAATAAATAAAATTTTAAAAATAACAGAAAAATTAATTTTATGTAAGATATCAAAAATAGTTTCCTATTAAAAAATAGAGAAATTTTTTTGTAATTAATCTTTTTAATATTGTAGATAGATAACCTTTACATATATAAAGGGTAAACTATATTTAGTAAGCCTGAACTTTTCATTTATTAATATCCCTTACAATTGGTGAAGTATGCAACTTCCATTTGGAATTAATAAAAGACAAGCCTAGAACCTTTCTTTAAAATGACACTAGGAGCATAATTATTAGTGAGCTTTAACTAAATTTTGAGCTGACAAAAAATGAATCTGCAGGCTATCAAAACAATCAAAATTAAATCGGTTAGTCATAAAGATGAATATTTTAAAATAAATGCATTCAACTATTTACAGTTTTCACTTTAAATAAAAAATTTGAATGGTGTGAGGCTGAAGCTCTATAAATACAACTATAAAATACAATTTCCCCAAAATCAAATGGGCAGGTAAGATAAATCCATGAAGTTATTGGACTAAATTTAAAAAAATGATTGGGAAAATACCTAAGGTATTTTAATTTCTATTCCTTCAACATCACTTATTGAACATGCATTATAATTTATATCTGTTTTTAATCTGCCTCTTCCCAACACCCATCCCTCACCATGGCGGAATGGTAAATTTCATTATATCAAAGGAAAAATTGAATGAACAAAACAAGGGTAAATGTAAACCAAGCTTGTATATTACCTCTAGTCTTGGAGCAGAAGAAAAGTTATGACAAATGGTCATTTGTCATCAATATTCCTTAGCTAAAAAGAGAATGATAATTTTCAGGTCATGTCTCTTTGAGAGTATAGAGGAATTTCCTTTTTTGAAAAAAACATGTTTTTCTATAGAGTAGTCAAAAACCAGTAGTCAGAAGCAAGAAGCTTTAGAAAAAGGAAACTAGGAAATAGGGAGTTAGAAAGACTCTCAGAAATGACCTAATGGTCGGGCCATCTCCCTGGATGCATAGATGGGGGAGCTGCGCCACGGAGAGATAAGCACAGGTTTGTCAACATTTCTCTTTTAACTTTTTATTATAAAAATATTTTTAATGTGCTTAAAAGTGAAATGAATAGTATAGATCTCCACTGTATATTATTCCAGTACGGTAATCACTAGCCATATGTGATTATAGAGCAAGCACATCAAAGGTGTCTAGTGACGCATGTTGAAATGGTAACATTTTGGATATACTGAGTTAAATAAAATACATTTAAAAATGATTTTCACTTATTCCTTCTTATCTCTTTTAATATGGCTGCTAGAAATTTTGAAATTACATATATTACTACGTTGTATTTTTATTGGATAGTGCTGGCATAGAACCCCCATTTATCTATACCCACCTAGAGTCACTTCTTGTGACTTGCGTTGTTTCCTTTATGCCCCATGCACTTTAGAACTGCCTATGGTCATACAGGTACTTGGCCCCAGATTTGGCATGGAACAAGTGATTATTGGCTGTTGCTCTTTCCACTGCTATACTTTTAAATTGAAGTCTTTCTGTGTGTGCCAGTTTTACTATCTTTTAGTTATTTAAGATTGCCATTTCTGAGATTTACTGATTTTGACAAGTTAATAATGCATTCATTCATTTCCTTTATAGACTGTTATTTTAATTTAATTGATAAAGACTCTTGAATTAAATTCTTCATTTACTTTACTAAGTAGAGTGGACTCGTTTGTAAATCATTGCTCATTCTTGTAAAACCTTGATCACCTAAGGAGAGCAAAGGAGTTAGTGCTGTCTTTTTTCTTAATTATATTTTTTTCATGCAAAGTTTTATTACTCTCTTAAAGCAGATGTTAAGAAGCATAATTGTCTAATAGTCAATAAACATATCCATTGACTATTTACCTTGTAAAGAGCTCAGTGTGTGTGTATCTGTGCATAAACACATGTGCACACATACACACACAACATCATTCAGGGAATTAGTAGCCTTGGGCTGGGAAGAGAGAGGAGGAAACATAAGTTTGTCTCTAGACATGCTGGAACTGAAATGTCAGGGAGAGACCAAAGCACAAATGTCTAGACACCCCTTCTCTTAAAAGGCTAGAGGTACTGTCTCATCCCTTCTGGGTTTTTCATCCCTGCCTGTACATTTCGAACTACTTTCAGACTATCCTAATTTGAATGTGCCACCTGTTTCCCGTGGGATCCTGAAAGTATGTGAGGATTTCCAGCCCTGGCCCTTCATGTTAGAATTCTGGTTTGACCCTGGATACCTCAGCATTTTCACCTCAGTAGCTGAATTTCTATTTGGAAAAGAAATGGGTATGTTACTGGAGGCTCTGGGACATTGAGCAAAGGATATAGAACAAGGATTTTCTCACATTCCTTTCTGCCTAAATAATAAAATGTATACTTCACTGGAATGAAATATAAAGCTGACATTCCAGAATATACTTGAAAACTAAACAATTTTTCAAGGTATACTTGCAATTAAATAAAGAATGAGGTGGCAGCTGCAGCCCTGAAGTCAATACATTTGGACTTGACTTTAAATTGACACTACAGACACATTTGGCCTCATGTCGCTGGCAACAGCATTAAGTGCTGGTGCACTTAAGAGCTTCAGGTTTCTAATAAGCATTTTCTTCAAAGCAGTGACTTGATTTGCTCTGTGATTTTTGTCAAGCACATATCATATCAAAGGATAAGTGCTTGCCAAAGCCTTTCTTCAGCCACAAAAAGGGGAATTTGTTTGAAGAAAGTCAAGTTGCACTAACTGGCCCCCACTGGGAAGATGAAAGGAATGACTGGATTTCCTGTTACTCTGTTGTTGTTGTTTGTATCCCTCAAATATTTCAATCAACATGAAAGGAGTTGTTTCACTGTGAGAGCAGTGCAATTTGAGAAAGCCATTTAGAGGACGCCACATAGATTTGCGGCTAATAAAGTTGTATTTGTCTGTGGTGTCAAAGACCAGATTTATGGAAGATGATTAATAAGGGCCAGAATGCCAGGCTTGGAAAGATGGTCAGGAGATGATTTTGAAAATGGATTTCCCATTGCAGATTCTTCATAAGCATTATATACATTTCAAGAAACTGTAAGATTGTAAAGGCTGATTTTGGTGTAGTTACAGTGTAGCATTGATATGGTTATGATATAAACTGTGTAAATTCTATATAGGCACATGACCTAATGAATCATGAATAATAACTTCAAATTGAAAATTAAAATCACTTTATTAATTATAGTTTGCACTATGAAAGGGTTCATCTTAATTATTTCTGTATAGTGGTTTTTTGTGGTTTTTTTTTTTTTTTGTTA